>CM056954.1:19446769-20669912 GCA_029856935.1 Cyclocarya paliurus
TAGTTGTAGTTTGGTTGCCTTTTTATCATTACTCTTTCTATGTTTGATCCATCTCATGGAAGGTGAAATTCACCATGAATTATTGGAACTGTTACAAGTACAAAGAGATTTTGTAAAAGTAAACTCACAAACTAATGTGGTATAATGTGATACGTTAGATCTACTTTATAAAATAAAACTAATTCACAATCTAACGTGACATATCATGCCATGTCAGTTCATAGATTTAGTTTTATATGATCTCTTTGTAGTTAGAATATTTATCATTATAAAAATTTTGGATTATCATATAAGCATGAATAAAAATATATATTTGACAGGATTTATACTCTAGTCTTGCAGTTAAACAATGTTTATCATCTAAGAAATCCTGTCAAAGAGTAGTTCTCACTAATTTAAATAGGAATGGGTGGCCTAGTTGTGTGGAAGTCGAGAATGCTAGATACAATCATAAATTGTGTAAGCGCCGCATATTCATTTTTAAAAAGAGTAGGGTACACCCTTAAAAAATTAATTTTTTCATGTAAGTCTCATATTTACTCACTTTTTTAAAAGAAATATGTAGTGCTTGCGTACTCTATGATGCAGATATTACGCTGCTCCAAATTTTCTATGTATTGCTTCTTTAGTCTCTTTTGCCGTCAAAGTGCCTATGGTGCTAATTCATATTTGATTACCCAAAGCTCTACAGAGACACCTATGGTAGGATTTGTCATTTTGGGAGGAATTCCTTCAAATTGGGAAGTCAACAACTTTCTCAACCAAAGTATCATATCATGTTTAAAGGGGATAATGCTAAAAGGAGGCCAACTAGCAATTCTCTTAGAGAAGGTGGTGTATGTATTTCCACTTATTCAAGGGAAGAAAAAAAAATCTATGATTTAAGGAAAAAATATGGACATATAAACTAAGCCATATCCAATGGAAGTCTAGCTCAAAAGAAGGAGAGAGAATTGGGATAGAGAGGTAGAGAGGTGAAGCAAAGAGTCTGGACAACCCTCATAGACAACTAGGGCACCTTCTTACTTGAACTTTAAGTGAAGATAGGATAGAACCTATTATAAAAAATAAGATCCACGCATGAAGAGTTCCCAGGCACACTCTGAATAGTACTTCTCTTTCAAAATCTTGTCGAAGTCAAAGTTGATCGTACTCTAAGATACCGCAAAATAACTAAAGTAGCTGAAAGGTGGTCCAGTAGTTTCTATTTTCTAATCCCCTGAGGAGGACTTAAGGGGTAACGATCCTGATGTCTCAAAAGCCCAATCAGAGCAATTGAATTGGAGCCTTCTAGCTCAAAGACCTTTCACTCGCAAGACCTTTTACTTTGAGAAATTTTGCTTCTTCCTACCAGTGTCGTATAAACTCAATGTTCATAAAAATATTTTGCGATTTCCATAGCAGCACTCAGGGAGGAAGATATAAGCGCATGACCATTTTAATTTAATCCTAATTCTAATAAGAGTTACTTTTGCTTTATCTAATGAGGAACATTTTAATTTTTATTAGTGTTAAGGCCTGTTTTGTAAAGACAAGCTAAAGAGGGAGAAGAGTAATCTCCCCACGGTGACAATTCGAATTTCGATCAGTGTGGTTTGGGACCCACGATGGAGGTCTAGAGTAGCAGTACATATCAGTATGTACATCCATTGTAGTAAATAGAAGATAAATACAACAAATATAAATGAGAATAAGACACGCAAATTTATGTAGTTCAATAAAAGGTTTACGTCCACAAGTCATTTGGGGTACAAATCCACTATAAATATGAGTATTTTACAGTCCCTCAAGATATCTCATAGCTCATGGTACAAATAATAAAACTGGAGTTTCCCGTTTAGAGGTTAAAAAAGCTCTCTCACTTTCGTCACCCAGGAGAAATCTTGAAGAAGAAGAAGAAGTCCCAATGTCTTTGATTTCAAATCCCTTTTATTCACCCCTGTTAGTGGTTGGTGAAGAGCTCAGCTTTATGTCACTTCGTCGTTCTCTATCGCATGAGAACCCCATTTTCCTTTCATTTCCCCCTTTCTCCTCACCTCCTTTCTTTTTCCACTGGCATATTTTCCCTTCTTCATTATTTGTCCCACCTTTGTCCTTTCTTGTCCCTACCCCATGGGTTGGACTTGGGGCTTCATATGGCCAAGGGATTTTATCCTCTCCAATTAGTTTTATTTCTTATCATTATTGAATCATGAGAACCCTTTTTGCCCTTGACGACCAGTTATTTTGTGGCAAATTAGAATTCGTCATAAATAATCACTTTCATCGGTAAGAGACATCGCCAGCAAAATGGGCTTAATATAGGTGAGCATACGATTGTCTCAAAAGAATAATGGTCCAAAACACAACAAAAGAAGAAAATAGTGAGGAAAAATGGTTTGCTTTTCACGTATTATAAATTATCGCTTTCTTTAAAACAATATTTTTCTCCACCAGTAAGGTATGCACACAAGTTACAAGTAAATTTAACTCTAAGATATAATAAAACATATAACAAAATTATTTATCTGATTGCGTTATGCAAAAATAAATTAGACCCGAATACTGATTTTACTATTCAATCAAGAGATTAGAAATATCTTCTCTCTGCAAAATAAATATATTCTAATTAACAATTTTGATGAAATAAAAAAATCTTGAGAGAGAGAATTTCCAATTGGCTTATGAGATCTATTAAATTTGTAAGCTAATGGATCTATTTACAGAGATACAAATGAAAATCTATAACTTGTGGTTTGGCTAAAATTGGTTATGAGTTGGTATATATAATTGCATCTGTTATCCAGTGAACTTAGGTTAGACTTGGTCCAATGTTTAGCATGCTTCCTTTTTAACGGTTGGTACCGGCTCAATCACCAGTGGCCCCGCCTTGAGGATTTAATTTTTACAGAGTTGTTGTGCGCCCTTGGGCTGGCTGGGCCGCAAGCCCAAGCCCATGTGGAGGCCCATCTTCTCAATAAAGCATCAAAACCCCTTATTAACATAGGGGTGGTTCAAATCCTATCGGGCAATGGTAGTGCCCAATACTTCTAAGCCATTGAAGGCTTAATGTTATAGAATCATAAGCATATAAACTTGTATTAAATTCTTTCTTTTAAAAATAATTCATAACTTCTAAAATAAATCCCTAAATATTAATAATAATAAATATAAGATAGAATTATTTCAAAAATATTTTCAACAAACAATATCACATAATATAGTTATTGTAGCTACAAGAATATCACATGTAGCCTATAGGCTACATGCAACATCATTTGGGCGGAGAATGTAATGGCCATAAAATAATTTTTAATAAATCACACTTATAATTAGAAGGAATCGCTATAAATAAAAGCCTTGAGATGCTTCCCTTTCTCCAATTTCTCAAATCACTTTTCTATTTGTATAAGGCATGTGAAGAGGTCACAGTTTTCTATTTCTTAACAATCGAAGATACTATAGCTTATTGCATTCAAAATCTTTGTTTCTTATGGACATATGCATGTGCTTTCTCTTTTCTATCATTTTTTCATTAATAATTTTTGGATGAGAGATTCGAGTTTTTTTTAAAAGTACTACTGCAAGGTATCTCATTCGCATCATCTATCTCTTTCGGCTTTCTAATTTCTAGTCCATGGTTTATTGATATTTTAGAATATTTCAATTCAAGCTATCTCATTTTATTCATAGCTTGTGCAACTAAAAGGTTAAGAAATTATCTCCATGACTTAAAAGGAACCCATCTCCATTGTGCACTCTAGATAGCTATTGACAATAGTGATTTTGAGGGAGAGAGAAAAAAAAAATTATTTAACCCTAATAAGCAAGATAATAAAATCCATTAGGCTATTTATATTATATTTTGGGTGAGAGTATGGGCTTCCTCATATGTTAATATTTTTAACCCATCCCATTATGAGTCCAAGACCAATGTAAAATCTATGCTAGTCCACAATAGGAATATCAAAAGTGCAATGGGTTAAAGTAGGAATTAAGTGAATTTTATACATGCTATCAAATAATATATCAGAACCAACCATAATAGAGTCATAATGTATAGTAACATTTCTATTAATTGTATCTTCATTTGTCTAAACTAGTAGGTATATAAGCAATGTCTACCAAATTTTAAATAGGATTAGACGTTAAAAAAATGTTAATAGTGTCAATGGGTTCAACTCTAACCTTTACTCCATTTTCCATGTTCACCAATAATTCTTTCTCACTCGGCTTTCTATTGTTGCTTAAGTCTTGCAAACAATTTTTAATATGAATGGTTGCACCAGTATCTAACCACGAAGTATTAGAAGGCACATTAACTGGATTAGATTCAAAGGGCCTAGTATCAAAGGTGTACCTTCTAACCATGGCTTAAACATTTTGCAATCCGCCTTCTTGCGCCCAAAAAAAGTACAAAAGATGCACTTTCCTTTGAAGGTTTATACCTTAGGCCCAAGTAGAGTGTTCTTATGATCCAAAATTCTTCACCTTGAATAACTTCTTGTTCGACCACTCTTTGAGAACTTCTTCTTTGAGTTTCCATCATCTCGCAACACCATGAGAACACCATGAGATTTCTCTTATTCATCATCTCTTCCTCTTGAGTGACAATAGCAGTCATTTCACTCAAGCTCCATTTTTCCTTCTAATGTTATATATGGTCTAGAGTCTATCAAATTGAGATGGTAAAAATTCAAGCAATTGCAACACAAGAAAATTGTTTGTCAACTCAACCTTCATTTCCTTTAATTTATTAAAGAAATGAGTGAGCTTCATAATGTGCTCTCAAACTCCACCAAGCCCATCATAAGTCGTGGCAGTAAGCAACTTCATGTAGGTCTCATTTTCTCTTATCAAACTTTGTGAATTTCTTTCCAACAACTTTTAAAAAACTCTTTGCATTTTCAATGTGGACTATACTTTGCCTAATATACTTGTTAATATTGTATCTCATGATTGTAAGGCAAGTTTGGTCTGGCACAACTCATATTGGTCACACTGATGGCAGGACTAGGGTTTTTCACTCGAACCAACCTAACTTTTTTTTTTGGTCAAGTTAACTACTGATATTATAGATAACAAACCATTACAACTAGAGTTGTCTGAAACAAGAAACATACAAAGAAACATAATTATACATATATTATACAAATGAAAGAGGTGGGTCATTTCCACTATGAAATGACAACAAGGAAGGTGGGATCTGAATTAAAGGGATATTACCATAGGCTTGCGTCGCCGCTGCCCAATGCGCCAGGTTGTGCGTGCATCAATTTGAAAATCGATGTCTTTTCCTAGCTTTCCAGTCTTTGAAAGATAGGAGATAATGCTTGATATCACTGATGGTTGGAGAAGTTATCCAGTCTTGTACAGCAGAGGAATTAGAGATTGCCTCTATGGTATTGCTTGAATCTCCTTCCAGTAATATTTTTTTGCAGACCCCGCCTCTTAGCTTCAATAATTGCCAGCAATGCAGCCTTTGCTTATCCCAAGTTTGGGTTAACACTGCAAATGAAATTAGTAATTGCATAGATGACTTCGTCTGAATCGTTCCAACATATGGCTGCTGTTGTGGATCCTTGGTTCCTTACGGCCACATCAAACTGGATGAGAAAATAATCCGCTAGGTGCCTTTCTACAGTCTTTGGAGATTGATTGAAAATATTAGACCAAGCTGCAGAATGCTGATGGAAAGAAGAGAAGACCGACTCTATGAAAGAAAGAGGAGAAGGAGGTGAAAGAGTTTGGCTATGGATTTTCATATTTTTGAGATACCAAAGATTATCCATAGCAATGATGGCAAAAAGTTGAAAAGAATGTCTGTCTTCCTCAGGAATATTGATAGCAGTAGAAGGATTGATGATATTCTTAATCCAGATGATGAAAGGCTGTCTCGAAAACAAAGAGATGTTGATTGGCCATTTGGAATGCCTCCACAAGACTCTAGAATAAATGCAAGTAAGGAAAAGGTGGGAGATGTCTTCTGGTTTAGTGTGGCAAAGCGGGCAGAGAATTTGGTCTTCCTCAAGATGAATAGCATTACTGATCTTAACTTTGGTAGGAAGGATATTCTAGGCAAGTTTCCAAAGAAAGAGCTTTAATCTGTCATGCACCTTCAGTTTCCATAAACTCTTCCAATTGAAAACTTGATTGTTGTGATGAGAATAGTTGTTTTCCACTACTAGAGCAGCATACGCTGATTTAACAGAAAATTGGCCAGAGGAATGGTGAACCCATTGAATCTTATCTTGAACGTTCTAGAAATTGTGATTAGCAAGGGGAATTTTCTAGATTTCTCTTGAAGCGTATTCAGAAAAAAGAGTGTTAAGAAGATGAACATTCCAGCATCTTGGTTCCTCAAGAAGAAGTGCAAAAACAGTCATATCTAAATCAGGTTCGAGATGATTGTCAGGATTAGGATTAGGGATGAAGTTAGGAATCCAGGGATCAAACACTTGATCTCAAGAAATCTCTCTGCTTAAGTAAACTTTTCCAGAAACGGGAGTCAGACGCTTTGGGAGAGACTTCAAGGAAGGACCTAGAATGAAGATATTTGTTAACAATGACTTGCTTCCAAAGAGTGGTAGGACCATTGAGGAGAGACCAGGCAAGTTTAGTGACCAACGTGGAATTAAAGGAAGACATATTTCTGATGCCAAGACCCCCCATAGATTTAGGGATACAAATAGATTTCCAAGCTTTAGGGGTAAATTTCTTCTTTTCCCTATATTCAAACCCCCACCAGAATATTCAGAAAAGAGAGTCCAGGTTCTTAATAATCGCTCTAGGAATGAGGGTGGAGGACATAACATAAGGGGGGTAGAACTGGCGACAACCCTGATAAGGATGGTTCTGGCCGCTTGAGAGAAAATTTTTGATTTCCACCCTTGAAGTTTATTGCTAACTTTCTCCACTAAATCCACAAATTTTTTTTTCCTATCAGGGCCATTGGAGAGGGGTAAACCAAGATATTTGGAATTAGGGGGAGAGGTTCTGAAATTCAAAAAAAAATTTAATCTCATGGATCGAAGTTGGAGAGATATTTTTGCTGAAGTGCAGAGAAGATTTACTAACATTGATATTCTGGCTAGACCAAAGACTGTAAGCTTTTAAACAATCGGAGAATTTTTTGGCACTGGAAGCGGTCGCAGATCCAAATAAAAAAATATCATCAGCAAAAAAAAGGGGGGTAATGGTGGGGCCACCTCAAGAGAGCTTGATACCCTTAAGGCCATTGGAATGTTCTTCACGAAAAATGAGTCTAGATAGAAGCTCCGAACTTAGGATAAACAAAAATGGGGATAACAGATCCCCCTGACGAAGACCCCTGGAGGGATGAAAGTAACCATGCGAAGAGCCATTAATAATAATAGAATAGGACATAGTGGTGATGCATTCTTTGATCCAATTGATCCATTGTTGTTTGAAACCAACATGCTTCAGGATCTCGAGAAGAAAAGACCATTCCATGGAATCGAAAGCCTTTGCCATATCAATCTTAATGGCCATTTGACCCTATCTGCCTTTTCTTTTTTTCATGGAGTGATAGATTTCCTGAGCCAAAATAGTGTTATCTTGAATACAACGTCCAAGAAGGAAGGCAGATTGGCACGAGGCAATGATGTTAGGGAGAATGATTTTAAGCCTGTTAGAAAGAATTTTTGCTATAATTTTATAGCAAACATTGGATAGACTTATGGGTCTGAAAAGATTGATGTCATTTGGATTGCCAGCTTTAGGGATCAGAACAATATTATTGTGGTTGAGTTCTGTAAGCAATTTCCCATGAACAAAGAAACTCCTAATAGCAGCAACTAAATCAACTTTAATGACTTCCTAGAAAGTTTTATAAAAAAAGTCTCGTGAATCCATCAGGGCTGAGAGCCTTAGTGGAAGGGAGTTTTTTGACAATATGAGCAATTTCTTCTTCAGAAGGGATTTTGCAAAGAAATTCATTGTCCTGATCAGAGATTTTCTTTGGAAATAGGGAATCAAAGTCAGTGGGAAAAGTAGGATTGGTGGAAGAAAAGATAGCTTGGAAGTGATCTTGAATCTTAGAAGAGATAATATTGAGATCAGTCGTCCAATTATTTCTTTCAAGTTTAAGACAATCAATGTTATTTCTACGCCGTCTAATAGAGGTAGAAGCATGAAAGAATTTGGTATTGAAATCGGTGGAGGTAAGCCAAGTTATTCTAGATTTTTGTCTCCAAAGAGATTCCTTTCTAAGAAGCAATTCGTGAATATTTTCCTTGAAATCAGCTTCTAAAGGACTAGAAGAGGATTGCGCATCTTGTTCTTGAAGGGAGGAGAACTTTGTCGTCAAAGCCTTAAGATTGGATTGAATATGACCAAAAGATTTTTTGATTTTAATTTCTTGGAGAGAATGAAAGAAGGAGTTCCCATGAAATGAGAATTCCATGCATCTTTGATAATCCTAAAAATGGAAGGATCTCTGAGCCAAAACCTCAAATTTAAAGGATTTAGGAGAAGATGTCCTCTTGGCCGTGTCCAAAAGAATGGGAGCATGATCTGAAGTGTCCTTTGCAAGAGTAGAAATGATAGCTTGAGGAAACAAATCAATCCAAGAAATATTAGCGATTTCTCTATCTAATCTCTCTTTGATCAAGTGAGAAGCGATGTACTATTAGACCAGGTGTATTTGGAACTCGAAAAACCAAGATCCACAAAACCAAAATTCTCCATGAAAAGTTTGAGATCTTCGGATTTTGAAGTTTGAGCAAAAGGTTGACCTCCAAATTTATCAAATTGACAAATGATGGAATTAAAATCTCCTATGGCAAGAAAAGGCCCAAGAAAAGATGAAACTATACTAGCAAGAGTATCCCAGAAAGCAGCCTTTCGTTTGTAAGAAGCCGGACAATAAACCATGTTAAAAAGCCAGGGATAGTGACTAGGGTTAGAGTACACCAAAGCAGAAATAATATTACAAGAGTTATGTATAATCTCAAGATCAACACCCAGACGATACATGAACAAAAGACCTCCCCATTTACCAGTCGGGGGAGAGTACACAAAAGATGCATAGCCAAACATATTCACAGTATGAACACAAACACTAGCTGGTATTAAACATTCAGAAAGGAAAATAATATCAGGGTTGTGAACCCTAATAATTGCCCTGAGAGATTTGACTGCACGAGGCCGGGCAATGCCTCGGCAGTTCCAAGCAAGAAGCCTCATGGAGCTTTTGGTGGCAATGAAGACCCTGCCATGTCGGTCATTGGACTCATGGGAAATATGTTCATGGTTTGAGATTGAACCTTACTACCTGTAGCCTTCAAATTCTAAGATTGGTAAGGAGAGTAACGAAAAACTGTGGAGCTTCTTTTCTGGTTCTTCCTTGGACTCCGAGTCTCCTTTGGTTGCTGAGCTTCTCTGTCCCGGGTAGGATTCATCGGATTAGTTGGCCCATCTTCATCCTCTTGATTCCTAGCTTGATCTTCAGACGGTTCAGTAATGACAGAACCCAGTAGACTTTTTTTGTGGGGGTTGACGAAAAAACTATTCTCTGAACAAGGAGTTTTCCTCTTCTTTGTAGTATCACAATGGGTGAGGATTGGGGGTTGAGGTACATCAGCAGAGGAAGTCATTTTTGGTACTAGAAGGGTTTGGGTTAAAGGGGAAGAGACGAACTGGGAGATTAAGTTTTGAAGATCCAGGTTGGTTAAATTGGGTTGATGGATCGGGGAGAATATATTAGTTGGGCTCAGTTGGATAGTATTAATAGCAAAACAGGCCTTACCTGAGGGGCTCACTAAAAGTGAAATGTTGCGACTCAGATTCTAGAGGGCAGATGGACTTTTGCTTTCCTTGAGTTGAGAAATAAATTGTTGGATGAATGAAGTGTTGGACTTGGGCTCGATGGAAAGGGGACCATCAGGTTCACTAGCCGACTTCTGTAAGCCAAATGTCACTGAGTTAAGAGGTACCTTCAGGGGGATATTCGGTTTGTTCCCTGAATACAGAGGGGGCTGATTTGGAACTAAAGTAGACACGTGTAGTGACCGAGGGTCTTCAGCCGACAAGACTGTCGATGCATCAGGACTCAAATAATTGGATGTGAGGTTTCGGCTGCTTCTCTTAATTGAATCTTGGTCCCTTGTCTGGTAACTTGAGACATTTCCATGTGGTGAAAACCCAGAGCTCTTGCAATGTGTAGTAACGAGAACAATGTCACCCCTTAGGGTTTCGCCTTCTTCAGCTTGGATTGCAGAGAACAGCCTATTGATGCAATATTCCTTGCATTGGCCTTCCTCCGTATTGACAATGATTGCCTTTCCTTTCCCTAAGTGTTCAACTCTATTGCTTTTGAATACTGTCTCGCAAGATCTTGAACCTTCGTGGAAAGCTGGGATAACAGATTCTCTGATACGAACTGGCGGAAGGGTGGGAGGGATGAAGTTCATTTGGTCCAATAGATGCATGGGTATAGCATTCTATTGGACTTTTTGGAAATCTTCAAACCGAATCTGTCATTTTGAGTTGTGGGATTCCACTCTCATTGAAGGTCCGAAGGAAAGTTCATCCACTGGATTTAAGAAAAGGTGACAAGATTGAAGTAGATGACCTATTCTTCCACAACCATAACAAAAGTTCGAAAGCCTTTCATATTTAAACGAAACCTTCGCAGGTTGTCTGTTTGGCCGAGGCAGAATGAATCCTTCAAACAGGGGATTGTCCGTATTGATTTAACCCTGATCTGTAGACATTTTTTGACCCCATTAATTGGGAGAAAAGCTTGGTCTATTTCAAGAAAAAAACCTAGAATCCTCCCGATTTCAACAACATTTTCTTCTGTCATCATTTCAAGGGGCAGCCCATAAATTTGGATCCAAAAAGCAGAGTGTGTTAAATCAATTTCTTGGAGATTTAAACCTGGAGGCCATTCCTTGAGCACCATATGATACCCCTTAAAGTTCCAGGGCCTTTGTCAAAACACTCGGTTTTTAACAATGGGTGATGGGAAAGTAAAAAGAAATACATTTGGACCTAAGTCTTCGATGGTGAGTCCTTGAACGAAACTCCATACCGCCCAGATTATGGAGTGGAAAATGTGCTTGTTCAGAGTTTTGGAAGAAACCAACTTACCAATTAGTGCATGGTTGGAAAACTTTATAGCTGAATCCGGCTCAGGAACCAGAATAATGTCATCCCAAGTTAATGCCTTTGTACGTTCAATGAGTGAGTCCAGATTTTCCTTTTCTTTCTCCGTTGACATATCGAGTGAAAGTTTGGATGGGTGAGGTCTGGAAAGGGAAAGTTGGTGGGGCGCAGTTGATGGAATATTGATGGTGAGGTAAAGTAGTTATGATGAGAAGGGTTGGTGGGATATGGATAGCGATAGGGTTCAATTATGGAGAAGGGTTGGGTAAGGAAACATAAAGCTGGATGGCATAGGGAGAATACTACAGAGAGGAGGAAAAAAACTCATCTTCAGAGAGAGAGAGAGAGCGGTCGTATACAAGTTATTTAGTTGTCTAAACCGACCTAACTTGAAAATTCATTATGTCGACCCAACCTGAAAAAGTAAAATTCCGGACCAAACATATTAATCGAAATTTTGAACCCTAATATAGTTTCAAAAAATTAGAATTTTCCACAGTTTTGATTTTCCAGGGTTACTGACACCAATGGTCTAGTGGAATTTTTGATTTTAACTCTCTCTGCTTTGATTTGTGACATATCAGCGTACTCTCTCTACTTTTGTATTGATTCAGAGTCTCTGACAACCAATAGAAAAAATAAAAGGAAGTTGTACCTCAAAGCATGTTCTGCTTACCTGCATTCCTCGCTATTCCCATAAATAATTAGAATAATTCTATTTAGAATTTCATACACTACACACTATGCATTATTTAAATTTTTTTTTTAACAAGTATATAGTGTATGGATGATAAGTAGAACAACTCAATTATTTTAGTAAGAATAAAATAGGATAAATTTAAAATATGTATAATATGTGATATGGGATGATGAGTAGCATAACCCAATCAATTATGATCCTCATTGTTTAACCACTTCTTCCATATCTAATCTCATGATTTGGGACAAGCCACATAATATACATAAGATAAAAAGGGATATATGCGTGTAGACCCTGGAGTAGCATATAAAAGACATTTAAGAGCACTAGTAGTGACCTAGTTAAAATTTGACCAAATTTTAATGAGAAAACCCACTTTTATAAATTTAGCTAGCCACTTTTCAACAGCACCAAATTCAAACTCTCTAAGTTTATCACTATTCTATTAAAAATATTGATTTTGGTATTTTTATTTATTTTAATTTTAATTCTAATTGAAATATTTATTTATTAAAAAAGTATACATTATTTTTCTAACATTCATATTATTCTAACGGATATATTTTTTTAACTATTTTTTTTTTCGACAATGGTCATATTCTTCCGGTAAATAAGAATGGGAGTTATTTCCATACTTATTTGATCAATGGGTTTTCTATTGTTTATGTGATTGCTTGAATATAAGATGGGAAATTTGATTTTCCCTGGACTGATGGGGTGAAAAATGAAACATGTATTTGATCTCATTTGCTATGTTCATGTGGACTCCATGACTAAGACAAATTGTTATTGAAGTTGTTCATATTTTAATCACTTAGCCGTGAGGGAGAATATTTTCGATTGTCAGGGTGCAGCATGCTTTTAATTTTCTTTGTAATTATTCATGCTGTTCTATGGGTTGTAGTGCTGATACTTCAATTTATTTGGCAGAGTGATTTGCTATGATGGCAGGGCCAAATGTGCCACAAAAAAACGGAAGAGTAAGATTTTTCTAGAGGATGGCAGAAATTGCGATGAGATAAAAAGGGTCTGAAAAAGAGAGAGAGAGAGAGAGAGAGAGAGAGAGAGAGAGAGAGAGAGAGAGAGAGAGAGAGAGAGAGAGAGAAGGAGAGTGCTCTTAACGATGATGTGATGACCTGAGATCGAGAGTCGGGCAAAAATTGCTCTGAGGTGAGTTTATGTCATGAATATTATTATTAATGCTATTGGATAAACTCCCAATCAAGAGCAGAGAGACATATAGCTAGCTTGGGTCTGTGACAACCTAATAAATTAGTATTTAGTGAGGAGAGTCGTGATGAAGGAAGAATATCAGACGACAGCCACATTCGGATAATTACCCGAACCGAGCTGACCACGGTAGGGGAGCCAAACGGAAATTTTCAATTCCAACCCGTTTTGTTTTGGGACGGCCAATTCCAAATCGAAAATTTCAGCCGGATCAGATAGGTAATTTTGCATATGTATATGTCGAATACTAATATTGGTGCTATTGCGTGACCATCTGGACAGATTGGACCTGAAAACTGCCATTTGGCAAGGAGACTTGGGAATGAGTTCCTGAAAAGAAGCCACGTTATTAGGCACGTGACAACTGCTACGGGGCACATCTAGCAGATCCTATGACACGCGTGACACTGCATGCAACAGCCTCACCGGTCTCTGCCTTCTATGTTGCACTGCCCTGTCCTGCCAATCATATTACTGAATAAGGCTACAAGCACAGCTAGCTCATCCACCCATCCCGCTTCCTTCGTTTGAGAATCAAGCAAACAATTACAAAATTGAAGCAATAAACCATGTCGAGTACTCACCCAGAGGTTCCAGGCGAGCCAACCAAGACTGGCACTGCCTTCCTTGAGACGGCCACTGCCACCATCCAAAGCTTTGCTCCTACTAACCAGATCCACCAGCATCTCTGCGCGTATGATTAATCTCCCCTATAGCTCCTTTGTTATCTCATTTCTTTGTTCTTGAACTAATCTTCATGAGCTTTTCACTCTGGCTCTTTCAGGTTCCATTTTTATTCCTATGACATGACCCGCCAAGTCGAGGCGCATCACTACTGCGCACATCAAAACGAGGAGATGCGCCAGTGCCTCATTTACGACAGCCCCGACGCCGACGCTCGGCTTATCGGGCTGGAGTATGTCATATCAGAGCCCCTGTTCCTGACGCTGCCCGACGACGAGAAGCGCCTATGGCATTCCCACGAGTACGAGGTAAAGAGCGGGTTGCTGTTCATGCCGGGAGTTCCGGGTCCGATAGAGAGGCAGGACATGGAGAAGCTTGCCAAGACGTATGGGAAGGTGTTCCACTTCTGGCAGGTTGACAGGAAGGACAATCTTCCCCTTGGAATCCCGCAGGTGATGATGGCCTTCACTCGGGATGGCCAGATCTACGAAGACCAAGGCAAAGGTACATGCGACCTAATTAATTATGTAACGAAGAAATCTTATGAACCATTTGTTCATGATACTACAAATACTGCATGCACTCATCTTATAATTATGCTATATTTGATCCAACGCATGCAGGTGTTGAGAACCGATATGGGATATCAGTGGCGAAGGAGAGGGAGAATCGAGCTTACATATCGGGACCAACGCATGGAATACACCCACTGGCAAATGGCGGAGGAAAGGGGCTGAAGACTGAGCTGAGGGAGGTAGACTACAAGCCCACAGATTCCGTGCCTAGGGTCTTTGTTTGAGTATTAATTAATATTTAATTACAAATTAAATAAGACTAGCTGTAATGTCAACGGTCAATATGTATGTATATATGGGAATATATATATATATATATGTATGTATTTATAAGGGTTTTTTTTAACCATGATGGTAGCGTTGTGTTTGGACTTGGAAGTTGTATAAATACCATACTTCGTGTGCCCTTAATTATCCGGCTTAAATTTCTCTTTTTTCCTTCTCTTGTAATTTTTTAGTACTTCTTGTAATTTAGCCTTGTCTGTTTATCGTTTGTTATAAATACCGTTTAGATAGTGAGATAATAGCTCCTCTTTCTGGAAAAGGTGGAGCTTCTCTCTCTAGTTCTTTGAACGTAGAGGTTCTCCTCTTGGACGTGGTTCGAAGAGAGGTCTGACTGGGAGTTACACTTAGTTAGCATCTCTATGAAAGTATGGCAGAAGAGTTATCAAACCTCTATGAGGGGTTAAGTCTCACAAAGGAAGAGAAACAAGAAGTCTTCATACCAGAGGAGGAAATCCTAATATCTATAGAGAAAAGTAAGAATTGTTTGGCCGTTTTTATTATAGGTGAGAAAGAAGTGAATAGAGGTGCATTTCGATCGACAATGAGTAAGGTCTGGAAAGTGGAGGGTCAATCTTCCTTCAAGAATCTTGGCTTCAACAGGTTTCTGATTGAACTTCAGAATCCAATGGTGAAGGAACGTATCCTCTCGGGAAGACCCTGGTCCTTTGACAGGGCCTTGGTATGCTTGTTCGACTGTGCAGGCTGTTTAGCTCCTAAAGAAATTAATTTTAAGAGGAACCTTTCTGGATCTAGCTACATGACTTACCATTTGCTGGAATGAATAAAGGCACGGGAGAGAGGATGGGAGCAGCAGCGGGGAAAGTTTTATCGGTTGATGCTGATGCAAACGGTATGGCATGGGGTAATCTGCTCAGAGTCAAGGTCTTGGTGGATATTAGTAAGCCTCTCACCAGGGGGAGATTTATTAACATGGGAGGTAAATGTTACTGGATACCATTCAAATATGAGAGGGTCCCTATGTTCTGTTTTCATTGTGGAGTTATCAAGCATGCAGGCTTGGCTTGTCAGGCTTTCCATGCAGGAAGCTCAAAGAACGAAGACACGGTGCCTCAGTATGGCACCTGGCTGAGGGCCAACACACAGTCGAGGAGCTTCCCAAATTTCAGCAAGAAGGAAGGTGAGTTTGAGAATTCGGGAAGTTGGCGCCAAAACATAAATGAGGATAACAGGTTTGAGGAAGATAGGATGGGACAGAAAGGCTCTGGCATACCTAATGCAGATTTCGAACATGCTGATCTCGAGAGTTCTGACAACTACCAACTAAGAGGTCCTGTTCACAGGAAAGTCAGTAGCAACAGCACTAAAGGTCAACTAGACCCTCTTAATTCAGTAGGCTCAGAAAGTACTGATAACAACCTTCTTACTGAAGCGGCTTCTAAGGAAGCGTTGTTTGCTAAGGGGTCCCTGTCAAACCATGCCTTTAATGTGTTTCAAATAGAACAAGGCTCTTTAAGCCCAACTCGAGACATGACCCAGGTAAGTTTACCTTCTCAGAATTCTCCTATTAAATCCTTTAATACTGGTAAGGTTTATAAACCAACATGGAAAAGAAGGGCTAGAGGGTTGGGGCCTATGGATAACAGAAGCCCATCTGATGAGCTTATGTGTGAGCCGAGTGATCCAAAACCAAGGAAAAGGCCTGCAACAGAAACACAAGGATTCATCATGACCAGAAAGAGAGCTAAACAAGCTCAGATGGCAGTGGCTGGACTCCAGCCCTGCCAGTCACCATGAAACACTTAGCATGGAACTGCCGAGGGCTTGGGAACCCTAGGACAGTTTGTGAGCTTCACTCAATGGTGAAGGAAAAGAACCCGGATGTAATTTTTCTTAGTGAAACCAAATGTAGAAGGAACAAGATTGAACTAATTCGTAACAAGCTGCAGCTTGATCATAGTTTCTCTGTAGACAGTGTGGGCAGAAGTGGAGGTTTAGCTATCTTTTGGAGAAAAGAAGTTGAAGCTGAATTGGACTCCTATTCCAACCATCACATTTCTATCTCAGTGGCTGCTGAATTTCCTAGCAAAAAGTTGATTATTATTGGTTTTTATGGACAATCCGTGACTACAAAGAGAAAGGAGAGTTGGGACCTTCTTAGGTTGATCCACTCAAAAATAAATAACCCATGGATATGTATGGGTGACTTTAATGAGGTTATGCTCCAGGATGAACATTATGGCTCAAGTACTCGATCCTATAAGCAAATGGAGGAGTTCAGACTGGTTCTGCTAGAATGTGGTCTAATGGATATTGGCTTTAAAGGTCCAAAATTCACATGGGGCAATGGAAGAGAGGGTTCAGACTTCACTAAATGCCGACTGGATAGAGCCTTATTCAGTGAAGGGTGGCTTGATCACTTTAAACTCAATCAAGTTGAGGTGCTGGCAGGACAATGCTCAGATCATAACCCTTTATTTATTAATTGTTCTATTTCTATCCAGCCAGAAGCTCCAAAGCATAGGATCTTTAGGTATGAGGTAGCATGGGGTAGAAGAGAGGAATGTACTGAGATCATTAAAGCTGTCTGGGTGCAGAAACATATACAAATCTCAAAGTTTGAGTCTACCAGAGAAGGTCTGAAAAGATGCAGAGACAAGCTCGAGGCCAGGAATAAGGAGGTAGCTAGAAACCAAAGAAGAATTCTTTCCCAAAAGAGAGAACAGATTAGAAGGCTGCATGAAGCTAATACGGGCCAGTTTGGTAATCAGATAAAAATGTTTCAAAGAGAGGTGGATGGTTATCTGGAAGAGGAAGAGATGAAGTGGAGACAAAGAGCTAAACAAAGATGGCTTAAGGAGGGGGACAGAAATACTAATTTCTTCCACAAATGTGCTTCTCAAAGGAAGCTGGTGAATACTATTAAACAGATCAGAAAGGCAGATGGTAATTTGAGCTCGTGCAAGTAGGAAATAGTAAGGGAGTTTCAAGATCACTACAACAAGCTTTTTGCTACCTCTAGCCCAAATAATATCGAGGAAGCCTTTAATTCCTTCCCTGCTGTAGTCAGTTCTGAAATGAACTACACCCTTGCAGGTCCTTACTCTGAACAGGAAGTGGAATTTGCCATTAAAGAAATGAATCCTCTAGGTTCCCCTGGCCTAAATGGATTCCCAGCAGCCTTTTACCAGCAGCATTGGACCACCATAGGTAGTGAGGTAACAACAACAGCTTTGGAAGTCCTTAATACCAGAAAGGGCTTAAAAGAAATCAACCAAACCTTCATTTCTCTGATCCCAAAAAAGAAAGCTCCCTTAGCTGCTTCAGATTACTGGCCAATCAGCCTATGCAACGGTTTCTATAAGATAATATCCAAAGTTATAGCAAATAGGCTCAAGATCATCCTGCCTCAGCTCATCTCTCCTACTCAAAGCGCATTTGTTCCAGGAAGATTGATCTTAGACAATGTGATAGTTGCCTATGAGTTACTGCATTCAATGCAAACAAGGCTGAAAGGGAAGAAAAAGGGATTCATGGCTCTCAAGCTTGATATGAGCAAAGCATATGACCGGGTAGAGTGGGGCTTTCTAAGCAAAGTGATGTTGAGGATGGGATTCAAAAGAGAATGGGTCGAGCTTGTGATGCAGTGTGTTACCACTGTCACATATTCTATTCTAGTCAATGGGGTCCCTCAAGAATTTTTTACCCCAACTCGAGGTATTAGGCAGGGAGATCCCTTATCTCCCTACCTGTTCATCATCTGCTCAGAATTCCTCAGCTATAGCCTGAACCAAGCTGAAATGCAAGGTCTGATCTCAGGAATTCCACCTGCCCGAGGCTCCATGCATATCAACCATTTATTTTTTGCAGATGACAACTTGGTTTTTTGCAGATCCAATCCAGAGGAGTGGGGCAGATTGCAGCAAGTCTTAAGCACATATGAATTAGTCTCAGGCCAGAGATTGAACTTAGAGAAAACCTCAATTTTCTTCAGCAGCAACACCAAGCCTTATGTTCAAAAAGTTATACTACAGCAATCAGGAATTAAAGCTTCAGGAGCTTTTGACAAGTACCTGGGTCTACCCTCATATGTAGGCAGAAACAAAACCAAGGCTTTCAGCTCAATATTGGATAGGGTAAAAGCCAAGATGGCCAACTGGAAAACCAACTTTCTGTCTCAGGCAGGGAAGGAGGTTCTGCTTAAGTTAGTGCTGCAATCAATACCTACCTATAACATGGGGATCTTTAAACTACCAAAAACCATTCTTAAAAAACTCAACCAATTGCTGCAGTCATTCTGGTGGGGTCAGAGTAACAACAGATCCAAGATCCATTGGCTGAATTGGCAAGCTCTAGGGAAACCAAAACAGGAAGGAGGTATGGGTTTTAGGGAATTTGAATCATTCAACGTAGCCCTCCTGGCTAAACAAGGGTGGAGGATCATTCAAAACCCTTTATCCCTTGCTGCTCAGGTGCTTAGAGCTAAATACTTCCCTAGGGCAAATTCCTCTCTGTCAAATCAAGGCCTACTGATTCCTTTGTATGGAAAAACTTCCTCCAAGCAAGGCCTATTCTTAAGGCAAGTTTATTGTGGAAAGTAGGGGATGATAGTAAGATTAAAATATGGAAAAATCAGTGGCTCCCATGTCCATCAACTTTCAAAGTGCAGTCCCAGGTTTCTATCCTAGATGCTGAAACCCGAGTTTCTGAACTCATAAATCCTGAGACATTGCAATGGGATCTATCTCTTCTCCATGCAATCTTCACAGCAGCTGAGGCAAACTTGATAAAGCATATCCCTATAAGCCCATGTAGAAGTCAGGACACACTGACCTGGAGATGTTCTAGCAATGAGAAATTCTCTGTAAGGAGTGCATATCATCTCCAAGCTTCTCTAAAAGAAGTTAATATGGGACAATCATCAACAGAGAGATCCAACTCGAATTTTTGGAACAAAATGTGGGGTATTCAAGTATCTCAAGCTACCAAGTCATTTCTGTGGAGAGCAGTGAAAGAATCCCTTGCCACCAGACTGAATCTGCATAAAAGGAAAGTGAGTGAGAAGCCTCTTTGTCCAATCTGTACTCTGGAACTTGAATCGGTTACCCATACCCTCTGGTCTTGTAGAGCAACCCAGGATGTTTGGTCCACGAGCTCAAGAAGAATACAAAAGCTAAGCATCACTGAAGGCTCCTTCAAAGATATTATGATAGCTATGATGGCCCGGCTATCTCCTCAAGAAATCACTGAATTTGCAGTCACTGCTAAAGCCATTTGGCATAGGAGGAACACCTGGGTCTTTGAACAAAAATTTCATTCCCCCTCTCAAGTCTCAGGTCTTATCCACTCAGAATTGGCAGCTAATCAACTTAGAATAGAAGTGGGTATAAAGCAAACCAAACTCCAAAAGCTACCTAATGCTCATTGGTCTCCTCCCCCACCAAATGTATTCAAGGCAAACTGGGATGCAGCTTTTGATAAAGGTAACTCAAAAATGGGAATTGGTGTGGTTGTGAGGAACTCAGAAGGAAAGGTCATGGCCTCTTTATGCTCCTCAATGGCCTTGAATCCGGATCCTCTACTTGGTGAAGTTGTAGCAGCTCGTAGAGCTACTTCTTTTTGTGCCGAGCTGGGATTACAGCACCTGATCTTGGAAGGTGATGCCTTAACAGTGGTCAAGGCAATGCAACACAGAGAGGAAAGCTGGAGTACTTTCGGGTTGGTCATTAAAGACATCAAGATTATGCTCTCAAAGTACCTCAGCTGGTCTATAGCTCATGTTAGCAGGGATTCTAATGTTACTGCCCATCAGTTGGCAAAAGTTGCTCTTTCTTGTATGGAAGAATGTATTTTTATGGAGGATGTTCCTCCTTGTATCCAGCATCTGGTTTAAGTAATGAGAAAGCTTTATTTCAAAAATTAAAAAAAAAGATAGTGAGATAATATTGAGAAAATATGAAATAATTTTAAATAAAAATTAAAAATAAAATAAAATATTATTAGAATATTATTTTTTAATTTTTTAATTTTTAAAAATTTTAAAAAATTAAATTATTTATTATGTTTAGTATAAAAATTAAAAAAAATTATAATAATAAAATAAAATAAAAAATAAAGTGCTTGCATCCAAATGGACCGTCACCGGACAACATTGATCTAAAGAAGGAAGGTCCGCGAGAAAGGACCGTTATCCATATGATTAAAAGAAAATTATTCAACACAGCAAAGGACAAAATTAAGCTAGCAATGGTACACTTGTTTTTTGGGCCTAATGTCAAAAACGACGAATATATACATATGTTGAGGAAACTCCTAATAATTTTATTAAAGTATGGCAATGGTAAGGGTAGTAATATGTCATACAATTTGTAAATTTAATATGAATATAATATAAAATTAACTGATCTGGATTTGATGTTAACAAGTTCGGATCAAAATATGGTGATCTGCTAAGACGATTTATGAATGGGTCAATAACATGTGAATCTACTTTATATGAAATCAATCATTTTTGACCTGTTTAAATTTTATTATTGTTAAGTTATAATATTAGTATTTTTCAATATACTTATGTTTTTGTTTTTTTATTATTGAGATTGTAATTTTATACCTATGTTCATATTTGTTATTGTATAGTTTGTAATATTGGTTTTATTGTATGTTATAGTTTGAAAAATATTGATATATATTTTTTAAGATATTGTTGCTACTAATAAATATAAATTTTAATTTTTATGTGATATTATATTAATTAAGTCAAATAAATTATTCGTGTTAGTTCAATAACCCATTTACATGAAACGGGTTTAAATAGGTTATGTTGTGTTAATTTATTTATAATTAATTATTAAACGAGTGACACGACATGACCTGTTATTTAAATGGGTTGGATTATGTTTGACAAGTTTGATAAGTTTAGCTTAACGGGCCGGTTAATCTATATAATTGAATATTCATAACTTAACATGATCCGAAAACATGATTTGCCACTCTAGCCAATGGGCAGCTGATACGTACTAATTTATATGGTGATAATATGAAAACACAAACTTGAAATTACTGGGTGCCACAGTTTCTTGATTGCTACCAAAATCTACTAGGGATGTTTGTTTTTAAAACTCTCCTCAACCCATCTCAACTCATCTCATTTTCATCATTATAACTTTTTTAAATTCTTATATAAAATATAATAATTTTTTTTTTCAAATCTCAAAAGAATCTTCCCAAATTTTCACACAAAAATATAATAAATAATTTAACTTTTTTAAATCTGAAAAGAATCTTTCTAAATTTCAACAAAAAAAATAATAGACAATCAACTTTTTTAAATTTTAAAATAATAATAATATTAAAAAATAATATTCATAAAATATCTTATTCTATTATTCACAAACCATCTCAACTCTCCTCTCAATTCAAACAGCCCTATAATATATAATGATAGGCGGCGAAAGATCATAGGATGTAACCGTGATATTGAAGGTGGCAACCTTATCTCGTACTGTCCTGTCTTGTTCTTTCTTTTTTTTTTTTTGAAAGTGGATATTTCATTCATTGTAGCAAATGCTGGATACAGGGAGGATAGTCCTCAATGAGAATACAGTCTTCATGACAACTAAGACCGAATTTTGCCAATAGATGGGCAAATACATTAGCTTCACTCTGAACATGCAGGATAGACCAGGAAAGGAAATTGGAGAGCATCATTATAGTATCTTTAATGACCAGACCAGTGCTACTCCAGCTCTCTTCATTGTGCTGGATTGCCTTCACCACCGAAAGTGAATCACCTTCAAGAATAATCTGTTTAAACCCCAACTCAGCACAGAATAAGGAAGCCCTTCGAGCTGCTATGGCTTCACCAAGAAGAGGATCAGGGTGTAGATCCATAGAAGAGCACAGGGAAGCCATAACCGAGCCTTCTGAGTTCCTAACAATCACCCCAATTCCCAACCTCAGTTTGTCTTTGTCAATAGCAGCATCCCAATTAGCTTTGTAATAGCCAAGTGGAGGAGCAGACCACCTGCTAGTGATAGGTTCTTTGACTATGATCTGCTTCATACCCTTCTCGAGCCACATGTTGATAGATGCCAACTCGGCTTGTACCAGCTTTGACACTTGAGAGGGTGGTTGGAATTGTTGTTCAAATAACCAAGAGTTCCTTCTATGCCAGATAGCTTTAGCTGTAACTGCAAATTCAATGAGCTCCTCAGGGGATAAATGAGTCAATATAGGAGCCAGGATGTCTTGGAATGAGTCAAGCACACTAAGCTTCTGGATTCTTATTGAGCTCATTGCCCATACATCTTGGGCAACACAAGACCAGATAGCATGGGATACGGATTCAAGTTTAAGGAAGCAGATGGGGCATAAAGGTGAATCTACCATTTTCCTTTTATTCAGATTCAGGTTGGTAGCTAGAGACTCACTAGCAGCTCTCCACAGAAAGGACTTAGTAGCTTGAGGTGCATGGATACCCCAGACTGAGTTCCAGAACCTCGAATTGGATTTCTGGTTGGAAGGCTGTCCCACTCTTTCTTCTGTAAGTGAGGCTTGAAGATAATAGGCACTCCTCACAGAGAACTTTCCGTTGCTTGCACATCTCCAAGTCAACATATCTTGTCTCCTGCATGGGCTTAGTGGGATCTGTCTAATTAAAGCTGCCTCTAATTCTGAGAAGATGGCATATATGAGAGGAAGATCCCACTGCATGGTGGTTGGGTTAATGAGCTCAGAGACTGGGGCTTCAGCATCAAGGATATGAGGAGAAGATTGCACTTTGAATGTAGATGGACAGGGGAGCCACGGATCCTTCCATATCTTAATTTTCCTACCATTTCCAACTCTCCATAGCAGTCTTGCTGTAAGAACTGGTCTGGCCAAAGTGAAGCTTTTCCACACAAAAGAGTCTTGGGCTCTTACTTTTGCTGCTAAGAAATCGGATGAAGGGAAAGATTTTGCTTTAAGGACTTGGGCTGCAAGGGACAAAGGGTTTTGAATAATTCTCCACCCTTGTTTAGCCAATAAAGCTAGGTTGAAGTGTTCAAAGTCCCTAAAACCTAGTCCTCCCTGCTGCTTTGGTTTGCCTAAAGTCTGCCAGCTCAACCAATGAGTTTTCGATCTGCTATTGTTTTGCCCCCACCAGAAGGATTGCAGCAGCTGATTTAGACTTTTAAGGATGGTTTTTGGGAGCTTAAAGATTCCCATACTATAGGTAGGGATAGATTGCAGCACTGATTTTAGAAGGGTCTCCTTGCCAGCTTGAGATAACAAATTGCTCTTCCAGTTAACTATCTTGGATTTGATTCTATCTAGAATAGAGTGGAAGGCCTTAGTTCTGTTTCTACCCACATGAGATGGAAGTCCCAGGTATTTATCAAAAGATCCAGAAGCTTTTATACCTGAGTGTTGCAAAATTTCTTGTTGGACTTCCAAGCTAGTATTGCTGCTGAAAAATATGGAGGTTTTCTCAATGTTAAGTCTTTGTCTCGAGACTTGTTCATAGCTGGATAGCACTTGTTGCAGTCTGCACCATTCATCCGGGTTTGACTTACAGAAGACCAGGCTATCATCTGCAAACAGGAGGTGATTCACTTGGAATGAGCCTCGGGCAGCTGGGATCCCAGAAATAACTCCCTGCACTTCAGCTTGATTTAAACTCTGACTGAGGAATTCAGAACATATAATGAATAGGTAAGGAGATAGAGGATCTCCCTGCCTAATGCCTCTAGTTGGGGTGAATTTTCCTTGGGGTTTGCCATTCACTAGAATAGAATAAGTGACTGTGGTGACACACTGCATAACTAGCTCAATCCATCCACTATCAAATCCCATTTTTCTCATTACTTTACTCAAAAAATCCCACTCCACTCGGTCGTATGCTATGCTCATATCCAGCTTGAGTGCCATATAGCCATTATGCTTACCTTTTAGCCTAGTTTGCATGGAGTGCAGCAGCTCGTATGCAACAATTACATTGTTTGAAATAAGCCTTTCTGGTACAAATGCACTCTGAGTTGGTGAGATAAGGCTAGGCAGGATAACCTTGAGTCTGTTAGCTATGGCTTTTGATATGATCTTATAGAACATGTTGCAAAGGCTGATAGGTCTGTAGTCTAGAGTAGATAGAGGGCACTTCTTCTTGGGGATCAGAGATATGAAGGTATGATTGATGTCTTCAAAACCCTTTCTAGTATTCAAAGCTTCCAGTACTGCTGTTGTTACTTCCTTTCCAATGACAGGCCAATGATGATGGTAAAAGGCTGCCGGGAAGCCATCTGGGCCAGGGGATCCGAGAGGATTCATGTTCTTAATAGCAGTTTCAATTTCCTGTTCAGTAAAGGGCTTAGTAAGAGAGCAATTCATTTTTGCACTGACTGAGTGAGGTAGGGAATTGAGGGTAGATTCAATATTCCTTGGATTAGAGGTAGAAAAGAGAGTTTGGTAATATTTCTGAAAGATGCTTGCTATTTCTCCTTGATCAGAAGTCACATTCCCATCTTCATCTCTGATTTGTTTAATTCTATTCACCACTTTTCTATGAGAGGCACATCTATGGAAATATTTAGTATTTCGATCCCCATCTTTGAGCCATCTTTGTTTGGCTCTTTGCCTCCATCTCAGATCTTCTTCTTCAAGGTAAACATCTATCTCTTTCTGGAGTGCACTGATTTGTCTACCATGCTGGCCCAAATTCAAATTTTGTAATAGTCTAAGTTGTTCTCTCTTTTGGGTCAGGAGTCTTTTCTGCTGTCTGAAATCCTGCTTACTCCAGCTCATAAGTTTCTCTCTGCATGATGACAAACCCTTCCAAGTAGAAGTGAGTTTTGAGCCCTGAGGAATTTGCTCTAGCCAAGTTGCTTTAATTAGTTCACTGCACCCTTCTTTCTTGCCCCATGCCACTTCATATCTAAAGATCCTCTGCTTAGGAACTATAACATGTTCAGAGTTTACACAAGAAATGCATAAGGGATAGTGATTAGAAAATTGTCCTGGTAGAACTAACACTTGGTTAGAATCAAAGAGACCAAACCATTCCTCATTAACTAAGGCTCTATCCAGGCGGCACTTGGTAAAATCAGGACCCTCCCTTCCATTATTCCAGGTAAATTTAGAGCCTCGATGACCTAGGTCCATAAGGCCACAATCTGATAAGGCTAGTCTGAATTCTTCCATCTGTTTAAAAGGGCGTGTATTGGAACCAAAGTACTCATCTTGAAACATAATCTCATTAAAATCCCCCATACACAGCCATGGTTTATTAACTCTGGAATGAATTAGCCTAAGTAAATCCCAACTGTCACTTCTTTTGGCAGTGATAGAATGTCCATAAAAACCAGTCACCATCCAATTCTTCCCCAAGAGGTTAGAGGAGCCTGAAATAGAGATATGATGATGTGAGTAGGAGTCTAAATCCGCCTCTAGGTCCTTCTTCCAAAACATGGCAATACCCCCACTTCTGCCAATACTGTCAACAGAGAAGCAGTGATCAAAGTTTAATTTGTCAAATATAAGATCGATTTTCTTCCTTCTACATTTTGTTTCACTAAGGAAGACAATGTCCGGGCCCTTTTCCTTCACCAAGAGGTGAAGTTCACGAACTATCCGAGGGTTCCCAAGCCCCCGGCAGTTCCAAGCTAGGAGTATCATGGAGATTGGCAGGGCTGGATCCCAGCCACTGCCAGATGAGCTTGTTTAGTTCTCTTTCTTGTCATAATGATGCCTTGATTTTCTACATTAGGCCTTTTCCTTTGTTTTGGGCCCCTAGGTTCATGCATAACCAAGTCAGGAGGACTATGGGTTTCTCCAGGCCCCAGTTCTCTCGCCCTCCTCTTCCATTTTGATTTCTTAGCACTACCAGCCTTAAATTTAATAGGAGAGTTCTGAGAAGGTGGGCTGTCTTGGGCCATAACTCTAGTTGGCCTTGGTGAATCTTGACTAGTGTTTACATGCGGAGTGTCATGGAGTGAAAAGGCTTCTTTTGACGCTAGGGACTCCTTAGATCGTACATCTGCCAGGTGTAAAGTACCAAGGTGATCAGAGTTTACCTGAGAAGGGGTGTCTGATTGCACTTCTATTCTGCCCCTCCTGTCCTCTTCGTGAAAAGCTCTCTGGAGTGTGGAATGCCAACTTTTGATTTGCATTTGACATTCTGTCCCATTGAATCCTCCTCGTTCCTACTTTCCTCACTTCTGTTTTGGCGCCAACTCCCTGTGTTTTCGAGGTTTCCATCCTTCTTGCCATAGACTGGTGAATTCTTCAGCTGTGAGCTAGCTCTAAGCCAGGCTCCATACTGTGCTATTGTTTCTCCACGTCCTTTAATCCCTGAGCAAGGAATTGGACATGATGAACCTGTGTGTTTGATGGCACCACACTGGAAGCAGAAAAGAGGGAGTCTCTCATACTTGAAAGGGATCCAAAAGCATTTCCCTTCCAATTTAATAAAGCTGCCCCGAGAAATAGGCTTACTGATATCTACTAAAACTCTAACTCTGAGAAAATGGCCCCAGGCCATGCCACTTTCATCTACATCCACTGAAACCATAGTTCCCGCTACTGCCCCCACCTTTTCACCCATGGCTTTGTTCATTCCCGCAAAGGGCAGGTCGTGTAACTGTACCCAAAACGGTTCCTCCTTGAATTCGATGTCTTTGGGTGCCACACATCCCACACAGTCAAATAAACAAACCAGTGTTCTGTCAAACGACCAGGGCCTGCCCGAGAGAACACGTTCTTTATCCTGGTGGTTCTGAAACTCAATCAAGAACTTGTTGAAACCAAGATTTTTAAAGGAGACCAGTCCCTCTACTTTCCATGCCTTACTCATGGTATTCCGGAACGCTCCTCTATTTGTTTCCTTTTCCGCAACAATAAAGGCAGCCATGCAGTTTCTGCTTTTTTCTATGGAAGTTAAAACTTCCTCATTTGGAACGATAATTTCCTGCTTTTCTTCCTCCGTGAGACTTAAACCTTCATAAAGGTTTGATAACTCTTCAGCCATACCGTCACTCTGTAATTTGCTTAGGAGATCACTCAAACAGAACACTCTCTTCGGAGCAACGTCCAAGAGAGAGGCTCTCTGTTCAAAGAACAGCAGAGAGGGAGAGCTCCACCTTTCCAGGAAAGAGGATCTGAAAGGATCTGAAACATTTGTGACCCTGTTTTTGATTCCTTCTTTGCGCTATATATAATCAGTTGTTCGTAGGGTTTGAGTTTGAGATAAGAACTTCGTTATATATCAAATTCTGAGATAATTCTTATATACTCTGATTTGGCATTATGTATCAGCCATTAGATGAAATTTTATTTTAAAAAATAACAAATTAATCCAAATAGTGATAAATAATACACATCACTATAGTAGCTACGATAGATAGGAATAAAATAAAATGATAAATATGGATGATAAATAATGTTTGGCTAGAAAACCTCGTCTAAAATTATCTTTATTGAGGATTTGGAGACGAACTTTAATGACCAGTTTTTGACAATTGCAGAGATGATAATTTGTGATAAAGTTTCGTTTAGGGTGGTGGAAGAACAAGGATTTAGGAATTTATGTAAATCACTAAAACTAAGTTTCCAAGTGACATCTCATACCACTGCAGCGAGGGATTGTATTAAACTACTTAAAAAAGAGAAGGAGAAGTTAAGGAAAGTGTTTAAGGCAGTTAGACAGGTTAGTTTAACTACTGTCACTTGGATGTCTAATCAGAACTTCAATTATATATGTCTTACTGCACATTTTATTGACTGTGAATAGAAATTACACAAAAAAATTATAATTTTTTGTTTGATTCCTAATAACAAAGGGCGATACGAACTCCACCAACGATTGTGATGAAACCCAATAACAATGATGGTTTAGAACCCCAAGATCGTGAAGACAAGATTTGTTGAGCCTTGACCCGTCACCTAATAAGATGAAAACCAAGACTACGAAGGATAGAAACGCCACACCAAGAAAACCTAAGAATCTCTCAGGAATCAAGGTGATAAGTTTGGTTGTTTGAACGCCACAAGATTAACTTGATAAGTTCAAGAGTTCTTTCAAGAACAAAGAGGAACACAAGGCCTCACAAAGGTGATTTTCTTAAAAAAACATAATCTATGAATTCAATGCAGCCAACTTAACCTTCTTTATCTCCGAATAGTTGTGACAATCAAACACCATCTCTATTTTAGTTTCCCACTCCAAATAAGATTCAGGATCATTTTTACCTTGAAAAGATGGGATTTTAATATTTATGTTTCCTAAATCATTATCCCTCCTAGGCCTACCCATCCTAACTTCTCTATTCCCATACCCACGCTCAAACCTGCTCCGATTCAAATATGGCTCATCAAACTCCTCCGACTCCGCCTCTTCCTCAACATTCCTCCACGGAACACGCCCACCTTGCTGCCTATTGGGGATGTCTTGTTGTTGTCCCCTAGGAGTTCTCGCTTCAACCCTCTCCAACCTCTCATGAATAGGTTCTAATTCAGTCATCAACATACGCCTCATCTCCTCTAACAACGCTTGCATTTGGAGATTCGGAACTGCCTGTTGTCTAAATTCTTCAGTTGTGTCTTCTTCTTGATTATTGGACATGTTTAAAATCTGCAAAATAAGGTTAGAGTCCTCACAAACACTCCCTCACGTGTTTCACTCAAAAATTGATTCACTTGCACTCGTGTTTTCACTCTAAACGGCTTTTATCCTCTTATGGTCTCACACACTCTTGCATTTTTCCACTCTTTTGTGTCTTCTTTAGTTCTTAAACAAACTTCAAGAAACTAATTCAAAATAATCCAGCAGCAATTCAGAAATGAGAAACAACCAAAACTCATTAAAAGCTCAAGAACTTGAATAATGTGATGAGCAAGATTGAATGGAAGAAATTTTCTAAATGGAATTGTATCCTTTCTCTTTTCTTTTTTTTTTCCAATTTTTTTTTCGAATTTTTTTTTTCTGCTTCTTCTTCTTCTGATTTTTTTCACAGCAGAGAATAGGAAAATGAATTTTTTTTTTAACAACAGGGAATAAGAAAACGAAAATAAAAGATAGTCAAAACTTATCTTAGAACCAAAGCTCTTGATACCAAAATGATACGAACTCCACCAACGATTGTGATGAAACCCGATAACAATAATGGTTTAGAACCACAAGATCGTGAAGACAAGATTTGTTGAGCCTTGACCCGTCACCTAATAAAATGAAAATCAAGACTACGAAGGATAGAAACGCCACACCAAGAAAACCTAAGAATCTCTTAGGAATCAAGGTGATAAGTTTCGTTGTTTGAACACCACAAGATTAACTTGATAAGTTCAAGAGTTCTCTTAAAAACGAAGAGGAACACAAGGCCTCATAAAGGTAATTTTCTAAAAAAACATAATCTCTCCTCAAATTCGAAATCCCCCCTATATATACTTGGAATAACCCTCCAATCATGGGTAATCTCAAAAGACATGTGAAAATCTGAAAACTATTGCCTAGAGAATTCTAAAAGACAAGACAATCTTAAAATTCGCGAAATCCCGCCAGCCTTGCACACCCTTCAGTAAAATCCCTCTAACTTCCTCTAGGAGACTCCAAATTGCACACCGTTTGATGCGTTGGAAACTAGAGACATGAGGCTTTCCAATGAGATATAATTTGCAAGCTAATTCATCCAGAATCTTCCCATAATGACGTTTTAAAAATCGTGCTGGACAATGGGCTGCTTGTTGAGTTGGTCTTTGGAATTATTGGGCTTTGATGACATGGACTAGGTCTTGATTATTATTTGAGCCCATCATGGTATTTTTAGAATCAATCCAATTCTCTTGGATTAGCCCATTTAGTGCTTCCTTGAAACGTTTGGCTCTAAGTCTTATAATTGGGCCACTAGGAAGTGACAAAGGGTCTTGTGCAAATTCAGCTTCATTCCCGCGTGTTTAAGGCAGTTAGGTAGGTTAGTTTAACTACTGTCACTTGGATGTCCAATCAGAATTTCAATTATATATGTCTTACTGCACATTTTATTGACTGTGAATAGAAATTACACAAAAAAATTATAATTTTTTGTTTGATTCCTAAGAACAAAGGGGTTATTGGAAAGCATGTAGAGTCATGTCTATAGGATTGGGGAATTGAGAAAATTTTGACTATCACAGTTGACAATACTTCCTCAAACGATGTTGCCATCAATTACTAAAATAGGTTTGTGGGAGGTCATTTGTTGAAGGGGAAGTATATTCACATAAAGTGTTGCGCCTATATTATGAACCTTATTGTGAATGATGGGCTAAAAGATTGTGATGATTCAATCATAAGGATGCGTAATGCGGTTAAGCATGTTAGATCATCTCCTGCAAGAATGGAAAAATTTAAAAAGTGTATAGAGAATGAGAAAATTAGCTGTTCAAAATTGGTGTGATTTGATGTTCCCACCAAATGGAACTCTACTTATCTCATGTTAGAAGTTGTAGAAACATTTCAGAAGCCATTTTTGCGATTGGAGAATAATGATGAATATTTTCTTGCTATTGTCGTAGTATGAGCTTGAACCCCCCAATCTCTAGTGATTGGGTGAGAGTTAAAATAATGATTAAATTTTTGAAGATTTTTTATGATGCTACTGTAAGACTTTCTGGCACTTTGTATGTCACATCTATTACATATTTTCAAGAGTTTTGTGGCATCTAATCTCATTTATAAAAAATGAGTCAAAGTAATGATCTAGTGTTGAGAGATATGGCTACGAGCATGAAGAGGAAGTATGAAAAATATTGGCGATTAATTGAAAAGACTAATTTGATGATATTCATTGATGTTGTTTTTGATCCAAGATGCAAATTTAGTCTTTTACATTTTTGGCTCAAAAAAATATATGGTGGTAATTTAGTTGAAGAAATGATTGCAAAAGTGAAACAATTGATGATTGACATGTACGGGGAGTATAGTATTATGTATGGGAGTTCAAGTGGAGTTTCATACTCTGAGTCTCCTTCCTCAGTTGATCCTCATATGATTGATTCTAATTCTCAACAAAATTTTTGAATTGAGTATGAGCAATAAATTATTAAATGTAATTTGAGGAACAAATCAGAGATTGATCAATACTTAGAACATAGTTGTGAGGCATGAGTTCAAATTTTGATATTTTGGATTGGTGGAAGATCAATGAAATAAAATATCCTATTTTGGAGAGAGTTGCATGGGATGTGATGACCATTCCTGTTTCTAGTATTTCTTATGAGTCAGCCTTCAGTGCAGGGGGTCGTGTGCTTGACTCATTTCGTTGCTAATTATCTCCAAGAATAGTTGAGACACTAATTTGTTCTCAGAATTGGTTAAAAGATCCAATACCTATTGATTTTCGTGTCTCCTTGGACAATGTTGAAAGTTTTGAAGCAGAATCGGATAATGAACATATTTCTTACTTACGTATTTATTATACTTTTTCACAATATTTATTTTTATATTATTTAATAATCTTTTTTTTTCCAGAGTTTGATCTCAAATCATGCTTTATTTATGTTGATGAGGAGTGACTCAAGGCTTATGGTCTACACATCCTATATTTGTTGTAATGGAGGTTTATTGTTTAATCATTTGGAACTGACCCAATCACTCCACATTTTCCTTTTGTTACCTTTGCTTTTCAATAAATTAACTATCATTGACAACAGGAATATAATTTTATTTATATATATATTTGTGAGCATTATTTAGAAAAAGGATGAGAAAAAAAAATCAAAAGAACCAAAGTGATGACATTACTTTTTTATAAGGAATCATATAATAATGTGGACGGGATAACGACGGGTACGGAATTTTCAAAGCAGGGGAAGCATCTCTCTAACCTGTGAAAAAAAAAGAAAGAAGAAGATGATGATGAAGAATATTTTCTACCTGACCCGAATGATTCGAGTCCAGTTGGGTTATATGTTCCTGGACTTGCCAGTGGGTAAACTGGGGTCGGGCCCAAAAAAATTATTGGGCAGGCCGATGTGCAGGCCTATACTTAATGGCCATGCCACTTCTAAAATGTAAAGTTCATGTATACTGATTGAATTGACATCAATCGGGATGTGGTATAAATGTTAATTAAAGGATGTTATTCAAATAATTAAATCTACATATTTTCATTAACTTAATATTTTGGGATAAGTGATAAATTAACATGGTATTAGAGCATTATCATGGACTATTACACATTAAAATTAAAATGAATCGAATATTCAATAAAAACTACTATATACTATAAACATATAAGAACATAGGTTTCAGTCATGTAATAACAATCACAATCGCATTCAATCATATTAGTATGTGTACATCCATTCTCCTTGATTTCTCAATATCTCAGTCATATAGTTTAGTCATGTAGTCACATTCAGTCTCAGTTGTGCATTTGTAGTCATTCCTCTTTTAACCTAATCACCAATACACACTGTTGACCCTGTGAGTTAGGGTTAGTGATCTTTGCGGTCTGGGCTCTTCCTATGGCTAGCGGATGAGAATATAGCCTGCTCAAGAATGAGCATCATTATGTGCACCGTAAGTGATTCATTCCAGCATTACAATTCGTCCCTTACCTCATAGTACCATCTTCATTGTTGGTCCTTTTAACGTTTTACCTCAAATAGTCAATATGGATTTTAATCCATTTTCTTTCTTTTTTCATTTAGTCTCTCATTTCCTTATCTTTCAGTCATTTATATACATTGATCCTCTATATATATACACAATCAGAAAATATGTTCGAACAGTGAGTTACCGTCTAATTGAAGGGTTTAGTCTCTGTCGAACAATAATCTTTGGGGGAAAGTACATATAATTTTGCCAGGGGAAGTTCATAACAGTCTGAACTTAAATGTTATGTTCGAACGGGCTTTTTTGGTGGAGAAATCCAACAGATGGTTGCATGAAGATTCAAACTCAAAGAAATTGGGTTCGAACTAATTTGAACACCACATTTATTTATTCGAACGACTTGTTTGGTGGGAAATTATAAAAAAATTGGCGGGATTTGATTCAATATTGTTCGAATGGGAATGAACTTAGTTCAAACCCAAAATAAACGTTCGAGCAGGATTGTTTAATTACAATAATTTATTGAAGGGCATCCAAAACACCTTAAAAATAAATATTTTTTAAATTTATTAATTATCATTTTCAAAATATAAAAAATATAGATATATTATATAGTATTATTTATGGTGAATTAAAATATTTCATATTCATAAATTTATTTTATGTACTTAATTTGAAAATATTTTAATGAGTTATTTTATGTTAAATTATTTTTAGTTAAATAAATATTACTTTTGTAAAATAAGAAAAAATATTTTTGACAATAAACAAGCTAGCAAACAACAAAAATAAAAATCATACACTAATTACATCCCAAAAATATAATGTATGTTCGATACAACATAGAAAAATCAAATAAAAACTAAAACTATCTATCTAGTAAGTAGCTCAAAATCCTCCCGTAAGGAAGATTTGCATCCCTCCATCTCGTGAAGCTTCCCCATGATGGGCTCAACGATCTCCTTGATCAAAAGTCGGTGATGCTCCTCGAGCAGAGATTGTATCTCATCCAAAGTAGCCCCAGCAGTCTGTCTTTGAACAACGACAGGATTAGAAGCTGGATCACTCGTTGTGTCACTATCTTATGCTGTTGGAATATTAGCTTGAGTCGTCCGCAAATGACCCTCGCTCTTGTTGAATGCCATCTTGTTAAGAGGCCCAATCTGTGGCTGCCTCATCTCAGTCATTTGCACATTAACCCCCCAATCGAACTAGGAGATTAGAGATCATCAATGCAAATGGTAGACTACTTCTACTAGAATAGCGTGACTCAGATCGAATAGTACGGTGGAAGAAATATAATGGTAGATCAATCGGCTCTCCTCGAGCTTTTTGTAACATAAATCTCGCTCGCTCAATGTTGAAATCTGTCTTGTGTTTCCTCGGATCGATGTTAGTGGAAAAAATTAAATTTAGCATTCTAAAAAATATTGTATAGTCTACCTGCTCGATGACCTTGCTGCCCTCATATGTGAGACCGTCATCTGCTGGAGCATCGTCCTCACTATCACCCTCACCATTTGTCCCTGCATCCGGCGTAGCCTGTGTAGCCAGTGCAAGGTATGCGCCCATCACATGCGGGATACTAATAAAATCAGAAATAATAGAAGGTGAGATAGTAATACTCACTTTCCGAACGGTAAAGGTGAAGGTATCCGCATCAACCTCCATCTCACCCATGGTACGGTATAACTCACCAACCATGTTCGGATAGGAAGCACCCCTTTACCGACAGATCGGTGCCCATCCCGGTCGGTGATGATGGTATATATGCTTTGTCCATCCCACGCAATATCGCGGAAGTCATCTAGAGTGATCTCCCACTCAACCAATATCGGTCTCTGCGGTTGAGCACTACCTTCTCTGCTAGGTTGGCCGGCTTCTCTCCCATGTTTTCGTCCAGTAGTTATCATTAGTTCACTGTTAATTATAAAACCAAACCGAATATAAATAAAATATTAATAAAATTGTGTAGATATATTATATTAAAGAAATATGTTTGAATTAAATAGAAACAATCCATTCAAACATAAAATATTCTGTTCAAACTAACAATAATTACAATATGAAAGCTAACCACTACGTTCGAACTAAACACACATATGTTCGAATGAAATAGATTCCCATGTGAACAGTACTAAATCTTCATTGTTTGGCCAAAAGGACATATAAGTTTGAACATAAATCATATCCTTTCGAACTCTTCCTAATTAAAGGAATATTCTGTTCGAACGAAAAACTATCATATTCGAACACTACAATTACATTTTGGCAACTAAGTGTTCGAATGACGTCGAAGTTGTTCAAACACAAACTTGCCAAAGAGCCATGATTGAGTCAATTTAGCGCCGAACCAACAAACCACCTAAACAAACACAAAGCTTGGTTTAAATAGGTAGAAATGATTTAAGGAGTGAAGCCCATCATTTCTACCGATTAAGAGCCGAAGTTGGTGCTTGGAAAACACCAAGATGGTGTTGGATTGATTCAAAATCTGACCCTCTTCACATAACTCAAAAGAAATTAAAAACCAAGCTTTAAGCAGTAGATCATCAAGGACATACCTCTTAGTTCTTATAACTTGGTGGTAGTGGAGGAGCATTTATATGTAAATGGAATCGATCCTAAATACTTACCTTGGGTCTTACATGACGAACCATTTCCTAAAGGAGTTAGATTTGGTAGTCAGTCCAATCAAATAGAGGAAGGTAATGACATAGATATAGATGACATAAATGTGGATATTTCTGATAATAGTGATGATAATAGAGAGGATATGATGGAAATGTTAGGCGATCTTGGTGTGTGAATGTTTGGGGCGAAGGATGGAGAAGGAACATCTACACAATCATTTGAGGGAAATCGAAACTTTGGAAGGTTGTGGGAGAATGCACAATGAGAACTGTATGAGGGGTGCACCTGTCATAGCAAGTTGTCTTTCACGGTGAGATTGCTCCATATTAGGTCTATATGTCATATTTCTGCAAAGGTCATTGACATGTTGCTTGAATTATTTAAAGAGGCTTTCCCATAGGATAAATTAGTACCTCGTAACTTTTATGAAGCGAAACAATTGAAACGAGGACTACGATTTGATTATAATATCATTCACGCATGTAAGCAAATAGAGGAAGGTAATGACATAGACATAGATGACATAAATGTGAATATTTTTGATAATAGTGATGATAATAGAGAGGATATGATGGATATGTTAGGTGATCTTGGTGTATGAATGTTTGGAGCGAGGGATGGAGAAAGAACATCTACACAATCATTTGAGGGAAATCGAAACTTTGGAAGGTTGTGGGAGAATGCACAATGAGAACTGTATGAGGGGTGCACCTGTCATAGGAAGTTGTCTTTCACGGTGAGATTGCTCCATATTAGATCTATATGTCATATTTCTACAAAGGTCATTGACATGTTACTTGAATTATTTAAAGAGGCTTTCCCATAGGATAAATTAGTACCTCGTAACTTTTATGAAGCAAAACAATTGAAACGAGGGCTACGATTTGATTATAATATCATTCACGCATATAAGAATGATTGTGTTATCTTTTGGCAGCAATATGCAGAATTTGATTCATGTCCAATGTGCCATAAGTCAAGATGAACATTTGATAAGCGTAATATACCCCAAAAAGTGTTAAGACATTTTTCGTTAATTCTTCAACTTCAAAAATTATTTACGTCTCGATTGATTGTGAAAGATATGTGTTGGCGTCACACAAAAAGAGTCCGAAATGAAAACTTCATCTTGCATCTTGCAAATTCTTTGCAATGAAAGAAATTTGATGTCGAGTATCCATGATTTGTTGAAAAACCTCGCAATGTACGTCTTAGTTTAAAAACAGATACTTTTAATCCATTTGGCAACATGAGCACTTCTCATAGTACTTGGTCTGTCATCTTAATGGCATATAGTTTGCCACATTGGAAGTGCATGATGGATCTATATTTTTTTATGACTCTAGTGATACCAGGGCCAAGGTCACTAGGGAATGAAATAGACATATATCTGAAACCACTAATTCCAGAGTTGAAAGAGTTGTGGGATCAGGGTGTCAATACATATGATGTAGCCTCATCGCGGGAGTTTAAGATGCATGCTGCAGTGCTGTAGATAATAAATGATTTCACAGCATACGAAAACTTGTCTTGTTGGAGCACAAAAAGTAAAATGACTTGTCCTATTTGTAATAAAAATACACAGTCTCAATAGTTAACAAATAGTAGGAAATTATGTTTTATGTGACACCATCGATATTTACCACATGATCTCATAGATGACATTCAAATAGAGCGATTTTGATGCAAGGGTTGAGCACAGGTAATCACTGCTAGAGTTGTCTAGGATTGATATTATTGCGTAGTTAGGGAATATTTTAGAAAATAGATTTGGGAAGGATGCAAGAGCTCGAAAAAGGAAACGATAACCAGTGGACTTGAATTGGACAAAAAAAAAAACAAGCATTTTCTTTGAGTTGTCAAACTGGTCTACCTTGACACTGCACCGAAATTTAGATGTTATGCATATTGAAAAAAATATATGCGAGAATATATTGAGTACTTTGATGCCAATAGAAAGAAAAATAAAAGATACAGTTAACTCTCATAAAGATTTAAAGGAGTTGGGAGTAAGACCTAAGTTGCATTTGCAAGATAATGGGTCGTCATCTTATATGCCCCTTGGATGGTATACACTTTCAAATGATGAGAGAAAGAAATTTTGTGACTGATTCATAACAATCAAATTGCCAGATGGCTATGCTTCGAACATGTCAAGATGTGTGCGAAATCATAATTGAAAGATAATTAGTCTTAAAAGTCATGATTGTCGTATATTTTTGCAGCGTTTATTGCCAGTTGGTGTGCGTGGAAAGCTTACTCGAGATGTTCATGCAGCTCTGATAGAATTAGGGGTATTTCCAAGCATATTTGTTGTAGAACATTGAAAGTTGATGCATTAGTAAAAATGGAAACTGACATTGCAGTGAGATTGTGCAAATTTGAGAGTTTATACCCTCTTTCATTCTTTGATATAATGGTTCATTTGGTTGTGCACCTACCTCGTGAGACTTGAGTCTCTGGGCCGGTTCAGTAAAGATAGAAGTATCCTATTGAATGATTTTTAGAAAAACTTGATCGATCTGTGGGGAATAAGGCTAATCCAGAAGGTTCGATTGTAGAGTCATACATTAATAATGAATGTCATATATTTTGTTCAATATATTTCTGTGGGGTTGATATTAGATTTACAAGACCGGACCAAAATTATGAAGGTGGACAAGTGAGAGTCTTATCATCATTTTTCGTATTTTCTCAAACCGTACGTCCCATAGGCGCACAACGTGGCCATGACCTATGTGGACCAAATTTTGATAGAACTCAATGGTATGTTTTGAATAATTGCATAGAGATTGACCACTACTTGAGGTTAGTGATGAATCTTCGTATAAATATAAATTAAGTTTATGGAATATAATATATTATAACTTGATACAAATTAATAGTTAACTAGAACATGTGCAGCAAACATATACAACTGTTTCACCTGGATGGTGTAAATGAAGTAAAAAAGAAGCACGAACAGGAATTCACCACGTGGTTTGAACATACGGTATTACTATAAAAATATCTCATTATCTACAAAGTTCATACCACTAATGTCACACTTTTTTTCTATATAACATTGATATAACTAGAATAATATTTATTGATGTAGGTTGTATCAAAATATGGTGAAAATTCATAAGAAATCTCACTACAACTGTATGCTCTGGCACGTGGTCCGTCCAAGCAAGCCATCCAATACTCAAGATGTTTGGTGCGTAGATATAGATTTTACACAGTTGATAAAGAATGATATAAAAAAACTCAAAATTTTGGAGTCGTAGAAGAAGGAAGCCATGGGGAGAAAAGCATTGACTTTTACGGAGTTGTAGAAGATATCATTGCACTAAAGTACGTGGGGGATTCATGGTCTGGTTGTTTAAATGTAATTGGTGGGATGTCTCAAATCTTAGGTTGGGAGTGCATAAGGATGAATATTTTGTGAGTGTCACTACATCTTGCACATGGTATGAAGATGATCATTTCGTTCTCACTTGCCAAGCGAATCAAATTTTTTATTTAGATGATCTTGAGTACGGGAACCCATGGTGAGTAGTGAAGTTTGCACCAAGAAATATATAATTACATTCCGAAGGCAGACGAACAACATGAAGAATTTGGATGTGAGCATATGAAGTTTGGATGGCTTGTCTTAAGATGTTGGGATGAGATGATGGAATAGTAGTGGGGATGAAAAGCATGATGAGGATTGTGGTTGCTATATGGACTTAGTTGTTCATATTAAATGTATTGATTATGGAGAATGAGTATTGTATTGTAGTTTGAATTTAATGGTGAAGAGGGACTAAGTTGTAAAGCTTGTGGAGTGATGCCTTGGAGATTTAAAGTGAAGCATGGAAGCTCACTTTGCTAATTAGAAAATGAAGTTGGGATTTCTGGTTTCATAGTCTAGGCCTAAGATTTATGAAAAGGGTTATATTTCAAGGATTGGATGATGACATGTGTAGGTGAAATTAGATGGATGCTATGAATACCTAGAGGTGTAAGTTTGTACAAATAGGGATGTCATGAAGAAGCATGCGAGTAATGGTTAAAGGATGATTAATTGAATGATGACTAGTCTAAGTGGAGGAAGTCTAAGTCAAGAACCAATTAGCGGTTAAAGTCATGGGGAAGAGAATGGACTAAGAGTTGGGAATAGTTTTATTATGCAAGTTTTATGTTTAGTGTACTTGTAAATGAAATGGGAATAGTTTTATTATGCAAGTTTTATGCTTAGTGTACTTGTAAATGAAAAGGAAGTGACGTGAGGTTGTGAATGCATGTAGGTTGCCATCTGACACCCACATGAACAAACTAGATAAAATGTGCTTAGCATGGAGTTCAGGTAAGTATTACGTTTATGCTCTTCTAGAGTTTCCTAAAAGATATGAAAATGAAAAAGAAATGTTTTATTTATGAAAAAGGAAATAAAATACTTTTATGAGAAAATGTTTTTTCATGAAATGAAAGAAAAGAAATGTTTCTTAGAATGAAATGATGCTTTATGAATCTATGCTAATGTATTAATGTTTAAGTATATGTATGTATTAGCCTTTATTTGCAGCCCCTTTTTATGCACCCCAAAGAATAGTTGTATACATGTGAATGAATGCTATATGTAGTAATTATTGTATGTATGTTTCATAAAATGAATGATGAGGTTTTATGCTTTACGTAATGAAAAAATGTTTTATGAAATGGATTGATGAATGAAAAGAATGAAAACGAAATGAATGAATGGAAGTAATGAAAGGAAAGGAAAGGACTGAAAATAAATTAATGTTTTAATGTATGAAACTACGTAACGGCCATGACTAATAAATGAATGATGGTACTAAAGGACTGGGTAGATTGCAATCCTGGGTAAGTAGTACTGGTAGTGCACCCACTGCTACCCCTGATTGAGGGATTCCCAACCCGCGGCCACGGGCAGAATCAGGTCCAAAAGACCACTAACCGCAACACACAGGGTGTAATAGTATGTACTAGCCAAAGAAAAGTGAAAAGATTAATTGTATGCATGAAAGGTTTTAGTTTTATGAAGGAAAGTATAATGTGAGAAATGTTTTGAGGAAAGAAAACATTTTTAAAAGAAAAACCCCACCTTGTAATGTTTTAAAGAAAAAAAAATTTATGTAAAGTATGTATATGAGTGAGAATGCATGAGTGAAAGCTATGTTTTTATATTTTTACGGTATGAAATAATGCTTACTAAGTACTCGACTCATTTTGTTTTTATGTGTGCCCCACCTAGGAATGAAATGAGGAAGCAGCATCATAACAGTCATGGCCCAAGGAAAAAGTGCTAGAAGCCTAGCCAATTTGTAATGTAGTACACTAGTTTTGTAAAAGGCCTTTTGCTTTTAATTAAGTAAATTATGCTGTAAAACCCTCTCTTTGATATATGAATGTAAGTTTTAGATTTTAACTGTAGAATCTTTTATATCCCGAGAAAGAAAAATAAAAGTTTTAAAAAGTCAGTAATTCTCATCTTATTTTTCTAAGATTATTTTCTAAAAGTCTCACTACGAGGATGGATGTTACATATGTAGTCCTAAAATCACATTAACTCTATAAATTCGTTTTATAACCCATGTAAATTGATATGACCAGCAAACTCATAACAGTAACCTGTAACCTCGCATGAATTATAATCTCGTATAACTCATACAACACATAAGAATGACAACCTAGGGTGCACTACCAGTGTGTCCATCCTGACAATGCAATATGCTCCTTCTCCTCATGATACTATCTTCACTGTCATAATATAGATTATTATTTATCTTAACTATCATTCATCATCATAAACGTACATGCATACTTTGCCTTATCATATATTTTCATATCATGGATTTCAAATGAAATCATAACCTTTCATAAGTGGTTTGGATCTTGGTCTTCTTTCTTAGGGTGTGAGTGTTTTATGGCTTGTTGTTTGTGGTGAGGGAAGGTGGTCAGCGCTGTTTGTGGCTGAGGGAGGTGTTAATGCCCAAAAATGGCATAGCCCGAAAGGGGAGAAAGATCCATTCCCGAACACGTTGAGGTGGGCTAAGCCTTGATCGGTGAGGTGTGGAGCCCCCAGTAGTGATCCAGTGTAGCTGTATTGTTTCTATGTGTATGTCCATGGCGGTGAACAATATTTAAATGCAAAGATACAAATGAGAGATGGACACAGATTTACATGATTTGGAACTAGGCCAATGTCCACGAGAGTTTGGAGAGGGGAGATTCCACTATAATATGCTTGTTTACAGTCTCTCATAGCCTTTCTTTTCTCCTTGTACAATGGGAGCTGGAGATCTACTTGCTGGAGAAGATGTTCTCTCTGAATCTTTCTATTCTGAGGTTAAAGAAGAAGTCAGAGAAGTCCCCCCAATTGTCCAAAAGAAAAATCTCCAAAATTGTAGGCACCCTATCCTTTTTATCTGACCCGCTTCATGCATGCGCCTCGGTAATGGTGAGGGATGTCCGCTTTGCGTGTCTGACCGTCTCTCCATTTCCTACTTTCTCCTGATAACTCCTTGCCTCCTTACACCCTTACCTCCTTGTCCCTTCTCTATCCCCTTTTCCTCTCTCTTCCTTTGTTTTCTAGTGTTGGCCCCCTGGATGGGCTGGGCCTTGAGAACTATTATAGGCCTGGTGTATTTTACCCTCTCACGGGAGGGGTTACAGATTGGTGATCTCCAGCTTTGGTTGGGTTTCGAGGCTCCTTTTAATAGTTTGGCCTTGACTAGGGTAAAGCAAACGGTGGCTCGTATTGCTATACAATGTAAGAGTGTTGGAGAGGCTTGCAGTTGCTTGAGGAGGAGCCGAGTAGGGTACTTGCAAGAGAGGGTGGTGGCTATGTAAACCCTAAATTGAAGAGGATGGCTTCTCACGTAGTGCATGGGGGAGTTTAATACAGGTATGATGGATTTAGGTAAAATAGGTTTGGGCCTATTATGACTTTTGGGTCTTGGGTTGGTCTCTACCCATATACACACATACATGGGCTAGGTCCACCTTTATAGGCTTCCAATGAATTATAGTCTTTTTCCTTTTTTTTTTTTACTAGTCTTTTTCCTTTGATATATTTTGTGGGTTATTTTCCTTGGTCCTTGTTAAGTTTTTGTAGGCCAAGTCAAATAATAAATTATAATGGGTCTCCATAATAAGATAACTTGTCCACCATATACTTTTGGGCCTATTATTTTGTAATATCGATCCTTTTGCTCCATAAATATTAAATGAGATTTAAAGTATTGAGTCCAAAATAAATTTTGAGCCTGTTACTTATTTAAAATTACCCAATCAAGGGCAAGCCTCATATCCAACTAATCATGGGGCACTATGGAAACTGTTATGGAAGCTTAGAGTGCCAAACAATGTCAGAATGTTCCTCTGGAGATCAGCTAAGGACATTCTCTCCACTAGGGTTAATCTGTTCAAAAGGAAGATCATTGACTCACCTATGTGCCCAATATGCCTAACTCATCCAGAGACCACATCTCATGTCCTATGGTCATGTAAAGCAGCCCCAGATGTATGGAGCATCCGCTTGAGAAGATTACCGAAAAACAAGACTAAGGAGGTTCCTTTCTATGACCTGCTCATAGAACTATTCTCCACTCTACCTTTAGAGGAACACACCAACTTAGCCCTTATTGCAAAGGAGCTCTGGCACAGGAGAAATAAGCTTGTTTTTTAATCCAGATTCTTGCCTCCCCAGTAGGTTACAAAACTAGTCTCCACATGCATATTAGACCTGGATGAGCTAGATAGACTTCAGGGCAAGACAACAACTCAGAGCCAACCTCCTGCCATTTGGTGCAAGCCTTCCATCAACTGTTATAAAGTGAATTGGGATGCAACTATCGACAAATTCAACTGCAGGGTGGGCATTGGGGTGGCAATCAAGGATTGGGAGGGCTTGGTTACAATTACTCTTAGAAGTCCACGCTATTCTTTTCCTGATCCCCTACTGAGAGAAGCACTTGCTACCCTGAGAGCAATGCAGTTTGGTATCAAGATCGGACTTAACAATGTCATCTTTGAAGGGGACTCTAAATAGGTGGTTAATGGTTTATCCGACACAGTGGAAAACTGGAGTTCCGTTGGCCTCATCCTTCAAGACATAAAGAAACTTCTAGGCACGTTTCAATCCTGGTCTGTTTGTCATGTACCTAGACAAGATAATGTAGTGGCTCACATTTTGGCTAAGAGTTCTCTAGATTTGTATGAAGACTCGATTCTTGTAAAGGAATATCCTTATTGTATTCACAATCATCTCTTTTGAGATATTAATCTGAAGTTACCCTTTTCTCAAAAAAAAAAAAAAAATTACCCAATCAATTTGAATTGGGCTTCAAAGAAATATTGGCACATTAATATCATCCAAAATTACTCACTAAACCTCAATGGGCTTTAAAATAAACTCTTGGGCTTTTGAATCCAATTAAAAATTCTTAACCAACCTCAATAAAATTCTTGCTCGTGAGCTTATTCTAAATAATACATTAAACTTTAATTTGGATCCAATAAATTGTTTTTTTAAATAGTCGGCAACCACTCGCGGCGTGGTCCCGACCCAAATTTATTTATAAAATCCTCACTTATGCTGAAAGAATACCGTATAAACAACTCAATCAAATCAAACCCAATCCCAACAAATGCACTCAAAAAACAAAACAAAGACCAATCCCCACCCATCTAATACATAAAAACCTCATCAAAACTAGCTACACAACCTATGTCTAAAAAGATGGAAGACCCCACCTATCCACCCGAAGAATACCTTTAAGATAAAAAGGTAAAGAATCACTCTCTTCATACACCACATTCTTCCCCATCTCTCCCTCTCTGGCAAGAAAATTCGCTGCACTATTCCTTTCTCGATATTGATGAATCACCCTGAAATTCACCTTTTCTAACTCTACCAGAATGTCCTCCCAAAATCCCAAAAATACCATAAAGAGCATGCACCTTTCCCAAACCAATCCACTACAACGCGCGAGTCACCCTCAGTAATCACATTCAAATATTGAAGCCTTTTACACAATCGAAGTCCCTCCAAAATTGCTTTTAATTCCGCACTATTATTTGTACCTTGTCCAAAATGACTGGAAAAAGCTGCTCTTGCATTACCTCGACAGTCTCAAATAATTCCTCCAACACCAGAATTCCCCGGATTCCCCCGATAACTACCATCACAATTCAACTTTACCCAACTTGTTGGTGGCTTGTTCCACGAAATTAATTTACCTGGTCTTACACACATAGGACGATGCAGAATATTAAGCTCACACACCAACTCCATATCAGACAACATGAGTATACGAGTGGACTTTGAATTCTCGGCTAAAGTACTAACCCTGTACCGTATTTGCCTCCAAACCTGGTTAGACTTCTTTTTCCTACCCTCCATTCTTGCTTTGCATCTTTTATTCCATAAACACCAGGTGATAACACACGGCATGATCCCAATTAAAGTTCCTAAAATGGATGATTTCCTAGCAAAAGAGAACCAGGTGGTGAGCCTGTTCTTCCAAGGCATGGATTGGTGAAAAGGAATACCCAACATCCCACTTGCCCGACGCCATATTTCTGCAACAACATCTCCTATTGAGAAAATATGATTGACATTTTCCTCGCCCTTATTCTCACAGCAGTCACATGCCGAAGCTAACAAAATTCCTTTGTCCTGAACTCTATCATCTACTGCCAAGCATCTGAACCAAACCTTCCATAAACAAATGGAAAACCTTTTCGGCAGTAAAGGATGCCAAAACCAGTCATTCCACTCTAGATTTTCGCCTCTGCTTCTTGTTACTTCTCAAGCTGATTTAGTTGAAAAGCTTCCATCTGGGGCTGGCTTCCAAATGCAAACATCTACACCTATTTTTCCAGCCGGTACATTTTGCAAGATTTCCATGGTTTTACCAGCTCCCACCAACTCTAGCAGCATATCTGAGTTCTAGCTATTATTCTACCAACAATCACGAATCAACAGCTTCTTATTTACTATCTCCTCTGTACTCAAAGATAAAGGTCCAGAACCAAGCCACCTATCGAACCAAAATGAGGAATTGCCACCACGCACTATTACTTTAATATTCTCCATGACTTCCGGAATCCTGTCCGCCATAACTCTCCAGAATCTAAAGTCAATCGGTTTCTCCTTATAGACAAACACATGATTATTCCTACAATATTTGGCCCTGAAAAAATCTGCCCATAAATTGTTAGAGGTGAGTAATCTGAAAGCAAGTTTCATATGGAGAGATTTTTGAACTTCTTTGAGATTTCGAACACCTAATCCCCCTTCCGAGTTGGTTTACATAATCTCCCCCAAGAATGCCAATGAATTTTCTTTTTCCCTTCAACCTCGCCTCACCAAAAATCTACCAAGAGGGAATTAATATGCAAAATAATAACCTGCGAAACATTAATGACAGACAACAAATGTATGGCCATACTCGAAAGAGCATGTCTAAGTAGAACCAATCTACCACCTTGCGACAGTAATTTAAATTTCCACCCAGCAATTTTTCATCTAACCTTATCCACTTGCGGTTCAATCATCCGGGAAGTCATCTTCCCCAAAACTAAAGGCACACTCAAGTATGTGACTGGAAAACTACCTCCCAAGAAGCCTGTAATTCTCAATAATCTTCGTTGACGCGCTTGGGAAATGTGTTTGGAGAAAAATATCGCAAATTTAGCCTTGCTAATTTTCTGACCCGACCACTTCTCATATTTTTCAAGAACCATCATCAAATTTTTTATCACTCTCTTTCCCCCATTCGCAAATATTAGAACATCATCTGCATATAATAAATGAGACACTAGAGGAGCCCCAATAGGATGATAAAATTTTTCAATTCTACCATTCTCAAAATTCTTCCGCAGTAGCCTTGTCAAGTCCTCCTCCATAAGGATGAATAAAATCGGGGAAAGGGGATCCCCTTGGCGTAGACCTGGATAGGATTGAAAAAAACCCTTAGTGGTTCCATTCATCATCACTGAAAACCACGGGGACTCCACACAATTTTTTATTAGATTGCAGAAATTCTCCAAGAACCCAAAAGAATTCAATACCTCCAAAAGGAAACCCCAATTGCCTCTATCATATGCCTTAGCCATATCCAATTTAATTAACACATTTCCACCCGTCCTTTTCTTATGCAAGGAATAGACCATTTCCTGTGCCACAATTATATTTTCGAAAATACTTCTCCCTGGAATAAAAGCACCTTGCTCGTGCGATACCAACCTCTCAACTATATTAGTAAGTCTGAAAACAATTATCTTCGAGAAAATTTTATAGGCCATCGAACACAAACTAATAGGGCAGAATTTATCAAATGACATAGGATTATCCACCTTTGGAATTAAAACAACGAATGAGGAAGAATAGAACCTGGGTAAAGGAGTCCCTTGGAAAAAATCTTTTGCCACATCAACAAGATCTTCCTTAACAATGTCCCGGCAAGTCTTATAAAACTCAAATCCAAAGCCATCGGGCCCCGGGCTACTCTCTTTTGGAATAGAAAACAAGGCACGCTTAACTTCCTCTTCACTTGGTGCTGCACATAGGAGGTTATTTTCTGCCTCTGAAATTTGCTGGGATATGAGTTGCGAGATGTCACATGGCTCTATAATGGACGGCTCTTGAAGAAAGTTCTGGAAATAATTTGTAGCCTCTTCATGTATCAACTCTGCACCATCCAGAATCCTACCATCAGTTAACACCATTCATGTGGACTGGATTATTATTCATACTCTGATTCTATTAATATTGGACCGGATTGTTATTCATTCACGTGGATTGGTGGATTGATGGGTCTAGTTCCCAAAGCTATTTAAGGATATACACATATACATAACAGTTGTGTTTTAGCAAGTACTGTAGTGGTTATAAGACGAATTATAATTATAAAAAAAGTTATAAAATTATTTATTGGTTGATGCGGAAACTCTTCACATCTTGTACATCACTAGTATGTCTTAATGTGTTAAATTATAGGCTTGCAAATATATTTCTTTCCACACACATTGTGTGTCAATCAACTTTAAAAATTTTCAAAATATCTTTAAATAACTTATGCATATATTGATAATTAAATTAATAAGAATCCAAGTAACATAGTATTTAAAAAATGTTTTCTCTTATCTCTTTAAATACTTTAGATAATCTCATTATAAAGCTAAATATAATACAATAAAAATAGATACAAAGTTATTCGATTTTATACAAGTTGAACCAAGCTATATACAAGTTTTATTGTTTAATAGTCTTATTAAATTACTCTTCTTGGAATAATTTCCAGTGGCCCAACAACGTTCACAAACTCTAGTGAAGGTTACTTGCAAGACATAAGTAACTCAATAAACCCTATTTTGTCGAGGTGGATCTCTAAAGGGATGAGGTATTTTACCCTGTTAAGTTGAGTAGACCTCCTATCGGTCGTAAGTAACATACGTTTTGCTTAACTATATTCATTCCTCACCTTCCCTTACATGGGTTTTTCTCACGTTCCTCTTTGGTCATCTCACGAATCTTTACAGTATTTGGATGGCCATAAAATCCTGTTATTAACCAAGGGTGCTCATCACTGTTTGATTTAATTAAACCTAAAGTGTGCTAACTAGTATAGGTAGTAACTCTGAAGTCAATAGAATGGTTCCAGAGGAGGGCCAATCCACCACTCCTCCCCTTGCTGTTTACACTGAAACTCCAGAGGAGGGCCAATCCACCACTCCTCCCCTTGCTGTTTACACTGAAACAACTATCAAAACCTAGCTTTAGTTGGATTTTCTTCATCTTATTACTGTTGCATTTGGTTTCTATGAGAAAAACCAAATGTAGGGACTTTCACTTCACCAACATATGAAGTTCATGAATTGTTTAGGGGTTCCCAAGCTCTCGACAATTCCAGCTCAAGATATTCATGAGGAGGGGTGGGGCTGCTCGAGGTCTTGAGTTAGCCTCCTTGCAGATTTGAGGGTGGTTTTAATTTCTAAAAACCATGAGAACTGGATCTGGTTTCCATTACAAAGGCTGGTCTTTTGGCACTTTGGAAATGAGGAGGGCATTAAGGGAATTGGTTATATCCAAGAGTATGGAGACCTAATCCCTGGCTTTCCTTTTCCACTTGTTTCCTTTGGTAGGTAGGGTTGGGGTTGCATGAGGTGCATTGGTGGGGAGTTTGAAAAAAGGAAACTTGACTTGTTTAGGGAAGGACAGTTGCTAGTGAAACTATTCTCAGCTGGCCTATTGTTATTATTCATAATAAAAGGTGGTTTTTGACTTTTGCTACTAACCTCTGGAACTGCACACTCAGGAAGGGATTGGCATTCCTCATTTGGCTCAATAGGTATCCTAAAAACTTGGGGATCTTCAGACAGCGTCATTGGGCTATAGGCTTGCTCAGTGGACCTACTGCTTTCCTAGTTGGTTTGGCATGGGTTTAGCTGCCTCGTAGGTGGCAACTGGTGAAAAGCTATATTGTTCTGACTTGAAGTCTCAACCTCTGCTACTGATTGTGATTTCTCAACCACCACATTCCCATCGACTGCCACCTCTGATTGCTCCCGACGAGAAGGCCATTGAGATGAGGACTCCAGTGATCCACCATACTTCTTCTCTGAGGCAGGTTGAGGGAAACCAGAAGCTGCTCTCATCCATTGCTCGTATTGTTCTTGGGACTGAGGGACTAAGTCAAAACTTAGACATTTTCCATTTGTATGTTTCAGAAGGTTGCACTTGAAGCAAAAGTTTGTGAGTCTTTCATATTTAAAATATGTCCAGCATTGTTTTCCTCCCAGGTTTATCATTTTGCCTTGTAACAGAGGTTTGTCTACGTTCACTTCCACTCTAATTCTTAGATAACGCCCCCATCCACAGCCTTGGTTGTCTACCTTCTTCCCCAGATGCTCATTCATGCCCGAGAATGGGAGGTTGTGCACTTGAACCCAAAAAGGTTCTAAAGTGAAAAAAAAAAACCTCGTTTGGAGACAATTCCCCTTTAAATTCCTTCAGATAGATTAGATGGAGATCAAAGGACTAAGGCCTCCCTTGAAGAACTTTTTTCTTGTTTGATAACAACTGGAATTCTAGAAGGAATTTATTGGGACCAAGATCTTTAAAGATTAACCAATCTGCTAAATTCCGCACCTTCGCTATAGTTGACTTGAAAGCCTCTCGGTTAGCATTTCTATCATTTAATATTCAAGCAAAGAGGCAGTGAGTGCCCCTGAGCTTGGTGGATAGAACATCTTCCTCTGGTAGGAGTAGTTCCTACTGCTCCTCCTCTGTAAAATTCAGCATTCCTAGGGGTGAGTATCAGGCGGTCTGGACCAGGAAAACTGAACTGGACCAATCGATTTGGACATAATATATTCGGTCCGGTCCACGATCCATAGGTTTTTCGGACCAGACTAGACCGGACCGAATGTACATAATTTATATATATTTTTTATAATTTAGATATATATAATTAATTATATAAATTTCATCTAACATAATCCTGTCACTAACTAATATATAATTATACTATATTATAATTAAGTATAGACTATAGTTATACTTATACAATTATACTTATACTAATATTACTAATATATAGCTATACTATATTACTAATAGTCTAATACTTTATACTAATACTATTATATAGTTATATTAGTTGTTATATTAGTTATACTATATTATAGTGATTTATTCTAACTATATTATATATTAATATAAGTTATAGTGATTTAGTATAACTATATAATATAATAATATATTAGTATAAGTTATAGTGGCTTAGTATATGTATAAGTTATAACCTAATTTATTACAAATTTATTAATCATAGATTCATAGAAATTTAGAATCATAACCTAATTAATCATATTTAATATCAATGTATTAATATATTCTTTAATGTATTACTAAAACTATTAAGTATTAAGAGTTATAGTATAAATTATAATATATGTATAATTTATAATAGTATGTATAATTAAATATTTTATTGTTATTTATAATAGTATGTTAAGTATGTATCTTTCTCAATTATGGATGTAATATGTATGGATAATTAAATTATTTATGCTTATTGCTTCATATACAAAATGTTAAAAGTTGTATATGGCTCATTATGCATTAACATACTTTAAGTTAGTAATAAAGTAATAATTAACATCATCAATAATGTAATTTTTATCTAATTTATTATCATTGACCATATAAAATATTTTTTTATTGAATTTGTTACATAATCCACATTAATAAGTCATTTAGTTTAATTTAGTATTGTAAATAAATTTTTTTATTAATTGATTTATAAAAAGAAGAAGAAGAAGAAGGCCGGGCCAGACCGGACCGATAGCTACCGGTCTGGTCCGGTCCCCTTGGGTGTTCGGTCCAGTCCGGTCCGGCAAAAATGATGGACCGAATACCTTCGGTCCATCGCCGGACCGGACCGGACCATGTGCACCCCTAAGCGTTCCCCATCTCTTTGTGAGCTCCTCTTCCATTATTACTGAAACCTTTATAGACTTGCACCCAAGAGACGTAGCTTTGTTAGCAGACAAAGTGGAAACCTCAAACCTACAACAAGGAGAGGACCAAGTTCTTTTTTTTATTAATTGTGCAAAACTATTAAATTTGTATTGTGTAGGAACATTTACCATATCTAGAAAATATGGCAGCACAAACTTCATAGAAAGAATGTATATTTTGCTTCGCACAGACCCTAATCTGCTAAACCAACAGCGCCATAAAAATTAAAATATTCTCGCAATTGATCCCATACAAGATGACAAAAAATGATCAATCAAAGATCCAAGATAACTTTAAAACTTGTATTGAATTATTGTCGATTTTGAACTAACGTTTTTGTTGGATAATCTATCCTAAGATGTAATTATTATACTGCACTTACCTATCATTATCTAAAGATATTTGCTAAAATCTTTCCTCTTTTTTTTTTTCCATATATATTACAAGGTTCATTAATCAATTTTTAATGAAAAATAAATTATTTTATTAAAAACAGGTTCACACTACTAGGCAAACGTGCTTTGCATGTTGCTACAAGCCTAGTATGAAGAAATGCACGTAGAAAACTTCTAACAAGTCGTCCAGTACTGATGGAAAGGCTCCCAATCAATAAGAAAACACGATACCAAGGTTTGTGCTTCGGTATATATCCGATCAATTTAGTTTCTTAATTCCGTCGTTGGAAGCCATAGAAAAATATATTGGCATGGGAATGGAATGATACCATCACGAGGCTTGTTATAAAATTGGGGATGAAAACAACATGCATATAGTATTACGAACAAGATTAATTACGTACTATAGATAATCTAATTATATATCAACTTACATATATATATATATATAATACAATAAAAATTAATAAATATGAAATTATTCGATATATAATTTAATAATCAATCAGATATAATATTTAATGAACTGAGTCGAACTCATGTATATTTGAATGAGTCGATCTCAAGCGGCTTGTTGAATAGTTTTATTTGTTTACTACGACCATAAGTAAAATTGTTCTGAACTTTAAGGTAATTACCAAGATGTTCAATTGTCTTGGTTTATACAAGGATTGGTTTAAATGGACCCTTATGAAATGTGAACATGGAAACTACGTACTAGTACTCATGTGAGGGTGCGTTGATCACATGAATAATTACCACGAACCTCCGTATCTTGAACATTCTCAATTAGCATTCTAGATCAGCCGTGGAAACTTATATATTAAGTTATATATCGTGTGTACTTCCCTTGATTTTTCCCCTTTTATTACTTCCAAATATTGTCATGGCCGGGGTGAACGTAAGGTAAGGGCCGGGGTCCCCTCATGCAAGCTGCTATCATGTAGACCTAAAAGGCGTGATCTCTAAGCTGTTTGGTTCTTATGGGAATACACGTACGACGCATGTCGACACTGCTTGCATCTTGCCAAAAAAGTATATAGTCATGATTCTCCCAACCAAAAACACGTACGATCAAACGATTATTTGAACGGTTCACAATGCTCCTCTTATCCTATTTATTACCCTCTTGATACTGTAGAATTTTCTAAGTTAGAAAGCCACATATCTATCTAGCAAAAGTACTACGCGTCCCTGGCCCAGTCCCTCTGGTTAGTGTCATTTTTTGCATCATATCATATTTATTCATGGATATTGCTTGTGAGTTTTTACTTTAATATTCTAGTTTCTCAAATGAAGAAGTAGTTGATTAACTATAGACGTTACAATATGTATGTTTGTTAATGTTGCAGAAGCATAAGATATCCGATCGAGATCAATCCCCGGCCCCGGTGTTAATGGCTCTCCATCTGGTTCACCATTTGGGCCACGCTTTGGTCCACCTAATCCACCTTACGAAGCACCTCAGGGTCCACTTTCGAAACCGGCGCCTACACCGGCCCCAAGCCTCTGGGCAGCATAGGCATTAGTTTTGGGTCTATATGCATGCAAGCAAGATCTATATATGAATGTTCCCTTTATATGTGTGTGTATGTATATAGTAGGGTTTTTTTGTCAGTACTACAAAAATCCATTTTTAGAGCCGACAAAAAGCCCTACTACCCTATTTGTGTGTGTGTTGCCTCTATATATAAGCTTATTATATATACATGCTTATGCCTGTGTGTGTGTTTTGCCCTCTCTAATACATAGATTATGTAACGCTTGCTTATGCATGCAAGATATATATATATATATATGCAAGTAAATTCTGCTGTTCTTCGTTTATGCGTGGCGTCTAAAATAGGGAAATTGTTCTTTAGAGATGTGATGATATATTTATTTCTAATAGACATCAGTACTTTAACATACGTCTTGATCCATTTTACATTCCATGACATATACTAATTATTTCATTTTATTTCTCATTTATCCAAAATATTGATCATATTTTTTTACTGACAAAAAAGAAAAAAAAGATCAACTACATATATATATATATATATATATATATATATATATATATATATATATATACACACAAATATTCCATGTGTAAATGTGTTGAGCGAATATGAAAACTCAGGTGCAATGGGAAAAACTAACTAACAAATCAGACCAATTTATATGTGAGTCACACATGATATCACATAACAAACCGAAATCTTAAAAAACAGGATTCAATTCAAATTCTTTCACGTTAGCTTGATGAGCCGTTTTGACTGAGCTTTCCAACACCACAAAGATCATCTTCATCCGATATCAAATGCAAAGGTCATGACTATTTTACTTCGACTAGGTCTATCTAAATCTGATAGACTAATTACCGAACTTAATTATAAAGATATTTCGGTAATTTCAAATGCAAAATCCCCTCCCTTATATTTTATTATAGCTTTCTTCGATTTTATAATGAGGGAGATGATATTAACCATTAACCAATAACCATTGTTCACTTTAATTATTTGTTACTTTAAAAAATAATAGAAGATCTAATGGTTGATAAATAATTAATATCATATCAAAACAGTGTGATGAAAGTGATATGAGAGTATAGTATAGTATATATATATATATATATATATATATAATATAACACTGTCAAATCTAACATGAAGATTGCACATGATGATATGGATCAGTTCCCCCATTAATGTAGAGAATATATAATAATTAAGGAAATTCATAAATTTATTTTACAACTCGGTCGTTTTCTAACTAATTATGTGATAATAACACTTGCATCAAATTATTATTATTATTATTATTATTTTGTTTGAACTTATAATTTTACATATATAATCGCTCACCATTACAAGCCGCGTAGTATCCTTGGGTGTTATATGAATTGATGGTGCTTAATTACAAGCGGATATTTTCCACAAGGTTCAATATTATTAATTGGCTACACATGCATGGTTATGCTATCAACATGCAAGGACAAAGTTAATTAGTTGCTGGACACATGCACACCTTGTCGCAAAGCTACATTGGTGCTGTTGGCACACATAATAATGAATCTTTGCACCATCAAATATTAAATTTGTTAATCTCCTATATTTTTTAGTTTTTTCTGGTGTTAATCTACTTTATTAGCTTTCTACATTTTTTTTTTTAATTCGGGTATTCTGCTAAGAATCACTGAGTCACTACAAGAAAAATAGTCTTTCTCAGTACCAAAAATCGCCGAAAATAAGCCATAATATTGCCAAATTTGATCTTTCTCAACGATTTTTACTGCGCGGGATGTTCGTCGCAATTGTTTACTCAATTATTATAAGTTAAACCAACGAACTGCAAAAATCATTGCAAATAGTTACTTTTTCCGGTGATTTGTTTTGCCATAAATTCCATATTAAATGCCGCAAATACCCATTCAGTTTGCTCATTAAATTGTTGGAAAAAAATTTTGCAGCAAATTATAGTCATCGTAAAAATTTAATAAATCGCTGCGAATGAAGAGATGTATTCCAGCGGTCTAATTAAATTGCTAGGAAAAATTTTTGCAAGGTATTTGTATTGTAAGATCTTTTCTTTTAAAAGTTACTCCAAGTTAACCTTTTTTTTTAATAGTAACAATTGCCTCCAATTTTACCAATTATTTTATCATAATATTGCATTTTTTTCGGTAATTGATATAAAAAAAAATTATGAATATTGAAATTTTGATTGATATGAGATATATTTTACTCAATTTACAATAGTTTGAAATTTTTTTTTTTTTTTTTGAAATTTCCAAGGCCTGTATTGATTGCTGTTAAACAAGAGTCTGAATACAAATTGGCACTGAATCAAAAGAAGTGGTATAACCACTGATGCATAGAGCATTCTTACTTAAGGCATGAGCAACTGAATTATTTGCTCTAACAGTATGCCTTGTTGACCAATGAGTGAAAGAGTCGAGAGTTTTCCTGGTATCTGCTATTAACTTGCCTGCATAAGTGATTGAGTCAGTTGGTGAGTTGAGGCTTGTTACAACCTGCAAGGGATCACCTTCCATATTGATGTCTTTGTAGCCTGAGGACTTGTAGAATAATGAGGCCTGTAGAGCAGCATAGGCCTCTGCTGTTAATGGATCTGGGTAGAGATCATGCTTCATTGTGAGGGTGGCTAGAACTCGACCTTGCCAGTCTCTAATGATTGCTCCAACTCCTACCTTGCAAGATATTTTGTCTATAGTTGCATCCCAATTTAGTTTTAGGCTGCCTTTGGGTGGAGCTTCCCATTTGGTTAGCTGTTGGCAGGTGGTTGTTTGTGTCCTCTTATGTTGTGAAATCTCATGTAACACCTCCATCAGTTATCTTGATTGTTGGCTAATATTTATAGGATGAGAGAATAGTCCCTTGAAAATCAAGTCATTCCCCCTTTTCCAAATGAGCCTTGATGTAATGGCAAAGGACATCAGGTCCTCTTGTTCCAAGCCTTCAACAAAACCATCCACTAGCTCTGCAAAATTATGAAAGATGGGGCTTGCTTTCTGTAGTTTTCTAGTACTCTGAGCCCAAGTATCTCTTGTTGAGGGGCATTCCTATAGGATGTCTTCAATAGATTCAGGTTGTTGCTTGCAAATTGGGCAGGTAGGATCTTTAATGACTTTCCTCCTCATTAGATTGACTCGAGTAGGTAAAGAATTTAGGCAAGCTCTCCAGAGGAAAGATTTGGCTGCATTAGGGATGTTTAGATTCCAAAGTTTTGTCCATGGAGCCTATGATGTTTTCAGTGAAGATTGACCCTGTTTTTTATTACCTAACTCTGTCAGCAAATGATAGACACTTTTGAAACTGAACTGGCCAGAGGTAGTGCAACTCCATTGTAATCTGTCTGGGTTGGGATAAGGACTTAGTGGTATTCCTTCGATCAGGTCAGCTTCCCCTTTCGTGAATAAGGTTGAGATCCGGTTCTTTCCATTGGTTTGTTGGTTTGTCAATTAGAAGTGAGACTTTGGTGTTAACATGCATGAATCTGAGAGAGCTTTAGGGCTTGAATGTGTTCTACCTGGGAAGCCATTTGTCCTTCCAAATGCCAGTTGTGTCCCCATCCCCTATTCTCCATATTAGACCCTCATTAAGCAAGGGTCTAGCCGCCATAAAACCTTGCCAGAGAAAAGATGAATTTTGGCCTGCTTTGGCAGTGAGGAAGTATTTTTTATGAAAATACTTCTATTTTAGCACATAAGTTGCAAAGATTTAGGATTAGAGATTATCCTCCAACCTGGTTTTTCTAGGAGAGCTTGGTTGAAATTTTCGAAGTCCCTTAGATCAAGACTTCCTTTGCATTGAGCTCTCTTTAACTGGTTCCAATGGACCCAGTGTATTTTATTCTCGTGTGTTTGCTGTCCCTACTAGAAATTCCTCACCATTTTGTTCAGTTCATGTACCAGTTGCCTTGGCAACTTGAATATCCCCATGTCGTATGCTGGAATGGCCTGAATGATGGCTTTAATGAGTACCTCTTTACCTGCTTGGAAGAGGAATTTGTTCTCCAGTTTGTTATCTTGGCCTGCACCTTATCCAAAATATTTTTGAATAGTGGGCTCGAGATTTCCCAATTAGAGCTGGTAGGCCTAGGTATTTTATATGAATTGGTACCCCTTATCCCTGTAATTCTAGTGATAATTCCTTTGGTTTCCTCTATGGTGTTCTTGCTAAAATATATTGATTTTTTTTCCTTGTTGAGTCTTTGACCCGAGGCTAGCTCATAGGATTCCAGCAGGTAGTAAAGTCTACTCCACTCAAGGGAATTGGCTTTACAAAAGAGAAGGCTATCATCTGTAAAAAATAAAGGATTAATAGATAGTTTCTTCCTTCTAATAGATAAACTAGTAAGGATCCCAGATTTTTCAACCTTGTTTAGCATGCAACTTAGAACCTCTGTGCACATGATGAAAAGGTAAGGGGATAGTGGATCCCCTTGCCTGAGCCCTCTAGTTGGGTGAAAGCAATCTTGAGGAACACCATTGAGAAGGAGGGAGTAAGAAACAGTCCCAACACATTTCATTATTAAGTCCACCCATTGGTTTTCAAAATCAAATTTCTGCAAGACAGATTTTAGAAAAGGCCACTCTATTCTATCGTATGCTTTTCTCATGTTGAGTTTGAGGGCCATGAAACCATCCCTACCCTTTAAACTTGCCTTCAAAATGTGGAGAGACTCGAAGGCCACTGTTATATTGTCTGTTATTAACTTGCCAAGCACAAAGGTTGTCTGTGTGGGAGAGATGATCTTTGTCAGTACACTTTTCAGTCTATTGACCAAAGTCTTAGCAATGATTTTGTAAAAAACATTGCAAAAGATTATTGGTCTGAAATCAGTGACCTGTGAGGGTGAGTGTTTCTTGGGGATCAAAGCAATGTAGGTTTCATTCATATCATTAGTCCACTTGTCTCCATTTAGAACATCAAGAGCTGCCTGAGTGACTCTATTGCCCACTGTTGTCCAGTGTTCTTAGTAAAATATAATAGGAAAACCATCTAGGCTAGGCGACCCTTGTGGATTCATGCTAAAAATGGCCTCTTTGACTTCAATTTCTTTGAAAGGGCAGGAGAGGGTATGATTCATTTCTGCTGTCAACTTCCTTGGCAAGGCTGAAATGCAATCATCAATGCCAATAGGACCCGAGGAGGTGAACATGTAACGCTTGTCCTTGTGGTGGGTGTTTTTGCAAAATATTTTAGAAAAGACAACAGGAATTACCATTCGATTTAAAACATTTTACATCCGTTCCCAGGGTGCAAGACTCTAAGTTATAAAAAAAAATGTGCCCTTGAAATAAAAGTGTAGAAACTATAAATCTTAAAATAAAAGGATCCTTTTACAATTGAAGTACTTGTGCCTAGACTTCCATACTCTTCCCCTTTGACCATGTCTGTCATGAACATACTGCTCATTCAATTCCTGTGGGGGGAGGGGCACACATAAAAACTAAAATGAGTCGAATACTCAGTAAACATTACATCATACAATTAAAATATAGCAACATAGGTTTTCAGTCATGCGCTTATCACTTCATACATAATATACGTACATGCATACATGCTTTCGTTCGTAAACGTCACTGGACGGGATTTTTCTTCTTTAAACATGACTTTATTTTCGTAGATCGTTTCTCCCATCAGTGCTTTCATTTCTTGAAGAATGTCATGCATTCATACATACTTTTCTTTTTACTTTCATAGGCCAGTGCTCATTGTTACGCTTCGCTTGCTAGGGTTAGATCCCTATGGCCAATGGATTCACCCATGGCCACGGGTTGGAATCCCATTCCGTTAGGAATGTAGTACTAAGGTGCACTACCAGATACTACTACCCGGCATTCTGCTCATTCATTCATTTGGATACTTATTTCATTCATGTGGCCGTTACGTAGCTTCATACATTCATTCATGCTTCATGCCTTTCTTTCTTTACATTCATTCATTCATGTCAGCTCTAAAGAGCTAAGGCTTTCATTCGTTTCATGTGCATGAGCATGAGTTTTCATCTTTTCATTTCATTTCATGCTTTCATGAGAAAACATCATTTCATGAGAAAATGTATTTTCGTGAAAACCATCTTTTCATGCCATGCCTTTTATTTGAAAATACGTACAATAGATACTGCGTATAGTCATCCATTCACATGTGTACAATTAATACTTTAGGGTGCGTGAACAAGGGCTACCAAAGAGGGTCGTACATACTTATACTTTAAAAATGTTATTCATGCTTATCGTGCTTTTTGTAAAACGTTTGCCTTTTCGAAGGGAAAACATTTATTTTCTTCATTTTCAAAAGAGAGAGATTTTTGTTTCCTTTTCATATCTTTAGAAAACTCTAGAAGAGTATGAACATAATACTTACCTGGACTCCATGTTACTTTCATACCATGCAGTCCATTCATACGCGTGTCAGATGGCAACCTACATGCACATACATAACCTTAACGTCATTCTCTATCTAGTGCATAAGCAACTGAACTAGAAATAGAGTTATGCTTTACTTAGAACATTCTCTTTCTATCCCGTGCTCTTTCATGTCCCTTACTACGATAAAACCTTCAAGGACCTATTTACGGTCTCTACTTCCTTTAACCTTAATATTCTATTTCGAGTGCTTACTCATTAGGGTGAACCCATGATTCACCTTAGGATTAAGACACTAAGACCTCTGTCTCATTCTTCTCATTAATCACGTTCCGACGCATGACTTAGACCGACTAAGTCACGCATCTCATTCTTTGATGGTACACTTATCATTACCTTCATGTATCTTAGCTCACTTTAAACCTCATAACCATCCATACACGTCACAAACTCTAAGCCACTTCGAGGCTTAGGCACCGTGTAACCATACATAGGACATATTACCTATTATATACGGTGAATCCGTCCGACAGATGTGTCTAACCAGATTACACACGTACCTTACCCATTTATCACCGAAGACCAACATATAGTACATTGGTCACAGGCTCTTATGGACAAACGCCATACTCCGTTACCAACCTTCTCTTACCAGGCTAGCACGACTCTTCGTGCTCCCTCTCCCTTTAGACAGTTCATCCCAATACTTAACAAGATAGGACTCAATTCATAACTATACTTTACGTCATGCCATATACCTCGAGACTATTCTCAAGCTACACCATGACCTTGTCATGTCACCTCACATACATCCTAACTCATCACAACACAACTCTATGATTGACCATGTCATTTCATGACGTTGCCCAGTCATGCTTCCGCTGCACTACTCTGATACTTTCTAGCCACTTCACACTTACTTCCGACAATAAGCCGATTACACAGCGACACTCGTCACCTTATACTACAACCACATCACTGCTACAACACATAAGCCGCAATCACACCTCATAGCACATTTCACATCACTACACAACACACTTCCCAGCTACGCCCAACACTTCACGTCACGACGCATCACAACACCTTACTACACATCACTCCACAATACTAACAACACAGTCCACAACCTAGTCAGCCAACCAACATCTAATATAAATAATGAGAGATAGAGAGTTATACTGTCGATGGGGTAACCCATGCGTTGCTCGCTAACCGTCACGATCGAAGACACCGGAAAGGTCGTACATGGTGGCTACACCATGTACAGTGATTATTTAGGTGTTTGGATAGCTAGGTTTGGTCTTGGAAGGGCTCATGGTGGCCTTGTGATGGTGCTAGGGGGCATAGCATGGCGGATTTGGCCATGTACAGTGGCGGTCAGCCACACACAGTGGCTGTCCATCACGTGTAGGGCTGTCCACCACATAAAGTGGTGGTTTGGGCCTAAGGCTAGGCTGAGGGAGACTGCTGGTGGAGCCATGGAGGCTCGGTGGTGGTGGTGCGGCGGTCCATAGTGGTGGAAAGAAGAGCAACCCGTGTGTGAGAGAGAGAGGTGCTGTGAGAGAGTAAGGGAGTATGGGTGGCAGATCGGGGCCATAGGTGGTTGGGATGGGTCGGTGGTGGCCTGAGGAGGCTGGAGGTGGTGGTCACATGCCGTGGGTGGTAGCATACAATGGTGGAGGGTGTAAAACCCGTGCAGTGGAGGAAGCTCCGTGCGGTGGATCTAGGGGAGGCTACCGGCCGTGGGTCCAAGGGAGCAGGAAGGGGGAGACCAGGAGGTGCTCGTGGTGGTGTCCGGTGGCAGCGCACAGCGGCGCTAGGGGCGTGCACTGTGAACCCGTGCATGGAAAAAGGTGGATTTCGTGGGGGCAAATGGTGGGGAGATGGAGGCCGAGCTTGCTGGAAGAAGATGGCTAGTGGGAGGAGGAACTATCGTGAAGGTGGTGGCGCCGGAGGATGGCGCACGGTGGTGTAGTGGACACCAAGCTCATTCGGGCTGTGCACTACTGAGAGAGAGGAGAGGAAAGCGTGAGGGAGAAAAGCCGGTATGGGGGAGCTCGCCAGAGTGAGGCAGTGCCACTGGAAGGGGCGGTGAGGCTCGCTGGCGTACGACAGGGCCGAGCTGGGGCATGGAGCAGATCGGGCATGGGGGGAGTTGCGTACGACATATGCTGAAGGAAAGGGAGGAGAGAGAGAGGGGAGGGAAAAGTGAGGGAGAAAGAGAGGGGTTGGGGTTTTATCCTAAATCTCATCACCTTGGGATCTAAAAAACGATCTAACAATGACCCTTAAATACTGATTTGAAAATGTGTAAACATTTATTTAATTAAAAGCACTTAAAGGAATTAAGATAGAATATTATTTAGAATAATATTCCTTCATCATTAATAAAATGATGAAGTCTTACTTACTATATTTAAGGGAATAAAACTATTAAATTAATTAAAGATTCTATCATTATTTAAATCACGTAATATTTTAAATAACTGGAATCATTTATATAAAATGATTCTCCACAATTATAATATTTTTGTATCTCTTCAAATATATTGTAATTGAGTTATTTAAAATATTACTTAATTAAATAACAATGGGAATCTTCCATTTAAAATACACATAACTTTAAAACATGAATCTAGCTTTAGAAATCACATAGTATCTTTTAAAACATCCCATTGAGTTTTGACACGCATAACGGGGCTCTTAGATACTAGAGAGGAGCGGACAGACTATCGCATCGGACGTAATTGCTTATGTCAGAAGGAAGGGAGGAGCGGGGTATTACAGAACAGGCTTTGGAAACAATTATGAGAAATTTTGCTTATTCTTGTTGATTGGTGGACTCTTGACCAGACTCAGTTTTGATTTTAGTAATGAAGTTTTGCTTCCTTCTTTGGGTTGCACATTGGTGAAAGAAACGTGTGCTCTTGTCCCCTTCCCTTAACCAGGTTTGCTTGGCTTTTGTTGCCATTTTAAGTTTTCTGCCTCCAGCAATGAGTCAACTTCCTTTTGTAAAACTCAAATCTCAGCATATAGAGGTGGCTTTCATTTGTTTCTTTGAGGGAGTTGAGCATGTCAGTTTTTGCTTTCAAAAGTTTCCCTTGGCTTCTATACAAATCCCTACTCCATCTTTTCAGGCCTTCTATGCAAGTTTTTAAACGAAGTATTGTATTTTGCAGTTGATCTTGTTGTCATGTTTGTTGGTCCCAAATCTGTTTTATAAGAATATCACAACCATCCTTTCTACCCCAATTTGCTTCATACCTAAAGATTCTTTTTTCTTTTTTCATGGTAAGTTTGTTTTGGATTATAATGAGGAGGGGTCTTAGGTAGTTGTCGCCAGGTGGGGGACTGAGTAGTCCTCAAAACACTTTATCCAGTTGGAGTTCCCAAGGCCTCTATCAATCATTTCTTTGGTAAATTGCTCCCCTTCTCTATTGTTAGCCAGTGTAAACCTATCTCCCTCAAAACCCAAGTCATTTAGGTCACAGTGTTCCAGTGCCCTCCTGAAATCCACTATCTATCTATATGGTCTACTGGAAGCTCCAAACTTTTCATCTAGACTAGTAATCTCATTAAAGTCTCCAAAGCACAATCATCAGGTGTTCAAAGCAGGGGTTAGAGCTTTGAAAAGGTGCCAAGTTTCACTTCTTTTTGCAGTATTTGGATGACCATAAAATCATGTTGTAACATCCCGTATTTTAGTATATTTTTATTAAAAAATTATTTTAATTAATTTAAATATTGGTTCTCTTGGTTTAAAATTATGGAGATTTTGATATATTATTTTATAATATTTTTAAGTTGTGAAAATTATTTTTAAAATGTTTTCTTGTTATTAATTATTGTATTGCATTTAAATTGATCTTTAATTTAAATTAGTTGTTTGTGGGTTTTAAAAATTATTATTGTTTTATTTAAACTTTTCACTGCGTTTGAATTATTTTATTTACTTTATTATTTTAAAATCATTTTCGTTGGATCATTTTTGTGACCCAAGTTGTGAGAATTGGACTTTATTTCTTTCCCTCTATTTTTCTTTTCCTCTTTTCTTTTTCTCTTCTTTTTCTTTCTTCCTTTTCTTTTCTCTTTATTTCTCCTTCTTCTCGCGCGAGCCCCCTCTCTCTTTCTCTCATTCGGCCGAACCATCTCCTACCAGTCGGCACCGTTGCGTGCCACCGTGTCCGACACCACCCAGCCCATAAGCTTCCCCACTAGCCGGCGACCTCATACCACCAACCCCAACCCCTCCCGTGCCGCCGTCGACCCGCACGCACAGCTTGAAGCCGTGTGGCCTTGTGTGCTCCAGTGCCGCCGTAGCACCACCTCCGGCCACCATTTCTTCACCACATTTTTCTTGACCTCCTAGCTACCTAATGGACCCAACCCCAGTTCCGATCCATCACCGGTGAAGCCCCATTGTCTTCATCTCTGATTTGACCATTTTGGCCTTAAACCGCCTCTTTCGCCTCCACCCACGGCCAAAAGCCACCACCACTAGTTTCACCAACCTCTCTAAGCCCTACCCTAGCAATTTCAAGTCTTCGTTTGACCCTGTTCAAAATCTCCTATTTTTGACCCACGACCACAGCGCATTTTACACTGTGCAGCTGTTGTTTTGTCGCTTCTAGCGCATCCATGATCCTCTGAAAATTATTATATAGCACTGTAAGTATTTTTCCAAATAACTTTTGAGATTTAAATATATTTTTGCACTAACTCATTTCATTGTGTTCTGGTTGGTTGTTCCGGACTGAGTCCGAGGAGTCGGGGGTCGGATGGATTGGAGGATGGAGTTATTTGTGTGATTGGTTATATCAGGATTTGCTTGATTGTTGGATACTGATGTTGTATCTGGTACATTGCATGTGCATGCATGTTCATATTTGTAAATGAAAACTGAGTTTTCGGGTAATTGTATTAATGTTCATATGGATATTTGAAAACTGGGTTTTCATGTGTGGAAAATATTTTTGGGTGTGTGTGTATCACGACCCCAAATCGAGATGGAGCATTATCTCGGTGGAGCTCCTCTGAGTGAAGTCCCTTGGGTTGTCGCCGGGCGACAACGGGATCGGATCGGATGGTAAAACTCTCGTGCCGACTCCGTTGCCCCTTTGCTGGCGGGGGCTAGAGAATGCTTGGCCACGAACACAGTGGGTGCGGAACTGGGCATCACTCGTTATGAAATCAGGATGTGCGGATGGTCATTAGGGGAAATCATGGTACATATGGATAAAATGGATAATGGGTTATTTTTTTGAAAAATGGCTTGTGTTAGATAATGGATTTTTGTGTGAGTCATTTTCTGGGAAAATGATGGATTATTGGTTTGGGCCATTTTCAGAGAAAATTGTGGAAAATGTTTGATGGAAATGTTTTGGGCCAAAATGGAATTTTGGCATGTGTTGGAAAAATATTCATTTTCGGAAAAATGATATTTTTGGATTTCATACATATTACATCATATGCATGCATGGTTGGTTGTATTAATGTGTTTTTATCTCTGGGTTGGTTGGATTATAACTTACCTGAGGTACCATTTAATAGTATCGCAGATTTTGTTGTTGATGATGCAGATGCTAAGCCTGAAGATTTTGCTCCGCTGGATGAGTGATCTGGGATCACATGTGTTTATATTTTTAGCTCTTGTATTATTTTTGGGACATTGGTTTTTGTTTTAAAATGCTTTGTATTTGGATATTTGTATTAAACAAATTCTGGTACTTAGTTGACTTATTTATATTATTCGCTGCTTATTTTTATTGTACACCGTTGCTTGTTACACACGCTTGACACTTTCATTGGGATGCATGACCTATGTTGTCATCATCCTGACGTCACGATTCCCAAAAAATTTCGTACATGGGAGTCGGGGTGTCACACATGTTATTAACTAGGGGTGCTCATCACTGTTTGATTTAATTAAACCTGAAATGTGCTAACTAGTATAGGTAGTAACTCTGAAGTCAACAGAGTGGTTCCAAAGGAGGGCCAATCCACCACTCCTCCCTATGATGTTTACATCGAAACAGTTATCAAAACCTAACTTTACTTGGATCTTCTCCATCTTATTACTGTTGCATTTGGTTTCTATGAGAAAAACCAAATGTGGGGACTTTGACTTCACCAACATGTGAAGTTCATGAATTGTTCGGGGGTTCCCAAAGTCGCAACAATTCCAGCTCAAGACATTCATGAGGAGGGGTGGGGCTGCTGAACAACCTTCACCTCCAAGTCTTGAGTTAGCCTCCTTGCAGGTTTGAGGGTGGTTTTTAATTTCTTAAAACCATGAGAACTGGATCTGGTTTACATTACAGAGACTGGTCTTTTGGCAGTTTGGAAATGAGGAGGGGCATTAGGGGAATTGGTTATATCCGAGAGTATGGAGACCTGTATCCTGGCTTTCCTTTTCCGCTTGTTTCCTTTGGTAGGTAGGGTTAGGGTTGCACAAGGTGCATTGGTGGGGGGGTTTGAATAAATGAAACTTGACTTGTCTGGGGAAGGACAATTGCTAGTGAAACTGTTCTCAGCTGGCCTAATATTATTATTCATAATAAAATGTGGTTTTAGACTTTTGCTACTAACCTCTGGAACTGCACACTCAAGAAGGGATTGGCATTCCTCATTTGGCTCAACAGGTATCCCGAAAACTTGGGGATCTTCAGACAGCTTCATTGGGCTATAGGCCTACTCAATGGACCTACTGCTTTCTTGGTTGGTCTAGCATGGGTTTAGCTGCCTCGTAGGTGGCTCCTGGTGAAAAGTTGTATTATTCTAACTTGAAGTCTCAACCTCTGCTACTGATTATGATTTCTCAACCACCACATTCCCATCACCTGCATTGCTCCCAGCGAGAAGGCCATTGAGATGAGGACTTCGGTGATCCACCATACTTCTTCTCTGAGGCATCTTGAGTGAAATCAGAAGCTGCTCTCATCCATTGCCCATATTTTTCTTAGGACTAAAGGACTAAGTTAAAACTTGGACATTTTCCAATTGCATGTTTCAGAAGGCCGCACTTGAAGCAGAAGTTTGTGAGTCTTTCATATTTAAAATATGTCCAGCATTGTTTTCCTCCCAGGTTTATCATCCTGCCTCATAACAGAGGTTTGTTTACATTCGCTTCCACTCTAATTCTTGAATAAATCCCCCATCCACAACCTTGGTCGTCTACTTCCACTGTGTGTACCTATCCAATGGCTACTTCTATCTTCTTCCCAGATGCTCATTCATGCCCGAGAATGAAAGGTTGTGCACTTGAACCCAAAAAGGTTCTAAAGTGAAAAAAAACCTCGTTTGGAGATAGTTCCCCTTCAAATTCCTTTAGACAGATTAGATGGCAATCAAAGGACCAAGGCCTCCCCTGAAGAACCTTTTTCTTGTCTAATAACAACTAGAATTCTAGAAGGAATTTATTGAGACCAAGATCTTTAAAGGTTAACCAACCTGCTAAATTCCACACCTTCACTATAGTTGACTTGAAAGCCTCTCGGTTGGCATTTCTATCATTTAATATGAAAGCAAGGAGGCAGTGAGTGCCCCTGAGCTTGGTAGATAGAACATCTTCCTCTGGTAGGAGAAGTTCCTGTTGCTCTTCCTCTGTAAGATTCAGCGTTCCCCATATCTTTGTGAGCTCCTCCTCCATTCTTACTGAAACCTCTATAGACTTGCATCCAAGAGACGTAGCTTTGTCAGTAGACAAAGCGGAAACCTCAAACCCTCAACAAGAAGAGGACCAAGTTCCTTTTTTTTATTAATTGTGCAAAACTATTAAATTTGTATCGTGTAGGAACATTTACCATATCTAGAAAATATGGCAGCACAAACTTCATAGAAAGAATGGATGATTCAACTTCGCACAGACCCTAATCTGCTAAACCAACAGCACCATAAAAATTTCAATATTCTCGCAATTGATCCCATACAAGATGACAAAAAATGATCAATCGAACAACCAAGATAATTTTAAAACTTGTACTGAATTATTGTCAATTTTGAACTAATGTTTTTGTTGGATAATCTATCCTAAGATGTAATTATTTTACTGCACTTACCTATCATTATCTAAAGATATTTGCTAATTTTCTTTCCAAATATACATTACAAGATTCATTAATCAATTTTTGATGAAAAATAAATTATTTTATTAAAAACAGGTTCACCTTACTAGGCAAACTTGCTTTGCACGTTGCTACCAGCCTAGTATGAAGAAAAGCACGTAGAAAACTTCTAACAAGTCGGCCAGTAATGATGGAAAGGCTCCCAATCAATAAGAAAACACGATACCAAGGTTTGCTTCAGTATATATCCGATCAATTTAGTTTCTTAATTGCGTCGTTGGAAGCCATAGAAAAATAGACTCGCATGGGAATGGGATGATACCATCACAAGGCTTGTTTATAAAATTGGGGATGTCAACGAATCGATCTGTTTGAAGGAATACTAGTGCACTACGACGTTATCGTTGTAGGTGGCCATCAAGTCTTGTTTATCTAATTTTTATCCAAACATGGGTCGAGTTTGAACTTGTCAACGATCGAGTTCCATTTTACATAGTTCATTATTATTCGAGCAAATTAATTGAGGTAAGATTGATTAACAATATTGTATCTTGAATTTTGACAATCAAAATTTGTATTTTCTGAACATTTTTTTAGAGTATTATATATATATATATATACATTTGTCTCAACAAGTATAGTCATAAGGGTGAAAACAACATGCATATAGTTTTATATATCAACTTAATTACATATATAATACAATAAAATTAATAAATATGAAATTATTCGATATATAATTTAATAATCAATGAGATATAATATTTAATGAATTGAGTCGAACTCATGCATATTTGAATGAGTCGATCTCAAGCGGCTTGTTGAATAATTTTATTTTTTTACAACGCCCATAAGTAAAATTGTTCTGAACTTTTAAGGTAATTACCAAGATGTTCAATTGTCTTGGTTTAGACAAGGATTGGTTGTTTATCTTTATCTTTATCTTTTCTTTTTATTATTATTGGTTGCTAATTAATCTTTTTGAATAAAACAAAATTTAATTTCTTAATTTATGAGTAGGTGCTGAAGCTACTTCATTCATTGACTCTTTATATAACATTCGAAAATCAGCACTAGCACTAGAGCTACGGGGTTAGTTTAAATGGACCCTTATGAAATGTGAACATGGAAACTACGTACTAATACTCATGTGAGGGTGCGTTGATCACATGAATAAATTACCACGAAACTCCGTATCTTGAACATTCTCCAGCATTCTAGATCAGCCGTGGAAACTTATATATTAAGTTATATATCGTGTGTACTTCCCTTGATTTTTCCCCTTTTATTACTTCCAAATGTTGTCGGGGTGAACGTAGGGTAAGGGTCGTGGTCCCCTCATGCAAGCTGCTATCATGTAGACCGAAAAGTCCTTGGTTGTTATGGGAATACTCGACACATGTCGACACTGCATGCATCTTCCCAAAAAAGTAGTCATGATTCTCCCAACCAAAATACACGTACGATCAATTGATCTGAACGGTTCACAATGCTCCTCTTATCCTATTTATTACCCCCTTGATACTGTAGAATTTTCTCAGTTAGAAAGGCATATATCTAGCAAAAGTACGCGACGTCCCTGGCCCAGGCCCTCTGGTTAGTGACTTTTTTGCATCATATCATATTATATCACGTATATTGCTTGTGAGTTTTTAATTTAATATTCTAGTTTCTCAGATGAAGAAGTAGTTGATTAACTATAGACGTTACAATATGTATGTGTGTTATTGTTGCAGAAGCATAAGATATCCGATCGAGATCAATCCCCGGCCCGGCCTTGGCCCCGGTGTTAATGGCTCACCATCTGGTTCTCAATCTGGCTCACCATTTGGCCCACCCTTTGCTCCACCTAATCCACCTTATGAAGCACCTCTGGGTCCACTTTCGAAACCGGCGCCTCCACCGCGCCCCAGCCTTTGGGCAGCGTAGGCATTATTTTTAGGTCTATATAATATGCATGCAAGCAAGATCTATATATGAATGTTCCCTTTATATATGTGTGCGTGTTGCCTCTAGATATAAGCTTATTATATATATATGCTTATGCGTGTGTGTGTGTGTGTTTTGCCAGCTCTATATATATATAGCTTATATAATGCCTGCATGCTTATGCATGCAAGATATATATATATATATATATATATATATATATATTTATATGCATGTAAATTCTGCTGTTCTTCGTTTATGCGTGGCGTCTAAAATAGGGAAATTGTTCTCTAGAGATGTGATGATATATTTATTTCTAATAGACATCAGTACTTTAATATATATACGTACGTCTTGATCAATTTTACATTCCATGACATATACTAATTATTTTATTTTACTTCTCATTTATCCAAAATATTGATCATATTTTTTTACTGACAAAAAAGAAAAAAGAATTCAACTACATATATATATATATATATATATATATATATATATACACACACAAATCGATGTGTAAATGTGTTGAGCGAATATGAAAACTCAGGTGCAATGGGAAAACGGGATTCAATTCAAATTCTTTCACGTTAGCTTGATGAGCCGTTTTGACTGAGCTTTCCAACACCACAAAGATCATCGTCATCCGATATCAGACTCAAAAGCCATGATATTTTACTTCGACTAGGTCTATCTCACTAATTGATAGATCACTAAATCTGATAGATCACTAATTAAACTAAGCTTTGCCGTAAGAATATGCAAATGTATTAATTTTACATTAAGAATCAATAAACAGACTTACAAAAAATGTTCTTTTTTTAAAAAAAAAAAAAAAATTCATATCATTTTCTTGAACTTAATTATAAAGATATATATTTCGGTCATTTCAAATGCAAGATCCCCTCCCTTATATTTTATTATGGCTTTCTCCGATTATGAGGGAGATGATCTCTTGGTCATGTTGCTCAATTTTGTTAAATTATAACTCTGTCAAATTTAACATGGAGATTGCACATAATGATATGGATCAGTTCCCCAACGTAGAGAATATATAATAATTAAAGAAATTCATAAATTTATTTTACAACTCGTTTTATAAGTAATTATGTGATAATATGTAACACTTGCATTAAAATATTACTCTTTTTTTCTTTGAAGTACTTATAATAATTTTACATAATCTCTCACCATTTCAAACAAAAATTGTAGAAGGTTTATATGTATATCATTACCCATGTTAAAAAAAAATATCATAAATTCCTGTTTGATCGGATTATTGTAGAAAGTGAGACGTTTTATTTTTTAGTTTGTATTTTCCCTCAAAGATATATAGAACTCAAGTTTTGAACATAGTTTCCTTCGGTATTTTTTATCGGAAATAGATTTCATTTCATTCAATAAAATCGAAGTTACAGCTGTGATTGATAAATACAGGGAAAGGCCAAGATTACAAGTCAAACAACTCATCTGTTTTGGGCTTCCTCGCACACAAATTTATTTGTGATGGATATTGTCTTAATTTTTATAAACTCTCTAATGACAAAACCTTCTGAGATTTCAATCTCGGTTTTTCTGAGAATAAAACACTCTGTAAAAACAGAGATAAACATCGCCCAATTTTCAAAAGAGGAGAGGGTATCCAACCCCCATTATCCAAAAGAGGAGAGGGAAAAACCATCCCCCATCCTCCAAAAGAGGAGAGGGATTCTCTTGCCATGGACAACAAGTCCAATAGGTTATTTCTTTTTATTTTTATCTAACACAAAAAAAAAAACAGAAAGTACATAGGAAATACTGAAAAACAGAACTACAACACTGAAACTGAAAAAACACTGAGCAAGGAGGATGTAGTGGGGCACGAAGGGCACGCACCACGCTGGGAGAGTGCCAGACCATCGATCTTGAAGCTACCTAGATCGTTGACACTAAAAACACCGTGCGTGGCAGTAGTAGAGCCCTCTGTGTGGTGGCGTGTGAAAACCAAGCACACACTTTGACCCCCGTGTGTGGATCACGTGCCGCACCTTTGGGTGAAATCTTCTACAGTCTGAAAGATCGGTAGTTTAGGAACCCCACAGTGGGGAGCGTGGTGGTCGCCGGCCACCAAAAAACCTCAAAACGGTGCTTCTCCATGCTTTGACTAAAAAAAAAATAAAGGAACACAAAAGAAACAAATTGGGAAGATAGAGGTTTTGGACTGAGTGGAGGGAGGGGGAGGAGCTGAAGCTCTCACCCCCCTGCTGGTTTCAGTTTGGATGGGTTTCAAGTACTTGTCTCACGCTAAAAAGGGATAAGAATTGATGGTGCTAATTTACAAGCGAATGTTTTCCACAAGGTTCAATATTATTAATTGGCTACACACGGTTATGTTGTCACCAAGGACAAAGTTTAATTAGTTGTTGGACACATGCACACCTTGTCGCAAAGCTGCATTGGTGTTGTTGGCACACATAATAATGAATTTTTTCTCGTTTGGGACTTTAGATGAGACACAAAATTATCATTTGATTTGATTTTATTTGATTTCATCTTATCTTATTCTCAAACATAATTTAAATACAAAATTTTAAACTAATCATTACAACTTTTTCAAACTAATCATTGCAATTTTTTCAAATTTTCAAATAAAAAACAATTACAACTTTTCAAATCTCCAAACAAAAATAATATTATAAAACTATATTCTTACAATATTGTAACTTTATAATATTTTTTATTCAACTTTTTCTCTCTCCATTACTAAAATCTAAAAAATACTCAACTCAAACTATATCACTGTTATTCAAAAACTATCTTACTACTATTTACAAAATTTTCATCTCATCTCACTCTCCAAACAAGCCATAAATTTGTTAATCTCTTGTTTTTAGTTTTTTCTGGCGTTAATCTACTTTATTAATTTTCTACGTTTTTTTTTTTTTTTTAATTTGGGTATTCTACTAAGAGTATGACATACAGTTTGTTGGTTGTTATTGAAGGAAGTACACCATGGCATGTTCAACATTGATAAAACTTAGGTTGTGTTTGGGTACTCCATGACTATTCAATATTTTATTATTATTTTTTACCTACTTTTTACTACTATTCATTGCTATTCAATATTTTATCATTACCTTTTCACCAATTTTTCACTACGATTCAAAGATTATCTGAGATTATTTCACTATCCAAACATAGCCTTAAAATTGGTTGTCACTTGACATACCAAGGATTAGCGCCATGGCCCTCAGTGCATTAAGCCAGCTTGAGTCTGTCCATGTTAGGATTGTGTTGGAAGTGCAAGAAAAAGGAAGAACAAGAGAGAAGCAAGAAAGAACAAAGAAAACAGAGAGTAAGAATGGAACAAGAACTTCGAGAATGAACTTTATTCAAGGAAAGCTCAACCTCCCATATAATTCACAACAAAGAACTTCGAATTCCCCTTTCCCTCCAACTTAGTTCCTTTTATACAACTATCAAACCCCAAAATGCACCGTATGCACTAATTTTACAAATGCACTATTCCACTAATAATGATAAGTCTAATTTTGGCCTCCCCTCAAAACTCACCATTTCATTAGTGGATAAAACTCCATGTTTTGATTCAAACTCTACTTCTGTTTTCCCCTCGATTTCCTCCTTTACTCATGAATGCTTGTTCCCCTTAGCTCTCTTAGCTCATTTTCCTCTCACATATGATATTCTCCCCCTCTTCAAAGAGCCTAAACCACAAGGCTGACCAAACCCCCTTTTCTCACAAGACTTTGCCCACAAGGTGAGGTTAGAGATCCCTCATCTTACACAATGACTCTTAAGTGCTAAGCTTAGGAAAAGTTCCATTCCATTTGATCAACACTTTAGTCATAGCTTGGTTTCCAACCTTCCTCATGCAGCTGTCTAGGATGGCCTCGGGTTCTTGTTCCATGCTTCCTTCCTTGTCTGTAGGTGGTAAAGATGGCAGTGGCAGAATATGTTGAGCCAACTTTTTCTTGAGGCATGAAACATGGAAGACTAGATGTATTTTGGATGAAGTAGGCATGTTCCATTTGTAGGCAACAATCCTCACCGTAGTTGTGATATGAAATGGCACATAGAAATGAGGTGCTAACTTCAAATTGTAAAGTAAAGCCACTATTTTTTGTCTATAGGGTTGCAACCTCAAGAACACCTGGTCCCCCAACTCAAAGCTCTTCTCAATTTTTTTCTTGTCAACAAAGCTGTTCATCCTTTTTTATGCCTATTGCATATTCTCTTTTAACAAAGCCATCAATTCATCCCTTGTCCTCAATCCACAACAACGTTTGCAGTTTTTGCTTGAACATATGACAAAAGCAATGGAGGTTGGTAGCACCATTCAACCATTGGAAGCGACAAACTCCAATCCCTTGGCCTTGAACCAATATAACACCTCAAGTAATTCTCCACATACTTATTAAGTGTCTTGGTTTGCCCATCAGTCTGTGGTTGGTAAACAGAATTGAAGGCCAAAGTGTGATCTTGTAGATTAAAAAGGTCTTTCTAGAAGGAACTTGTGAATATAAGGTCTCTATCAAAAATGATGATTTAGGCATGCCATAGAGCTTGAATGCACTAGGAAAAAACACTTGAGCAACCTTGACTACTGTATAAGGGTGTGCTAATGTGAAAAAATGAGAGTGCTTTGTGAGTCTATCTGGTATATCTATCCATGGCTGAGCTGGTATTAGCAAGGGTTGTAACAACCCTGCAGGGTGGAGGGTTTCATAATCTACAGTTTGGCACACATCACACTCCCTCACAAAATTTTTGATGTCCCCTCGCATACCCTCCCAATAAAAGTCCAATTTTTCCCTTTGTAAGGTCTTGTGATACCCTACATGTCCAACTAGTGGATTATTGTGTATATGGTGCATAATTTTATCTTTAAAGGCAGAGGAAGGAACCACTACCATCTTACATTTCCTGAGCAAGAAACCCTGATGCTACGATGTATAATCCTTGACAGTTTTTGTTCTCTCTTGAAGCTTAGCATAAATGTCTTGAACCATTTGGGACAATGGGTAACTACCCTTCAGCTTATCTATCCATAAAGGGGTAGGAAAAGAAATTAATGCCAAGGTAGCAACCTGTTCCTCCCCCTTCCTAGAAAGCCCATCACTTGTTTTCTTTTTTCTTCTTATAATCAATGCTAAAGTCATAGCCCAACAATTTCGTGATCCACATTTGCTGGCCCTCAGTACCAACCTTTTGCTCTAAGAGAAACTTAAGAGCTTGTTGGTCAGTCTTAATTTTAAATGGCTACCCAAACAAGTAAGGTCGCTACTTCTAAATTGCAATTACTAGAGCCAACAATTCCTTCTCATAGGTATAAATTAACATACTTCTACCTTTGAGAGTCTTGCTAAAATATGCAATTGGCTACCCCTTGCATAAGAACTACCCCTAAGTCAGTGCCATTGTCATCACACTGTACTGTGAATGGCTTGGAAAATTATGGCAGCCTTAACACTAGTGGTTGTGTAAGTCTACTTGAATTCCTTAAATGTTATATTTGTTGATTCAGACCACTCAAAAGTGGTTTTCTTCAACAATGCTGAACTTCTTGTAGTAGCTAGTGAGCCCAAGAAATCTCATCAAGAATTTCAAGGGAGTGGGAATTGGCAACTCCAGCATAGAAGTAATCTTAGCAGGATCAACTTTAACTCTTGATCCCGAGATCAAGTGCCTCAAATAATCCACTCAGCAGCCCCAAATCTACATTTGGACATGTTTACAAACAATTGATATTGTCTAAGGTTCCCAAAACCACCCCCAAGTGCTGCAACTGATTAGAAAAAGACTGGTTACACACCAGTATATCATAGGGAAAAAAATTAGTACAAATTTCCTTAGATAAGGCTTAACCACACCATTCATTAACCCTTAAAAAGTAGGAGGAGCATTAGTGAGCTCAAATGGAATCACTAAAAATTCAAAATGACCCTCATAGGTCTTGAAGGCTATCTTGGATACATCTTCACCCTTCACTCTGATCTGATGATATCCAAATCTAAGATTTAACTTCGAAAATATCTTAACTTCAAACAACGCATCAAGTAACTCATCAATTACAGGAATTGGAAACTTGTTCTTAAGGGTTTCTTGATTCAAGACCCTATAGTCTACACATCCTCCAGCTCTCATAAAATTTCCTCACCATGAAAACAGGTGAGTAGAATGGGCTCTAACTTGGCCTTATTGCTCCTAACTTTAATAAATCTTGCAAAAAATTTTCTATTTCAATTTTATGATAAAAAGGATACCTATAGGGCCTAACTGAAATAGGTTTTGTCTCATTCTTTAACACAACCTAGTGGTCACATGACTTAGGAGGTGGTAACCCAGTTGGTTCCTCAAAAAACCCTTGAAACTCCTTAAGCAGCTCAATTATATCCTTCCAGATTGTATCCTTGTCTTCATTGGTTGCTGTAGAAAATAGTTGCAAGAGCCACCCTTGTTTTCTCACTAAAGATGACCTCAAGAACTAATTCCCATCCTCCATGGAAGTACTTCCCACATGTATTCCCTACAATCTAACAAGAACTCCAATTGTCTGAAATTGCATAGTCATCTATTTAATTTTATAGAAGCCAAGTTTTCAATTGCTGACTTGTCATTCATACCATAAAACTTAAGAATGAAAGGGTGCAAAGAGAAAGTGATCTGAATGTCAAGTGGTGAAATGAGAGAAAAGAGAGATGAAAAGCCAAGTGGCGAGTCCAGAGGGTTCAACTCCCAACTTGGTCTTTGTTCAAACACGTTCTCCAAGTGGTGAGTCCAAAGGGTTCAACTCTCAGTCTTTGTTCAAACACATTCTCCATATAACAAGAATCAGAGAAACAAAAATAAGAATAAAAAAACCTGAACGACGCAATGAACACCACGTTGAGTCGCCAACAACAAATACCCGATACTTGCCCTCAAGGCAGTCCACCGCTTTGCTCTTTGTTGTCCCTCTCTCACAATCCCTCCAAAATATGTTTTCCCCCGAAACTTTAAACCGAACTCGCCTCCAAACAAAGACCCACCAATTTACTTCCTCGCGTATTCACCAATCCAAGTCAAACGAAACAAACCCAAACACTGTGAAAAGCAAGAGTCTCTTGATATGGATACCCCGGATTTCAACAAGAAAAACACTGGAAAGCACCAACAGATCTGGCTTGAAATCTTAATCCTAGAGTGGGTATGAATTGAAGCAAGCTTAGGCTACAAAAATCGCCAAAAATAAGAAGTGGGTCTCTTCGAATGCAAGTTTAAACTTAGAAACCGCAAATATAAGAAACGGTTGAGAGAGCAGAAGCAATTCTTTTTTCAAATTTGAGAGAGAGACAGAGAGAAAGAAAAACAAGCAAAGAAATCCATGGAAGTCTATCCCAACACCGTACACAGGAAAAGGTGAAATATTTTATCTCTGCCTCTCTATTTGCCTTTGGTGTGCGGTTTGTTTCATTTCATATCATACTCAATTTTTATAAACTATTCTTCCATTTTTTCTTGCGCTTCCTTTCTAGGCTTACATGATTTTTTATTATTGTTTTCTCAACTAGGTCATTCTCGACTTCCATGAATCTCAATTTGCATTTGTATCTTCCACTTGCATAGATTTTTTTTTTTTTTGGGACTTCCTTCCAACTTTTCTTTAAAAACTAAAAAGTGTCATGAAATTGATAAGGTGGAGCATATATTTTCTTTGTATCATACTAATATAATCTATTTTACATTTCTTAAAATTGAACAATCATATATATATATATATATATATATTACATTTTTAATATTATAATTGACTATGAAATATTTATTGGTAAAGTGAAACTCTTTTATATATTGATGTTCTATTTTATAAATATTTAATATATAATTTTTTAATAATTGTGAAAGTGATTATGTATAATAAACTATTTATAATAACTCTTCGTGTATTGTGCGGGTTATAGGCTCGTTTTCATGAAATCCCAAACAATAGGCCCAAGTGTCCTCAGCCATTGCACTCCAAGAAACACATCAAAGCCTCCCAATCAATGGCCATAAATGAAAAGACACAAAAAATCTATTACCTTGGATCTTAACTTGGGAGTCCTCACATCCCCCTTACTCACTAGCTTCTCACCATTAGCCACTTTAACTTGTAAGTGAGGCCTTTCAATCCCACACCTTCAATTTAGCAAACTTAGCAACTTGTGGGTCTAGAAAGTTATGGGTGCTGCTAAAATCAACTAGAATAACTACTAGTTGAGCACCAATAACCCCCATCAATTTCATTATATTAGGGTTGGGATAACCCGAGATAGCATGGATTGACACTTCTAAGTTTTCTTTTTGTTCCTCTATTCCTACCAACCAAACAAAACAATGCAAGTGTTGATGTCTTTTTCGATCTGATGGCTAATAGTTGGTTAGATTACTCATATACGTAACAATGTTCCCAATGGCATGATGTGCATCCATAGCTTGATAAAGAAGACAAAATGTAGGAAATAAATAAAACACTTCAGATTTAATATGGTTGTCCGTGAAAGGTCGAACCTGCCTTCATCTTGCTCTCAGATTTTCCATTTTTCTTTTGATTTTTTCTTTCTTCTTAGTCAATACATATGTTGGTCTTGTCCCATCAAAATTTTATCAGTCTTTATAGTATCAGTCCCATGTTAGGTTTTGTCCCAAAGAAAAATTCTTTGCATCCGCTGGTTGGCCAACACACATATCCCACACGTTATGTGGCAGGCCAGGTTCAATAAACCGGAGAGAAAATTCAACTCCCCCCACTCGATCCCTCCCTCTTGTTCCCTCCCTCCCTTTCTCTTATGCTCGACGAAGGCCCCCCCCCCCATGCCCTAGCTTCAAAGACCCAGAAACCCCCATCCCCACTCAGGCCCTCCCTCTCCTTCTCTTCCACTCAACGAAGACAAAAAAAAATAGCAAGCACCCCCCCCCCGCCAACCATGCCCTAGTGACGAAGACCCCGACCCCCTCAGATCTCTCCTTCTCTCCCACTCAATGAAGACCCCTCCCATAGACGCTTCCCTCCCGAATCACCCTCGGATCTCTCCTTCTCTCCCACTCGATGAAGCCCCCTCATATGCATCCCAGAGTGCATCCCGAGTCAATTTTGTCGTCTCAGACCCCATCTCCCAAAGACCCCTCAATCGTTCACTCCTTACTCAACAAAGCCCCCTCAGACCCTCCCTAGTGAGCTCAATTCGCTCCCGAAGCCCCCTTCAGACCCAGAAACTTGAAACCAAAGGTGTGTGCAGAAACTCGAGACCAAAGGTGCAAAATTATTCTGCTGACCCATGAATCTTCTTCAAAATTTTTGAATACCTCATTTGTTCTCTGTGATTCTAGGGTTTACACCGTACACTTTTTTGCTTTTCCATTTCAATGCTGGTAAGCCCTCATTCTTCTTCTCTATATGCTAACATGTTAGATATTGATATGCTTGGATAAGTTGTATTGATATATTGTCTATTGACATGCTTGGATGTTGTGATTTGCAGTGTATTAAGCTTTATGTTTCTGAAAAATGCAAATCATAGTTGTTGTGTATTAAGCTTTAGGTGTCTATTTGGTTAAAAGTTTTTAAATTGCATTGCACCCGGTGGTTGCAAGGTGGAGTGGAGTGGTGGTGGTCGGCCATTTTGCAACACGTTCATTTTTAATAAATAACTTGGTCAGTACACGAAATCTTGGTCTTCTATACCTATTTGACATAATTATGCCTGCTAAAGAATGTCAAATTAAAAGATGGATAAAATCACAAGGCAATGAATGATCTAACCTTTTTCTATGAAATATTGGGTTGCTTTAATTTGTACCTGAAATCAAAGAGACAAAATTAAAAGATGGATAAAAAGTTACTTTAATTTGGACCTAAAATCAATTACTAGTACCTGAATCTTCTAATTGGTGTATCATGCCAATTGGTGTAATTAACTATTACAATTGATATCATAACATAGACCAATTTTTTTTATGGTGCAAGAGATGAAGATACAATGTGATGAAAAGAGGTCCTTCAATGGAGAAGCTGAGGCCATTTCAGAATCTGTGTTGTTTTCATTTAATTATTATTGTGGAGTAGTTGGTAGTAATGTAATTTGCAATTTGTAGCTTTTTGTAATACTCTTTCTTGGCATGTGTTTTATGTTCTAGCCCTGTGTTTGCCATTGTACTCCAAAACATGATATTTTTGTGATTAGTAAGTAAATGTAATGGTTGATTGTGTGCATCACATTAAAAAACAATTTCTTATATGAATGCTCAATATTTAGTACTTAATCAACTTTTTCAGTCAATTCTACCTTACTTTTTCAATATATTACTATTGAAATTAAGTGCTTGGGATGCTTGCTTACATTTCTATTTTTTACTTAACTCATTACAATTGCTTGAAGTCACAATTGACCTTCTGCATGCAAACTCAACCTAAAAGGGACCCCACAAAAGAAAGATGGATGATAGGAATCCATGGTCTCAATCACAATAGTTTTGTGCTCATGGCATACGTCACAAATTCAAAAATGAAATTGTGAAGGCTTGCTCAAGACTATCTCTTCAATGTGATCACAAACTCAATTGGCCTTGAAGCAGCAGTTGTAGCTATCAAATTCTTCTGGTGGATTGATCCTGTTGGTGCTTTGCATTGTATTAATAAATAAAAAATTGTAAATGGATCATTTGGCCATAATTATAATTGTCGAATTCTCTATGAACATTTTGTAATATATGTGTGCTTTGTAAGATTTGAGTATCACTATGGATGTTAAATTATTTGATTTGGAAGAATGGTACTATACATGTACCTGTGCTTGGTTTAGTTTTTGTGAGAATGATATTGCTTGGATGGATGGATATTAGTTGCTTGCAAATGGAAATTGAGTTAGAAAACTCATATCAGTTCCTTGGACATGGAAAACTGAGTAGGGAAAGAAACAAGGGATTCACGAACAGCAAAACTGAGTTGGAAAGTAGAATTAGGGGGCATACTATCATAATCCAACAGAAAAATAATCCACCTGGAAAGAGTTTAAATGAAAGAACATTTTTTTTATATTTCAGTAAACATCAAGATTAACCAACTTTAATAATACAAAGACTTCAAAGTATAATAGATAATCAATAAATCTGTCCATTACATTCTTTACAACCACAACAAATTTCATTACAAAGCCTCACAGCCACAACTCCAGTTTACATTATTCACAACCACAACAATTTGATCACAAAATCTCACACAACAACTCCGGTTTACATTCTTGTGTGACAGTACTACTCCTTACTCATAGATTCAAGGGTGAAGGCTACTCCACCAATTAGCAGGGCCTTCGTGGAACAAAAGAGCAATTTCTTTCCTAGCACTTTCAACCGAATCACTTCCGTGAATAACATTCCTACAACAATGTGGCTTCAACATCAAATATTTACAAATCCTTGAGTATCATTTACCATGAAACAAGACAAAAAATAATATATTTTAAAACCAAATACAAATAAACCCCTATTGCAGACCACTAAAGTTCCTTCGAGTTCCAAGAACCAATTCAATCCCTATAGAGACTAAGATGTAGGCATGTATGTGCCTACATTATCCAATTAACACCAAAGTATGCATCATCACTGAATCTAATCAGGCCAAGGTTTCACATAATTCTCATGAACCAAGTCCTATTAACTACCACAAGCCAAATCTAGATGATATAAGAACAAAAGCAAAAGAAAAAAAGGTTCACAGGTGATAAATATCACCAAGACAGGAGAATATTGTGTGTAAAACGAGCTTCTACAGACTGGTGTCTTAGATAATTATAACTGAATGATAGTGCTAGACCCCACAATTTTCATTGTATAAACATTTAAACCAAAATATGAAAGAGAAAAGTCCATCACAGTTGATCTAAAGTCCAAGTCTTGGAAAACTAATCGTGCATTGGAAACCAACTATACTCAAAAAATAATTTCTGAGGTCCAATATGCTTTCTAATTGCTCTGTGTAGACAACCATTAACAATTCTCATAATTACCAATCAAGACATTGCCACAAAAGGGACAAAGCATGGCTTGCTAAAGAATCAATCATCTTGTAGAAAGGAAAACAAAAAAGAAAAAAGAAAGAGAAACTACCATTAGACCACCCACAATCATTTACGGTGTCTAGCAATATATAATCCCAAAAAACAAACCTGCCCTAATAAAAATTGTAGACCCTGCATAGCACATTTACGACAATAACAGGGAAAACTAAGCAAACGAATATCCAAAAATGCAAAAATCCAAACTTGATCAAAACTCAAAGCTCACCCAACAAGGCTAGTGCCTTACTCGAAGCCTTAGCTCCTCTAAACCCACACAATTCAATGCAATCTTTGTCATCCGCAACTAGGTCTCGCAACTTCCTCTTGCAACACTTCAATGGCAAGAAAATGGAGCCCACCCCAAATTCATCATCATCAAGATCGGTATCATTCAAATCCTCGAATCTCGACACTAAGGCCCTCTTGCCGCAGACCTCGCAATTCGTGTTCTTGTATGGGTTCAAGAAAGTGCAAGCCTTGCATGCCCATTTTGGAGCTGAAGGAGAAGAAGATGGAGAAGCAGAAGCATAAGAAGAAGAAGTTAAGAAGATTTAGCAGGTGGATCTTTCAAAAGGTGGGTTGATGAAGGTGCATTTTTTGCAAGCCCAAGAAGACATTGAAAACGAAAGAAGACGAGAGGGCTTTCTAGGGTGTATTCTGCTACCGTGACTGTGGAAATGAGGTGAAAAAGCTATACCTTTTATCAGCTCGCGGGGAGTGGTAGACATTACGAGGTGGTGCTGAACAGAGAGACGCCATCGCGAGGTGGCTCTGAGAAGAGGAAGTCGACGCGGGTCCTGGTGAGGGAAAGAGTGGGCACAGGATGTGAATCAAAATTTGAATGGCTTCATAAATGTAAAACCAACGATGCAAACGTGTGTGTTGCTTGAAAAAAAAAATAGAGCCACGTATGGTGTGCAACGGATGATGAGCTACAGTTGCTGATCCTTAGTATTACTCATTGAAAGGACATATTACTAAAACATAAAAAATATTGATATACCACATATGTAAACTAAAAGGTCTACAAACAGTAAGCGTATGAAATGGTTTTTCTTCCTAAAAGGATAATCAAACTAGGAAGAGTACTTTCTAGACACACAATGCATGATGACGTGAGTCATTCTTGAAGAAGAAGAAGACTTAGGAAGCTAGAAAAGGCAGCAACACAAAATTGGAAGAGTTGAATGAAAATTAAAATTGACTCAAATTACAAGCTTTGATCATGTTTTAAAACAATCCGACTCTGCCCCAAAAACCCTTCGATTTGGTAGTGGTACCCTTTTAGAATGCTAAAAAAACATTATATTTCATATAAGAAATTGATTTATTTTATTTCTGATCGAGTCTAAGTTTCTTGTATAAGAGATCTGGAGAATCGTTTCAAAGACAACCTCTGACAATAAGCTTTCATCCCATAAATTAAATAGATAATAAATCATTACAATGCAAAAATATCATGTTTTATAACTTCTATTTTTACATTAATGGTATAATATTATAGAATTAATGTGTAATAATATATATATATATATATATATATATATATAGTCACAACTCTTTTATAACCATTATACAACTCTATTTTAAATGAGACATATTTTCATAAAATAAGTCATAAAATAGTTAAATGAGTATCATTATTTTATAAAACTTTCCATCATTTAAGAAATAATTTTAAAATAATTGTAAAAAATGTTTGTATCTCATATATCATATTTCATAACTAAAAGATGAAATTGATAACATTAAATATTTCAATAATAAAACTCAAAAAAAAAAAAACCAAAAATTGGAAAACATAAAAAGATTAAAAAAATCAAGAAGAAAAACTAAATACACACTAAGATAAAAACATAAATTTATAATAAGAAACACTCAATTGAAAGGGAGGGCCCTACTCCATCTCCCACTCCTTTCCACTAGGCGGATCAGGTGAAGAGTCGAAGAGCTAGGGTTAGATTGAAAGTGAACCTAATTCCCAACCACCACCCCAGTATGGATGGACCTTGTAAGGGGATTTTCCCTCCTAAAGGCCCTAGTGACAAGCTCAGAAGGGGGTCTCGAGGGAAGCTGGGAAAAAGCCCAAACCAGCCCAACGGCCAATCTTAGCTCTAAGAAATGTCATTGGGCCTTCGTGGGGCATGTGGCCCATGAGCAAGACCAACCCCTGGAGCAACCTTCATGCAGGAAATTAGACGAATGATGGGCACAGGCAGGACTCATCACCCTAACACACCTTAGTAATGCCCAGCCCTCGAGAAACTGTACAAGTAAATGGGCGAGAGATGTGGAGGACCCTCGATCTCCTGACAGTAGGCATGGAGAGGCTTAATAATGATCATCTGTAGGCTAAAGTGTAGTCAAGGAGCCACGTCGCATTAATTGCACTACTCCCTAGACTTTAGGCCACATTAATAGTGTCACCTTAGGAGTCACGCCGCATTAAATGATTTTGACCAAACAATAGTCGAAGCAACATAAGCCCCATAAAGCAAGGTACAGGGTCCCCCCCCCCCCAAAAAGAAAAAACCTCGTTAAAATCTGGCCTTCAGATATGAAGAACTCTCTCTGATCTGTCTAAGCTCTCGCACAAATTACTAAAAAGATATACTGACTTAAGCATTGGAGACTCCCGGCCTCCACCAAGGTGCCCAACTCTCTTTGTTTTCTTAAGTGTGCAAGTGCGAGGACCAAGACCCAAGTTATTAAAACCCGACCCAAAGGTGTACGAAACACAACATTAATAGACCTCATCCCCAAGAGATGGGGTACCATTGAGTCTTGATCTCCAAAAAGATCTTATCTATATTGTAATTGTTAATGAAATTTTGTTATTTTTTATTTGTTTTTATGTTTCAAGAACCTTTTGGTTTATTTCAGAATTTTGGGCTTTTATGGTATAATGGTTTAATTTTAGAGAAGTGATATTTGTAGTCGTTAAGTGCGCAAATACCGTATAATCCCTTTAAAAAAAGTAAGTAAATAAAGGACCGACATGAAAAAAATTAAGTTTTTAATAACAGAGCCCACTCTTTTTCAAAATATTTACATGGCGCTTGCACACTCTACGACTGTGTGTTTCATTACTCTTAATTTTGATTGTTTTTGTGTCATGAATTGTTTTTTAATTTTTTGTTATTCTTATCTTATGGTGGTACTTTTTTTTCCCCTATATATGTTTTACTACTACATGCAAGTACACACGGTGCATGTTATATATACGACCACTTCATCGTTAGATCAAGGATTTCGATTTTTCAATGATGTTAATATTAAGCTGGGTCTTAAATTTTTAATATGAAAAATGAGGTCCCATGGAAAAGTAAAAGTCTTCCCAAATTCCTTAAAAACATATATAAGCAACAGTAGGGGGATTCCATTAAAAAATCTCTACCCTCTTGCATGCGTTTCCCATTGAAACATTCAGTTGATTAAATTATGAATAGACACATGCCTTTTTGTAAAAAAGTAAATCCCGATAAACAAAAATTTATTATTTTTACACTTTTTTAATATATTTTTACAAAATGATTGTGTGGAGCTTTTTTTTTACATAAGAAATATTGCTTTCATTAATAACATAACCAACTCCACTTGCTTCAAATGATCAGACCAAATAATTTGTGAGATGCAATCAAGAAAAGAATCCTACCAAACTATCAAATCTTCTAGATGCCATCAAATTTTGCCAAAGTATAAACTGCGTCATTAGCCATTCTTCCTTTATGTTAGATTGAACATCTTGAAATTAACTTCATCAAAACCTTGATTTTATATCATTTATTTTTAAAAAATATCTCATCTCATCTTATCTAATTATTATAATTTTTTAAAATTTTAATATAAAATAAAATAAAAAATTCAGTTTTTTTAAATCTAAAATAATATTAAAAAATATTATTATAATATTTTATTTAATTTTTTAAATTTAATTTTAACATATCTCATCTTATATTCGAAAACAAACAAAATTGCCTCAAAGAAAGACATCGACTCTTCTGCCGCCTGAATTTCGAAGTCATGATTATAAGTACGCAGGTGGAAGTTCTTTTAATTAAAAGTTTGTTGCTTTATTACTTTGTAGTAACCAACCAGGTAGAAGTCGTCTTTTGTTTTCATTATTAGTCGTTTGCTTTTCTGCTTTTACTACTTTATCTATAATTTATTCCTTTACCTAATTACCAGTAGTCTTTTATATATTTTGTTATTTAAGGAATCTGACTCCAGTACTATTGTTTTCCTATCTATATATTATTTGAATTGAGGGGTTCTTAGTTCTCTAATAACCTAGTTTATCACCCTCATAAAACCCTTATAAAGCTCCTCTCAAGAGATAAGCTGGTGCATAAGGAGTTTGAGTGGCAGCAAAGATGGCTCACAAGGTCTCTCTTATCCTCGTTATTGTCCTCTTGATTTCGGTCCAGATGGGAGCTGCCAGCAGCAGGGAAATCATCCTGTCCGGTTAGTACTTATATATAGACTTAATTCTCTTGTTGGATAATCTACTTAATTAACATATATAGATCCGTATATACGTTGAAGTTGAATGACTCTTGTTTTTTTGGCTGTGGCAGAAGAAAAGGAAAGACACCGCAAAGAGTACTTCGATGTGCGTAAACCCCGGAGGCTTCCTCGCCCTCCTCATTGCTCATCACCAGACCCAGTCGCTAAACCAAGACCGAGAAGGCGATGCCCCCCTCCGGCAGAGACTCGAGGCTGAAGCATACTATTATCCTGCATGATCTTTGTTTTCTTAGATTGTTTCTTGGTGGTGGTGATGTTTGTTTTCTTAGATCCTGAAAATAAGCTGTTCATTTTAAAAATGCAATGGACAATAATTTATTCAAATGCACATTGTTTGAAATTGAAAACCAAGCTCCATCTCAGGAAACAATTAAAACGAGGACTTCTCATTTTTTAAAAATAAAAATAATAAAGGAGGGGAGGTGCTTGATAAACCAGCACAGACCATTCAGCAATCACTCTTGCAAGGTGAAAACAAGCTCAGGAGTCAAGATTGCAGATAATTTGGCTTGTGAGCAATCCCATCATAAATGTTCCAAGAAGATTATTGACCTATGGGAGATTCATAAGCCAAGGGATGGATGGTGAGGATTCAAGCATAGGAAGAGAGAGTTTGGGTCACTTCTTAATTGGATAAGAATTAGAGGGTTTAAGAGAAAAATATTTTAAGGTCTTAAAATATACCCTTAAATTATTTTTAATGACCCTCATAAAAATAAAAGCACACATATCTTAAAATAAATAATAAGATAATAAAAAAATAAAAAAATTAATCTCAAAATATTTGACTTAAAAAATTAATAAAATGACGTAAGGACCTACGTAGTAGGACTTGGGTATTACACGATCGGTGAGGTGTGGAGCCCCAGGCGGTGATTCGGTGCTACTGTATTGTGTCTATGCGTACGTCCATAGAAGTGAATAGTATTTAAATGCAAAAAAAATAATGAGAGATGAATACATAGATTTACGTGGTTTGCCACTAGCCTACGTCCACAGAGGTTTGGAGAAGGGAGATTCCACTATAATATGTTTGTTTACAGTCTCTCATATCCTTTCATTTCTCATTGTATAATGGGAGCTGGAGATCTATTTACAAGAAAAAAATGTTCTCTCTAGAGCTCTCTGTCCTAAGATTGAAGAAGAAGTTATAGAAGCCCCCCAAGCATCCAAAAGAAAAGTCCTCGAAATCGTAGGCACCATATCCCTTTTATCTGACCTACCTCACGCGTGCGCCTCAGTAGTGGTAAGGGATGTCCACTTTGCGTGTCTGACCATCTATTCCTTTCCTAGTTTCTCATGACTTCTTCCTGCCTTTTGACACCCTCACCTCATTGTCCCTTCTCTGTCTACTTTCCCTCTCTCTTCTTTGTCTTCTAGTGATGATCCCCTGGATGGGCTTGGCCTTGAGAACTATTCTAGACCTAGTGTATTTTACCCCCTCATAAGATGTGTTATAGATTGGTGATCTCCAACGATGGTTGGGTTTTGAGTCTCCTTTTCATAGTTTGGCCTTGAATAGGGTAATGCAAATGGTGGCTTGCAGTGCTATACATGAGTAGGGGACTTGCAAGAAAGGGTTGTGGTTCCGTAAACCCTAAGTTGAAGAGGATGGCTTCTCATGCAGTGCATGGGGGAGTTTAATACAGGTATGATGGTTTAGGGAAAATAGTTCTGGGCCTATAATGAGTTTTGGGTCTTGGGTTGGTCTCTACCCATATACACACATAGATGGGCTAGGTCCACTTTTATAGGCTTCCAACGACTTATAGTCTTTTTCCTTTGATCTATTTTGTTGGTTATTTTCCTTGGGCCCTCATATGGACTTTTAAGGGCCCCTATAGGTTTTGAAAATGATTAGGGCCTAACTAAACTCTTGGGGCTGCTTAAATTTTTGTAGGCCAAGTCAAATAATAAATTGTAATGGGTATCCAAAATAAGATAACTTGTCAACTATATACTTTTGGGCCTATTATCTAGTAATATCGATCCATTTGCTCTATAAATATTAAATGAAATTTAACGTAAGTATTGAGTCCAATAAAATTCCTCAATGGGCTTTAAAATAAATTCTTGTGCTTTTGAACCCAGTTAAAAATTCTTAACCAACCTCAATAAAATTATTGCTCATGAGGTTATCCAAAATAATCCATTAAACTTTAATTTAGGTCTAATAAAATTATTCATACTCTGATCCTATTAATATTGGACCGGGTTGTTACTCATTCACGTGGATTGGTGGATTGATGGGTCTAGTTCCCAAAACTATATAAAGATATACACATATACATAACAGTTGTGTTATAGCAAGTCTAGCGGTTATAAGACGGATTATAATCCTAAAAAAAGTTATAAAATTATTTATTGTACATCACTAGTATGTGTTATTGTCATAAAATGTGAAACATTAGCAATTGAATAGAAATATAAATTAGAATTATAAACAAGAAATAAATGAAAAAACTACAAATTCAAATCTAACTAACCAATATGAGATGGGGATCAAGATGCGACATTGAGAATATATCATTTGAATTTCAACTTGGAATTAGGATTGAGGTTTGAGGTGCGCATATTACAGTAAGATTATAAAAGCAATTCGATACCAAAAATTATATAAATATGAAAAAAAAAATTAAGGGATAATACAAATTGTACAAACCTATGGCAAATGACAATGGTGGGTCAGGGTCCAATATGGTGAAGTCATATTACAGCAGAGGTAGATGTCGTATCATGTATGGCTACAATAATTAAATTTGAAATTAATACCAATGAATTGAATATAAATAAAATAAATCAAAATAATAAAATGAAATCAATGATTACCAGATCCAGGTTGATCACGATCCTCCTTCTCCTCGTCCTCATTAAAGTCAAGAACATCCAAAACATGAATTTGAGTCCTTTTAATCCAATTCTGCATGTAAATCAATGCATTCACAGTGGTAGGAGACAAAGAACTTCAGAATGGATCCAATATGCGCCCTCCAGTACTAAAAGCCGACTCTGAGGCTATGGTGCTAATAGAGATGGCTAAAATACTGCGGGCTATCTCTACAAGAATGTGATACTTCACGGCATTGGTCTTTCACCAACCTAATATATTAAACCCTTCGGTATATGAGAGAAGATCTCCTGCCAAATATTGATCTACCTCCAACTTTGCTTCTATAGATTGATGGACTAGTTGGAGCTTCTGTGAGAGGCTTTGGGCCCACACCAACCTACGCTTTTTCCTCACCCCAATTTCTGGAGGAAGCGTTGGGATAGGTGTAGGTGTAGGTGCGCTATCACCTCTGATCACGGTAAACTCATCAAACAATCTATAAAGGGTGTCTCTAACCATGCCCCCAATAAGCTCAACCCATGCAGCCCTTAGCACAATTCTCAAACCATATACCATGCCTTCAATCTTGAGCTGGGGGTCAAGAACAACAGCCAAATATAACAAAATATTTTGTCTACTCAAATCCCCCCAATACTTGTCATATTTGGCCCTCATCATCAATGTCATCTCTCGCATCCTAGTACGGTCACTCATACACATCTCATCCAATTTTTCTTTCATCTTTCATAATTTTTTAGTGAACTCATTGGATGTAGGGTATAAAGAATCAGATATTTTCAATGCCACCTCGTAGAAAAACCTTAAAAAATCTATAAAGATAGCAACTACTTGCCAATCATCATCAATAGGCTTTCGTAATCTCCTGTGGTCATCAAAATATCTAACATATTGGATGTCTTCATCACTCAATAATTCAACAGCTGCCTTATATTCTTGGGTCGTCTCCAACATCAAAAAAGTTGAGTTCCATCTTGCAGGAACATCATTACAAAGGCCCTTCTTAGATGTTATGCCCACATTCCTTACAGCAATTTTGAATTTCTCCAATCTAGTAGGAAAATATCTCACAAATCTCACAGCCATTCTGACTCATGCAACCAAGTCATCAACATCTTTCAAGCTATTAGACATAATTAAGTTCAAAATATGTGCAGCACATATAAAATGCAAAAATACCACCCGAGATTGACTTATTCGCCTCTCTAAGATAGGTCTTAAGATATCCCAATACGCCATCGTTAGACGAGGTATTATCAACTATAGCCGTCAAAACCCATGCTAACCCCCACTTCTTTATTGTGGACTCCAAGTCCTTCCCAATCGTCTCACCCTTATGATAAAAAATTAGACAAAACTTCCCATTTTTTTATGTAGTGTCCAATCACAATTAATGAAATGCACAGTCAAAGACATGTAATTAAAATTTTGGATGATGTTCAAGTATCAGTAGTGAGGCAAACAACGTGACTTGCCAATTGGCCCCTCAACAAATCTTTCTCCTTTTGGTAATATTTTTTAATATCTTTTGACATAGTATGGTGAGAAGGAATATTAAACCTAGGTTCTAAGCAACTGGAATATTTTTGGAACCCTTTCCCCTCCACAAACTGAAAAGGTAGCTCGTTCATGATAACCATACGAGCTAATTTTCTTCTATACTCATCGGGGTCATACTTACCCCTTCAACGTAGAACCCTCACCACTCTCATCCGCCATTTTTTTAGTCCAATCTCTAGTCTAGATTGACTCTTTTCTTGTAAGGATCTCAATATTTGACTTTTCTTGCATTGTTCTTCTAAGCGCAGCTTTAACTGTGATGTACCATGTTTCCTATAGTGACATACATAAAGTTTACCATAGTGGTTATACTTTGCTTAGGGGTTATTGGGGTCACCACTCTATAGTTTGGTAAAATGAGACCAAACTATGGAAACATGTTTCTTTCTTTGTATGGACTTGAGGGCAAGGAAAGGTTCCATGCGATTAGGCCTAGGGTCCGTAGAATTAGTGTTAGGTGTAGGGTTAGGTGTTGGGGTAGGACATCTATCATTAAAATTTGAGGGAGTAGAGGAAGACATTCTCCAAAACAAGCAACAAATATGAAATTAAAACAAAAACATGCCACTAACATTAACACATAGGGATCAACAATCAAAACATGCCACTATCCTTTTCATTATTATAACTTGTTTTATAAAATAAACATGCAAAATCCAAATAGACATCATATAAATGCAAAGAGCCTTAAAAAATAACAAACATAATTTCAATTATAAACATTCGATGATCAATTGGAAATGCATTATGGGTCTTTACTTTAATCTACAATCATTTGGGGGCAATATTAGTACTTGAAGTTGTACTAATTATTTCAATCTTAGGATCTAACAAGTGTTTTATGTAAATCTAATAAACTCATAAAGAACCTCTGCTTTGGTGATTGACATGATTTAATTAATGAGTTAGATGTTGCACTCTATATTTCTTATGGCAAATTGTTTCTTGTCTTTTGTACATCTCTCTTATAGGGACCCAGATCTCACTCGATTAAAGGTAACTGCAACCACATGCATCTATTTAAAATGCAAGAAAAAGAACTTTTGGTAAGTTTTTCGTCTAATCTTAACCATATTGAGGTTTTTAAGCAAATTTTTTCTCATAGTTAGAACGTTTCCATTTACACTATTTGAATGGCTTATATGGAAACATAATCAAATACCTACTAATATATGAAAAGTATTGGTGATGCCCGGGCTTCCAACACACTCTTTTAGGGCTTCCTCCCAATTATTTTCAACCTTTTATGTTGAAAAGTATTGGTGATGCCTTTGGAATTTTTCTGAAACGGGATAATGCCACTATCTGTGCGACAAGGCCGAAGGCTGCAAGGATCTATGTGGAGATGGATGTTTCAAAGCCATCGAGAGATCACTTCTGGTTGGGGCCCCCGGGTCTTCAATCTAGCGATTATCAAGAGGTTGTGTATGAATCAGTGCCTGCATTTTGTAGATGGTGTCGTAAGTAGGGCCATTTGGAGCAAAATTGTGGATTGAAGAATAAATTAACTATCAAAGGTAAAGAAAAAATTGTGCAGGAGGAAGGCAGTAAAGGGATTGTCAAGCAAGTGTGGAAGATGGTAGGGGCAGAAGGAAAAAAGATGAATACTTGCAAAGAAGAGACACAACATCATGTGATCAGGCAGAAGAAAATTTTGGAGGATATTCATCGAAGGGCTCTGAATTATGTTAAAAAATCTTCTGAGGTTTACCTTGTTTCCTTATCAAGGGAGGTTTTATCTCAATCTCAATTCAATCTTGAGATCCCCCTGGTGGAAAAAGCTGAATACAGGGAGAGAGCAAGTGTTGAGAAGGAGCAGAATCAGGGCTCAACTAGTAACCAGGTTCGGTTGGAGCAGGTGGATGTTGTGGATTTATTTAAACCTTCAGATAGTTGGTTTGAGCAAGTGGAGTGTGAGGATTGCTTGGAGGAAGATGATGATCTAAACAAAGGTTGTCTTTCTTCGAGAAGTTCCCTGAAGGTTGTTGACGAGGCAATGGAGTTTGAACTTGGCCAGATTGTGGACAAAGGGAATGACGAGACAATTGAAAACAAGGGGTTGATAGGCTTACATATTTAGTCTTTATCCGAGAATGAAAAGGAAGATGAACTTGAAGAATTGGCTGCAAAATGTTTTAACTCGGATAGTGAAATTGATGCTCCTATAAAAAATCTAAGAGGAACTAAGAAGAAAAAAGCCACCGTTGTTCTTGAGAGAACAACAAGATCTAACAAACATTATTGATCTTATGAATATTCTTATTTGAAATATTTGAGGTATTCTTTCGTCGAAGGCTAGACTTTGGCAGATTATGAATAAGCACCAGCCTTTGGTGGTAGCTTTATTAGAACCATTTGTTTCAGTTAATAAATTGCAGCATTGGGCAAGATGGCTACATCTTCCTAATTTTTGTCATAATGTAGAGGAGGGGGTAAGATTTGGCTTTTTTGGGCGGAAGACATTGACTTTCAGATTGTGTCAAAAGTTGATCAAGTTGTTTCAGGGTGGTTTTCTTGTGATAACGTAAGGGTGTTTTCCACTTTTGTTTATGTAAGCTACTTTCAAAGGCAACGACAGGCTTTATGGAGTTATCTCTGTGATGTGGGTGTGGGTGGGGGATCCTGGTTCCTTGGGAGCAATTTCAATATTACCAGATCAGAATTAGGGAAAATTGAAGGTTTATTTTGTTCTTCTCGAGCACATATGGACTTTAGTAATTGTATACAAAATTGTGGTTTACTTGATCTTTAATCTTCTGGTCAACGGTTATCTTGGTGTAATGGGAGCTTAGGGGGTGGAAGAATTTGGGCTAGGCTTGATAGAGCTTTAGTAATTGCAAATTTCTTGACCATTTTTTCTGAGGCGAAGATGGAATATTTATCTCAAACTTCTTCAGATCATTGTCTGATGATTACTTAGTTATTTGGTGCTCAGAATAGGGGTCCTCAGCCTTTTTGGTTTCAAAGAATGTGGTGCTTGCATGATGATTTCCTTAATGTAATTCGAAGTGTGTGGCTACAGGAATTCAGTGGGTGTCCAAGGGTCCGAATTTGTGCTAAACTAAAGCAGTTGAAAAAAGAATTAAAAAAGTGGAACGTTGATGTGTTTGGCCATGTGGAGAACGATATTATGGAGATTGAGAAAGAGGTGGTGGATTTCGAATAGCAGCTGATCTCTAGTTATTCTCAGGAGATGGAAGTTGATTATTTAAATTGCAAGCAAAGGTATCTTCATTATTTACATAGAGAAGAAACCATCGTTGTCAAAAGTCTAGTATAAAATGGTTGGCAGATGGTGATGCAACTACATCTTTTTTTCATGCTTCTGTGAAGTGTAAACAGAAGTATAACAGTTTGGAGTTTATGAAGTTAGATGATGGTAGTGTGTTGGAGTCATCGGAGGCTATTCTTGATGGGGCAATTAGTTATTTTCAGAATCTCTTAACGACAACGCCAGTATACAGTCAGGATCCTGGTATGGATCTACTCCATTCTATTGTTTCAGCTGCAGAAAATGAAGCTTTATGTAGAGTTCCTTTGATGGAAGAGGTAAAGGAAGCGCTTTGGTCAATTCCGCAAGACAATAGCCCAGGTCCTGATGGGTTTTCAGCAAGTTTTTTTCAACATGCATGGTTGATTGTACAAGAAGATCTATTGTTAATGGCAATTGAATTTTTTAAGGGGAAGCCATTTACGAATTTTTATGGTGCTACTAATATTGTCTTGCTTCCAAAAGTGGTTGAACTAGATAATTTCTCTAAGTTTCATCCGATTAGTTTGTGTTTGGTTGTGTATGAGATAGTGGCAAAAATCATGGTGGCAAGGCTGTTGCCGATTATGGGTAAAGTGATTTCTGTTGAACAATCGGCCTTTCTAAAAGGAAGGAATATTTTTGATAATATTTCTCTTGCACAAGAGCTGATTCATGGTATTAATAAGAAGACACATGGTGGGAATATCATGATGAAAATAGACATGGCGAAAGCATATGATAGAGTCAATTGGAAATTCTTATTGGCTGTTTTGACTCATTTGGGATTCTCAGAAAAGTGGAGGGACCTCATTTTTAATTGTATCTCATCTCCAATGTGCTCCATGATGTTAAATGGTTCGATAAGGGGATTTTTCAAGCCATCAAGGGGTCTACGCCAAGGTCATCCCTTATCACCCTATTTATTCATTTTATCCCAAGAAATATTATCTCGTATGATTAATGATGAGTTCTGGAAAGAGCAAACGAAACCTTTTAACCATGGTGGGTTGTTAATTACGCATATGTTCTATGCAGACGACATTATTATTTTTGCAAATGGAGGGAAGAGATCGGTTCAGAAGTTTATGAGTATTCTTCAATCCTATGAAATCATCTCGGGAAAACTAGATAGTGCTCCTAAGTCTTTCATTTTCTTCTCATAAAAAATTCCTGCAGTTAGGAAAAATGAGTTGTTGCAGCTTACTCAGTTTGTCGAAGGTAAATGGCCTTGTAATTACGTAGGGGTGCCATTACATGTGGGGACAGTTACTATGAAGCTGTTTGAACCTATGATTCTTAAAATTCAAAAAACGCTTGCAGGTTGGAAGAGTAAGGTTCTATCTCTTGGAGGTAAGATAACTCTTGTCAAACATGTTCTTTCAAGTATGCTGATTCACATGCTTTTGGTCATGAAGTTGCCAAAGGGGGTTTTTAAAACCATTTCGTCTATTTTCTCTAATTTCCTTTGGAATTCTATTGAAGAACAGAAAAAAAAAAAAAAAAAAAAAAAAAAAAAAAAAAAGGAAATAGGTAGCATGGCATCACACTTGTTTTCCAGTTAAGGAAGGTGGGTTGGGATTTCGAAGCCTTGTTGATATTCAAATGTCCTTATTCATGAGATTTGCATGGAATTTGTTGGATGGTAATTCCTTATGGGCAAAATTTTTCAAAGCAAAATATTTAGCAGATTATCAACCTGCATATGCGAGAACTAATGGTAGAGGTTCTAGATTTTGGAAGGGTATAATGGTAGTTTTATCAACTGTCATTAAACATTCCAAGAGTCTAATTCGGCAAGGCAATGTTAATTTCTGGTATGATAATTGGCTAGGAGATGGAGCTATCTTTGAGACACAAGAGGTGAGAGGGAACCCACAGCTTAGAGTGGCTGATGTTTGGTCACCAATTGGGTGGGATATTGGTAGATTACAAGAACTGGTTTCAGAAGAGTGTGCAAAAAATAATTCATTGGAGAGGATCCGTAAAGGTTGGAAAGAACATGTGTATTTGGCAGCCTAATGTAGATGGGAGCTTTGCCACTAAATCAGCTTGGGAGTTAATCAGAGTTCATGGGAATATTTGTCTCTGGCATGAGTGGCTATGGCAGAAATATGTTCCAAAAAAAATGTCGTTTGTATGTTGGTGTGCCCGAAGAGAAGCTTTACCAGTAGATGAGAAGATTAGTAAGCTTGGCATTTCAATGGCTTCTAAATGTCATTTTATATTTCTCCTCAACAAGAAACCATAGATCATGTGTTGTGTAATGGTGAATTAGCTTCTAAAGTTTGGAAATATTTTGCTGATGTGTTGTGCGTTAGATTGTTTCATTTCAACTCTTGGCAAGGTCGTATGAATTTTTGGTGGCTAAGGGGGTCGACATCTACCCAGGTTGGCCTTTGCAAAGGTATGTTGCCTATAGTGATTGCTTGGGCCTTATGGAGAAATCGATGTGTAGCTAGAATGGAGGATTTGAAGTTCGATTGGTATGATGTTATTCGGGTGGTTAAAGTTTCTCTTGTAGATATTTTTTTTCCAACAGCAAAAATTTAGGAAGAGTCATGTTAATGATGAGAAAATTCTGAAGGAGTTAAATTGCCCTGTGGCTCCTTTAATTAATAAAATTCCTAAACTGGTGACTTGGAAAAAACCGAGTAAAGGAATGTTTAAACTCAATGTGGATGGTTGTTCCATAGGAAATCCTGGTGCAGCAGGAGGGGGAGGAATAATTCGGGATGCTAAAGGTAATGCCATTGGTGGTTTTACAAGGTACGATGGAGTTGCTACAAACTCTTTAGCTGAAGGATGTGCTTTACTTGATGGGTTACGCTTAGCTAAACATTTGGGACTCACCAATATTTTGATAGAATCTGATTCTAAAATGGTAGTACAATGGATCCGAAATGGTGTTTGTAATTTCTGGTATATATGGGATTTTTGGGAAGAAATACAAAGTTTGCTAAGGATGTTAAGAGGCTCTATTAGTCATATTCATAGAGAAGCTAACATGGTGGTGGACTTTTTAGCCAAGGAGGGTGCGAAGAATGTTGATCGGGTTATCATGGGTGCTGATTTTGGATCTGGTAAAATTCGAGGCCTTTTACGTACTAATCAGTGGGAACTACCTTATTTACGTTCATAATTCATTGTATTTTTTCATTGGTTTATTGGTTATTTGGTTGGCATAAGGGATGTTTCTATTTGTTTTTTTTGTAACCCCTTGTACTTTTTGGTTTACCACGGTATTCATTTGCCATAAGTGAGGGTTTTTAATAAACTTAGGAGGGGCTACTCTTAGACAGGTGGTTACCAACTCTTTAAAAACATTATATATATATATGACAGCTATAAAACTTACGGGAAATTTAAGCTAATTTATCTCTAACACTAAAAAATTGTGGTTCACTTTGAGTTTTTTTTTTTTTTTTTTAATGACACAAGCATGAATGCATAGAGTTGGAATTAAGATGGATTCTCTTTTTGACATCAAAGTTTATCTTATTTAAACCTGAGGGTAGTCTTAAAATGTTGTTTAGATAAGCAATGGAGGAGTTTTGTGCATATGTAATTCATAGACCTGGAACTTTGTTCATTTTGCAGGATCTCAAGGTCCTTTAGTCATCAACAAAAAAGGAGTTTGAATACCTACAGTCCCAGTTGTGGAGGGATTTGAAAGACCTGGGTATGCTGCTAGAGAAACTAGAGTTGTTGAACTATTGATACCATGGAACTTAACAATAAATTAGCTCCTACGGTTATCAGCTTATATGTACATATCAAAAAAGTCCATAATCTTATATATAAAGACAAACCATGTATCATATTTTGATGCTTCCCTCAATTTAAGTTTTTTTTAGACAATGGTCTTTTGCATCTGTATTGACCAGGAAAAGTACAAATTTGATCATCTATGAGGTCTGCAAAGCAAGATTCTTCAGTAATTTGTCTTGATAACGTTTTGAACAATCTTGGTTTATTGTAATCCAACAAATTCAAGAGAACTTTGAGAACGTTTTGATCAAGACATGTCAACAAATTTTAAATCAGTTGAAAATTTCTCAACTAATGTAAGAGTACATGTTTTGCGGTGTATCTCTTCTACACTTGAATCAATGGGAAAAGATATTAATTCATTTCATCTTTTTCATAATGAAATTTATTTTGATGAAGATCAATTTGAATTTAGGGATATTGATGATGAATTAACTGTTGTTATTCTAGAAGAAGATATTCTTGCAGCAAGAGCTCTTAATAATGAACAACATGTTTGTAATTCAGTGTTGGGAAAGGTCTTTCCAAATGAAGTTGTTGTGTTCTTTGTTGATGGTCTGGAGGGACAGGAAAAATATTTCTATACAAGGCACTTCTTGCTATAGTAAGATTAAAACAATTAGTAGCACTTTCAACTGCATCATTTGGTGTTGCAACATCTATTTTACGAGGAGGTCGAACAACGCATTCATGATTTAAAATTTCATTGGATGTTCATAAACATAGCACATGTAGTATTAGCAAACAAAGTGCACTCGCAGGGTTATTGCGTATTACAAAATTAATCATATGTGAAGAATCTCCCATGTCTAGAAAGGAATCTATAGAAGCACTAAATAAAATGCTTCAAGACATCATTGATTCAGAATTACCATTGGTGGCAAAATTTTTGCACTTGGTGAGGATTTTCATCAATCTTACCTGTGATTCATAAAGGAACATGATAGGAACAGATTGATGCCAGTTTGGTTTCTTCTTATTTATAGCCTACATTAATCAATATTCGCTTAATTGAAAATATGCGAGCAAGATTAGATTCAAACTTTTCAAAATATGTATTAGAATTAGACAACGAAGGCAACAAAATGCCACTAATTACAATCGATGAAAGCATAAAAATTCCACATAAAATGGCTATTCCTTATGAAAATGGCACTGCTTCTTTAGATCATTTAATAAATGTCGTCTTTCATGATATTTATGATTATTCAGTAATTCTTTTAGATATGATGAATCGAGCCATATTAACATCAAACAATAGTTATGTTGATGAAATATATGCATTGCTAATTCAAAGATTCCTTGGTGAAATTACACAATATTATAGCTTTGATAAAACAATAGATCCATTTGAACAAGCTGTTATGGATGATTTTTTAAGTGCTTTGACACCAAAGGACTTCCTCCACATGAATTGTTTCTCATAAAAATTATCTCATCATGTTGCTCAGAAACATTAATCTTTCAGAAAGATTATGCAATGAAACACGTTTAATTTGTCACAATTTTGGTCGTAATGTCATTGATGCAGAAATCGTAATTGGACATCATAGTGACAAAGGGGTTTTTATATTAAGAATCTCATTCTTACCGAATGTTAACAAAAGTAATGGCTTCCCATTTAAGCGAATTCAATTCTCTATCAGATTAAGTTTTGTAATGAGTTTAAATAAGTTACAAGGACAAACATTAGATTTTATTGGGATATATTTGCGTGAACCTATTTTTTCACATGGACAATTATATATTGCTTTATCAAGAGCCAAAACTACTTCTTCAATAAGGATTTTAATACGACCAATATCAACTGATGGATCTGAAAAGAACAGGACAAATTTTTTTGTATTTATAGAATTGTTGAGATTAGCATCTTCAAATTAATGTTAAACAAGTAATTAGATTCAATTGTATAATTTAAAACTAACTATTGAAACAAAATTGCATGTTTTATTTAATTTTGTGTTCCCTATAATCACTATTCTGTGCTTTAATTTGTTGTAATTATAGAAATCAAAATTATACTTTATATATTCATATAATTGCTATTTTCTTACATTAATAGCCTTCAAGATGCAAACAATTTATACGTTAATCAAAAACATTATCCCAAGTTCAAGAAATTAAAAAATGAAGATCATTGTGGCAGACAAATAACCCAAATAAACAAAACAACACTCACTAGTGAAATACCAGAATCTAATATTGATTGACCTAGAGGTATAGTATTTATTTGTTTAATTGTATCTTTCTTATTATAAAAATATTATCTTAATAATAATTATATCTCAACATTAAAAAACAACTCCTTCTTAAAAACATCTTTCCAAAAACATTATTTTTTTATATAACCAAATCATATTTTTAAAACAAAACAAACTTATGGTCGAAATTACATTTTTTTTAATATATTCTATAGGGAAATCAAGTACAAGTACTATGTTTGATAAAGATATTGATTTACATATCTTCTGATCATATTATATTAGCATTGCATACGTGAAACATTTAGATCCTAAGCATAGAATTGAAACACATCAGTATCAATGGATCTTAAATTCTAGAACAATCATTGAGGAGATTCCAGATGATGAAAAACCATTGGAGCCACCAAAATACAACATTGTCCCATTAAGTGAATTAGATGCTTATAAAGACTCAATTGCAGAAATAGGTAATTTACTTTTCAATATTTTAAAATATTTAATTATCGACAGATTAAGAATTTTGATCTTATTTGTTAGATTTGTTAGTGGTTGCAATCCATGTTAAACAAGTAGAGAGATAAACTCAACATATGGACCAACAACCATTCAATAAATATATGTTATTGATCAAAGGTAAAAATAGGCTTTAACTTCTTTATTTCCTACAATTACCATTCAATTTTAAGTTATTAAAATTCTATTAATTTTTTTATTTCAATTTTGTAGCTTAAACCCCATATATTTAACTATGTGGGGTCGATTTGTACATGTTGAATGTCAAAAAATCTTAGAAATAAAAGGAGCTAAGCCAGTTATACTTAGAACAAGGCTAAAATTTGGTTCTTATAATAGTATTTTTAGCAACTAACAGTCTTACATTTCCGATTTTATCATATATGTTTGTATTAATCATAATATATGTTTCCAATATAGGATTATCTTTATCATCAAGATCGACAAGTGTATTTACGATCAATTCTCTATATTATTTTAAGTCATAAGTTATGTTGAGCCTAATTTTTTTTTTATTTCAATATTTAGATCTCCATATTTTTGCTTCTTACGATACATTTTCCATATAAATTGGAAGGGAAATTACTTAACGATTCGTTACCTGGGAGTATAATTGCAAAATGCTTGAAATGCCCATCTACATCTGTATCATTTGATGTTACTGAATTGATGAAAAGTTTGCAACCCATGATTGTAAAATCTTATTCTTAATAATAAATCAAGATTTCACTATTGTAACATTACAATGTACCTAATCGTTATGTCTAAATATTTGTTTTTGATATAATGTAAAAGGCAAAATTTTGGATAAAGGCAAAATTCAATTTCTTTAACTTGCTCCAAATATTTTTTTACATGTCATGCATTGGTTGTAACAAAGGAACAAGCTACAAACACAATGAAAGTTTCTCTTGTTACCATTACAAACATACAAGTATTTCACAACTACGTTATGTATTCTTTGAATTTTCAGTTCTACTTGTATGCATAATAAATTTAACATATAATTCCTATCAATTCTCACACAAAATATTATTTTCATCATTTATAGTTTCCGAGCATATGTTGAATTAGTTAATGATGGCACAGGACAACTAGCTGCAGTGATGTTGGTGAAATTGTAGAAAAAGTATTAGGTTGCTCAACAATTGATTTTATGAATCATACTAGCAAGGTATTTGTATTCTAAGATCTTTTCTTTCAAAAGTTGCTCTAAGTTAACCTTTTTTTTAATAGTAACAATTTCCTCCACTTTTACCAATTATTTTATCATAGTATTGCGTTTTTTCGGTAAATGATATATAAAAAAAATTATGAATATTGAAATGTTGATTGATATGAGATATATTTTGCTAAATTTACCATACTTTGAATTCTTTTTTTATTAATTGTGCAAAACTATTAAATTTGTATTGTGTAGAAACATATACCATATCTAGAATATATGGCAACACAAACTTCATAGAAAGTATGGATGATACAGCTTCGTATAGACCCTAGTCTGCTAAACCAACAGCGCCATAAAAATTTCAATATTCTCCCAATTGATCCCATACAAGATGACAAAAAACGATCAATCAAACAACCAAGATAATTTTAAAACTTCTACTGAATTATTATCAATTTTGAACTAACGTTTTTGTTGGATAATCTATCCTCAGATGTAATTAGTATACTGCACTTACCTATCATTATCTAAAGATATTTGCTAAAATTTCTCCTTTCTTTTCTCATATACATTACAAGGTTCATTAATCAATTTTTAATGAAAAATAAATTATTTTATTAAAAACAAGTTCACCCTTTTTTTTTTCGAGAAGAGCTGGTAGCCACATGTCCAAGAGTGACCCTATCCCATATTTATTAAATAAGCCCTCACTTATGAGGGAGGAAAACCGTGGCACAAGAAAACCAAAGGGAGAATAGAACAAATACTCCCAAGCACAAACCACCAGCAACCCAAAACAAAACAACTCTAAACAAGCTTAAATAAAGACCTCTAAACAAGCCGAGCAAGACAAAACAACTCTAAACAATCCTAAATAAAGACCTCTAACCAAGCCTAGCAAAACAAAAAAACAACTCTACACAAGCCTAGTAAAACAAGAAAACTACATCCAAATATAGGGAAGACCTAGTTTGTCCAGTCTAGCCAGGCTTCTAATATGACAAGGAAGACTCTGGGTATCCATGTAAAACATATCCAAACCCATCGCGCCCTCCTTAGCCAAAGAATCTGCCACTGATATTCAACGATAAGGTCCTAGAAGTCCCACAAATACCAAAGAGAGCAATTCCTGGAATTAACCCAGTACACTACCACCTGAGAGTCACAATCAACCTCAACCACCCTCCAACCGGCAATTCTGCAAAGACGAAGGCCTTCAAGCAAGGCACGGAGTTCAGCCTCTGTATTGGTGTAGGACCCAAAAGTTTTGGAGAAAGCAAAAATAATTTTGCCATTCCTATCACGAAGCACTCCACCACCACCTCCACTCCTCGGATTTCCCAAACTACTCCCATCCACATTCAATTTGACACAGTCATGGGCTGGCTTGGACCACGAAACCACTCTTTCACCTTTATGCTTAGGAACAACAAGGGGAATATCAAGACGAGCAAGAAGCCTAGAATCCCCAATGCTCAACTTATCAACTTTGGAGATACTATCCATCACCACATGCACCCAGAATTTAATTGAGTGCCAAACCTCATTCACAGACTCATTCCTATTTTCCACCCAGGCCTTACATTGACGTTGCCACAATCTCCACACAACAATGGACGGAAGTAATCTGGTAAGGATCCCTACTTGGGACTAACGTGTAGCACATCGAAACCAAGCTAAACTACGTTCCTTCCAGCTCTGAATAGCCACAAACGGAACACCTATCTCAACGAACACTTTCCTCCAAAGGGCACAGGCAAAATCTCCACTACCCAGGACATGATTCAGATCTTCACAATGCCTATTCTCACAACAATTACAACAAGAGACAATAGGGATACCAATCTTGTGGATCTTATCATCCACACTAAGACAATTATAAAAAGCTTTCCACATACAAATAGATATCTTACCAGGCAACCATTTATTCCAGATCCACGACACCCCAGCCATTTTAATAACTCTAACTCGAATAAGCTCCCAAGCCGACTTGGTAGAAAAATCCTCATGTTTATCAGGGGTCCAAATCAACATATCTTCTTTATTCTTCACCCCACCCACCAAAGCCATAACCTCACTAGCTAGATGTAGACCGATGAGATCAGTGAGTTTATCCACGTCCCAACAATTCTGCACCACTATATCTTTCACCCGAAGATGAGTTTCCGAGATGTCATTCACCCTCATACATAAAGGACCACCCTCCAAAAACTTGTCATACCAAAGAGAGACCTTACCTGCCCTAAATTTCCATTGAGAATTCTGAAGCAGTAACGGGATACCTTGAAGAACATTATTTCAAAATTGAGAACCAGTCCGCCCCTCCTGAATCAAGGAAATGTGATTGTTTTTCACATACTTAGCACGAAAAAAATTAGCCCAAACCGAGTCCTGCGTCAAAATTTGCCAGCCGAACTTTAGAAACATAGCCTGTTGGACCTCACCAAGGTCCCTGACACCCACACACCCCTCGTCACACAGAACACACATATTTTTCCAAGCCCTCCAATTCCTTTTCTTTTTCCCCTCCTCTTCACCCCAAAATAAAGTGGCAAACATGCTAGCCAATTTCCTCTTCACCATTTTAGGCATGTGAACCACCGAAAGCAAATGAATAGGCATACTAATGAGAACGTGCCTCAAGATGATCAAACAACAACCTTGCGATAATAATCTATTTTTCCAACCCGCCAATTTTTTCGTAACTTTCTCCACAAGAGGATCAAAATGGGCAACTTTAAGCCTACCATCAACAAAAGGAGCTCCCAGGTAGGTGAAAGGGATCTATCCCTGAGAAAAACCAGTAGCAGCCAAGATATCTCTACTACGACTAGGCGGTAACCACTTAGACCAGAAAACAGCAGATTTATCATAATTAATCTTTTGACCCAACCAAGCCTCAAATGTACGAAAAATCTCCATCAAGGATCGAACTGTGCTTGTAGAGGCATTAGAAAAGACCACAACATCATCTGCATACAAGAGATGAGACAAAATAGGGGCACCAGAAGGCAGGGAAAAGAGCTTAATTCTCCCCTCCCTCACCTTCTTAGAGATAAGCCTAGACCAAACCTCCTGGACTAGAATAAAGAGATGAGGTGATAAAGGGTCACCTTTCTGAAGATCCCTCTCAGATTTAAAGAAACCTTTATACGTACCATTCATCATGACATAAAACCAAGGGATGGAGACACAATTCCAAACAAGCTTGCAAAAGTGATCAGGAATACCAAAGGAGCGAAGGACAAGCAACAGGAACCTCTAATCCACTCTATCATACGCCTTGCTCATATCAACTTTCATGAGCAAATTGCCACCTCTAGCCTTCTTATGCAACAGTTTAATAATTTCTTGCGTTAAAGAAATATTCTGAAAGGTACTGCGCCCCGTTACAAAAGCACCCTACTCAGGAGAAATAAGCTTACCAAGGACAGGAGATAACCAATTAACCAGTAATTTAGCAAAGACTTTGTAAATCACATTGCAAAGACTTATCGGTCGAAACTTATCAAAACTTGAAGGGTTAGGCACCTTAGGTATCAACACAAAAAAGAAGTAGTGTAAAAGCGAGTTAAACTTACACCATGGAAGAAATCCTTTACCACAGCCATGACATCATGTTTAATAAACTCCTAACAAGCAATGTAAAAAGCAAACCCTAGCCCATCAGGACCAGGACTAAAATCACCTCTCTGACCTCAACTTCCGAAGGCTCTACCATAAAAGCATCCCAATCACTATCCACAAAACATGGATGAATGAGAGTAGTTAAATCCAGAATCTCACCGTTCCCAGACTGCCCAAGAAAAGCCTCAAAATACTGCACTGCCCCCTCATGAACTTGTTCCAGAGAAGACAGATTGACATCTTCAGAAAAACGCATGGACTTGACACTCGAGTTCCTACCTCTTTAAGCAATAACCGCGTGAAAATATTTAGAATTACGATCGCAATATTTACTCCACTTTTTCTTAGGCTGCTGAGTAAGCCAGCATGTTCCTTCTGCATCCATGAATCCAACTCAATCTTGGACTGCAACAATTCAGAGTCTAACTGAGTAGAAAAGCCATTTTGGAGGCTTTCCACAAGAAACTCAATCCGCTCTTCAAGCTCTCGGATACAAGAATCCACCATTCGAAACGTATTTTTGTTCCAAGCACGGAAAATAACTTTCATCTTTTTAATCTTCCCGGTAAGAATAATCAGATTATTGGCACCTGTAGACTCCACACACCAAGCCTCTCGAGCCAGCCTGAGAAAATCCTCATGGCAATAACCGCATATTCTAAAAACGAAAGGGAGCTGGGCCATACCTTTGGAAGGAGGGAGTCAAATGGAGAAGAAGAGGCGAGTGATCTGAAGTACTACAGTTAAGAAGCCTAGCCTCAGCACCTCCATGCCTGACAAAAAAAACATTATTAACCAGAATACGGTCAAGCTTAGCCCAGCTACGAGCCAGACCTTGTTGCCTATTACACCAAGAGAATTGAGAACCAGAAAGGTTCCATTCTATCAATCCACAATTCTCAATGCAATTATTAAATTCACTCATTGTCACCACCCCGCCCTAATAAATAAAGCGAGGTGGGACACTTACTTTCTTCTTTCATTTCCTTCCATTTTTACATCTATATATATACATATATTATTATAGTTATGGGATTTTTTTTTTCTACTCTATAGTGTTAACATGGAATATGCGCGGACATGACATGCTTGCACTCTAGGTTTCTAATCAAAGGGATAGAACACCTGATAGAGATTTGATTCAACATTTCTCTAAAGGACTCTCAGAGTCCATCATTCAAACATTAACATAATTAGTTTTCAAAACAAGAAGGAACTCAGTCCCTCCAATATAACCAAAAAAATGTGGCAAGCCATCATATGAGGGGTTACCATCACCCTTCCATAGAGGTCACACCATTACCATCACCCCACCATTGAGTTTACAACATATTCGAAAAGGGACCACATTGTTTAAGGTAAATAACACAAAACGTCCCCAACATGGGACCCATCCTAAATTCTATAACCAAAATCATCATCAAACAACGAACCGGGGAACCCTAAGCATTAGCCCCTCCCTCCTTAGCAGTGCTGGGCTCCACAGCTTCTTCATCATTACCTGGACATTTAACACATAAATACAAGAGTGAGTCTAATACTCAATAAGCAGTACACCATGCTGTTAACTTATTAATCACATATATTTCTTTGAAAACATGCATACATAAACACTTAAAATTCTTGGCAATGCTTTCATGCATAAACATTCTTAGGAAATAAACTATACATTTCATGCATGAACATGCTTTTTATGCTTTTCATCTTTTCACTTTCTTAGGTCATTGTACACTGTTACGCCCCGTATGCTAGGGTTAGTGGTCTTTTGGACCAATGGATTCGCCCGTGGCCGTGGGTTGGAATCCCATTCCGTTAGGGTGCAGCACTGGGTGCACTACCAGATACTACTACCCGGCATTGCAATCTGCTCATTCATTCATTTGGGTACCCCTTTCATTCATGTGGCCATTACGTATTTTCATACATTGAACATTTCTTTTCATTCTTTCCTTTCCTTTGCATTCATTCATTTTCATTATCTTTCCTTAGTCCAATGCATATGCATTTTCGAAAAAGGTTTCATGTCATGCCATGCATATATATAAGTAAGGCATCAGTTATTTAAGAGAGAGAGCATGCATAAGAAATCTCATGATGCATTACCTTATTTCATACACACAATTATAAGTAGTAGGGTGCTTAACAGGGGCTATCAAGAAGGGCTCATACATAATATATTTTCATACTTACTCTATCTTTAGAAGAACATTTGAAAAGAGAGAGAGACATTCTTTCATAAAAGAACTTGTGTAAGGAGCATGGTCATAGCTACTTACCTATGAGTTTTACTTAATAGGTTCCTTTGATCTTGAAAATAGACTCCTATTCAATAAAATGAGATAGACACATTAATATCCACCTTACTAGAAGCTTCACTAATTGATCTCTTACATACTCACTTAAATTTCAGCTTGGAATCAAGCGTTTTCTTAACCCGTTAATCTACCCACCATACATGGCATTAGGTCACAACATTAAAATCCCCATCCTATACCATTTAAAGAGACTCATGAAAGCACATTACCCATTGGTTGTTCCTCTTACAAGGTCATTGTTTACCATATAAAGGATGGGTTGAAATCATAGGTTAAAATACACAATTTGTATGAATTTAAATAAAAAGGGGAAGAGAACAAGGAGGTATTTCAAATCTGGAATTTTCATTGAAAAGGGCATTTGATAGTTTTTGCAATACCATTTTAGGAGATAAATCCAACAAAGAGCCAATGTTTGCAAAGGGTTAATTTTTGTCACTTCTTTTCAAGGGTTTTTCATGCTAAAATTCATCTTTGGTTGAGCCAAGATAATTTAAACAAAGGGATGAAATGGGCTTATTAGGCTTCAACAAAAGCATAGAAGAAAATTCTGAAACTCTTGAACAACCAATGGCCTTTTTGCACTTTCATGCTCTTAAACATCCTTTACTTAACCCAAACTTCAAACACACAATTAAACCATATCAAGGTTGTAAAAAGCTTAGGAAAACATCTCTTATTTTTCTAAAAACAGATCATAAACAATAGATATAGCACTTGGCAAACTTAAGGTTTCCAAGGTAAGCTTACTAGTTTAAACTAAAATCCTTAGTAGCTTACTTAGGCCATAAATTCAATAGGAAAGACATGCTTAAAAATCATAACTTTAACTCCATCAACGTAACACATAAAGGCATGGCTTAACAAGAATTAAATCATGGCTTAGCTTGATTAAATACAAGGAAACACTAACACAAGGTGCCTTGCAAAACACACGGCTGGAACCCAAAAACAGGGCACACGCATGGCACACATACAACCCTATTATCCCTTTATCCCATTACCACTTAGCTAAGACATGAATTAGAAGGAACAAAAGAGGAATTCAACCTAGAAATCACTACACAATAATCAGTTTGCACATGGAACCCAAAACCCCCAAATACAAAGCATAACCCACTAAGCATGGTTCCAGATTTCACAAGAAATCAGAAGAAATAAATAGAGTATTACCTAACTCAGCAACCACAACGGAAAGGAGGAGAAGAATCCGAAGATCCAAGCCACGAATTTCTTCCTCTTGAAAGGAGCTTCAACCGAAACCTAAGTTTAAGAGAGAGTAGAGAATCGGCTTGGAGAAAGGAAGAGAGGTGTTCGATGCAAGAGAAAACCGAGAGGGCCTTTTTCGTGTGGTTAAGAGGGCTACACTTAGACTTGAAGGAGATTTTCTTGGCTTTTCTCTGGAAGTTGGAACCGGCGTGTAGGAGAAGAAGGAGACCGAATGGCTTAAGGAGGAAGTCGGTCATCACTAGGAAAAGTGAGTCAAAGCTTTCCTTGGAAGCTAAAGGAACGGACGGTGAGGATTAAGGCATGGGAAGGTATTTTCTTAGATGCTCATCCTACGGTGGAAAAGGTTTGGGCCACTCCTCAATTAAATAAAAAGGTAGGGGGCTTTAGGAAATTATGTTTTAAGATCTAAAGGTATTCCCTTAGATTATTTTAATGACCCTCATAAAATAAAAGCACACATATCTTAAATTAAAATAGTAAAATATTAAAATCATAAAAATCCTTACCTCAAAATATTTTACTTAAGAAATTAAATTAAAGAAATGATGTAAGAGCCTACGTAGTAGGATGCGGGTATTACACTCATAGCCAAACGGGGTCTCGAATTCCCACCCCTTCATTCAGCGTCCACACGAATAATGTTAAAATCTCTCATAACAACCCAAGGAATGCCCGTGCAATTTATACCGCTCAAATGATCCCATAACTCACGACGCTCAATCATCAAACATTTGGCATAAATGAAAGAAACCATGATAGTCTCACCATTACGAGAGAACAAACCTGTGAAGGATTGGTTGGTCACCGCTACCAAATCCATCTCTATCTCCTCTTGCCAACAAAGCCAGATTTTGCCTCCCACTTCCATATTGGAAGTGAAGTTTTGGAACCCAATACGAATCGCCCACTTTTGAATTTTCTCAACCGTCAGAAAAGGCTTAGAAATATTCATCTTGTTAATCAAACTACATAACCTTCTCTTGGAAGTTCCCAACCCACGGACATTCCAAACTGCAATATTGTCACACATTAACAAAGTTTGGAAGGAAAGGCCTTTGCCCTCTTAGATCTCCTTGGCCTTCACCCTACTAGGCAAACGTGCTTTGCAAGTTGCTACCAGCCTAGTATGAAGAAAAGCACGTAGAAAACTTCTAACAAGTCGGCCAGTACTGATGGAAAGGCTCTCAATTGATAAGAAAACATGATACCAAGGTTAATTGTGCTTCGGTATATATCCAATCAATTTAGTGTCTTAATTGCGTCGTTGGAAGCCATAGAAAAATAGATTCACATGGGATTGGGATGATACCATCACAAGGCTTGTTTATAAAATTAGGGATGTCAGCGAATCGATCAGTTTGAAGGAATACTAGTGTACTACAACGTTATCATAGTAGGTGGCCATCAAGTCTTGTTTATCTAATTTTTATCCCAGCATAGGTCGAGCTTGAACTTATCAACGATCGAGTTCCATTTTACATTCACGAATAGTTCATTATTATTCGAGCAAATTAATTGAGGTAAAATTGATTAACAATATTGTATCTTGTGACTTTGTCTACAAATTTTGACAATCAAAAATTTGTATTTTCTAAATATTTTTATAGAGTATTATATATATATATATATATATATATGTGTGTGTGTGTGTGTGTGTGTGTGTGTGTATCTCAACAAGTATAGTCAGTCATAAGGGTGAAAACAACATGCATAGTATTACGAACAAGATTTCCTCTTTATCTCTTTATTTACGTACTTAAGATAATCTAATTATATATCAACTTACATATATAATACAATAAAATTAATAAATATGAAATTATTCGATATATAATTTAATAATCAATGAGATATAATATTTAATGAATTGAGTCGAACTCATGCATATTTGAATGAGTCGATCTCAAGCGGCTTGTTGAATAATTTTATTTTTTTACAACGCCCATAAGTAAAATTGTTCTGAACTTTAAGGTAATTACCAAGATGTTCAATTGTCTTGGTTTAGACAAGGATTGGTTGTTTATCTTTATCTTTATCTTTTCTTTTTATTATTAATGGTTGCTAATTAATCTTTTTGAATAAAATAAAATTTAATTTCTTAATTTATGAGTAGGTGCTGAAGCTACTTCATTCATTGACTCTTTATATAACATTCGAAGATCAGCACTAGCACTAGAGCTACGGGGTTAGTTTAAATGGACCCTTATGAAATGTGAACGTGGAAACTACGTACTAGTACTCATGTGAGGGTGCGTTGATCACATGAATAATTACCACGAAACTCCGTATCTTGAACATTCTCCAGCATTCTAGATCAGCCGTGGAAACTTATATATTAAGTTATATATCGTGTGTACTTCGATCCCTTGATTTTTCCCCTTTTATTACTTCCAAATATTGTCATGGCCGGGGTGAACGTAAGGTAAGGGCCGGGGTCCCCTCATGCAAGCTGCTGTCATGTAGACCTAAAAGGCCTGATCTCTAAGCTGTTTGGTTGTTATGGGAATACACGTACGAAGCATGTCGACACTGCATGCATCTTCCCAAAAAAGTAGTCAAGAGTCTCCCAACCAAAATACACGTACGATCGATTGATTATTTGAACGGTTCACAATGCTCCTCTTATCCTATTTATTACCCTCTTGATACTGTAGAATTTTCTCAGTTAGAAAGCCATATATCTATCTAGCAAAAGTACTACGCGTCCCTGGCCCAGGCCCTCTGGTTAGTGTCATTTTTTGCATCATATCATATTTATTCATGGATATTGCTTGTGAGTTTTTACTTTAATATTCTAGTTTCTCAAATGAAGAAGTAGTTGATTAAGTATAGACTGATCACAATTTTCTTTAATTATCCTCTCCTTGAAGGGTGAGGCTTTTTCTCCTTGCTCTCGGCAAAGAGGATATCTCTTGGATTAAGTCTCCTGACTTAGTCTGTAGAGGGTGGTATGGATAGTGATCTAGAGAAAATGTGGGCTGCTTTTAGCCTCACAGATACAGAAAAAAACGCAGTAGTATTATCAGCGGAAGCCATGCATGAGTCAACGTTAAAAGGCAATTCTTGCCTACTCTCCCAAGTCATAGCTGAAAAGTTAGTAAATAGGGAGGCTTTCAGAAAAACAATGTCTGCGGCTTGGAAACCAGAAGGGTGATCAAGATCAAGGAAGTGGGAGACAATCAAATGCTGGTGGAGTTCCAGCTGGAGAAGGATAAAACTAAGGTAATGTTAGGGAGACCATGGTCTTTCGATCGAATGTTAGTGTGCCTACAGGCATTCGATGGGACCTCCCCTCCAAAGGAAATCCTCTTTGTTTCAGAGGTTTTTTGCATACAAATACATAACATGCCTCTATCTAGAATGACGAAAGAGGTGACTCTACAAATTGGCCAGGGAGTGGAGGAGCTGCTGGAAGTTGAGGTAGACAACAATGGGATGGGCTGGGGCCAATTCATGCGAGTAAAAGTGGTAGTTAACATCAACCTCCCCTTGGCTCAGGGTAGGTTCTTATCAGTGGATGGAAGACAAATTTGGCTACCATTCAAATATGAAAGACTTCCAATGTTTTGCTTTCAATGTGGTGTTGTCAAGCATGGTAAGGAAGGTTGCACTTGGACCCCAGGGAGCACTCAGGATTCTGCAGAAGGAATGTCTCAATACGGTCTATGGCTACGGACAAACACTCCTAAAAAAGGTGGGGATCCCCATAGGAGATATGGAGGAGATCATGCTCAACAGTCCAACTATAGATGGCAAAAGGAGAATCCAAACAAAGGGAAGGAGAAGGGAAGCTACAGTAAAGAAACTTCTGTACAAGAGCCCATTCAGATCAATATCAAGGAGGATCATGGTACGTCAAAGCAGGTGGGAACCATGGAGGTCAAACCTGAATATAAGGAAAATATGGATATTTTATCAGAGGACCCATCAAAAAAGCCTGTTAATTTCAAGATCTATGAGGTTAAACACAGGGAGACTGAAGTGATGGACATTAAAACTGAGCAAGATATGGGAGATACTACAGTGATCCATCACCCGGGAAAAAAGCAATTATCACTTTCTGAGCAGGTATGTTCAAAGACCAAATCCAGCTGTTGCAGGCCTCTAAAAAATCTATCAGGTGGAAAAGGATGGCACGTGATAAGCTTTTCCAATCCTCTACTAGTTCTGAGGTTAGTGAGATGGGCTTGGCCAGTACAGACACTCTAAAAAGGAAAGGAAGTGAACTATCCCAGGAGGGGGTAACAGAAGGCCTTTCTAAAAAGGCCAAAATAACAAGCCCAGAGGCTGAGAAATTAGCACAAACAGAATCGGTGGAGGCTGCTGGCCAGCCCCACCAGCACCAATGAGCTGCCTGAGTTGGAACTGCCGGGGGCTTGGGAACCCCTAGACAGTTAGAGAACTTCACCACTTGGTGAAAAATAAGTGCCCCAGGTTCATTTTCTTAATAGAAACTAAATGTAAAAGAGAGAAGGTGGAAGTAATTAGAGGCATATTAGGGTATGACAGTAGCTTCATAATTGATAGCAAGGGCCTCAGTGGAGGTATTGCTTTTTTGTGAAAAAATGAGGGGGAGGCAACATTAGAATCCTACACTAAACACCACATATCACTAAGGATTACTGATCATTCAGTAGGAGAGGAATGGATTTTAACAGGATTTTATGGACATTCTAAAACAGCTAGGAGGCAAGAAAGTTGGCAGCTGCTTCGAGTCCTCAAACCCCCTACTGGGGTGGCCTGGCTGTGTGTAGGGGACTTCAATGAAGTTATGTTGCAAGAGGAAAAATATGGGGCTGCCATGAGACCTTATTCACAGATGGAAGCATTTAGACTAGCAGTGGAAGACAGTGAACTCAATGATTTAGGGTATACGGGGGACATATTCACATGGAGAAACAATAGAGAGGGGCAGCAGTTTACTAAAGAGAGACTGGATAGAGGGTTGGCTAACTCAAGATGGCAAGAATTATTCCCATTCCATTATGTGTCTAATGAGATAGCCCTTTGTTCAGACCATGGCCCCATTGTGATCAACATGGCTAATCAGATACTTTATGAGCAGAGAAGGGATAAACCATTCAGATATGAAGCAGGATGGGCTCTAAGAGAAGACTGCATGCAACTGGTTAAAGAGGAGTGGAAAAATAACATGACTACCCCCCACAATCTCACTCAAGTGACTGGAGGATTACAGAGATGCAAAGAAAAATTACTAAAATGGGCTAAAGTGAACTTCGGCAACACAAAGAGATCTATTAACAGCAAGTTGGCTCAGCTAGCTAAACTACAGGAAGTCCAGAAGGGGGAGAAGGATGACAGATTTAAAACCCTTAGTAAAGAGGTGGAGGAGCTACTTGAAGAAGATAACTTGAAATGGAAACAAAGGGCCAAGCAGAGATGGCTAATGGAAGGGGACAGGAATACCAAGTATTTTCATCAGTGTGCTAACCAAAGAAGAAAGACCAATTCTATTCAAAAAATCATAAATGAAGAAAGTGAGATACTGACAAAACCAGAGGACATTGGACTACAATTTCAAATGTTTTTTCAGAACTTTTCTCTACAAAAAATCCGAGTGGGATTGATGTATGCCTGTAAAACATGAAACCAGTGGTGACAGCTGAAATGAACAGAAGATTAACCAAGAGATTCACTGCTGAGGAAATAAAGGATGCTGTTTTTCACATGAACCCCCTGAGTTCACCAGGCCCGGATGGATTTCCTCCTGCATTTTATCAAGACCACTGGTCCTCTATTGGCCCTGAGGTAACTGATGCTGCTCTTTGTGTGCTCAATTCTAATGGCTCGATTTCTGAAGTAAATGAAACTTTTATAGTTCTGATTCCCAAAAAGAAGTCCCCTACTAAAGTGACTGAGTTTAGACCCATTAGCCTTTGTAATGTCCTCTACAAGGTTATATCCAAAACAATTGCAAACAGGTTAAAGTCTATTTTCCCTGAAGTGATATCTCCAAATCAGTCAGCCTTTGTACCTGGTCGACTCATTGCAGATAATATAATTGTGGCCTATGAGGCCTTACATACTATGAACAGCAAGTTAATGGGGAAAAGTGGATATATGGCCTTGAAACTCGACATGAGTAAGGCATATGACCATGTAGAATGGGTCTTCTTGAGAGCTATCATGAGCAAAATGGGATTTGATCAGCAGTGGATTGAGCTAGTAATGAAAAGGGTGGAATCGGTCTCTTTTTCTATCCTCATTAATGGCATCCCTCAACCAAGTTTCAAACCAACTAGAGGAATAAGACAAGGTGATCCATTATCACCTTATCTATTCCTTTTTTGTGCTGAAACTTTATCCTCTCTGATGCGCCATGCTGAAATATCAGGAGCTATAAATGGTGTTCCTATTAAAAGAGGGAAATTCCATGTCAACCACCTCCTATTTGCAGATGACAGTTTGCTGTTTTGCAGGGCCAACTCTCTTGAATGGAGCAGACTTATATACATCCTAAATGTTTACGAATCAGCCTCTGGCCAAAGGCTCAATAAAGAAAAGACCTCCATTCACTTTAGCAAGAACACTCCGAGAGAAACTCAAGAATTAGTGCTAAAAATTGCAGGTGTAAAGTCCAGTCAATCTCATGAAAGCTATCTGGGCCTCCCAACATTGATAGGAAGAGCTCGATCCAAGGCATTTGGCTCTATACTGGACAAAGTCAAACAGAGAATCAGCAACTTTAAGGTTAAATTCCTGTCACAAGCAGCAAAGGAAATTCTGTTAAAAGCAGTGGTTCAAGCTTTGCCAACCTATAGCATGTCAGTTTTCAAGCTCCCAATATCACTGATCAAAGAGTTAAACAAAATGATGCAACACTTCTGGTGGGGTCAACAGGAGAAAGCCAGGAAAATTCACTGGATCTCTTGGAGCACAATGGGAAAGTCCAAGGCTGTTGGGGGACTGGGGTTCAGAGAATTGGAGGATTTTAACCTAGCCTTATTAGCCAAACAAGGATGGAGGCTGCTGCAAGATCCTAAGTCCCTTGCTTCACAGGTTTTAAAACAAAAGTACTTTCCCAAAGTTCACTTCTTCCAAGCCAAAGTAGGGAGCAAACCCTCCTATATATGGAGAAGCATAATGGCAGCTAGAGGTCTTTTAGAGCAGGGTACATACTGGAGGGTTGGCAATGGGAGGGATATCAAGATATGGCAAGATAAGTGGATCCCAAATTCGAGTGCCTTGAGGGCTCAAGGAATTAACAACTTTGAGGCCAACCTGTCTAAAGTCAATGAGTTGATCAATCCAGACACTAATCAGTGGAGAGTTGATCTGGTTTCGAACCTATTTACATTTGACAGGGCTGAAAAGATCTTACAAATACCTATAAGCTGCACTAATAAGCCAGCAAGATGATATGGAAGGGGACAGCAACTGGTCTTTTTAATGTGAAGAGTGCCTACCACTTACAGAAAGAGCTTAAGTTATTAGCCAAGGGACAACCTTACGTCTCTAATGAAAGAAGAAAACTCTGGACTGTTCTCTGGAAGCTAAAGGTCCCACCAGCAGATAGAGTTTTTGTGTGGAGGGCATGTTTAGAAGGATTGCCTACAATGCTGAATCTTTTTAAGAGAAAGCTTGTCGAAACCCCTAAGTGTCCCATCTGTCTCGATGAAGAATCAGTCATCCATGCCATATGGCAATGTCCTGCAGCTAAAGATGTGTGGATTATGTGCTCTAAACAGATTCAAAAGTATGCAATATGGAAGGCATCTTTTCTTGAGCTTTTTGAATTCTTTTGTTCTGAGTTTGACAAGCAGATGGTTGAGGAAATCTCAATAGTGGCTAAAAGAATTTGGCAGAGACGAAATAACCTCATCTTCCAATCTATTTTCCAGCATCCTAAGGAGATCGTTTTGCAAGCTAAGCTAGTTTTGAAAGAGTTGGAAGGCAGTACCTCAAAAACTGCCCAAACAGATAATGCAGATAACAGACGGATGATAGAATGGACGCCACCTCCTGCAAACATCATTAAGGCTAATTGGGATATTGCAACAGATAAGGCCAGTGGCCTAATAGGTGTTGGTATAGTTTTGAGGAATAATGCAGGAGCAGTTATTGCTTCACCAAAAACAAGTAGGCACCTTAAACAGGACCCCCTTTTGGCTGAAGCCATTGGAGCTTTGCAGGCTACAATTTTCTGTCTTGAAGTGGGTTGTCATAGCATCATCCTAGAAGGGGACTCTTTACAAGTTATCCAAGACATTCCAAAAGCCATGTTAAATATATCAAGCTACGGTTTGGTTATTGAAGACATCCAAGACAAGTTGCAAGGCTTCTCTAGTTGGTCAGTTATTCATGTGAAGAGAGAGGCTAATCACCTCGCTCACTCCCTAGCTAGATCGGCTTTAGTTGAAACTGGTGTATTTGTGAATCCAGACTTAAGTCTTTGATTGCTGTATTCTATTTATGCAATTGAATGAAAGCAACTACCTTTTCAAAAAAAAAAAAGTATAGACGTTACAATATGTATGTTTGTTAATGTCGCAGAAGCATAAGATATCTGATCAAGATCAATCCCCGGCCCCGGTGTTAATGGCTCTCCATCTGGTTCACCATTTGGGCCACGCTTTGGTCCACCTAATCCACCTTACGAAGCACCTCAGGGTCCACTTTCGAAACCGGCGCCTACACTGCCCCCAAGCCCAAGCCTCTGGGCAGCATAGGCATTAGTTTTGGGTCTATATGCATGCAAGCAAGATCTATAAATGAATGTTCCCTTTATATATGTGTGTATGTATATAGTAGGGTTTTTTTGTCAGTACTACAAAAATCCATTTTTAGAGCCGACAAAAAGCCGCCTACTACCCTATTTGTGTGTTGCTCAATTTTGTTTTTAGGCAAGATCCCATCCCTTATATTTTATTATAGCTTTCTCCGATTATGAGGCAGATGATCTCTGCAGCTTGGTGTTGCTCAATTTTGTTTTTGATAGATCTTTATATAAATAGCAATGATAAAGTCATGCCAAATAAAAAGACTATATATTATAATCATCTCACTCTTATTCTACCAGCTATATGATTGATATTAACCATTAACCAATAACCATTGTTCAATTTATAATTACTTATAAATTGAAAAAATAATAGAAGATTTAATGGTTGATAAATAATTAATATCATATCAAAACAGTGTGATGAAAGTGATATGAGAGTATGGTATAGTACATATATAATCTAATATAATATAACACTGTCAAATTTAACATGAAGATTGCACATGATGATATGGATCAGCTCCCCATTAATGTAGAGAATATATAATAATTAAAGAAATTCATAAATTTATTTTATAACTCGATCGTTTTATAACTAATTATTCGATAATAACACTTGCATCAAAATCTTTATTATTATTATTATTATTATTTTACAAGCGGATGTTTTCCACAAGGTTCAATATTATTAATTGGCTACACATGTTATGCTGTCACCATGCAAGGACGAAGTTTTTTTTTTTTTTTTTTTTTTGATAAAAGGAGAAAGTTAATTAGTTGCTAGACACATGCACACCTTGTCACAAAGCTGCATTGGTGCTGTTGGCACACATAATAATGAATCTTTGAACCATCAAATATTAAATTTGTTAATCTCCTATATTTTTTAGTTTTTACTGGCATTAATCTACTTTATTAACTTTCGACCTTTTTTTTTTAATTCGGTATTCTGCTAAGAATCACTGAGTCACTACAAGAAATACAGTCTTTTCCAGTGTTAAAAATTGTCCAAAATAAATCATAATATCGCTGGATTTGATCTTTCTCAACGATTTTTACTGCACCGAATGTTCGTTGCAATTGTTTACTCAATTATTATAAGTTAAACCAACGAACTGCAAAAATCACCACAAATAGTTACTTTTTCCAATGATATTTTTCACCGCAAATTCCATATTAAACGACGCAAATACCCATTCGGTTTGCTCATTAAATCGCCGGGAAAACTTTTTGCTGTGAATTATAATCGTTACAAAAATTTAATAAATCGCCGCGAATTAAGAGATTTATTCCAACGTTCTAATTAAATTGTTGGGAAAACTTTTTGCAAGGTATTTGTATTCTAATATCTTTTTTAGAGCATTAGTATTGGATTATGCAAATACAAATGCAAAATTTGCATAATATGGCATGATTTTGCATTTGGCTATTCCATTTAGAAACTTATTCCCACATTGGATTATCCATATATTAGTCAAAATAATAATAAACTATTATAAATTTAATAATATTTTTTTTTTCAATTTTTTTTGTTCTATTATTATTCTTTTTTAAATTAAGAGCTATATTGAAATATTAATATTATACAATATGAGACTTGGATAAAAATGTGGATGGGTTCTGGAGTGCAGCAAATACATTCTAAATATTTCATACAACACCATTGAAAAAAATACTTGTCTATTACATTTTCATATAAAAAAAAACACAATTGAGAAAAATACAAGTCATCACTAATGTTCAATACATTTCAACCCATCACAAAAATATACACACCTCCAAAAGTCAGCCCATACACACCTCCAAAAGTAAGCTCATCACCAAAATATACACACCTTTAAAAGTCAGCCCATCACTAATGTTACTTTCCATCACAAAACAAAAAAGACAATGTCCAATCACAAAGTTGCTGCCCAGCCATATGTATTTCCATCACATATGGCTTGACGGCCACTAAAATCAGACAAAATATACGTTAAACATGTATTGCTATTAATTACAACGTCGAAATGGGCTAGACAGATACTTACACACCTCCAAAAGGTGTGGATGGGTCCTCGGACGGTGATGTGATTGCAGATCTACTCATTAAACTATCAAAAATTTCATCCTGAAGACGTTGGAAATAAAGTTGCTGCTTTGGTTTCATCCCATCAAGATCTAATTTCATTATTTTAGCTTCGAACTTCTTCTTCTTAAGTGCAAGAAGTTCATCTCTATCCCGCTTTTACAAGCTGTTAAATTGTCTTCTCTCCATACTGAATGTATTTCTGTCAGCAGTCATTTTAGTTAAGGCTTGGGTAAATTCAGCATTTACATCATCTCTAGACTTCCTCTTTCTTTCTTTGTCTTTCTCAGCCTTCTTGCCTGGAGGTTTCTCAAGGATGACCTCCACATTGTCCTCCAAAATATCGTCTCCGTCTGGAGTTAAGCTAGCACTAGCTGGACGTCTTCTATGTGGTTTCCTCCTTGTTGACAATGTTGATTGATGTTGCTGCCATTTTGGTTGGTGTCTCAATAGACACCAACAATGCTCCATGGTAAAGTTTGCCTTCTCAATTTCTTTGTACATTATTTTTGCCTTCTCAATCTTAAATGAACAAAGTGATAAAGTTAGTATGTAAATAAGCCCAAGCATATAAAAAAAAAACTAAAGGAAAAACAAAATTAATACCTTATCGACCTCCGTGGTACCACTTGGATGCAAAGACTCTATTTGTGCTACAGCAACACAAAACTTGTTTGTGCATTTTTGGATCGATTGCCATCGATTGGTCAATGACACAATCAAACGTTCAGGATTGTTTGGTTTTTTATACTCATGATAGTATTCAAAGATTCTTTCCCACATTTGTGTGGATTTTTGGTCAGTCCCTCAAATAGCATCAACGCTAATATTTGTGATGGTTGAACCTCGTTGAGATTTTTTAATAGGTGGCCTTCGTTCACTTTCAGCTTGTGATGGTTGAACCACCACATTATCATGTATGCTATTGAAGGGGGTGCTGCCTTCCCCTTGTCCACCACTTTGCAAGAGAGTAGTGAAGAAGGGATCTGCATCAAATGAAGGTTCCATCCTTGAATAATTTAAAGTTTATCATAATTAAAGCATGGATATTAGAAACTAACGAAGAATAAATTGTTTCAAAGAGTACCTTGCCAGAGTTTTCCTTATTTCCAACTATACTTTGACAAGCAAGCCTCCAAGATTTAGGTTTCTATACACAATAACCCAGGTAATTAGTTAAACTAGTCATCACTTTAAAAATGAATTACATGATGAACCAAAGAAAATTGGAACAGCTCTTAAGTTCTGGGGAAAGTTATACATATATGAAATTGTTTAGGTGGAAAAGATTTAGATTAAATCATTGATAGCATTTGCCTTTGACACACGCAAACGAGTTGCAATTTCCTTTGGGGCAAAGCTGTCAGCTATTGAAACAACAAAAAATCCTGCTAGTACAATTGCCAAATATATGATAACTGCATCCACTGTCATTGGCATGTCAATTGCAATTGCATCACCCTTTGAAAATATTGCATCCAGTGCAATTGCCACCAATCTGTGAATCATATTGTAAACACAGATTGCTGAACAAGACTTCAAAAAACAAATAATACAGCTAGTTATCACTAGCTACTAGTCCAAGTTTTCAAAGTTTTTCTTTGTGCTACTATGCTAGCTCAAAGAACACAAATTATAATAAAATTCCACTATAAGAAAGAAGGTCTTTGTACCAATGACTAGACTGAAATTATTTCAAGATTTGAGGCAATTATTTCTCAATAATGTGCTAAAAAATTTACACAAAAAATATATAGTTGGTTTACTCAAAACATCACTTATTTCAAGCCAACTTGATTGATTGCAGTATTGCCACGTAGAGGTCATGGTGCCAACTTAGTCACTACACCACACAACTTGTATTGAGTTTCTCATGTATGTCATGAATTGTTTTGCAATTAAATGAGGATGGGCATGATCTGAATCTGCCTTCTTGTAATAAATGTGTTCCTTAAACAATGTCAAACTTTCAGTCTTCTTTAACTAAATTTAAGTTAAAAAAATTGAAGCATAAATCCAACCAGACTTCATAACTCAAACTTGTATTTCAATGTTTACCTTTCTTTTACATACCAAAAATAATTTAAAAAAAAAACAGCATTAAATTACCTAAAAGTTCAAAACGTAAAAGAACTAAATTCTAGGGGACAAGGTTGTATCCCTGATAAATCTCATCATTTTTACAGTAGTTCACAACAAGTACAGACATTTGGACTTTTACAGTGGTTCAATCTTGTGATCAACTTAAGTAGCTTTCAATTTTTACTTAGTTCAGCTCAAGCCACCATGAACAACCAATCTTAACCTTGAACAACTGTGTTATTGAAGAAAACATAAATATGCAAATAGCAATAGATCAACATGCACATGACTCCCAAACCAGTGCAGAAAATCTTGTTGTAGCAGTAAGGAAAATATTCAACCTTTCTTATTCTCAACTCTCACCACCTTAGTCACTGATTAACCTTGTTTTAGACCACTCAAAAGGGTATCTCAACACCCACAACAGTTGTAATTGAAGCGCACAAACAGCAAAACAGAAAAATCAAGAAGGAAATCTACAGTTGTTCATAAATCAGTTTAGTTCAAGCTCTTGGGTCTGCTCTTTCCATTATCAATCTCATTGCTACAGCTAGCCATTATCAAGTTATATATTTTGGTTGCAATTATCTTACTTCCAAAACAACAGAACCAAGTGCTAACCTGTCTTTACCTTTGCCGCTATAATATACTGATGGCCCAAGCCATAATATAACATGGCAGAAGAAAACCAGCAGCCCTCAATAAAATAATTGAGTTCAAAATTTGGGAACAAGCATGTAATTTAAGATAACATAACTAATAGTCCATTGTAATCCTTTACAAAAAGCTGCTGACTAATAATGATGCATTGATAACTTCACAGTAAAAATGAAGTTGCAAACTTCAAAAATCTTCATGATGGGTTTCCTTTCTCTAAGCATCGCACTTGGATTTTCAATTTCTCTTTTAATTTTCTCTGATTCATCAGCAAAGACTAAAAAGAACTTGAAAACTTAGAATTTGTAAAGGGTGAAATCGTAGGCACAGCCTGCAATCATATGATCCCACATTTTCTTTTCCTTTTCTTTTCCCTTTCCACTGAAAGAAAATTTTTACTTCCACCAATAACTCAGTAAACTATAAACGAAATTCAAGTTTATTACATGCTTGTTCAGCGAAACGAAATTTTAACTTCCACCAACCGAAAGAAAATTTTCACTTCCACCAAACGAAATTATAGCTCTCAGTTTGGGTCCTCAGAAAAATGTAAGAAAATACCATTCGCAACTATCGCAACCAAATTTGAAACAACTTAGGATCTTTTAATCAAGCCCAAACTCAATCAACAAAAAAGAAAAGAAAACCTCAAGGACAACGGAAATCGGGAAAAGCCAAAAAGGAAAATACCTGAAGATTTTCTTGAGTTCAAGCGTGATTCACTGGGTTTGGTACCTAGTAGAAAGGAAATGCTGTGATTTTAATTGGTAATGAGAAATGAAAGAACCCAGAAAGGAAGAAAGGAGAAATGGAGGGGAAACCTGCGGGAGAGAAATGAGTTAGGGAGAGGGAGAATTGGGAGAGAGAAAATATTTTTTTTATTCTATTTGGTCCTGCTACAGTTAAATCCAAATATGACCTACATCACTAATTTATTGTAGGTAAAAGTCATTTCTTTTACATTTGCATAATTTAATGTAGTAAATTTTTAGACTTAATTATCCAAATTCTTCACTTTTTTTGAATTTGCATAATTCAATGCCAATGCTCTAAGTTACTCCAAGTTAACCTTTTTTTTTAATAGTAACAATTTCCTCCAATTTTACCAATTATTTTATCATAATATTGCATTTTTTCAATAATTGATATAAAAAAAATTATGAATATTGAAATGTTGATTGATATGAGATATATTTTACTAAATTTACAATACTTTGAATTCTTTTTTTTTTTTTTTTTTTTTTTTTTTGAAATTTCCATGGCCTGTATTGATTGTTGTTAAACAAGAGTCTGAATACAAATTGCAACTGAATCAAAGGAAGTGGTATAACCACTGATTCATAGAGCATCCTTACTTAAGGCATGAGCAACATAATTAGCTTTTTTCTAATAAGCCAATTCATTTGGGACCCTGCAGATCCACTTTTTTTTCCTATTCAAAAATCAGCCCTTTATCTCTGTGTTTTCACATCGAGAATTCTTTGCAGATGAAGAGATGCCAAAGGGGCTTCTTACTTCCCAAACAGATCTTCCTACATCTATATATAAATGCTGGTTTAGCAAGTTTGCTCTAATAGTATGCCTTGTTGACCAATGAGTGAAAGAGTCGTTTCCTAGTATCTGCTATTAACTTGCCTGCATAAGTGATTGAATCAGTTGGTGAGTTGAGGCCTATTACAACCTGCAAGGAATCACCTTCCATATTGATGTCTTTGTAGCCGGAGGACTTACAGAATAATGAGGCCTGTAGAGCAGCATAGGCCTCTGCTGTTAATGGATCTGGGTAGAGATCATGCTTTATTGTGAGGGTGGCCAGAACTCGACCTTGCCAGTCTCTAATGATTGCTCCAACTCCTACCCTTTCCAGTATTGTCCACCACAAGGCTGACCAAACCCCCTCTTCTCACAAGACTTTGCCCACAAGGTGAGGTTAGAGATCCCTCATCTTACACAATGACTCCAAGTGCTGAGCTTAGGAAGAGTTCCATTCCATTTGATCAACACTTCAGTCATAGCTTGGTTTTCAACCTTCCTCATGTGTCTGTCTAGGATGGCCTTGGGTTCTGGTTGCATGCTACCTTCCTTGTCTATAGGTGGTAAAGATGGCAGTGGCAGAATATGTTAACCCAACTTTTTCTTAAGGCATGAAACATGGAAGACAAGTTGTATTTTGGATGAAATTGTTCTGAACTTTAAGGTAATTACCAAGATGTTCAATAGTCTCGATTTAGACAAGGATTGGATATTTATATTTATCCTTTCTTTTTATTATTATTGGCCTCAGGTTCTGGTTGCATGGTGCCTTCCTTGTCTATAAGTGGTAAGATGGTAGTGGCAACTTTTTCTTGAGGCATGAAACATGGAAGACAAGATGTGTGTTGGATGAAGTAGACATGTTCCATTTGTAGGCAACAATCCTCACCTTAGTTGTGATATGAAATGGCCCATAGAAATGACATGCTAACTTCGAATTGTGGAGTAAAGCCATTATTTTTTGTCTATAGGGCTGCAACCTCAAGAACACCTACTCCCCCAACTCAAAGCTCCTCTCAGTTTTTTTTCTTGTCAACCCAGTCCCCTTTTTTAACAAAGCCATCAATTCATCCCTTTTCCTCAATCCACAATAGCATTTACAGTTGTCACTTGAACATATGACAAAAGCGATAGAGGTTGGTAGCCATATAGTGCCTCGAAGGGATATAAACAAGTGGATGAATGGACTGTAGTGTCTTAGCACCATTCAACCACTGGAAGCAACAAACTCTAATCCCTTGGCCTTGAACCAATGTAACACCTCAAGTAATTCCCACACATTTATAAAGTGTCTCAGTTTGCCCATCAGTCTGTGGGTGGTAAACAGAATTGAAGGCCAAAGTGCTACCTTGTAGATTAAAAAGGTCTTTCTAGAAGGAACTTGTGAATATAGGGTCTCTATCAGAAATGATGATTTAGGCATGCCATAGAGCTTGGATACACTAGAAAAAAAAAAAACACTTGAGCAACCTTGACTGTTGTATAAGGGTGTGCTAATGTGAAAAAATAAGAGTGCTTTGTGAGTCTATCTGGTATATTCGTCCAAGGCTGAGCTCGTATTAGCAAGGGTTTTAACAACCCTGCAGGGTGGAGGGTTTCATAATTTATAGTTTGGCACACATCACACTCCCTCACAAACTTTTTTATGTCCCCTCACATACCCTCCCAATAAACATCAAATTTGTTCCTCTGTAAGGTCTTGTGATACCCTACATGTCCAACTAGTGGCTTATTGTGTATATGGTGCAGAATTTTGTCTTTAAAGGCAGAGGAAGGAACCACTACCATCTTACATTTCCTGAGCAGCAAACCCTGTTGCTGCAATGTATAATGTGTAATACACTGCTCCTTCCTTTCTTCTGACGTAAGCAATTACGTCAGATGTGTCAGCCTGCCTACTCCCCTCTCTAGTGTCTCAGAGCCCCGTTACGCGGGCCAAACCCCAATGGCGTGTTTTAAAAGATACTACGTAGTTTATAAAGCTAGTTTTGTGTTTTAAAGTATTGTGTATTTTACATGGAAGATTCCTATCACTATTTAAATAAAAAATATTTTAAATAACTCAATTATAATATCTTTGAAGAGCTCCAAAAATATTATAATTGTAGGGAATCATTTTATATAAATGATTCCAGTTATTTAAAATATTATGTGATTTAAATAATAATGGAATCTTCATTTATTTAATAGTTTTACTCTTTTAATTATTTTAAGTGAGACTTCATCATTTTATAAATGATGAGGGAATATTATTTTAAATAATATTCTATCTTAATTCCTCTCAGTGCTTTTAAATAAGTTAGCTTTTACGCATTTTCAAATCAGTATTTAAAGGCCATCGTAGATCATTTTATTGATTTACAGACGACGGGTTTTAGGATAAAACCCAGCCCCTCTCTCTTTCCCCCTCACTTTTCCCCCAGCTCTCTCTCTCTCCTCTCTCTCCTCTCTCCCTCTCGGCTTGCGACGTACGCGGCCTCCCTCTCACGCCCGAACGCCTCAGCCCCCAGCCCGGCGCTGCCGTGCGCCGGCATGCCACACGACCACCATCACTGGCACCACCTCCCTCCGGCGAGTCTCCCAGCACCGGCCCCGCTCCCTCACGCTCTCTCCTCCTCCTCCCACGGCAGTGCAAGCCCGAATGGGCTTTGGAGCCGATCCGCCGCTATGCGCCGTCCTCAGGCGCCACCATCACTAGGGTAGCTTCCCTAGCCACCGACCGGCCTCCTCCAGTGATCTCGGCCTCCCTCTCCCCGCCGGTAGCCACCATGCACTAGCTTAGGCTCCTCCACGCACGGGTTCATTGTGCGAGCCCCTAACGCCGCTGTGCGCGGCCACCTCGACCACCGGACACCACCACGAGACTCCTGAGGTCTCCCCCTTCCTCCTCTAGCAAACCCACTGTCAATAGGCCTCTCCTCCACCTCCCGGTGTCACCCGTGGTGATGCACGGGTTTGCCCCGATCCGCTGCCGTCCGCCGCCACCCACGGCAAACGACCACCCTAGCCGGCATCCTTAGGCCACCACGAGTCCAACGGTACCACCCATGGCCCCGATCTACCACCCACGGCCCCACACTCTCTCGCACTCTCCCACGGCCTATCCTCCCTCACAATGCATGGCCAGCCATTGTGGACCGCCGTGCCGACCGCCACCGAGCCTCCACGGCTCCACTAACAACCTCCCCTAGCCTAGCCTGAGCCTAAACCACCACTTTATGTGGTAGGTAATCACTGCACGTGATGGACAGTCACTACGCGTGACTAACTACCACTGTACACGTCAAGATCCGCCGTGATACGCTCATTGTCACCATCATCAAGGCCACCTTAGGCCCTTCCAAGACCACACCTAGCTATCCAAACACTTAAACAGTCACTGTACGCGGTATAGCCACCCGTACGTTCCTCCAGCGTGTTCGCTATGACAGTCAACGAGTGACGCACGGGTTATCCCGTCGATGGTATAATTCTCTATCTCTCGCTATTTATGTTAGATGCTAGCTAGTTGACTAGGTTGTGGACTGTGCTACTAGTATTGTAGGACTGCTGTGTGGTATGATAGTGATGTGATGGGCTGTGATGTGAAGTGTTGGGTGTATTGGGATGTGTGCTGTGGAGTATTGTGGACTATGCTATTGGTGTTGTAGTCTGTGCTGTGTAGCGTTGTGATCGGTGCTGTGTAGTGTTGTGGACTGTGCTGTGAAGTGAAGTGACATGGTGGAGTGTCGTAAATGGAGTATACGTGGGGTGTACTCCATGTGGTGGAGCGACGCACCGTATGACGTGTAAGCCATAGCGGTGACGTGACGTAGTGTTGTGAATGGAGTACACGAGGAGTGTACTCCATGTTGTAAGACGATACACCGTATGGCGTGTATGTCATAATGGTGATGTGGTGTAGTTCTGTTAATGGAGTATACGCGAGGTATACTCCATGTTGTGAGATGTTGCACCATATGGCGTATGTGCCATAATGGTGATGTGGCATGGTTCTGTGAATAGAGTATACGCGGAATATACTCTATGTGGTAAGTGTTGCACCATATAGCGTGTATGCCATAGCGGTGACGTGGCGTAGTGTTGTGAATGGAGTACACGTGGAGTGTACTCCATGTTTTGTGACGATGCACCGTACAGCATATGTGCCGTATTGGTGATGTGGCGTAGTTCTGTGAATGGAGTACACGAGGAGTGTACTCCACATTGTGAGACGATGCACCATATGGCGTGTGTGCCATAATGGTGATGTTGCGTAGTTCGGTGAATGGAGTATACGCAGAGTATACTCCATGTGGTGAGACGTTACACCATATGGCATATGTGCCGTATTGGTGACGTGGCATAGTGTGGTGAATGGAGTACAAGAAGAGTGTACTCCATATTGTGAGACGATGCACCGTATGGTGTGTAGGCCATAGCGGTGATGTGGCGTAGTGTTGTGAAGAGAGTATATATGGAGTGTACTCCCTGAAGTGCAGCAATACACCATATGGGGTGTCGCAAGGATAAGGATGGTTGCATAATTGTCAGAGGAAGAACTTGGTGTATGGTGTCGGGAACTGTGGAACAGTGTCCCGAAATGGCTGTGAAGTATGGCTGTAGTCCAAAGCGACAGATGTTGCCATGTAATTGGTTTATGACCGGGAATAAGTGCGAAGTGGCTAAGAAGTATCAGAGCAGTGCAGCGGAAGCATGATTGGGCAACGTCATGAAGTGACATGGTCCATCATGGAGTTGCGCTGTGATGACCTAAGACGTATGTGAGGTGATGTGACAAGGTCACAGTGTAGTTTGGGAACAGTCTCGAGCTATATGGCGTGATGTAAAGTGTAGTTATGAGCAGAGTCCCATCAGCTAAGTGTTGGGATGAACTGTCATGAGGTTCGAGTAGCACGGAGAGTCGTCCTAGCCGGGTATGAGAAGGTTGGTAACGAAGTATGGCGTTCGCCATACGAATCCGTGACCAATGTATTACATGATGGTCTTAAGAGATAAAAGGGGTAAGATTCGTGTGTTGTCTGGTTAGACACATGTGCCGGACGGATTTACCGTAAATAATGGATAATCTGTCCTATGTATGATGACACGTTACTTAAGTCTCAGGGTTGGCTTGATGCCGTGTGATGTGTATGGATGGTCAGGTCATGAGAAATAGAGTGAGCTAAGATGCATGAAGGTGAGGATGAAGGTACTGTCTAAGAATGGGATGCATAACTTGGTTGGTCTAAGTCGTGCATCAGAATGTGGTTAATAAGAAGAAAAGGACAAAGGTCCTGGTGTTTAATCCTAAGGTGAATCATGAGTTCACCCTAGTGAGTAAGCACTCGGAGTAGAACGTCAAGGTTAAAGGAAGTAGAGACCGTAATGGGTCCCTAAAAGTTTTATCATAGTAAGAAACGTGATAGAACACGGTATAGAAGGAGAGTGTTCTCTAAGTAAAGTATAGCTCTATTTCTAGTCAGTTGCTTATGCACTAGATAGAGAATAACGTTAAGGTTATGTATGCATGTAGGTTGCCATCTGACACGCATGAATGGACTGTACGGTATGAACGGACTGTATGGTATAAAAGTAGCATGGAGTCCAAGTAAGTGTTACGTTCATACTCTTCTAGAGTTTTCTAAAGATATGAAAAAGAAAAAGAAACTTTTATCCTTACGAAAGCTAAGAAAAGGAATGGTCTCCCTTCTCAAGGGCAGACGTGTTTACGAAAAGAAGAATGAAAAGTAACGCTTTTAAAGTATAAGTATGTACGGCCCCCCTTTGGCAGCCCCTTTTCACGCACCAAAAGTATTAAGTGTATTCACGTGAATGGATGACTATACGTGGTATCTATTGTATGTATTTTCAAAGAAAAGACGATGAAGGAAAAGATGTTTTCGGGCTCTCGCCCCAAATGAACGTTTTCTCACGAAAATACGTTTTTCCATGAAAGCACGAAAAGAAATGAAAAGAAAGGAAAGGCATGCTCATGCACATGAAATGAATGAAAGTCGCGGCTCTCTAGAGTCACCATGAATGAATGAACGTAAGAAAGAACGAAAGAAAGGCATGAGCGTGCATAAATGTATGAAAATACGTAACGGCCACATGAAATGAATGAACGGGGTACCCAAACGAATGAATAGGCAGATTGCAATGCCGAGCGGTAGTATCTGGTAGTGCACCCAGTGCTACATCCCTGACGGAAAGGGATTCCAACCCGTGGCCACGGGCGAATCCATCGGCCCAAAAGGCTGCTAACCCCAGCACACGGGGCGTAACAGTGTGCACTGGCCTATGAAAGCGATAAGAAAAGAATGTATGAATGCATGGCACTCTTCAATAATTGAAGGCAGTAACGGGGTAAGGTTTTACCAAAAGAAAACACGTTTTTAATTATGAAAACCCCCGTATACTGACGTTTATGAAAAGAAAAAGTAACGTAAGAATGCACGGCACTCTTTAAGAAATGTAGGCACTGACAGGAGAAACATTTTACGAAAAGAAAATCAATTTTTAAGAAGAAAAACCCTGTCGGTGATGTTTTCAAACGAAAGCACGTATACATGTACGTATAGTATGTATGGAATGATGAATGCATGACTGAAAACCTATATTTTTATATTTTAACGGTATGAAGTAACACTTACTGAGTATTCGACTCATTTTAGTTTTTATGTGTGCCCCTCCCCCCACAGGAACTGAATGAGCAGTACGCTCAGGAGGGACACGGCCAAAAGGAGAAGGGCACGGAAGTCTAGACATGAAGGTTTTAAATGTAAGAAAATGCCTTTTATTTTAAAGATTTATATTCTCTACTGTTTTAAACCCCAAGCCTCTTTTATTGTAAAAGTAAATTATTAACGTAGAGTCTTGCACCCTGGGAAGAACAATGAAAGGTTTTAAACTGGACGGTAATTCCCGTCCTATTTTCTAAAATATTTTGTAAAAAAAAAATACCCACCACGAGGACGGGCGTTACATAATGCTTGACAGTTTTTATTCTCTCTTGAAGCTTAGCATAAATGTCTTGAACCTTTTGGGACAATGGGTAAATACCCTTCAACTTATTTATCCAAAAAGGGGTAGGAAAAGAAATTAATGCCAAGGTAGCAACCTGTTCCTCTCCCTTCCTAGAAAGCCCATCACTTGTTTTCTTTTCCCTTCTTATAATCAATGCTAAAGTCATAGCCCAACAATTTCATGATCCACATTTGCTGGCCCTAAGTACCAACCTTTTGCTTTAAGAGAAACTTAAGAGCTTGTTAGTCAGTCTTAATTTTAAATGGCTACCTGAACAAGTAAGGTCGCCACTTCTAAATTACAGTTACTTGAGCCAACAATTCCTTCGCATAGGTATAAAGTAACATACCTCTACCTTTTAGAGTCTTGCTAAAATATGCAATTGGTTGCCCCTTGCATAAGAACTACCCCTAAGCTAGTACCATTGGCATCACACTCCACTGTGAATGGCTTGGGAAAATCTGGTAGCCTTAACATTGGTGGTTGTGTAATAGTCTACTTCAATTCCTTAAATGTTATATCTGCTGATTCAGACCACTCAAAAGTAGTTTTCTTCAACAATGCTGAACTTCCCGTAGTAGCTAGTGAGCCCAAGAAATCCCATTAAGAATTTCAAAGGAGTGGGAACTAGCCACTCAAGCATAGAAGTAATCTTAGCTGGATCAACTTTAACTCTTGATCCTGAGATCAAGTGCCTCAAATAATCCACTTAGCAGCCCCAAATCTACATTTGGACATCTTTACAAACAACTGATATTGTCTCAAGGTTCCTAAAACCACCCCCAAGTGCCACAATTGATCAGAAAAAGATTGGCTACACACCAATACATCATAGGAAAAAAAAAACAATACAAATTTCCTGAGATAGGACTTTACCACACCATTCATTGGCCCTTGAAAAGTAGCAAGAGCATTAGTGAGCTCAAATGGAATCATTAAAAATTCAAAATGACCCTCATGGGTCTTGAAGGCTGTCTTAGATACATCTTCACCCTTTACTCTGATCTGATGGTACATTTAACTTCGAAAATATCTTAACTTCAAACAATGCATCAAGTAACTCATCAATTACAGAAATTGGGAACTTGTCCTTAAGGGTTTCTTGATTCAAGACCCTATAGTCTACACACATCATCCAGCCCCCATAAGCTTTCCTCACCATGAGAACAGGTGAGGAGAATGGGCTCTGACTTGGCCTTATTACTCCGAACTTTAATAAATCTTGTAAATTTTTTTCTATTTCAATTTTTTGATAAAAAGGATACATGTAAGCCTGACTGAAATAGGTTCTGTCTCATTCTTTAACACAATCAAGTGATCACATGACCTAGGAGGTGGTAACCCAGTTGGTTCCTCGAGAAACCCTTGAAACTCCTTAAGCAACTCAGTTATATCCTTCTGGATTGTATCATTGTCTTCATTGGTTGCTGTAGAAAATAGTTGCAATAACCACTCTTGTTTTCTCACTAAAGATGACCTCAAGAACTAATTCCCATCCTCCATGGAAGTATTTTCCACATGTAATCCCTGCAACCTAACATGAACTCCAATTGTCTGAAATTGCATAGTCATTTTCATGAAATCCCAAACAATAGGCCCAAGTATCCTTAGCTATTGCACTACAAGAAACACATCAAAGCCTCCCAATGGCCATAAATGAAAAGACATAGAAAATCTATTGCCTTGGATCTTAACTTGGGAGTCCTCACATCCCCCTTTACTCACTAGCTTCTCCCTATTAGCCACTTTAACCTGTAAGTGAGGTCTTTCGATCACACACCTTCAGCTTAGTGAACTTAGCAACTTGTGGGTCAAAGTTATGGGTGCTACCAAAATCAACTAGATTAACTATTGGTTGAGCACCAATAACCCCCATCAATCTCATGGTATTAGGGCTGGGATAACCCGAGATAACATGGATTGACACTTCTAAGTTTTCTTTTTGTTCCTCTATTTCAATCAACCAAACAAAACAATGCAGGTGTTGACGTCTTTTTCGATTTGATGGCTAACAGTTGGTTAGATTACTCATATACGTAATGGTGTTCTCAATGGCATGATGTGCATCCATTGCCTGATAAAGAAGACAAAATGTAGGAAATAAATAAAACACTTTAGATTTAATATGGTTGTCCGTGAAAGGTCGAAGCTGCCTTCATCTAGCTCTTAGATTTACCATTTTTCTTTTGATTTTTTCTTTCTTCTTAGTTAGTACGTTTGTTGGTCTTGTCCCATCAAAATTTTATTAGTCTTTATAGTATCAGTCCCATGTTAGGTTTTGTCCCCAATTGAAAGATTACTAAAACATAAAAAAAAATATTGATATACCATATATGTAAACTAGAAGGTCTACAAAGAGCAATCAGATGAACTGGTTTTTTTACCAGAATGGATAATCAAACTAGGAAGAGTACTTTCTGGACACACAATGCATGATGATATGAGTCATTCTTGAAAAAGAAGAAGATTGAGGAAGCTAGAAAAGACAGCAACACAAAATTGGAATAGTTGAATGAAAATTAAAATTGACTCAAATTACAAGCTTCAATCAAGTTTTAAAACAATCCGACTCCGCCCCAAAAACCCTTCGTTTTTGTACTATTACCCTTTTAGCATGCTAAAACAACATTATATTTCATATAAGAAATTGATTTATTTTATTTTTGATCGAGTCTAAGTTTCTTGTATAAGAGATATGGGGAATCATTTCAAAGACAACCTCTAACAATAAGCTTTCATCCCAGAAATTAAACAGATAATAAATCATTACAATGTGAAAATATCATGTTTTATAGCTTCTCTTTTTACATTAATGGTATAATCTTCTAGAATTAATGTGTAAATATATATATATATATATATATATATATATGTATATAGTCACAGCTCTTTTATAACCATTATACAACTCTATTTTAAATGAGAGGTATTTTTGTAAAATAAGTTATAAAATAGTTAAATGAGTATCATTATTTTATAAAATTTTCCATCATTTAAGAAATAATTTTAAAATAATTGAATAAAATGTTGTATCTTATATATCATATTTCATAATTAAAAGATGAAATTGATAACATTAAATATATCTCAATAATAAAACTAGAAAATTCAAAAAACAAAACAAAAACTAGAAAACTTAAAAAGATTACAAAACAAATCAAGAAAAAAACCAAAATACAAACTAAGATAAAAACATAAATTTATAATAAGAAAAACTCAATTGGAAGGGAGGCCCCTCACTCCATCTCCCACTCCTTTCCACTAGGCGGATCAAGTGAATAGTTGAAGAACTAGGGTTAGATTGATCGTCAACCTAATTCCCAACCACTGCCCAGTATGGATGGACCTTGTAGGGGGGTTTTCCCTCCTAAAGGCCCTAGTGACAAGCCCAAGAAGAGGCCTTGGGTGAAGTTGGGGAAAAGCCCAAACCGGCCCAACGGCCAACCTCTAAGAAAGGTCACTAGGCCTCCGTGGGGCATGTGGCCCATGAGCAAGACCAACCCCTAGAGCAACTTTCACGCGAGAAAGATGAATGATGGGCACAGGCAGGACTCGCCACCCTGACACACCTTGTTAATGCCCAGCCCCCAAGAAACTATATGAGTAAGTGGGCAAGAGATGCGAAGGACACTCGATATCCCGCCAGAAAGCATGGACAAGCTCAACAATGATCATCTATAGGCTAAAGTGTAGTCAGGGAGCCACGTCGCATTAATTGCACCACTCCCTAGACTCTACGCTGCATTAATAGTGCCACCTTAGGAGCCACGCCACATTAAAGAATTCTGACCAAACAACAACCGAAGCAACGTGAGACCCATAAAGCAAGGTACCAGGTGTACCCGTCCAAAAACCTTATATAAAATCTGGCCCTTAGATACGAAGAACTCTCTTTGATTTGGCTAAACTCTCTCACAAACTACTAAGGAAATATACTGACTTAAGCATCGAAAACTCCTCGGCCTCCACCAAGGTGCCCAACTCTCTTTGTTTTTCTAAGTGTGCAGGTGCGAGGACCAAGATCCGAGTTGCTAGAATCCGATCCAAAAGTATATGAAACACAACGTTAACAGACCTCATCCCCAAGAGATGGGGTACCATCGAGTCTTGATATCCCAAAAAGATCTTACCTATATTGTAATTGTTAATGAAAGTTTGTTTATTTTTAATTTGTTTTTATGTTTCAACCTTTTGGTTTATTTTAGAATTTTGGGCTTTTATGGTATAATGTTATAATTTTGGAAAAGTGATATTTGTAGTCGTTAAGTGCACAAGAACCATACAATCCCTTTGAAAAAAAAGTAAGTAAATAAGGGACCAACATTAAAAAAGTTATTTTTTTAATAATAAACCTCTCTTTTTCAAAATGTTTGCACGGCACTTGCGCACTCTACGACTGTATATACCATTACTCTTAATTTTGATAGTTTTGTGTCTTGAATTGTTTTTTTCTTTTTGTTATTCTTATCTTATGGTGATACTTTTTTTTTCCCTATATATGTTTTACTGTTACATGCAACACATGGTGCATGTTATATATACGACCACTTCATCGTTAGATCAAGGATTTCGATTTTTCAATGATGTTAATTAAGCTGGGTCTTAAATTTTTAATATGAAAAATGAGGTCCCATGGAAAAGTAAAAGTCTTCCCAAATTCCTTAAAAACATATATAAGCAACGGTAGGGGGATTCCATTAAAAAATCTCTACCCTCTTGCATGCGTTTCCCATTGAAACATTAAATTGATAAAATTATGAGTAATGTTAAGTTTAAGTCCTAAATTGATAAATTTTATACGGGCATTTTTGTAAAAAAATAAATCCCAATAAATAAAAATTTATTTTTTTTACACTTTTTTATTATCTTTTTACAAAATAATTGTGTGGAGCTTGTCTGAAAGTGGTGCCTTAGAGATTTTTTAGCTGAAAGGGTACTACTCTTATATAAATATATATATATATATATGGTCTTTTTTTTAATAAAAAAAAATACTTTCATTAATAACATAACCAACTCCACTTACATCAAAGAATCAGACCAAACTATCAACAAGTCTTCTATATGCCAGACAAATTTTGCCAAAGTATGAACTGCTTCATTAGCCATTCTTCCTTTATGTTGGATTGAACATCTTGGAATTAACTTCATCAAAGTCTTGATTTCATAGACTAAGTTGCCCCAAGAAGACATCGACTCTTCTGCTGCCTGAATTTCGTAGTCTTGATTAGTACGCAGGTGGATGTTCTTTTAATTAAAAGTTTGTTGCTTTATTACTTTGTAGCAACCAACCAGCTGGTAGAAGTCGTCTTTAGTTTTCAGTATTAGTCGTTTGCTTTTCTGCTTTGGCTACTTTATCTATAATTTATTCCTTTACCTAAACCCATAATTACTAGTAGTCTTTTATATATTTTGTTATTTAAGGAATCTGACTCCAGTACTATTGTTTTCCTATCTATATATTATTTGAATTAAGGGGTTCTTAGTTCTCTAATAACCTAGTTTATCACCCTCATAAAACCCTTATAAAGCTCCTCTCAAGAGATAAGCTGGTGCATAAGGAGTTTGAGTGGCAGCAAAGATGGCTCACAAGGTCTCTCTTATCCTCGTTATTGTCCTCTTGATTTCGGTCCAGATGGGAGCTGCCAGTAGCAGGGAAATCATCCTGTCCGGTTAGTACTTATATATAGACTTAATTCTCTTGTTAGGTAATCTACTTAATTAACATATATAGATCCGTATATACGTTGAAGTTGAATGACTCTTGTTTTTGTTGGCTGTGGCAGAAGAAAAGGAAAGACACCGCAAAGAGTACTTCGATGTGAGTAAACCCCGGAGGCCTCCTCATTGCTCACCACGGGACCCACCAGAAAGGGGAAAGGGGGGGCGAGGGAGGGGAAGGCGATGCCCCCCGGCCGAGACTCCAGGCTGAAGCATACCATTATCCTGCATGATCTTTGTTTTCTTAGATTGTATCTTGGTGGTGATGATTTTTATTGTGTATTTTGCAGCTGATCCCAATATAAAAAAGCTCTGAAAATAAATTAATTTTTTAATATTGGACTCTATTTTTTTTTATAATAATTATGCGATGCGTACTTCACAACTATATATAATATTACTCTTACAAAAATATCAAAAAAAAGTAGCAACGATTTTAATTTTATATATGAACATAATAAATTAATTAAGTAGTTCATGATGAAAATGTTCATGAATTCTATCCAAAAATTAAAAAAAAAAATTAAATAAATAAATTTTAAAACTTAATCTATCAAAATCATACTCAAAACATGTTATATCTCCCGTCAGTTTAAACTTTTGAGACGAAACATGATTTCGCAAAACAAAACTAAATACATCAATCTTTTATTTTTATATGCAATTACAACATTAAACACTTCTAAATTTATTTGTTCAAGTATAACCAAATTGCAATCTATGATACATTTGCTGGATGTATTGGATTTACACTTACATGGCATTGAAAACAAAACTATTTTGGGTATGGTGGAGAGAATAACTCTCAATTCACCAACATAGAGTAACCCTGCAAGCGTAAGGAGGACACACTTGCAGGGTGCTCGAGATTTTAATTTTTACACCTTAATAAATAGAAATTTCGATGAGATAATTAACTTTATATTTTTCCCAAGATGAATGGGGCATTAGAGATGTACAAGGACAATATCCACAAGGAAAAAGGAAAAAATAAGTCTTCATCCACAAGGGATTGTTTCCTCTTAACTCATGTCATCTCATCTCATTTAATCATAATAACTTTCACAAATTCTCACATAAAATATAATAAACAATTCAATTTTTTCAAATCCTAAAACAAAAATAATATTCTAACAATGTTTTATTCAATTTTCATCTCATCTCATCTCAAAATAATACTTTTAACAATCTTTTGTTAAACTCCTTTGGAAATAAAAGCCAAGGGTCGAAGGATGTTTGGCTATTAGTGGTGTAGCCGGTCCAGCCTGGTTCGATTTTGGACAAAATTTAGAACCAATCAGATATGCATTGGTTTTGCATTTTCGAAAACCGATTACGTTTCGGTTACTCTCCTAAAACGGTACTTCCAGTTTTACCAATTCTGGTCCGATTCGGTCCATTTTTCTGGTTTTAATAATATTAATATTAGGACAAAATGTAATTATTATACTAATATACATTAGTATACTAATGTATACTAATTAATTAAAGCAAAATATAATTAATATATTAATGTATATTAGTATTATTAATATATTATATATTTATCAAAATGAATATGTTGAGAATTTAAACCATAAAATGTTATTAATATATATATTTTATGTTTAAAGCATATGATGAAATAAATTTTCATATTTGAGATTAAAATTTTTTGTTACAAATTATAATAACATTATCTTATATACAATTATAATTTATATTATTATATCTATTATAATAGTACAAAAAAATATTTAAAATATATAATATAGTGAATCAGTTATGTCCGGTCCAGTCTTAAAAAGCATAGAACCGGATCTGTATCAGCTGGTTTTGAAACTAAGGGAATTGGTCTCAAACCGGTTCTACCGGTTTGGGCCAATTTCCTGATTAATTTTTACAGCCCTACTAGCTATAATCCGCTGCTTCCCTGGCCTGACCATTTTTCCATGCGAAATATGTTCGTTTTTTAAAAATTAGTAACTCTGCTATCAACACTCCCAAAAGAATTTGCTTGGAAATAGCAACACAAGAACAGCCAAGTAGATATCAGGGTCTAGTCATAAACTACTGCAACGGTTTGTACAACATTATGAATAATCCTTAAAACTAGAAAATAGCTACAATTGAAGTTTTTTTCCCAAAAAAATAGGAGTACCTGGAGCAAAAACCTTGTCTAGACACACGCCAAAGACAAGTCAAAGAAATACTGCTCTTGTTGCAGCAGCCTCTTAGAGTAATAAGTGTAGCTCAAAGGGAATCCAATGACATGAAGAAAACAAAAGGAGCACCTAATCCTCGTGCTTTGGGAGCAAGAACCTACACAAATCACGGTTACAAGAATGAGATCAGATTTGAAAATAAAAAAAAGGAGTAACATTTGCACTTTTGGGGAGTGGACAAAAATTTGAACTTTTAGAAGAGTAACATGAATACCAGTAATGACACAGAACAGAAACAATGATTTCACATAAATCAACTTCCACCCTTCTGCTTGAGAGTAATCTTATCCCCCAAACTGAGAGCAATCCCCTGTGTCTTGCTCCTTATCCTGATGTAGCCACTCAGCTTACCATCTGCCTGTTTCTCTATGCTCACATTCACCAAAGCATCCTCTCCAAATACACTCTTTGCATACAAGTTGGCTGCCAGGAATCCACACTCCCCATCCAGTGCTGACCTGAAATTTAACTACCCAGATAACAAAGGGGAAATGCATATGTAGAATGTAATATTACTGTCAATCAAAAAACGAGCTGGAAAATTGTTTCTTCGCAGCACTTGAATCAGCAATTCGAGCATTTTTCCCATGCAAACATCCTCTACCTTCGTTATTGTCTTTTGCTTTGTTCCAAGTTTTGTTATCTCAAGTTTTCTGTTCTTTAATTTTCTTTAACTATTGAGATAGGAGGCCGCCGACCCAACTTCAGCAGGTGGAACTCAAGACACTCTTTCCCAACTAATAAGGGTTTTGGTTGACATAATTTAATCCAAGCATGAATAGATTGAGCTCCTTCGGGATCTCGGCAAACCCATAGCCAAACTCAATCCCAATCATATCTAGGGTAATAGTATGATATATTTTAATCTACATGGGGTATTAATAATGTTACGTTAATCATAATTGTGAAATTGCTGGTTAAATTACTACCATGGGCTGCACTTAGGTTGTTATTGCGAATTCTTCTCATTTCTCAGTTATGGAGTTATTTGTTAGTTAATATTCATGTTTATCTTTTATTTGTAACTTACATTTACCTAGTGGATCTTGCACTCATGACCACACCCTCCAAATAGCTAATCGACACTTGTAACAAACCTTTATAGTGTATATAGCCTGTTCTACAAAATTCATTAAAAGAGCATTACTTGCAGAAGCTCGACAAAAGAAGAGAGCTTCCCCCCTGCAAGGCAGCCTCCCAAATAAAACAAGGAAAGAAAAGAGCTTCTCTCTTGACCTAAACCACCCAAACAAGCCTATTTAACAAAGCTTTTTAATTCCAACGACTTGGGGATCAGAATCCCTTTTCACAATTCAGCAATTCATCCCTTTAAACCATAAACAAATGATGATCTAATTGGCTTAAATTGCATTCCAATCCAGACCCAACCCAGCCTGCCCAAAGTTTCAGCTTTGGTATCCAGCATAGGCACCTTTCTACTAACACAGTGAAGGCACAGGCAAATATTGTCATACTTGTCCGTATGAGCTATTACCACTTCAATGTCATAATACTCAGACTATTGGGATGTGCTAGCTCCATGCAAAGCCAAAACTAGTGACACCATAGCAAGCAATTCAGTCGAGTAATTTCTATTCCCAACGTTTTTTGGAAATAATAACTAGTTGCCTTGAGACCTATGGCACATACATCAAATTTGCTGATAGTAAGAAGATACAACTTACGGTGCCGTGAGGCACTTCATGTTCGTTGATTTGATAATGTGATCAAGGAAATCTTTCTCATCTTGAATTACAGTGTTGACAGCAACCTGCAGAGCATAACACGTGAACATGAACATTAACACAAAGTCATCAACCAATCACTACTAACAAAAAAAATGATCCTTCGGCTAGTGGAAGCCGACAACATTTAACTAAAGAAGCAGAGCTTGTGATAAAAGTAGAAGCAAGATGGCAACAAGGAAGGTAGCAAGTTAAAAGCAGCTCAGCTTATAAATGCAGATGTTGCTCCATGTAAAGAAAACAAAACCAATTATCTTCCCACTGTAGCTAACAATTCTTTTCTTCAAAATGGAATTTTGACCTTTGAATAAGCTTGTTTTCTACAAGTTTTCATTCTTGATTCAACAAGTAAATGTGTTTGAAGAACATCATCAAGCAAGAAGTGACTATCAAGTACGCGAGTGTGTGTGTGTGTGCGCGCGCGCGCGCACACAACCAATTCAGGTTGAATTGATTGAAAGAGAGAACTACAAATAAATCTCGTCTTCGTATAATGGTAGTAGAAACTTTTCAGCCCAATGACTAGTTGATTGCTACCTTTGTTTATGAAATATTAACAGTAGTACTAGGTGATTCAAGGAATTCCACATGTACCTTGTTTTCCCACTCAAATTCTGCCCACATTGTTCTAAAAGCTACATCACCACACACTGCAGGAGAGATGTAATCCATGATGTCTATATGAATGTCATTCAGCACAACCACTGTTCGCTCATGTACATTTGAAGTCTCATAAACTATGTTCCCGAAAATGACCCCAGTCTCAGTTGAGGAAACTTTGATGTTGGCCTTTATTTGTTTGCTTGATTCAGGAGCTAGTGTATAATTCTGTGGACGTTCAACAAGTTTAAGGTCACCCATAGTTGCCAACTCCAAGCACAAATTCTGTAAGGTCTCCTTAGTTCGATTGATAACTGTAACATCAAGAACAATATCATAATGATGAACAGTCACATAAGCTTCAGCATACACTGGATCACTAAAACCAGTGAGTTGGAGAATGCGGTTAAGTTTATTCACATCATCCCCATCCTTTACAAACTCTCCAGTTGCACGCTTTAGATCATCTTGCACTGCATCTTCTAACTCCAGTTGGCTCATACCCTGGAAGTTAGATGCAGCCATAAATATACATTAAAATTTATTTTGTTAAACTTGTAACCACCACTAACCAAAGATAGTTGAGATATCTAACCACCAATAAGAAACACCAACAGACTCACAAAAACAGTAATATCCACGCACTCTTCTCATATTACACACACACAATCACATAACTTTTTTACCTTCCTGCTCTTTAAATAGTAGAAGTCACACAGACACAATTTTTTACCTTCCTCCTCTTTAAGATGGTAGAAGTCAAACACACACACACACAACACACAGAACTATTTTACTTTCCTGTTCTTTAAATAGTAGAAGTCAATTAGGTCATCTGGTTGCGCACACACACACACAATCACAGAACCTTTTACCTTCCTGCTCTTTAAATGGTAGAAGTCAATTAGGTCATCTGGTTGAGTATGAGATATCTGAGCCTTCGCCTTTATTTCTTGTGTTTCCTGGAGTTGCTTTTCTGAGAGCATTTGGACAAAACTCTGACGACAGGATTGCAACCATATTTTTCTGATCTCATCACCAGTATTGCAAAGCAACCTTATGCAGAGGACAATTCTATCATAAGAATCATTGTCAATTGGGTGAGGAAGAACCGAAGATTGTCCTAATTGCAGCATAGAGACCATGATCAGCAATGCCTGTGTAGATTCCTTATTCACTTCAACTTTAGATTGCTGTACCTCTTCCAACCTCAGAAGAAGCTTAGTCAGTGTACAGGCCACAACTGCCCCAAGAAAAAAGTCACCAGTGAGAAGCAGGGTTCTAAGATTCCCAGATGTCAAGGATCCTTGAACAAGTGTAGGAGGAGAAAAAGCAGTTTCAGAGGCCGCACTCTGGGTCGCATAGGTGCCATCAGCGAGGATAGCTGGTCTTTTGGAAGAAAGAGTAATGGAGTTCACTTGCTTATCCTTCTTAGAAGATTCAGTAGCTTCCTCTTCTTCTGAAACAGAGTAGAAAGGTAACTCTCCAAGGCACTGTTTAATGGTTGCAATGCCACTTCCAACTTCAGAAAGTGACAGGCAATACTCTCCAATGATCCAAAGAGCACAGGAACAGACACGTGCAGCTCGGATCTGGTAGAAAGTATCCAATAGCCTTGTTATTATTGAAACCCTAAGTTTAGGGTTGGTTTCAATTATCTCTCGAACAAAAACAATGACATCAACAGCAGAGCCAACATTGCTGTCACCCAAGAAATCCATCAACAGGTGTACCACTGTGCTTGCAACTTCTGGGAACTTAATTGCGCAAGAATGAATGGCCTGAATAAGCATCTGCCTGTATTCACCATTCTTCTCAAGCTCTCCACTCTGAGTTTTAACAACTTCTTTCTTCAAGGTAAGAACAACCTCATTGATGTTCCGTGGAGTAATAAGATCAAGAACAATATCCAGCGTCTTCCTACGGATGTCAAGATTCGGGCTAGAAAGTGCCCTTAGAACATCCATTATAAGGTCAACCAAAATATCCCTATGAGAAGACTTGAGCTCACTCAACCGATCAAGCACAATAAGCTTCACATTGTTGTCACTTTGAGAAAGAAGAAGCTGACAGTAAGTGTTTGCAGCAGCTCTAATAGCAGTCGGAGCAGATGACAGAGAGACAAGTGTCCCAGCACATTCGTAGATAACCGCAGTGGAAGGCACATTCAGTAAGGATATAATAATTTTAATGTACTTTCCCTTCTCACCTCGATTAGTTCTACACACTTTTCGGATCAACTCCAGCACAACCATCTGAAGCATATCACCCCATTCAGAAACCCTCTCAACATGGGTCAAAAGGTAATTAATCGCACGATCTTGGGCACAATTGAAAAGCATGAGAAATGCATTCCGCTTAGCTGATTGATCCTGCTCTGTCAAAAGAACCTTCTCAATCATATCAGGTGCATCACCCAAAATTTGCTCACCCTGAGGAAGCTTATATATCGACATCACAGCTAATATGGCATTCCTTCTTATAAATGGGTGTCGGTGCTCCAAATTTTGCAAAACGGAAGGGATCAGTGGCTCAATTATTTCAGTCTCTTTCAAGCGGCAAAGAAACCTCAATGTTACACCACGAATATACTCATTTGGGTGCTGAAGGTTGTTCCTCAAATTTTGGCATATCAAGATCATTTCAGGTAACACCCTACCCTTTGCATCCGTTTTTTCAATGATCTCCAAATATAGCAGAAGAAGCTTTTGGATTGTATGGTCCTCCGAGGGCAAAACATATCTAATAATTGTAATAAAAAGTTGAGGTAGTGTTTCACCATTCAACAAAAGCATGATCGCTTTCATCATCGCATCAATTTTGGCAGGCATGTCATTGCCTTCAAGAGCTTCTTTAATCTCATTTGCAATTGCAGGTGTTCCTTTGTCAAAGTGAACGAGCAGAGAACAAGATTTCTCCATTTCTTAACTGCACAGAAAGTAGATTGGACTCATACTAATTCATATCGAATTTTGAATATAACATCATTAACGAATAACCATAGAAAACGTGTGTGCACTTTGTTTAGACATTGAAAGCAGTAGAAAAAGCAAACTTTCTTATTGATAATAAGCGACTAACTTTTATGGTTGAGTGTCAACCTATGCAATCCTTCCTGGAAAGGGTAGACTAGATTGAGTTTTAGTGGGGATTAAGGCTAAGTTTGATTGAGTTTAGTTTAGTTTAGTTGTAAAAGCCCAAGTTCAAATTCTGTTTTTTCTCTTTCGATTTACGCTGCTTCTGAAGTCGAAACTTCAGAGGGAAGGGAGAAAAAAACACATCTGGATGCGTTACCTTTACCCTGACAAAAAGTTACATCTACACCTTCCATTAAAACTTTGAATTTTCACAAAAAATGAAAGGTTCCAATACACTTTAAAAACAAAAATAATAATAATAGCGCATTCAGACTCGTGGAAATCTATGTCCCTAAAGCGTGCGCCAACAAGGCAGAAAAAAATCCCGATTTAAAGCAGACTGGAGTTCAGTCCACACTTAGATCAAGTACCAAATGACAATCCTGAAAGTACATTTTCTGTTTGATATCTCAAAAAACCAGATCAAGAATCGATATGTAGCACCTAATTCACCAACTTTAGATCCGGAAATTAATCCAACACCTAAATGACAGTCTCCGAGAAAACGTAGGAAATGATTGGAGAAGAAAACAGGCTCTCTCGAACATTAAGATTTTTATCACGAGGTGAGGGGCACTCAATTAAACAGAGAAGCCAGAAAAGTTTAAATTCAGATTTCATTTCTTCTTCGATTAAGATTACAAACGGAAGGGGACTCAGCAATCAACAAGATCTTCGAAAGAAAAAACAACAAATGAGAGAGAGAGAGAGAGAGAGAGAGAGACCTGTTGGGATTGAGATGCTTGAATGAGACCGCTGGGGAAGGATGGGTGAGCTCCGAGTGCCGAGATCAACGAAACTAGATCTGAAATGTTTTGGTATTTACTTGTAGAGATTTTTACCCAGAGCGCACAATCCTTTCGATCTTACTCTGTACCATTCATTCGGGTTCTTCTGATTCGCTGAGGATCCGTTGTAGAAAGCAAAGATATAAAATTCATGATTTTGTATTTTTTTTTTTTAAGTAAAATTGTCATCATTTATTCATAAAAATAAAAAAAATAAAAATAAAATAAAAACTTATATTCATGATTGGATACCTTCTAGGATGTCCCTTTAACAAAGGTAATATCATAAATCAAAATAATATATTTGAAGTTTTACTAATATACTATTTCTTTTTGTGGTCGGTATAGTGTTCATTATTAATGATATTCTTTACAGACAAACGTCCAAGAAACAACACTCTCTGCCTAAATAAGAACTCAACCTCACATATCATAAAAAGAGAGAACTCAACCTCTATAGACAAATACTCGAGCGATAAACTTTTTTTTATTTTAATTAACAATAAGGAAATTAAAAAGAAAAGTAGTAAGATAGATATAAAAAAGGACGAATTACGGTTTGGACTAACTCTAATAGACTTTGGAATTTGTGACGGCCCGTGAAGCCAACACATTTGTCACTTTTCAACCACAAAAGTCAAATATGAAAGGTCTGGTAGTGGTAAGTCCGGTGATCTGGTGTATGTGTCAAGAAAAGATGTCAGAAAACCACGTGTAGATGTGGGTAGGATATGAGAACCACGTAGGTTGATTTTTGCAAAACCATCACTTTCTTCTTAACGATTTTCAACCTATAAATTTGTTTGTACTGCACATGTTTCTCAAGAGTTGTTGAAAAGTTATAGATCTATATTTTCGACTTTGAATAAAACAAAATAAAATTAAAAAAGAAATATTGATAAATAAGATGGATGAATGGAGGAATGAGGAAAGGAGAGGAGGAGGAAGCCAATGTCTCCTCCCCTTTCAGCTAAAGTCAGGTTTGAAACCCTTAGATTTTTAAGTGAGAGAGATGGGAGGAGGAGCCTAGGATTTGAGAGAAATGCTTTATCTTGTCAAAAATCATGATTTTGAAAGGACGCAACTTTGGATTAAATAGATCAGAAGTATACTACAATCTAATTACAAGTTGAGTATAAAAAAATTAAAAAAAAAAAAAAAAAGGATAGATATACAATTCTTTTTACAACTTTTTATATAATATGTTTTAAAAGAGAATATTTATGTAAAATTATGTTATTTTTATAAGTTAGTTTACAAAATATTCCTCGTTTAAAACATAATTATATAAAAAGTTGTAAAAATAATTATATGTCTATCATTTTCTATTTTTAGTAGAGTGGTATGATTTGATTGGTTGTTTGAAAATGAGTTGTAAAACAGTTTATTTCTCTAAAAAATTTACTTTTTCATTTACTTTGAGCGGGCAAGGACAAAAATTTTGAATTATAATATAAAAGAAAAATTAGTATTTTAATATGAAGCAATAATTGAGTTATAATATAATTGTGTTTTATCATTGTCCATTGTTAAAATAGTAGCTGGTTTTAATATCAATTTTTTTTTATGAATAATGATATACATACAATCGTATTTTAAATTAAAGGTATTTTGTAAAGTGATATTATTTTTATGAATTATTTTACAAAAATATCTCTCATATACAATAGACTTCTGGAAACAATATATGTATATTATTTTCTATTTTTTATTATTCACATAAGTACTATTAGGTTGCGTCTGGGTAGTAAGGAATTCTTAGATATTTTATAAATAGTAGTGAAAAAATAATAATAGAATATTTAATATTAATAAAAAAATATAAAAAATAATAATAAAATAATAAATAGTAGTGAAGAATTCTCAGAATACATATCTCACTATCCAAACTAGGTCTTAGTCTATCACAGCTCTTTTTCCGTTTAGAGATTTTGGGCTGATTTGAATTCAAAGATAAAATGTGATAGTTTTAGATAAAATATGAAAGTTACAAAAATATTGTTATAATATTATTTTTTTAATATTATTTTTATTTTAAGATTTAAAAAAGTTAAATTGTTTATTATATTTTGTATGAAATTTTAAAAAAATTATAATGATAAGATGAGACGAAACATCTTTTGAATCTAAACGGAGTCAATGTGTTTAGCAATTAATATATATGGTATAGGTTAGAAATAGGAAGTTTCATTAATGTTTTCTTCCATTATCATTAATCTAGAATATTTTGCTAAATCAAAGATTGTGAAATGTTTAATTAATATTTTTTTAAATGATAGGAGGTTGAAGGGACACACAGAGAAGGAAGGGAGAAGGAAGAATGATGGGAAATGTCAAAATGTTGTGTTTTGATTTAATTGAAACACACTGTTTCACTCAATCCCACCTCCCCGCATGACACTACTGATTTCTGTCCTCCCTTTAAATGAAACACACAATTTCATTAAAATGATGTGACGATTACTCCAAATGAGAGAAGTGTCAAAACAGTGTGTTTTGATTTAATTGAAACACATTGTTTCACTCATCCCACCTCCTTGCATGACACTATCAATTTTCGTCCACCCCTTTAAATAAAACACATCATTTCATTAAAATGATGTGCCGATTACACGTCAGTTGCATAGGCCAGTTGCATTAAGAATGTTTCTTAATTTAATCTTAAATCTTAATATATTTTGTCACTCAAGCTCTGGCCTTTCCTGATTAGAAAACCAAATTTCATACTTAACCCACAAGATGATAGTCAGCAAACTCTAACTGGTGCTCCCCCATCAACCCCACCATTTTAACTTAGAAGCATGTGGATATCGTACAATGCCGCATTATGTGATAGAACATTGTCCTTCGGCCGTCTTTCCTCTACCATATGAAAGTCTACATTCTTGAGGCCGTGGAACAGAAATCTCCTTTAACATCTACATATCATATAAATCTAGCATTTTGCATAGCCTATTTTGTTGTTGTGCCATAGCCAATGGTGGCTGTTGCAAAAGTCCCCAACAATCCTTTTGCCAGACTGCTAACTCAAAAAGTTTTTAAAATGTTGTCTTGGCCAATATAATAGTCTATTGACCAAGAAAATATGAAATCGAGAGTACTCTGTTTGTCTCACTTTCCTCAAATATATATATATATATATATATATATATACATACTTTTACATTAGTTTTGGTGTTAATTAGTATTTTAGTAGGAATATTTATAGGGAACGGTAAGTTCCTTAACTCTCACTCTTTTTACGTTGAAATTTTTAGTAATATCATCATAGTAGAAAAAATAGGGGACTTGAAATTTACTAGTCCTCCATCATTTTCTGCATGTAAGTAAACAAAAAAAGGAGAAGGCTATGGTGACATTTGGGTAGGAAATTGTGATTTAGAATCAAAGCAATCGGGCAAAATAATGGAACCATCTTTTCATGAAAGACGTTTTAGTTAGTTAGTGCTCAACATAGAGATTTAGTGCATTGAAAAGAAAATTATTGTTTATCATCCTCTTAATCATTATTTTCTCATCATTTCCTTATATAATATTAAGTTAGTAAAAAATAACTAAATAATGATAAATAATTATTCAATCGTCTCATTTAGATAGTGAGATGAGATGAGATAATTTTAAATGAAAGTTAAAAATTGAATAAAATATTATTAAAATATTATTTTTTAATATTATTATTATTTTAAAATTTGAAAAAATTGAATTGTTTATTATATTTTGTATGAAAATTTAAAAAATTATAATAATAAGATAAGATGAGATGAAACCATTTTATATCCAAACAAGACCTTTACGTTACACATGAAGATGATGGTTAAAGGTACGATGAATAGTATTTTTCATTTTAAGAAATAAAAAAATTCTATATATTACACTCTGTTCCATTTTTATTTCACTATGATGAAGTAGTATTGCATGTCAACCCTTGAAGTTTTATTTTAAAATAATATAAAATTATCTGTAGGCGATAAAAAAAAAGTGTCGCATTTTACGTGATAGAGAAGCATTACTCTTGTATCCATATAATTCTCAAGCAGCCAATGAGATGAAAAGGCTATTTATCAGGTTTTTGGTTGCATCATTAGTGTGACATCCGCACTGATGTTGAAATCTCTTACTTTTAAATTTAGTGTGCATTTGCATAACTATAAAACAATTGAACTCATTTTAAATTTGTGAACCAAAAAACGATAGAAACTCTTAAGTTTTAAAATTCAATATAAATTTAATAAGAGTAATGTTATATGCAGTCGTGCAGTGCATAAGCGACGTGCAATCGTTTTAAAAAAGAATGAGATTTATTATTAATTTTTTTTTCATGTAGGTCCCGTATATCTTCACTTTTTTTAAAGTGATTTCACAATGTTTACGCACTCACGACTACAACTATTATTTCTCATTTAACAATTATAAATAATAATTTTTCTTTTTAAAAAAATAAATTATATTTGCGAGCACCGTAAAATGGCAACTTTGCAAGAAAATGTATTGTTAAATATTTTTTATAAGAATAATTATTCTCATCGACCACTATTCATCTCTACACTCTACACCTTATGAAGAAAATAAAAATAAAAATAAAAAGTTGTGAGGCGTGAGGTGTGAAATGTAGAAGTGAATAGTAACTTATGTATAGCAAATCCATCCCTTAAAAAATTATTCTTTGTACCAACTTGTAAGCTAAATGACTTTTTTCCCTTAAAAAATTCCTAATACTAATACATATTTAAGATATTTTAAACGTGATAAATATTGATATAATAAATTCTTAATAATATAACTTGAAATTAAAAAAGAAATAAACTGAAGATTGGCCTCAACCTGGGATGAGTAATAAAAAAAACAGTCACGGGTTCGAACCTACTGTTGTGATTAGATCATTCAAAAAGGAGTGATGGAATAAGCGATATTTATGTCGGTTTTATAAATCGGGAAATGATATTCCCCACCAAGAAATATCACCGATCAAATTCAACCGATTTTTTATTTTTACTTATAGTTAAGGAAATGTTTTTTTAATAAGTTTGTGATTTTTTTTTTTAAATATTCAAGGAATTTAAAGAAATATATTTGAAAAAAAAAATTAAACTTTCGGTAGCTTTCCTCCATAGGTGTAGTAGCAGTCTCTTTATTGAAAAATTATTCTCATTAGTTACTATTTACCACCCCACACTTCACACCCTATGAAAACCACCCCCACACTTTATGAAAAAACTATACGTATAGGATGTGAAAGTGAATAACGACTTATGCATAGCATTAATCTTCTTTATAATGAGTGATGATATGGAAGGGGGTCCAATTATCAGACTGCTACAAATGTCCATCGTCTATCGTTACCTTCCCTCCCTGCCCGTTATGTCTCTTTCTTTCACCTAAAAGCAGCAGTTGCTTTAACTTGGATTGGTATCAATACCACTTACCAAAGTACCTTTGATGTGGGAATAAGAAAGAAGAACCACTACCATTTTGTTTCGCCAACCATGACCGATCAGATCATCCTAGTTTAAACCCCCAACAGTTACTATTTCATAAATACAGTTTTTTTTATCTAGAATTTGTTACTTCTAGTCACAAATTGACTTCTTATATTTTAAGTAGCTTTTGATTTAAGTGGTTGGCCCATAAAAATTATTTAAAATGTCTCGTACCAACCAATATAATTATTGATCATAAATCAAGGATTAAGGATAATATTACTCCCCACAACATTGTTTATTTCCACAAAATTTGAGCTACAGCTTGGGAACCTGGAAACCTGATTTCAATCGAATTGTTCTTCAATTCCAAACTTCCAAAACACATAAATTCACTACACTTCAGCTCTTTTTTTTTTTTTTTTTCGTCTCTCTTCTGTGGGCCAGCCCTATAATATTACTCCATTTGTAAACTGCTTCTGCAGGTTTATCTTTTACTGTGAGAGATGGTTTTATATAAATGTCACTTTTAGAGGCCCATTTCCCACTTTACAATGTCATATAGCTATGTTGTTTCTGGTATCTCTAAAAATTTCCAATTGGGCAATTAATGGCAGGGATTTGGAAGTCTACTGGTTTCCTTCCATCCCCAGCCTTGCCTAACGCCTTTTGGAATAGAAATTATTAGGGATAGATTCATGTCAGAGAAGACAAGGCTATAAGCTTCCTGTTTAATTGTCTCCTGACATAATAAACTACTAACTATATCAGGGGTCTGCTAAGTGAATACCTGTGGCCTGACTGCTTTTGCCTTCCTGTGTCCATGGACATACTTCTCTAATCCACTTGAAGATTTCCCCTATCCACTTGGCGAGCAAACCAAACAAATAAATGATTTAAAACTTGGACTCTCAGACTTTTCTCTTTCCTTTTAAGATCTTTCTGCAGTTCGGCTGTCTCCGCGATTGGAGGTCCACCATATCCATCCATCATTACATGCAAACTAAGATCTCCCTTTCCTTTCATCAAGATTCAACAGGAGTTAGGAATATGGAAGTATTTTGGTTAGACGCATCATGGAATAAGAGAAAAATTGATATCAAATCCATAATATATTGCACATCTCATCTGGAAGTCAAGAAGATGGAAGGTAAATGATTAAGGGAACAAAAGAACAAAAATCCAAATAACCAGAAAAGGGGAGTGTATTTTACGCTGAAGATAGGAGTGAATAAAAGAATATGAGGATTCAATTCCGATACCTTATGAACTCAGGAATCTGAATTGAGAAAGAGCAATGAGAGAACACGTATATTGGTTTTCACGATTGCTACAAGCTTTACCAACCAGATGACCAGTAAAATATGCTACTACTTTGGAGCTATGTTACAAAAACTGTTGGTTGTACATACACTTTCGGCCAGTAACTTACCATCTATATGTTGCATCGATCATAACCAGAGAACCATGATGAGGGTTCGGTGAGTTTTGGCAACTCACCATCTTCACCATTATAGAATGAGTCAAATTCCTCTCTCCATCTCTGATCACTAGCAATATGAGCCTCCCCAGTGTCGTACTTGGCAATATGAGTATCATCATAAACTGGTCGGATTGCTTCTCTGGGTAAACGAGATTCCGTAAGGAGCTCATTAAGGGCACTAATCTCCTTTTTATGTTTTTTCTTCAGTCTATCAACCTGTTTGTGGGCCTCCTCAGTTTCTTGCTCTGCTTCCATGGCTCGCTTCTGCATAAAAATCTCTTAAGAAATCAAATTTGGTCAAAGTAGAAGGTTGAGACACAAAAGGATCTGTTTTGAGCAAACATTAGAGGAATTACTAGCATATTTCTTCTAAGATCATCACTTGGCTCTAAATATTGTGAAGTTCACCATTGTCCAACATGTTCAAAGCTTAATTCAAATTAAAAGCAATATAGCAACAATTTTTATAATTTATAGATTATGATTCTGTGCGCTTTTGAAGCTTCAATAATAGAAACATTTGGTCAAAAGTATAAGCTCATTATGTAACATGTACAGCTGTTCAAGTTCAGGACTTTTTAACAGGTCTACTTTTTTAGTACAACCTCAGCACTGTTAAACGGGAAAAATGAAAAATTTAAAAGTCCATCTAAACAACTTATTGCGAGGATTGAGGAGATTACTAGAATGTGGAAGACAAAGTATGAGATTTTGAAGGAGAGAAAATGACAGGATATCATAACGTTCCAATATTAGAATCATGAGTGGTATCACCCATTAAGAGTCTTCTCATCAAGATGGTATTGACCCAGAATAAGTTGTATCTCAAATGTGATCTTTTTCCCCTTCCTATTAGGGTAGAGATTGATACCACGGATTATTAACCCATTGAATGCCTCTGTAACTTACCAAAAAAAAAAATTGTATAATGTGCGTAAGAGTTTGGTAGACGGTGAGGTCTGTAATACCAATCAAAAGAAAAGGAAGAAAATTATAAAGCCTCAACAACAAAAGACTGCAAACTTACCTGAGAAGACACAATAGCCTCTTCTGCTTCTTTCAGCCGCACAAGTAATTCTCCTGCAGCCTGCACAGCTTCAGCTGTGTCCCTCAATTGAGCCTGAAGTCCTTTATTTTCATCCCTATAATATCGCCTCTCTTTTTCTCTTTCTACTCTTAATGCTGAGACTTCTGCTGCAAGGGCATTTATGAACTTGGACTCAGCACCCTTAACTCCTGCTTTTGCAGCTGCTTTCTTCACGTCCTCTATTCCTTCACGGATCATCCTATGCCTTGCAAGCAACTGAATATGTTTCTCTTCCAAATCTGCATAGACTTCCAAAATGCGTGCATGCCCCTCTATAGCCATCTGCATTGCTTCCTTCAGCTCTTCGGCACATTTCCTCTCAGTTTCTAGTTCTTGCTTTGTCTTTCTGGTTAGTGACCTGCTAGCTTCAAGTTCAGTTCTCAATTCTTCAGAAAGAGAAATCCACCTGCTCTCTGCCTCAGTCCAATGAATTCTTTCCTGTTCAAGTTTCTCCTCAGCACTCACAGTGGACTCCAGAATTCCAGTAAGAGGTGGAGCCAAATGAGGCTGACATGAATAAGTCAATTGCGGTGGTGGATTTTGTCTTCGACATGAAGTGGATGAAGAATCTATGTAAAACTGTAGCTGACTTCTTAAATTTTGAATCTCTTCCATCAACACTTCCTTCTCACCCATATCATAGAAATTCCGATAATGTTCCAGCTCATCTTCAACTCTTTTCAAATTGATTTTGGTCCTTAAAACATCAGGATGATTCTCATACTTTTCCTTTAAGATCTGTAGAACAGAGGTAAGATATATGCACAAGGTACTAAAGGGAACTTTGAGAACAAGTTTCTACCTTATGCTCCTGTGTGAAGGACACTAGCTCTTCCTGCAAGAACTCCTCAGAGGGTAAAAATCCGTCCATAAGGTTCTCAAGGCGAAGAATTTTATCCTCCCTTGTCTGTGCTATTATGGCATTGCATTCCCTCTCATGCTTATATTGTTGCATCTGTAAATGATCAATAGAAAAGGTCATGTCAACACTAAAAAATAGTGGCTATAGTCTGTTATCAGAAAATTTTGAAAGAGACCAACCAAACAATTAAGCTGCACAATCTCAGAAGTTTGCTTGGCACAGAAATCTTCTAGTGCCATTTCTCTCCTGATAGATCCTGCCAAAACCTTCTCCACTGCCTGTGTAATAGGGAAAGGTCAACTAAATCATGCATGCTAAAATCCCAGAATGATATATGGAAATCCAGCTGTCTCTAAGCTTACTTTGGGAACTTGCTTCTTCAATTTGTCAGCAGGCTCTGAGACATCAACAGGTACTAGCTGTAGGTTTGAACTGTCATCAGCCTCTGTGGCCACTAGCTGCATTTTATTCTTGCAACTGGTACACATAAATACAACTGAATCTTCTTCTAGTGTATCACCGAGAGAGGTTTGGACACCCATATCAACTTTTTCAACTGGTAAAACTGGCTTAGATTCTGTATGTTTTAACGAAAACCTGAATGATGACTGCCTTAGAGCTGAACTTTGGCGATGACTATCAATAATTTCAAGGCCATGGTGGATGCTTGCTGCCAAATGTTCAGTTGATGAAATAAAGTTTTTACTTTTCTCAGCAGACAGAGTATTAGATCTCATGGATTTCTTCAAAATATGAGCAGCCTCTGGGCCTAACTTCTTGTCATCTTGCGGATCTTTCTGTGAAGCAGTCAGCATTGATGAAGTTCTCAAGCTTTTCCTGCTTTCGCAGATTCTGGGTGAAACACTTTGAATTGGAGACTTGAGTACTGGAGAGACATCAGTTGGAACAATGCTCAGGCTAGGAGGAGACACACAATTCACCGAGCCATTTGACAAATCATTCAGTGCTTCTGCACTGGAGATGCTGGAAGAAACTCCATTAAGTTCAGAGACTGAGCAGGAAGAATTATCCCTCACATATTTGGTAGGTGATTCTTCATTTTGAAATTTACTGAGAGACGAGCTAAGAATATTTGTTCCCTCTGCAGGTTGCCAAGATGGATCTCCATCAAGGACATTAATTTCTCTGTAATTTTCGTTTATGAGATTGGGATTAGTTAGCACATTAGCATTAGAAGAATGTGAGGGGTTTCTAACAGAATCTGCACAGTCAACAATCATCACTTCATCATGTTCAGATGCTCCTTCTTCCATACTAACATCTGTATCCTCAGAACTATGTTCTTCAGTGCATCCACCTCCAGATGTGTAGCACTGAGGCACATTAAAACTTACATCTTCAGAGTCTACAAGTTGCAAGTCTAAATTTACAGCATTGTTTTGGCCCAGATCAATTGTATTGTTAGTTTCACTGTAGGCTATTTGCTTATCCACTTGAACACAGAGCCTCTCAACAGCTTCCTCATCAATCTCCATCTCCTCATCACCATCGTCGTCCACATGGGTTAATGTCACTGGACAATTGAGGCTAGACTTTAGTAGATTCAAGCTTCTACGGATCCATGCTGCTGAGTGACCTCCATTTGAGTCAATGGCATATCCGCGGTTAGCCTTATATCTATCTAGTTCATCCTGTTGAATTCATCTATTAAATTCATATTTACGAGTTTAAGTTTGTGTATTGGAGAAACACAATTGTTATGAAATAAAATATACCCTTAGCTGCCTTATCACTTTTCTTAAGTGATTCACATCATTCTGCATTACTTCATTAACAACTGCCTTGTTCTTAATCGCCTTAGCACGCTGAGCAAATCTCAATGTACTGAAAGTTTCACTCTTACAGCTGCAAAATTGAGTTATGTGACCTTCCATTTCAAAAAGAAGAAGCAAGGCTGCTATGATAAAAGATGGGCCCAGAAGTATTACCCTTGTGAAGGAGAAACAGCACAGACCATCGCTAATTTTGAATTTCCCCCAAGAGATTCCTGCAATAAGAATGTCAACCTGGAGTCTCTATAGGGGATATGTCTTTGCTTACCCCCGTTTGAGAAACTTCAGCAAGAATGTTGATCAAATTCCTGCACTCCAATAATTTATCCCAATTAGAACTTAACCTCTTTTTTCTGACACATTAACACATAGTTAAGCAAACAACTTCAGCATAAGTTGAGAACAATTATCAGTCTTGCTGTAGAGGCTGCTCAAACTCATGAGTAAATGTAGATTAAGAAAAAGTAAATTCGGCAATGCCATTGGCAATTATGATGGGAATATGCTGGCTTGTACCACCAAAAACTACAATAGGTATCATTTTTTTTCCATCTAGTTAAGCATGGCATAGGCCTTTTCTCTAAATTGTCAAAATTAGTTCCATAACATGTAGTTTATCATTTAATAAAAGTCTCACTTGGAACATTTCATACTAAATGTTATGCTAAAATCGTTCAATCCTTCCCTAATTCTTGATCCTCTGTTTCTAAATACCACCAATGGTCAAATGCTTCAAAGGAGATAGATTCCTCATCAAGGTTACTCATATTGAGACTAAGAATTTGCAGGAAAGAATTTCTATGCATCAAAGATCTCTGTCGATTATGATATTATTGATGATTGATGATATAGTATCTTCAGAGTAGAAATTCCTTAATGCACGCTACAGAGAGACTCTTGTCATTCTCCCGTACCAAAACATTAGTTCTACTCTACAACATTTATGCTCCTATCTTTTGACCATTATGTTTGCCCCTTCAATTTATCCGCTTCTTGCATCCATAAGTTGTTAACTTCCATTCTCCTTCCTTCAATGTTGCTTAGAATACTAGGAAATTTAATCCAAAAGGAAATAAGTCAACTTCACCAATTCAGACAATTTTTATTATTAAATTAAACTTCGTTTGACAGTTCTGAGATAGTCGTAATTGAAATAGCTCTGAAGACGAATGGATACTGATGACATTAAATTGAGAACTTGACGATGGGCAATGTTATGTTATGCCTATTTGATCATAGTAAAATGTTAATCATGCATGCAATAGTGCATTGGTAAACCATAATCAAAATGCAGGATGACATAAAATATCATATGAAAGTTTATATGCTAAACTATACCCAAGCTGTGAGAGCGATCGATTAATATTCCCTGCTTCCTTTAAACGCTCTCCTGCTGCACGAGTTAACTTTTGTCGCTCTGAACCAGCTAGATCAACAAGATTTATTCTGCTTGTTTTGAAGCTGCTTAAAGCATCTGCTTTGCTCTACCAAAATGACAGTTTACATAAAATTCCACTAGCAAATACGTGATGCAAAATCAATAAAGAAAAAGAATTATTTACAATTCTCTTGTTCGTTAAAGAGTATATCCCAAAAGCTTAATTTGTAAGGAAATAAGCAGTCCAATGTTGTCTAAGCCGAACTGGGCACTCAGGCAGGGCAAGGTACAACCCAAGGCACCACTGAAGCCCTAAGGTAAGATGCCTTTAGCTCTCACCTTCAGCGAGGAAATTGCCTGTAGCCAAACACCTTAAGTGAGCGCCACTCAAAAGTTGCTACATTTTAAAGGTTGTCCAAATAAATCTTTCAGGAAGTGGCTTTTAAACTTAAGTTCAATAAAAGGATAACTTTTTCCTTTGCAAGAGTGCACTTTAAATTGATAAAGGTGGGTTGTTTGCAAGTCCTGACAAAACCAAAGGCCAAAACGCAAAGAAATTTTTTTTTTTTTAGTCTACATAAAATGGGGACTGCTCATGCAAGTCCATGCAGTTATATGTTTAAAAAAAATTAAAATTACAATAATATACTTTTTAAAATGATCTTTTTTCCCTTTTACCCTCATTTATCAATGGAACTGCACACGCAGTCTCCCACGCAGGCCTGCAAATAGAATTTCTCTTTTTTTTTGGGGGGAGGGGGGGGGGGAAAGAAGAAAGAAAAGCATGTGAACAATAAAAGTAGCCTTTTTTGCATTTGAAATATTGACTCAGTCAACAATAGGATTAATCACTAAGACCTAAAATGCCGGGCAGGCCTGCATAACAACCAAGAACAAATTGTGGGCCATGCACTCAAATGCCAAAAGACTTCCCCAATTCACGTCATTTAAATCAAATGCTGAAATCTATAGAATTTTATGCCACAATCTAACCAACAAATTCACAATCAAATATGATGTCAAAAGCTTCTCAAATGCACCTTACTTGGCTAGAAGAGTCTTGTGTTTCTTGTTTCTAACATCCCTCTAACATACTTACATCCTAACCACAGTGTATTTTAGTATTGATAATATAGCTATTAGGAACTCAATAATCTACAATTCTCAATCATGCTATTACCTTACATCTTGATTCCACAACACAAGTGAAAACAGTATGTGAACGGGAACTCTCAGCATTTATACTTGTTGCACCTGTCCTCCTATTTGACAACCCCTGCATAATTTATTCAGTGCCCTTAAATATGATATTTGCATAAATAACCAATCTGCGCTTATATTCTGTTGTAAAATATAAACAATTTTACCAAAGAAAAAATGGTTGAAAATTAGGAAACTGCACAGACTAATCTTTACGAATAAATGGAACAAATTATGAAAAGTATGAATAGTTTAGCTTCAAAAATTTTGTTTTTAAATAATGATTCAGCTATTGTCTAGTAATCTTTTTTTGATAGGTGAATATAGTAATCAGTAGTGCGTGCCAGATAAAATTAAATAAATAATAAATGGTGATCTGAGACTCGAACCTTGATGTGCACTTTAAGCAAGATTGCCTAGTAAACATGACAATGACAAGATTGCCTTCAAACAAGGACAGAGTCCAGATACAAGACATCCACTTTATGCAGGCCTTACCTTATTATTCATCTTTTTTTTTTATGATTTGTTTAGTTTAACTCAAGGCTTAAGAGGCTTGTGCATATCCATGAATGTCTCGAAGTGAAGAAGAAAAAATAATTTTCTTCTTTAAGCATAATAACCAACTTTTTTTTTTTTTTAAGTAAAAAATCTTTATTAATAAGCACAAAGGATGGAACACAAATAAATAGAAAGCATGAAAACCACGTTAATGAACTTTTGACATTCATTGAAACATGTGAACTTAACACTTCTATCCTATATTGTTTGCCCAGTATTCCATCTTAGGATGTCCCAAAATATTGTCCTCGACAAAAAGTCCATGGAAACAAATTTATTAACCTTGTAATACGGCCTCTGTTTTATCCAAAAGTGACTGATGTAAATAATTTGATAAATTTGCTTGACTTTTTCAGGAATGTAATCTTGGAAATTTGTAGAAAGTGGACAAACAACGTGAAACACTGGATACTATTACGCTTCCCGTCATAATAATTCTGCCAGTTTGCACAATATTGCAGCTCCATAATTAGAAATTAACTTCCAACTACGTTATTCAAATCTCTGGCTTCAGTTAGTTCTGCCCCGTTTTAACTTGTATGTAATCTAGATTGCTGGTTCAGAAGGTAAATACAGCACTCAATGCCATTCAAACTAGACCCCATGCCTACATATGAACCACCACGATCTAAAATTAACTGTCCCTCTTTTAGTCAAGTCTCTGACTTCAGCTAATTCTGTCTGTTTTTAATTATAGGTAAGTTAAATACTGGTTCAGAAGGTAAATACAGCACTTGATCTCATTCGAAACTAGATCCCATGCCTACATATCAACCCTAGGGCTGGACGGCGGGCCCCCGCAATCTGGCCTGCCAGCCCAATCTGCCCAGATGCAGGGGTAACGGTTTTCCACCCGTTATCCTCAGTGGGCGAGCGGATAGCTTAAGAAATAAGTATAAATGGGCAGCCTGTTTATACAAGTATAAATTAAAAAAAAAAAACCTATTTTGCATTGTTTCTCATTTCTTGCAATCTAGCTGCTGCTCCTCTGCCCTCCTTCATCTATTAGGCCACTCTCCTATTTCACCTCTCCTTCACTGTTTTCAGCCCATTATCCTCAGTGAGTGAGCGGATAGTTTAAAAAATAAGTTTAAATGGGCGGCCCATATATATAAGTATAAAATTTTAAAAAGAAAACCCTATTTTGCATTGTTTTTCACTTCTTCCAATCTAGCTACCTCCTCCATCACTTAGGCCTCTCTCCCATGTCTTCAAAGTGGGCATAAAGACCCATGGTGGATCATTGCGCTCATTGCGCATAGACCCATTGTGGGTCGCCATGTAGAGGTGGGTCTCTGTGCAAATCTGTCGACTTTGGTTGGTTTATTTGTAGATATGTTGATTTGTATTAAAGGATGTTGATTGTGACTAATCTCGATGGAAAAAATGGGCTGAAATCCGCCTGCCTGTTCAATGGATACAAGCAGACAGTGTGATTGGGGCTGAGCAGGATACGGGGGACAGGGAGGACAGCTACGGGCAGGTTATCAACCCCTACAATCTAAAGTTAATGGATTTTTTTTTTTTTTTTTTTTTTTGCATTCTCTTTTAAATCATTTAGAAATAAAACTTGCCTGTCATTGACACTTCTTAAATTTCAATTTCTAATGCATTCAGGTAACAGGGCATAACGACCCAAGGAATGTTCAAACCACATCTAGGCCTATACTACAAAAGAACTACTCAAGGTTACAATTTAAATCCCCTAGGAAATATTATAAAATACTTGAACTTCTCCCTCCCAAGCAAGGTGGGAGGGATCCCATTCACCACCTTTATATACATAATCATACAAGCCCTTAAATCCCCGATGTCCTCATAGGGTCATTCTACCATAAGTGGCATAACTCAAGTCCCATACTTCTGACTAGGACTGATACCAATTTTAACAACCCAAGGAAGGCCCAAGCCACATATGGGCATAAGTTCCAAAATGACTGGTCAAGATTACAATTGAAGCCCCTTAAAATCATTAAAAAATGCTTGAACTTCTGTGTCCCAAGTAATGCAGGATCCCACTCACTGAATTATTACAAGGGGAACAAGAAAGAAAAGAAATATTACTCATCAAGAAGTATCGAAATGTAATCAATGATAAAAAGGTTTTAAGAAATTGAAATAAATAATGATTAAAATATTTCCCCTAGTTGACATAATACACTGAAAAACTGCACTTTAGTGTAGTAACAAGCACATATAGAATTACCTAACCTGAGATGAAGTCAACTGCTCAATTTTTTCCATGTAACTGAACTAGAGTGCCTCGAAATATGTTGAGATAAATAGTCATATATATGATTTTATCAATTTAACTTTTATAGGTTCATATATATTGTTTATCTAACTAATTTTGAGTTTTATGTAATTTAAATTATTTTGGGTGAAAAGACATAAAACAACTATAATTTACATATGAAAAACGTTTTTAACCGTAAATTTTTTGTTCAACAATTACCCATGAAGTGTTTTCTTTCAATTAAATTGATTCTACATTGAATGATATTCTGGCTATGGATGACCATTCAATGTCAGTAACCATTAAGTCAATTAAAAAAAAAACTGTTAATTTGCTTCTCAAACATTTATCTTTTTGTGCATACATGGATTCAACTTGCAAACACCATAACAAAATATGTATTCTTGCCATGCCTACAGTAGAAGTATAACAAAGAGCACCTTTATCAAGAGTAGATTCACATCCTTCATTGTACAAACAGATTCCTCTTTCAGGTTTTCAACATAGACTCCAGATTTGACATCCTCCCTTACCTGGGAGAAAAAGCAACAAAAGAGCTAAGAAGAACAGGTTTATATCAGCAATAATAAATAAAGATGAAATAATGTTAAGTTCCTTTTACCTGGAGATTTCTTTGACTTGGATCCAACAAATCTGTGATTTGCTCATTGTAAATCTGCAAGACAAAAAATAAAATAAAATAAAGTCAAGTGGCATAGCAGTACAGGTATAAGTAGGTCAAGGATTCCAAAAGAAGTTTTCATCATAATTCAACCTCAAGAAAAGAACAGTAACACTGATACTCAAGTTGTTTGTCAGCATGCTTGATTTGCTCCTATAAAGATAGCACAAAAGCACATATTAGAGCCACTGTTCGCTAATATGATAAAACCTTCAATGACTGCAATAAAGTACAGAATACCTCACCTCAATTATGCGAGCAAAGAGTTGCTCAAAAACACGAGGGGTTAACCCCTGTTGGTCACTGGATAAGTTTTCTTGCAACAAGGCATTGGCTGGACCCCACATAGTATAAGTTTTTCCACTTCCCGTCTAATGACATCAATTTTCCAATATATGAACAATAGGATCATTAAACTCAATAAAATGAGAAAAGAATCAAACAAACAGAAAGATACCTGTCCATAGGCAAACACAGAACTATTGAATCCAGCCAAACAATTTTCAACAAGGGGAGCTCCCACAAGCTGGAAGATATCTTGCTGCAAATAAAATAAATAATTTAGCTTTTCGCCACTAGAAACCAGTCAAAAACCTGAAAACAATCACATTGATATGAAGCATGCCTGTGTCGCTTCAATGTCAGCAACTGAGTCAAATGTGAAGGTTTGTCCATTAATTGATAACGACTCACTAGAAGTTTTCTGAACTATTACTTCACCTTCATCTCTGTCCTCATGTGGCGGTCGCATTCGGACAATTACCTGGAAAATCATGACAAGATCCTCCAGAAATCAGTGAAGGCTCCAATGCTATGTTCAGGTACTGAGAAAATGCAGTGAACGAAGACATCAAAATCTATAATCTCAAACCCCCTTGGACTTTTCTAAAACAAAAACACCTTGTGAGTAAATCCTAGTGCATATATTCAATGGAATTAAGCTGAGTTGTTGTCATTAAAAAAAAAAAAAAAAACTTAAGCAACAGCACTATACCAGGTTTTAGAGGTGATGAGAAGATGTAGGAAACGAAGACATCAAAAATCTATAATCTCAAACCTCAATAGCTGTATTTTCCTAAAAACAATGCTGAGTTATTAAAAAACAAAACAAAAAGAACTATACCAGTTTTTCGAGGTGTCCTCTTCATTCATACAGAAACCAGCTTAACATAAAAAGTAAGATTGGAGATGCACACTCTCTTAATGTGTTCATATAAAGAGTAAGATATGATATTTAGGGGATGCTTGGGTAATAAGATGAGATGAGAATTTTGTGAATGGTAGTAAAATGGTTTGTAAATAGTAGAGAGATAATTTGAGTTAAATATTTAGTAGGTTTTGGGAAAGGAAATTTTGAATAAAAAATATTATAAAGTTAAAATATTGTTAGAATTTAATTTTTTAATATTATTTTTATTTTGAAATTTGAAAAAGTTGAATTGTGTTTTATGTTTTGTTTGGAAGTTTTGGAAAGTTGTAATGATTAGTTTGAAAGCGTTTGTGTTTGAGTGATGTTTAGGAAGGAAATGAAATTGGATGAGATGAGATGAAAATTATTTCCAAACAACCCCTTCTTACTAATTTTTAGAACAGCAGGGCAAAGGTCAAAAGGCAGAATATCCAAATGGGTTCAAATTAGTGTTACTGCATTTGGGACAGATTATTTGATCTCTTTTTTGTCTCCTCTACTTTTCCTCCACCATCTAAGCAGCGAAACAAAAATATAGTTTCACTGTAGGTGACTTGAATTACACGATTTCTGGAAACCAGAAATTTCTAAGCATAAAAGTTGATATTCATATCCATTTCTATGCAAGCAAAATTCAATCAGAAGCAGGAAGTACGAAACAAGGCTCAAAAAGAAAACTGAATAGAGAAATGTTAAAAGCCACATCAAATTAATTACGTGGTTTTACATTATCTAGGTAGCCACGGATGTTAGTGAAAATCGTACGCATAACCAACCCTAAATTTCACGTCAAGCAATACCTTGACGCCAGAATCAGAAGCCCCTGGGACAGAATTCTCAGGCACGGTCTCCATGATGAGCTTCCGTTTGAGAGGATTCGAAGAAGGCGGCCTCGGCGGCAGAGGGCTCTTAAACTTGGCCGGAGATTGCTTCGAATCGCACTGCATAAAGTTCGGATCAGGCGGAAGGGCGTTCTCCTTGGCCGATATGGTCTTCCGGTACGGCCTGGGCTTGGTCGAGCTAGGGCTGGGGGACGACGGTAGGTCCGCGGAATGCATCTCCCTCAAGATCGGGTTCTTTGGTTGCATGAAGTGCTTCATTTTGAGGACAAATTGGAGTATGATACAGAGAGAGAGGAAGGGTATGGAGGGGACAAAGGAAGCGAGAGAAACGGGTGAGGGAAATGTAGCCGTTGCAGGAGGGGAAGAGAATTTGAATCGGGGGAATTGTGAAAAGCGCGTGCGTACAGTGACAGTGTATTAGGGGCCTTCGCTATTTTTGTTTTGGCTTTACTGAACGTGTGGTAGAGACACGTGGCATTGTGAGTGTGCTTTCCTTTCGCGGCTTCGCCACTTCCTTTTTGTTTTTTTAGGCTTCGTTTGGATGCCAAACTCATCTCAATTCATCTCAACTCATCATTACAACTTTTTAAAATTTTAATATAAAATATAATAAATAATTCAACTTTTTCAAATCTTAAAACAACTTTAATATTTAAAAATAATATTTTAACAATATTTTATCATCTCAACTCAACTCAACCCAACTCATCTCAACATCTAAACGCACCCTAATTTCAAAGAAAGTCTCTATAATATGATTTTTGAGAAAATGATCTCTGCAATAATTGTCGAATTTTCATAATAGTCCCCGTCCAATTCTAATTAATTATACGACGAAGAATCCTAATGTGACAATTACTTGCCACATTAAAACTAAATCCGTGATAACACATGTGACAAGTGGAGAAAAATATTTACAGTCATAAAGTATATAAGTGTCATACATTCTTTTTTTAAAAATAAAATATTTATATAAATAAAATTATTTTTGTAATGATAGACCACGCGCTTTTCCAAAAAGAGTGTGTAGTACTTGCACAACTTATAACTACATCTAATCTTATTCAAAAATAAATACTTAACATTTAGAAAGCATATATATCAAGGGATAAATACAAAAACTTCCATCAAAATATCATGTAATTTGTAATTACTCTATACTATCAATTTTGACAAACTTTCAAAAAATTGCAATGTATCCTATCCTTCATAAATTTAAGATAAATACACTTTTAAAATATTAAAAAAATGCAAAAAAAAAAAATTAAAAAGTTAAAACTAAAGATTTTAGAAAATAATAATATAAGAGTAGAAAGAAAATTTAAAAGTGAAAATAATATTTCAAAAACTGAAATGTTAAAGGAAAACCAAAATTATGAGATTTTAAAAAATGAAATGAAAAACTTAAAAAAGTGAAAAAATAATTTTAAGTTAGCTTTTAGAAAATATTTTCTTTTTTGACAAATTTTAAATAATTTTTTTATTTTTTATTTTTTTACCTTTTAGAATTTGTATGCATAATATTTTCTTTTAAAACAAACAAAAATGGGAGAATACACTTATTTATATAAGAGATCATGTTGGGCCATAAGTTGCGAGAATCGGTATCTACTCTAAATTTTCGAGGACACGCAAAAATTGATAGTTCATGATCTCATTAAGAGTCATTAATAATTAATTGTTAGAAAAATTAGATCAGAGTGTATAGTGGAAGCGATATTACCTCGTCAAAAATATCTCGGATTTAATGCGGTTATTCCATAAATTCTCCGTCGTCGTCGTTCATCTGTAATCCTCTTGGCGATGGTGGAGTGTACTACGTGGTAATACCAGAGCAATACCCACATATTCCACAGCCTAAATGTCAGGACTAGAGAGAACCATTTGAGAGAGAGAGCTTATTTTTTTAAGTGTGTAATCCAAATAGGGAAGGGTCTATGTAAATAGCCCATCTAAACGTAACCCCCAGCTGGCCCTTAATGGCCAGCCATCAAGCCTCATGATATGGTTTAAGAACTACTTCATAACCTCCAAGAGAATGTGAAGGGGTGCCCACTATGGGTGCCTCTTTCTTACATCTCCCACTCACACATAGTGGACAAGACCCCAGGTCTGTATCTCTCAATATGTTCTCAATCTTGTTCATACTGGCAAATAGGCCATGCGACCATCGAGTACAACTGTAAAAGAAAAATGGGAGCACTATACCAAATCTCTCCGAGAGAAGACCAGCATAGCAACATTCCTAAAAGTATCTCATTATGCTCCGACTCATTTGGTCACATCAGACTAAGTATTCCTAATCTCTCTCGAGTCCAAATGACTCAGAGTAATGTTCAATCTCCATAAAACATGATGTACTCACAGTTAAGTCACAACTTCCAAGAAGTAACATAACTTGCCGGCAGTAAGTACACACCAATATCAATGTGTTACCAAATAGTCTTCCCTTCGCGCTCATGTCATTTAGTTTCAGTCCAGTTGTTTTCCCAGCAATGCCTCTTTAGACCGTATCATTCATGGCCATAGAAACTGTTTTTTTCATAAACAGTCTCACAAGACATGAAGCCTGAGCTACTTTTTACAAACCCATGCCCATCACCTCGTAGTATGGAAAGCCTCTTATTAGACGACAATTAATTATCTCAGACAACCAGTTCGCAATATCTCCTAAGATGAAACTTTTCTAAGATTATCAACAGCGTTCAAATAACCCCCATTTTATTCAATAGACCGTTAATAAAAAAAACGACTAGTTACATTAGGTATCTTTGAATAGATGGTTTGTTTAGGTTTCATGTAAACAGTACCAGCAACATTCATTCGCTTTTGTACCAATATAGTACTAGCAACAATCATGAGCTCAAAGTACTTCATGCCTAAACATCACAAAAAACTAACCATTTAATTCTCCTATGAGAATCAGCTATTTGACTCTTTCAAGAAAAGTTCCAATAAATATGCGATCAATAACTATTTAAAAGCAATTCAATTAGTGCCAAGAGATGGATGTATACCCCTATCAACTTCACTTTTCCTTTGTCAATCAGATCAACAACTCCAGGTTGAATCATATAAGTGAAGTAAATATAAAATTCTATGTTGGGATTCCTACTATGTGAATTCAATACTTTTAGCGGGGCCATATTATAAATATTCTCTTCTAGTCTCTAAACGACGAGCGAATACTGATATAAAGCTACCACGCTATTTATGAGAATCCTTATATTCTATAACTTTTGGGAGTCACTATTACTAGTGGTACACCATCACTCAAATGTATACTCATACTAGTTGTTGAATTACTCCCATTATTTTCGGCAATCTTTTATTAAAAAAAAAATTAAAAAAATTAAGGTAGTGTGGAATGAAACGTAATGAAATGTTCTTTCCAAAAACATAAGTGTTTACAAAAATCCACAATTCCCCACCCTCGTCGAAATACAAGTAATTTTCTTGAATCAACCAAAAAATGATTAAACTTAGATCCTCTAAAATTCACGTTTGCACAAAATAGTCACTCAGCCTTTCTCAAAAGCGAATGAACTTAATCTAAGGACGAAAAATCAGAATTAAGACCGCAACACCATATTACATCAACCCAAGTGTGATATAAAAATTGTTTTGCGCCATAATTTATTTATAACTCAATTCTCAGTAAGTCATTAAACTGCGAGATAATTATTCTCATCATATAACTCATACGATTTCGATTTTGAAAAAATATATTTTAATTGAAAAAATATATTTTCCTTAAAAATATTTGGAATCATATTTATATGAAGAAACAATAATTTTATTATCCAAGTCCTTAGTGTGCATGTATAGGAACTTTCACATAGAAAATGCTCATATTGCCTTTTCTCTTTAACTTTTCTAAACAAAGGAGAGGGATCTTATTAGTGAGAAAAACTTCAATTCATCAATCTTCACACCCATCATCCTATGTCTCCACGGCACATTTTAGTATATCATCTCTCCACTTGAGAAATAATATCACTCAGTTAAAGAGTGACCATCCAACTTTAAAACCTCTAGGAATTCTCACTAACACCACTGTTTTCAATGAGTCTTAAATAAAATTAGGTATAGACTTCACTAATATCGCATTAAAAGCGCTTATTAAAAACATCGCTTGCAACAAATGTAGTATGTGACGTTTTAGCTACTAACTAGCGATATATCCCAATTTCTTGCTTCCAATATTTTTCATATTCTTCAATCCACTATAGGAGAGAAAAGAAAATTTTTCTTAACCTAAAACCTATCATCAGTGCAACCACGAGTAAGATTTTTAGATTAGGCTTAGATAAATCGTACCTAATTATTCAGACTTTTGCCATAATTACCATGCAAACCTCCAAGGTGCTTGGTATTACATTACTCTCAAGGAGTGCTCCAAAGTTTATATATCTGCAAGAACCTATTTGTTCTCGCTAGAAAGAAATAAAATTTGAGCAAGATTACCAATGCTAATACCACATAAAGATGTACTGATAAAACCTTTAAAAAATAAATGTGCCAATCAAGAATGTCTTCAACACTCTTGCACACTCAAATTTTAATATCCTTACTTGCCAGACATACTAGCAAATAGAGAGGGTATGTGCTTATCTGTGAGTAATCTAAGTTACTTCAAGATTATAATGCTCAACCCCAAATATAGGAACAATTAATCTTTGCGTTACAAAACCACATGCAACTTCTGTTATTACCCACAAGATTCAAAGGCAAAATGGTGGTTTAGCTCTATCTGACAGTTGATCCCATCAACTTCTATAAAAATTGTAGTGCATGCGTCCCACGCACACTTCCACTTCTATTCTAGACCTTCAGAGGTTTCACAATAATGATGATCTAAGACTATCTGACACTCATAATAATCTTGATTTGTTTCCAACTATTGCTCATGGAGGAGATTAATGCGACGATTAATCGCATAAATAATCTCTAGACTTTCTTCTCGGTTATCTCAAAGTTACTAAACTATGCGCATATAATTACACACACATCTAAGAAATTTACCTCGTTAATCTAAGTCAGAACAAAAATAATTAATACATGTCGTAAGATCGAAAATTCGCTAAGTTTTCTAATCATCTCCTGCGCCTCAATATCTAATTATTAATTTCTAATTTAATTTTTGCGCAAATTTATATTGTATAGGAAATTAATTTCAAATCAATTTCAACCATACTCCCACTAGGATAAGTAATTTACCGAGTCAATCACATGAAAAATAATTTCTTCCTTGATCAAAAAAATCTATTTGAGCCAATCAGAAGCATGGACTAACCAAACTCGGGCTACTTAATCCTCTAGTTTATCACATTCTAAAAACAATTGAAGACTAATTCTTAAAAAAAATAGCCTAACAATATAAGTGATAAAATAAGCTCACAATTACATGTAATCATAATACATGTACGAAAAATAATCACATCACATTTGATCCAAATAATTATTATGCACAAATAATAATAACATAGGCAATTTATACTATAAAAATGAAAAGCCTAACAAATGTGACAAGATTTATCTCATAATCTCATGGCATGCATATATTCAATATAGGCAAAAAATATTTCAAAAAAATAAATATTATATGCCACAATTACATACTGAATTAAATAAAATTAACAAGCTCATTAACAATAAACAATAAAATCAACAAGCTCATTAACAATAAGCTATTGGGCTGAAGCTTATTGTCCTTGTACATGAGGTATTGGGTTAAAAAAAAACCACCCAAACATTTTGTCAAAAAACTTGTGCCACTGATCTTGGACACAGCTAGTGGGCTGCACCCTCTTGGGCGCCCAGCTGCAGAGCAGGCTTATGCCTGCTGGGCTCACGGCCCAAATCTCCAAGTGGCCTTTTTTTTAATTTATTTAAAACAAATTAGTTTTTCATTAAAATAAAAAAATATGGGCCGAGCCTAAGACTTTTAAAAAAAAAAAAACTGACCTAAATCAGTATAAACAAGTTTGAGCCCAGGTGATTTAAAACAAGTCCAGGCCTTTTTCTTTTTAGCCCATAAAATTATTTTAAAAAATAAACCCATTTTGTTTTGTAGCCTCCAGCCCAAAACTTCATACCAAATGAACACCACTGTTCATCTTCCTCCTTCAGCCGATGGTTACAAAACAATGTAACGTAAAAAAAAAAAATTGAAACAGTAGCTTGTAACCAGTGCCTGTTGCAGTGGGTGGCCATTAACCAAGACTCCGAAGGTCCTGGAAGAAGTGCCAAGCCATGGCTGCGCCGCCCCTAGTCAGTGGGTTGCACTGTGTACAGCGCTGCACCATGGCAGCATCACACAACTGTGTGGATTGCGTAGGCTACGCCATGGGCGACATCTCGAAGCTGCAGTGCTCGTCGCCACCCTATCAGCCAAAGCACGGGGCTCTGCCCTCCATGGCAGACACTCCGCGGGGCTCTTAACTTCCTCCGCTACTGACTGGTGTGCGTGGCACCTGGTGCTCGCCGCACCTGGTGCATGCGGCCACTGGTGCTCGCGGCCCCTGGCGGGCGCTGCACCTAGTGCTTGCGGCCCCTGGTGCGCGCAACACCTTGTGCTCGCGGCACACAGTGCAGGTGGACAGCACCATGCCGCACCACCAAGGTGCACCGTGCACCTCTGGCTAGCTAGCAGATCATGCTGCACTAGCCTGGTGCTTGACTCTGCGCACAGCAGAGCCACTACACCTACCTTGGCGCACCGATTGCACAGCAGATATTTCTGCTCAGGCATGCACCACGACGCTGGACCGAGTAAGCTGCTTCACAGCAGCTCTTCAATATCGGCCTGGTGCAAAACAAAATACTCTACAGGCAGCAGTGGAACTACACAGGCCAGGAGCACCGCCCAGTGCTCAGCGCAGTAAACAACTTCGACCTTGTGTGCGGCATTGCATGCAGTGGAACTTATCTCTGGGCACGGCCAGGGATTTTCATCTGCCTGGTGTCGCAGCTCAGCGCAGCAGAGGGTGCACCATTGCACCTGCGCTGCTTGTCGCACCGTGCCGATAGGCTATGGTCCTCCAAGGCTGAAACTGACTTTAAGCCTGGTATGCGATAGTGGTTGTCGCAGCACCCTAGGCAGTGCAACCCCCTCTGCTGTGATTCAAAGCAATCACTTTGGGTGCGCAGTGCACTGCACTCGTCAGTACCTGTGGTGGTCACAGCACCGAGATGGTAAACACGCAGGGCAATAGTGCGGCAGCACCCAAGCGGTGCGCGCTGCTGCCTCTTACAGCACAACGTCGAGATCTGCGCCTACATGTGGACGAGTCCTTGCTGATACGAATGGGGGGTTGCAGCCATTCTACAGAGGCGCTACCACTCGTAATGGCCAACCTCATCAGCCATGTTTACAAATCATAGGAATAAAAATTTCAAATCACAGAAAGTATTCCGTAAAAGAAATCAGCCATAAATCGAAGGCAACCGATCAGCGTTTGCTCTGATACCAATGTTAGAAAAACTAAATCAGAGTGCATAGCGGAAGCGATATTACCTCGTCGAAAATATCTCAGATCTAGTGCGATTGTTCCACAGATTCTCCGTCGTCATCATTCATCCGTAATCCTCTTGGCGATGGTGGAGTGTGCTACGTGGTAATACCAAAGCAATACCCACATATTCTACAGCCTAAATGTCAGGACTAGAGAGAACCATTTGAGAGGGAGAGCTTATTTTTTCAAGTGTATAATCTAAAGAGGGAAGAGACTATGTAAATAGCCCTTCTAGACGTAACCCCTAGCTGGCCCTTAATGGCCAGCCATCAAGTCTCATGAAGTGGTTTAAGAACCACTTCATAACCTCCAAAAAAAGGTGAAGGGGTGCCCACTATGGGTGCCCCTTTCTTACATAAAATAAGGTGAATACAGATGCAGCTTATAGTTCATTTAATAAGAGATTAATCTTATGAAAAAGAAGAGAATGAAAATAGCAAAGGCTCCTTTACGTTATGTATAGCAAGAGTATGGACAATCATTATTACTATAATGGTAGATGATCGGACCAAATTATTATTATTTCTTTTTCTACTTTTGTGTTATACTTTTTTATTTATTTTTAATAAATGATTCGCTATAAAAGGATTTGTTGCCCAAATAACTAACTCAAAAGAGTGGTGAATTGGATATTTTTTTTAATTAACAATTATAAATTAAATACACAATATAAAATATGAACAGAATATTAAATAATAGTAAATATAAAGAGTAATAGTATGAGAAATACAAACTCAGTATTTTAATGAAGTTTAACCCCCACTCCCTACGTCCTCACCGCAAGCTACTCCTTGAGGATTTTCAAATTTACTATTCAACCTCTTTTAGGTAGAAATAGAAATTACCTATTACACTTTTGAGTAACGCTGCTTCAAAGAATTCGTGTACAACACATTTGACACTTACAAGTGGTGATTTAGTTATTTTCCTATTTAGAATTCCTACTACACTATAGTTATACAAACTCTTTTGTTGTTTATACAAGAGCTGATAGTGTGTTGGTTATCAAAGTACACTCCTTAATTAGTGAAATGAATACAATATAACGTAAACTATATTTTTCTAAAAATGAACAAGTGTTAAGACTATTCTACAAAAGAAAAATTGAAAGCTTTTGATAAATGAATGTTGTAAAGCTTTGGTGTGGGATATTGAATGGACCTTATGTCCAGATTTGAGGGCTCATCTAAGGTCTCAAAGGCCTACTAAGTTTGGGTCCAAATGACAAGTCTTTCTAAAGTTGGGTCAAAGGCATTTACTCTCATCAAGTTAGGTCCAAAGGTTTTATGTCCATTGTATTGGGCCTCATTTCTAGTGTCCTTTATGAAGGGCTTAGAACCTTAGGCTTTTAACACTTATATTGAGTCCATCACATCTTTAGTGAATGGGGCTTTAAAGTCTTATGTCCATCATGTAAGTCCTAAAGTCTTATGTCCATCAAGTAGGGCCTAAAATTCTAGTGTCTTTCCTAAGCCTCTATATCCAAAAAGCTTGGGCCTTTACTATATCACTCTTGGGTTTCTCTAAATCCATCCAATATTTAACCCATTTGCCTAGCTCATCAATATGCCATGTGTCATTCTTCTATTGGCTTCTTGGCATTTATTTTCAAAATTAATAAAGCACTAAAAATTCTTTAAAAATAATATTACTAAACCAATCAAGTTTCAAAAATTTCTTTTTTCTCAAAATTAATATTGCACTAGAATTTCTAAAAATTCTACTGAATTTAAAGTATACTGCTCTCTTGCCAACCCAATTAAGCATCCAAAAATGTTTATTCTCAAATAGCCAAACTCTTAATTAATTAAGATTAAGACTAGTAAAATCAAGGCCCAAGGAATTTTTCAGGTGAAGTGTTACATTTATGTATATTAATTAATATCTAATTAGAAATTGTCAGTAACGTCGCGTCCTTCTCAATCTCCATCTCGCTGTATTTTTCTTTTTCTTTTTTTTTTTTGGTTTTTATTTTTTATGCTAGGCAATCTTTAAGAGGCATTAGAGCTCCAGTGGAGAGGATGGAACCCCCTAGATTTTAGTCCCATGGTCCCAAAAGAGCGGGGTGGAGGCTATTGGCATATGCCGCATATCTTTCTCTTTCGTTTTTAAAAGGATTGACTCTCTATTTGTCTGTGTTTTTTAGAATATTCTGCCCATAATTGGAGACGACTTAGGCCTTTATTACCTCACTACCTGAGAATACGATTATGAAAAGTAGTGAGATATTAATGGTGTTGAACTTTGCTCGAGGTTGAGTTTCTGACTTTGTAGCAATGACCCAATCATCATTGAGGAGGGGAATTCAGGAATTGGGACAGGTAGCAAGCCCATCGGCTTTGATCTGATCAGTCTTTGAAGCCGCGCGCTGACAAAGCAACTGAATTTTTCCTCGTGGTAGAATGGTAGAAAGACGAGGCTTATAATTGCATGAATGTTGCTACCATTAACTGGCTTAATCAACAGAGATCAATCCTTAATTGGATCAGCACAATTTAATAAAATGCAAATGTTTTAACACCAATTATTGAAGTACCTTAGTAGCACTCTTTTATCATGAGCTTATTCATATTGATCAGTTCATGTGCAAATATACATTACAGACTTACAACACCACAACATGACCAAATAAAGAAGAGAGAGAGTCAGATAAAACTACACCACTGCCCTTATTATAAAGGCAAATAGACCAGAAACAGACACATTTGAAAATACTAATAGTTATTACAGCGACTGCACATGATTGTCGTTATTAATTATTCAATAGAAGTGGAAGGCCCAAAGTTGAGAAGCTGCTTGGAGTGAACCCAGGGCTTTACCACCACCACCGACTCAAAAACTTTTGTAACGCCTTTCTCGGTGGCCGATACCTTAAGGTAGTACTTTATCCCCGACACCACCTGCCTCTGCGCTTCCACCACCTCCACAAACGTCAGCTCTCCGCCGTTGCCCCCTTGCTTCAGGCTCCGGTTGTACTCCTCCACCGAGAACTTCCCCAGATCTTGCACCTCCTCGTTCGTCTTCACGTCCGTCACCTCCGTTCTCCCTCCCACCATTGCTCCTGCTGATCCGTACGCCGAGACAACGAGGACAAAAAGGATCGCAACCGTCGCCAAGGTCGCCGCCGGTGACCTCGTCATCAACGCCATATTGTTGAGTTTTCGGGAATGAAGGTGGTTGGTGTGGGTGTACATATATATGGGGATGTTGTTGGGTATATAAGTGAGAGAAGAAAGAGGCCAGTGGTAGTGTTTGGACACGTAAATGAAAGGGAAACACGAACGGCGTGCCGCGTAGCCTTTTTTGGCTTATCGTCTTGGGCTGCTGGCTGTGTATGTTGTGCTTGCCTGAGATCTTTGTAGAATAGCCTGTTGCAAACACTGATTGAATCTGTGAGTTAGAAACGGACGTAAAAATAAGCTGCAGCTGCCAGATTACATCGATTACTGCATCTGGATGCATGCATTGTGGCAATCTCCCGAGTTACCACGCCATCCACCAATAGAGCGTAAGCGGTCCGATTCGATTTTAAAAAAATTGATATCGGATTGATTTACTATTAAAATCGAAATTTCTGAAATTTTAAATTTTGGTCTGGTTTTATAGATTATTTATGTTAGTAATAATATGATATTTATATATATTATTATTTTATAATAATTAACAAATGCTAATATAATATTGAATTTAACTATATTCTGTATAAGTTCTAAACTTTTTATACAAGTATGTATAGTCAAATGTGTAAAAATATATTTACAAAAAGAATATATATTATAATTTATTATATATGCTTAAAAATATATTTATTCTTGATATATATATATATATATATATATCAAAAGTAAGTTTATATTAATAACTTAATATTAATGTTTATTTTTAAGACTAAAATTTATATGCTATATCAAATGTTATATTAAAAATTATAAGATTAATTTTGAATTATATCATATGTTATATTATTTTTATGTTATAAGATTAATAAACTTGAATAATAAGATTATAATCTCATATTACATTAATAAGCAATTTAGCATATAACATATATAATATAATACAAAAAAATTATATATAATATAAACAATTATAAATATATATCAGTCCAGTTCGGTATAAACTGATTTTCAAAATATGAAAATCGGTATCGCACCGGTATAGAGCCGGTTTTGATTCTTAAAAATTGATACCGCACCGAACTGCTTACAAACTGGACATAATCTATTGGTTCGATCCAGTCTGATTCAACCTGTTTTCTGATTTCTTTTTACACCCCTATACATTATCTCCAACTTCTCAAGTAAATTAGAAAAATTCTTTAATTATAAAGGAAGTTTACATAGGTAAATTTATATACTGAAGTAAGTTGATGTGATAAAATTATTTTATTATAAAATAGATATAAGGTATTATATGAAATATTCCTCAATTTATTTTTATAAAATTTTCTTGTAATTCCAGTTCTTTTAATAATTATTAAATATTTTGAAAATGCATCCACGCGCGTACATGTTAGTCCACTTGTGACATCAATTTTTTACCTATTTTTGTCTTATAGCAACCTAGTTTTTGGGAAAATTAAAATATGGCCCATGCTTATACAACCTTAAAAAATGATCCCTAGTTTCTAAAAGATGACTTTCTAATCCCTAGGATCTGTTTTTGGTTAAAAGAGGATCGCTCAGTTAATTATCCGTGTAAAACTTTATCAATCAACTGAAAGAATTATGCGTGTCGCGTACATGTGTAAAATCGATACGATTCATGTCACATGGCAAAGAAAATACAACATACAAAAAAATCTAAAAGAATTTTTTTTTTAATATTTAAATTTTAAAACTCATATATATTATAAATAAACTACCACTTATTGGACAGAAAATTAGAACCGTGACATCCAGCAGTAGTTGCATGTCCTTGCGTGCGAGAGATTTCTATGCCAGTTGTTATTCCCAACTCAGTTGCATCTTACAGGTGTTGCCCTTTATCTCCTCCACCCATATGTGGAAGGTATCAGTATCCATATATAAGCTAATGAAAAATATTAAACCCAAATCATTTAATTTATATTCTAAAATAGATTTATAGAAATTTATACAATTCTTTGTCACAATTTTGGAATACGCAAACGCTTTAGATGATGCGACTGGAACTGTACTATAATTTCTTTGCCACACACATTGTTATTTCAAAACTACTATGTACAGTCGCAGCAGAGTCGGGTCAAGTGATATTAAAAAAAAAGAACAAAATACAGCTACATTTTCGGATTCCCGCTTCTTGCGTTGGTGCTCTGGTCAGTGGACATCGATCTCGTCTTCAGCTTCGTGATGTTGTGGTCTTCCTCTCAGATCGTAAACTTGCGTGGTGTTGTGGTCTTCGACTTCTTGCGTTGTGGTCTTCAAGTGAATCTTTCCACCTTTGAGCCCACCCCCATTAATAGAACCCACCCAACCTCCCCACGAAGATTCATATCCCAAAAACCTCCACCAAATTATATCTACAACCCCAAGCCCAAACCCAAAACCAATATTAACCACAATTCTGAACTCCGTTCCTCATGGTTCTGGAAGACATTTATGAAAAAGTCAAACAATGCATCAAAGACTGCTCTTTCACCAACTGCGCTACAAGGAATGGGAACTCTATATAGGCTAGGTACCAAAGTAATGAACGATCTTGTTGTTGCTCATGTGTTGGAGGATGTCACAGAGGACGACTTCCAACTGTTTTTGAGAGCCTTGCATAGGTCTGGCCTCATAGCTCGAGCCGACATAGTTTTCGTATTTGCTACTTCATCTTTTTCTTCCAGATTTGGTTCCATTGTTCAAGGAGGCTTTGTGGGAAGGAGAAGAAGCTGAAGACGAAGGGAGGGCTGGCTTATGTGGGAGACGAAGCTAAGGGAAGGATGAATCGTAAACGGCTCCATGTGAGTCTGATGAGGGAAGCCTCGTGTAGACTCAAAGAGGATAAATGTGCTAAGGGAGGGAGGGCACTTTGAGGGGAGGGGCATGCCGTCGAGGGAAGGGAGGCGCTTCAAGGGAAGGACATCCTGTTGAGGAAGGGAGGTTGCACTTCATGGAAGGTTTGAGAGGAAACACAGAGAAGGAGGGAAAGTGAGGAGGGAAGCCTCGTGTAGTCGAAACGGTGCGCTCCATTATTTTGAAACGGTGCATTTGGTTTTTTTTCTACATTAGCAGCCGTTTCAGCACTGTTTATATTAGGCGACTGTATTGAGCATTTTTGTTGTTATTTATATGCAAACCAATTGATTTTTTTTCCTTTTCCTTTTTCTTTTCTTGCTGTTATTATTTTTATTTCATTGAGAAAATTAAATAGCAAATCAAGTACTGAGTTTCAAGGTAAAATTATTCTTTGATCATAGGGTTTTGCTCAATTTCTTGCTATTTTAATTTTTTTTTAATCAAAAGTCTGTGACCTGATTGGCATAACTTCTAGACTCTAAAATAGAGATTTGGAGTTTCAAACCCCTCCTTCAAATGTATTAAAAAGAAATCTTTTTATGATATGACATGTTGATTAAAATACACAAAATCCCATCAACCTTTTACCTACCCTCGCAGTCACCCTCCCAAACTATTAATTTATGTAATTAACTCGCCAAACTACCGAATAATTGCAATGCATACCATTTTGTCTCCTTTAAAAGAAAAACATTATACATACAAATTCTAAAAAAAAAAACACATTCAAAATTTGTCAAAAAGAAAATATTTTTTAAAAGCTAAATTAAAATTATTTTTCACCTTTTCAATTTTTTAAAATTCCATATTTTTGGTTTTCTTTTAAAATTTCAAGTTTTGAAATATTATTTTCAATTTTCAATTTTGGTTCTACTTTTTTATTAATATTTTCTAAAATTTTGATTTTCAACATTTTAAATTTTTTTAAAATTATGCTCACCAGCTTACCTCAGTGATGACGGCACAATAGTGGACACCTCGAGAGAATGGAGCGAGTATCAAGCTAGGGAAAAAAGAAATATGGGAGAAAATAGAGTTTTAATCTTAAAACTATTTGCAGAAGTTTATCATCGTTGCAAAAGTGATTCGGTGTCTTATATAATATTTTGAATACCATTTTGGAATAGTTTATATATGAATAAATTATAAATATATAAAAATTATATTTCAAAATAATAATCTATATATGAATAAATTATATATAAATATATATATATATAAATTATATAAATTATAAATTATATACAAAAATGAGGAAGAAATGAAACAAAGAAGAAGTTAAGGCCGAAATCTGAAATATCGGCCAGTACAGGCCGATACGGTCGAAATTCTAATCGATACGAAACTCAGCCCTTCTCTATACCAACTACTGGCCAGTATGACATATTTTGACCGTACCAGTCAATACGAAATGAAATTAAAAACCTTGGTCTTATTTGGTGGAATTATTTGCGGCGATTTTTTTCGCCGCAAAAAGTCGTTTTCCTACAAATTTTTGCTCGCCAAACACGATCTCTTTGCAAAAGGCTTGTTATTTTTTGTGGACACTTTTTGTGTCATCAACTTCGTATTTGCCACAATAGAAAAAAAAACTCATGGAAAAAGGCCAAATTTCTTTTAGTTTCAAGAATAATAGGATACATTGTAATTTTTTGAAAGTTTCAAGAATTAGTTGTCAAAATTGATAGTATAGAGTGATTACAAAGTAGGTGATAGTTTGATGGAAGTTCTTGTATCTATTGCTTGATATATATATATATATATATATATATATATATATATATATGCTTTTTAAATGCTAAGTATTCATTTTTTACATTTGTTATCATGGGTTTAATTCTAATGTGAGAAGTGGTTGTCGCATTAGGATTCTTCATCATATAATTAATTAGAGTTGGATGGGGGACTATTATGAAATTCGACAAATACTATAGTGATCATTTTATCAAAAATCTTATAGTAAAGGCTTTCTTTGAAATTAAAAGAAAAAAAAAACAAAAAGGAATTGGCAAAAGGAATGCACACTCACAATGCCACGTGTCTCTACCACATGTTCGGTAAAGCCAAAACACAAACAGCAACAAAGGCCCCATGTTACTGTGTGCACGATCTTTTCACAATTCTCCCAATTCAAAGAGTAAATCTATTCATCATCTATTTTCTCATCATTCCATGATGTGACATTAAATGATAGGTTTACAAGTTAAATATAATAAATAGTCTCCAATCATTTAATGCCACATCATGAGATTATGTGAATTGAGAAAATTCTCTCCCCCTCTATAACAGCTTCATTTCCCTCACCATTCTCTCTTGCTTCCTTGTCCCTCCAAACTCTGTATGTGTGTGTGTGTGTGATACTCTGATTTGTCCCCAAAATGAGCAGCATCCAAGGAACCCAATCTTGAGAGAGATACATTCCGTGGACCCACCTTCATCCCCCAGCCCTAACTTGTTCAAGCCTAGGCCATCCAGGAAGACCATCTTAGCCAAAGAGAACACATTTTCGTCAAATCCGAACTGTATGCCGTGCGATTCGAAGCAATCTCCGGCCAAGTTTAAGAGCTCATCATGGGAACCATGCTTGAGAATTTGGTCCTAGGGGCTTCTGCTTCTGGCGTCAAGGTATTGCTTGACATGAAATTTAGGGTTTTGGTCCTACGTACGATTTTCACTAATCCCTGTGGCTACCGAGTAAAACCACCCAATTAATTTGATATGACTTTAACATTTCTATATTCACTTTTCTATTTGAACTTTTTTTCTATTGGGATCGAGTGGAGATAGATGAACTAGATGCAGAGAAAGTAAAAATGGAAGCAAATCAAAGTCAAAACATAAATAAAAATCAGCAATCACACAAAGACACTAAAATTTAAGTGGTTCAGTTTCAAATGATAGCCTATGTCCAATAGTGGAGTTGATCTTAAAAGGACTTCACTAACAAAAATGGAGTATAAGAGAGGTATAACAAATCACTCCTCAATCCCAAAACTCCAATCCACCCAATGAGCTCTCAAATGTCATTTAAGGCGTTCTCTCTCTTTTCTGGACTCACTCACCTTGTTTTTCCTTACAAAAATATGTTTATATATATAACACGATGCAAGAATTAAGATTTTTGAACATTCACCCAAGTGGAGTGTCAAGCGTGCATCAAGTGAATAATCTGACTGAAGTTCGCTCTAGCCAGGGTCGAGCCAAAGTTTGCTCGAGCCATGGTCAAGCCACAATTGAGTCAAGATTGAGCCATAGTCACGCTAAGTATTTGGAGTGACATTTTTTAATTGGAAATCAAGCCATCATTCCAACAAATCTCTACCTTGACTTGAGTTCCATTAAGCCTAAACAAAACAAGTGAATTTCGCACCAAGAAGATCAAAAAACAAACTCCTCCATATATCCTAAGCAGAACACAACATCTATATTTGAAGAACTCAATTTCCACCAAAAAGTCTTCAATTCCATAGACAATCGAACAGTAGTAAAGGATCGTGAGCGAGTAGCAATGCTCGGCCCAACACAATAGAGACTTGGGAGAGAAATAATGCTCGCCTTAGAAAAAAAAATGATGGTAAACATTTTGCCCAAAGCATCACGAGCTAAGCCTTAAGCTCAACAACAATAGCTAATTGATCAGTTTTGCTTCCATAAGCTCACAATTGGAATTTTATTTCCACTTTTATTTGGTTGTTGTGGATTTTTCGTGTAAAACTGTTTCCACCAGACTCCTAAGGGATAAAGAAGCAAAAAAACATTTTGCTTGCTAGTACCTAGCCAAAAGCAAGTTTGGGCAATCTTGATCCTAAAAAAGAGCCTAGGGCGAATAAATAAAAACAAATGGAAGACACAGGCAGAGCATTATGCATGCTATTCTTATTCAAGGGCAACCATCCTCTACTAGATAAAAGCTTGGAAACCTAGCCACTTGACTTAGAGCACTAAGGTTATGCTTGGTAGATGAGATAAGATGAAAATTTTTAAAAATTTTGTGAATAGTGTTAAGATGAAAGTTTAAAATATTATTTTTTAATATTATTATTGTTTTGGGATTTGAAAAAGTTAAATTAGAATTTGAAAAAATTGAATGGTTTATTATATTTTGTATGGGGATTTGAAAAAGATGTAATGATGAGATGAGATAGAGATGAGATGAGATTTCTCATCTTTGCCCCCAAACATATCCGCAGGGTCATCCTCGAGTGCCACTCAAATATCTCAGCTCCCTATCTTCCCTAGAACAAATTGCCCTAGAGTACTTGCTCGGGTGTGCAGGATTTTTGCCATCTTCACTTGGGTGCCTTGATCCCTCGCCGCACCACAGCAAAAAGAGAGGAGGAAAAATCCCAACAATAGGGTCAACCCATACTTGAGGACTACAAAAATCAAACTCTTACCTAATATCCGACCACTTGGCTTAGGTTTGAAAGTCTCAAATTGTGGTTTGAATTATTTACACTAACCAATTTCATTTTTGTTGAAAACTTCTCAAATAACCAAGTTGCCTTAAAGTTAGGCACTTGGACCCTCCACAAACCAAGGCTATCACAATCTTGGTGACCGATGTACGCTTAAAAAATCATGCTTAGTCTAAGTATTGGCTCAATTCTGGTGACCAACGTGTACCTAACAAATCGAGCCTAGCATAAGTATTGGTTTGATCCTAGTGACTAGCATGCCACCTTAATGATCAAGGCTAACATGACGTTGGCAACCAACATGCACCAAAACATTGAGCCCAACCTAAGTACTGGCTCAATTTTGGTAACCAGGGCTATCATGACCTTGGCAACCATAGCTCGGTCGAGTAAACCTCCCACTACAATAGCGATAAAGCAAGTCTCACACTTTCTCAGCGAGAAGTGTCAGTGTATGCGCATGTGACCAAAGCTACCTCTTTCACCAAAACCACAACCAATAGGTCTCCTCCGGGAAGGAGCCTTCTAACTCCATAACTGCCTTGCATGGGTTATTTTTGAGAATGAGTCGACAGGCTTGGCAGCTATTTGAGATGGACCCAAGGGGTCAATAGGCCCCCTGACCACTTAAAGCAGGTTACAACCAACCTACTAAAATTTTAACACCAATGTGAAATTGCCTCAAGGGGCAAGAGATTCGCTAAAACCAATGAAAACAAAATGATCACCAAATATGGAGAATGTGAATTTGCTCACTCCCTGCACCACTTACCCATTTCTTTTCATGTTTCACCATTTTCTAATCTAACAACACACAAAGTTAGAGTATACTCTCAATCTACACCAAGAAGTGGCATCCTCGAGGAGATTTGTCCATTAAAACGAAGCAACTAAGGTTATGTTTGGTAGGTGAGATAAGATGAGAATTGTTAAAAATTTTGTGAATAGTGTTAAGATAAAAGTTTAAAATATTAATTTAAAATATTGAGATTTGAAAAAGTTGAATTGAGATTTGAAACAGTTGAATTATTTATTATATTTTGTATGAAAATTTGAAAAAGTTGTAATGATGAGATGAGATAGAGATAGAGATGAGAAATCTCATCTTTGCCCCAAACCTAAATTTGTAGTGGCATCCTCGAGGAGATTTTTACTTTATAATTATGCAAACTTAAATTTGTAGTTTTAATTTTTATTGTAGAAGAAAGTATATATAATGTTAGATCATGAAATTTGTTTGGAGTTTCGAGTTTACCATGTAAAATAAGGCTTGATTTATTTTGTTCTAACTAGTCTATATTGATGATATTGGGACAATATTTGAAGTGTTAGGATTTGAATGGATGAAGAATTGAAATGAAAAAAAAAAAATTGAAGAGAGATGATTTAGGGTTTCAGTTAGGGTATAAATTTTGGAATTTTGGTAACTAAAGCATGTAATTAAGAGGTTAATAAAATAGAACTTGATATTAATTGTGTAAATAAATTTAGTTTGGGGTGAACATGAAATTATAAAAAATTTAGGATTTGGTTTAAGGTTTTGAGGAAGTTTTATAGCTTCTTTTTTTTTTTTTTTTAAGGAAAAATGATGAAATTAGAAAATATAGTTTAATGATATATTAGCTTTAATTTAAAATTTATTAGTATGTAATAAAATCTTGGTGAAATAATGAAATCTAATAGTTAGGGTAAAAATAAAGTTTAGAATTTATTTAAGTATTAAAATGAGTTTGTAATGAAAATGAGTTTAGGGATAAGTGAAATTATTAAAGAAAGCGTTTTGGGTGAAAAATAAAACTTGGGGTGGAAATGATATTTGAACAAAGTTTAGGAACTAAATTGGAATTGGTAGATAATTAGGGGCACAACTGTAAATTACTATTTTGCCCCTAAAAAAAAGAGTTTAGGGATTTAAAATGAGAGTGATAGCAACATAGTAATAAAATAGAGTTAAGAAAACAGGAAGTTTCACAATTATGGAGTACAAACTACAAAGTGAATTTTCAGATATTTAATGCTGCACTAATGACTTCTAAAACGAGGATCCCAAAGTAAACTAACTGCTCGTTTGAAGAGTAAAACGAGATGAGAATTTTGTGAATAGTAATGAGATAGTTTGAGTTGAGTATTTTTTAGATTTTGAGAAAAGAGAGAAAAAAAATTGAATAAAAAAATTATAAAGTTAAAATATTGTTAAAATATAATTTTATAAAATTATTTTTGCTTAGAAATTTAAAAAAGTTGAATTGTTTTTATTTTTTATTTTAAAGTTTGAAAAGGTTGTAATGATTAATTTAAAAAATTTTGTATTTGAGTTATGTTTAGGAAGAAAATGTGATAAGATGAGAATTTTAGGATCCGATCTATTTCCAAACAAGCCAGAATTTAAAAAGGCATTGTAAGTAGAGACCTATAAATTAAACACGTTACTTATGTTTATAGAATTGGATTTTTTTGTGGAACTTATAGTTTTATTTGAAATAAGATTTGATTATATTGAATATTTATGACATACTTTAGAAAAATACTTGATTGACTATTTATGAATTATTTAACTGAGATTTTGTCACAACCCTATGTGCTGGGAGGGTTTAGTCCCAATGGAACTCCCTTGACCACTGAAGCAAGTAAAGATGGAGCGATATCTCTCGAGTTGATGAAAAACAATCAACAACATCAAACGGGGTGAGTGGACCTTGAGCCGAGGACTTACCTTTCTGGCTAGCAAGGGTCATAGGTTGTTCTTGGGCGAAGTGAGAGTACCACAGTCGAGAATCAGGTTAAATAATGAGTTGTCATTCTTAGATGATAGACACACTTGAACCCTTGTACAGTATGAGAGGTTATGGCTTGGGTATAAAGTAAAGTATGAAAGGAATAGAAAGTGGAAAGAAAGAATTTTTTTTTTAAATAAAATGAGGTCGAGCATCTTATTATAAAAATACTATCACTGAGGCGAAGGAACAACCATGAGTACAATACATCAATGTCGAATATAAGAAGTTCCCAATTTATCCAAATGCACAATGCCCCAAAGCTTTCCTTGCACCCAATAAAATCTGAAACTCTTTCTTTAATACCTTCATTAGCAAAAAAATCAACTGCCATATTGGCTTATTTAAAAATATGACAAAACCGAATACTAAGCAATCGAACAAGGTCTTACACTTCCTCCCAAAAATCCCGTTGGAACCAATACTTGCATACACCTGAATCTAACCAACCCATCACTACACTTGAATCAGACTCCACCAATAAATCTCTCAAACCAAGCAAATGACACAACCGCAATTCATCAAGTATAGCATGACACTTTGCAATAGTATTTGGCGCATGACCATAGAAATGACATTTCTGGTGTATTATGATCCTATTCACATGCCTTGGTTACTTGTTCTTGCATACTATCCTGCACAATATGGCCAGAAGCAATCATTTTGGAATTTGTTAAATACAATTGCAATGGCTTTTCCTGGACCCATGTTAGGACTATGAGACTTTAACTCAATCCTCCACCATTCTGAAAAAATAGGTGGTTGACCCTTTGCTTCTTTTTCACAATCCAGTGGATTAAGATTTTTCATCAACCAAAATGGCTTAGCTGACTTAGGATATTTGAGCCCAAAGTATACATGGTCTAATAAGAGGTTTGGTAATAGACACATTCGAAAAAGGCTTGATAGAGGAGTTGCCAACTCGAAATGGACACTATCATTTCTTGATGCAAAAATCCTACACTTGCCAATTCACTCATCGGATCATGCTCCTCTCCTTTTGAATACTTCTGGTTTTAGAAAAGCTTTCAAATCTTTCAAATTTGGAGAATTTTAATCTTCATGTCCAAAATAAATCCATCCTCCGATAATATCTTTGAGTCTTTAAAAGAATTTCTTGGGTCAATTTTTAAATATTTAGGGCTTACTTGGTCTATAAATAGTAAATGGGCTTTAACCTAATTATTAAACCTAATAAAATTCATATTCCGTTGTAGTAATATTTTGGGCCCGTGACATATTCAAAAATTACCCAATAAATATCAAATGGGTTTCCCATAAATAATAACCTAAAAAAAATTTATAGATCGCGGCTTGGCATAGGCTTGGTGCTGGGCCTAAGTGTTACACAATGTGTATATAATTGATCTTTTTTGCAAATAGCCCATCATTAAGAAACCTGAGAGTTGCTGTTGTAGTATCTTCACCAACTATCTTCCATAGGTCTTGATGGAAACATGTTCCATAGCCCATCAGGACCAGGTGATTTTAGTGGTCTAATCTAAAACAAAGCCACTTCCACTTCTTCTCTAGTAAAAGCCCTTTCCAAATCCTTATTCATTTCCACATAAACTTGTTGCTTCACAAAATTTAAACAATCTACTATCTCATCCTAAGAGGGCTAAGCTGAACAATATACATCTTCATAATGTTATTGAAAAGCCTACTGAATCTCCCCCTGATGTTTCTTGAGTACTGAGTGAGAATTACTAACCTTTGAGATGAAGTTCCTCTTCTTTCTCTGAATTGCACACAGATGGAAAAACCTGGTATTTCCATCTCCCAATTTATACCAATTACTTTTTGCTCTCTGCCTCCACCTTACATCTTCTTGTTCTAACAAATAACTCAATTCCTGCTGTAAGTTTTTAATCACTTCCACATTGTTAGGCCCTTCAACTTCTTGTAATCTTCTTAGTTCTTCTGTCTTTTCTTTAATCATCCTTTCTCCACCAGACCCTTGATTCCTACTTCGTCTAGACAATGAAGTACAACATTGGGACAAAGTGGCTTGTATTTGCTCTAGAGGCTGTGCATTTAATCTACCATTTTTCCATACCTCCTCAATAATCTTCCCACATTCCTCATTTCTTAAGCAGCATGCTTCAAATCTAAGTACCTTTTTTGTAGTATGTTGTCCCCCTTCCCCTCTCCTAATAGACACTAACAATGGTTTGTGGTCTGAGTTCCGAGCAACCAGAGCCTTTACCACTGCTTGTGTATACAGCATATTCCACTATGCATTAGTAACAACTTTGTCCAATCTCTCTTTGATAAAACTATCATCCACATATCGATTACTCCATGTGAAAATATCTCCCTAGTAGCCTAAATCAAACAACTGATTATCTTCAATGGCAGCTCTAAAACCCCTAATTAAGTATTCAGGTTTGTGTCTACCCCTCATTTCTCTTGCATCAACACTTTATTAAAATCCCCCATAATACACACCAAGGAAAACCTAGCATTTGAGCTAGGTTTGGATACCAAGAGTTTCTGAAGTCTTTTCAAACATTCTCACTATTATTTTTTACTTTATTATTACTTTTTACATACTTTTATTACTATTCATTACTTTTTAACTATTTTTTACTACTACTTAATATTCTGTTATTACTTTTTCATTATTATTTACAAACATTGGCTTTTGGACATCCTTGATTGATTGAATGAAGTAGATTAAAGAATATATTTGTATTTTTCGTATTCTCAAAAGAATTTCAATTATTCAAAAAGACCATAACTCAAATATTAATTTTGCACTTATTCATTTCTTAAAAAAAAAGCTTGGTTTGTATGGATGTATGATTTTATCAAACATTATTAACAACAAGAACCAAGACAATTTCCATCGGTTTTATCGTAAAACTCAAAATACCTCAAACGAAGGAAACCGTGTATATATGTTAGAAGAATTTAAAAAATAGGAATTGAGAAAAAAGAGCCCCACCACCTACTACTTTTGCTGTCGTCGGCCTCGCAGTAGAAGAAGTAGGTAGTAAATGGAATTTCTGTTGTTCATCTTTTGCACTAAAAATGGCGTCGGATCTATAATTTGGCAGTAAGGATTCACTTTTCTTATCCCCTCCCTCCTCTCTCTCTCCGGTGACCCCTCTCTCTCATTTTGTAAGGGGTCGCCTCTGAATTCCGCGGTATTTGAATTCTTTTGGGGAAATAGATATGTCGGAGATGGCGAACACAGATCCGGAGGGTCTCGACGGAGTGCGTATGTCATGGAACGTATGGCCGCGCACCAAGGTCGAGGCGAGCAAGTGCGTGATCCCACTCGCCGCCTCCATCTCACCGATCCGCCCCCACCCGGACATCCCCACCCTCCCTTACGCGCCCCTCAGATGCAAGACCTGTTCCGCCGTCCTCAACCCCTTCTCGCGGGTGGACTTTACCGCCAAGATCTGGATCTGCCCCTTTTGCTACCAGCGAAACCACTTCCCTCCTCACTACTCCATGATCTCCGAGACCAACCTCCCCGGCGAGCTCTACGCCCAGTATACCACTGTGCAATATTCCCTCCTCCAAAATCCTGACCCTAATCTCGGTCCTTCTCCGCTCTCGCCCGTGTTTTTGTTCATGCTTGATACCTGCATGATCGAGGAGGAAATGGGGTTCGTTAAATCGGCACTAATGCGTGCGATCGGGTTGTTGCCGGAGAACGCGCTGGTGGGGTTTGTTTCGTTTGGGACCCAGGTTCAGGTGCATGAGTTGGGGTTCTCAGACATGTCCAAGGTGTACGTGTTCAGGGGGAACAAAGAGATTTCCAAGGAGCAGGTTTTGGACCAATTGGGGCTTGGGGTTTCGGCCAGGCGAGCTGGTGGAACAGGGTACCAGAAGGGCGTGCCGAATGGGTTTCCGAATTCAGGCATCACGCGGTTCTTATTGCCCGCTGCGGATTGTGAGTACACGCTCAACGCGGTGGGTTTTTGAATCCTATTGTGTGATTTGGTTGTGTAGGGCTGATTTTTGATTTGTTGAGGATTTGTTTTTGAATTTGTTGTGCATTTCAGTTGTTGGACGAGTTGGAAACTGATCAGTGGCCTGTTCCGCCAGGGAGTCGGGCATCGCGGTGCACGGGAGTGGCTTTAAGTGTTTCAACAGGATTGCTTGGAGCCTGTTCCACTGGCACTGGTGCTAGAATTATAGCTCTAGTTGGTGGTCCTTGTACAGAAGGGCCCGGCACGGTAAAAGGAAATCCTGTCTTATTTGCTATTACTGCTTTTAATATCTCCTGGATGTTATCTTGCACTTTAATTGACCTCCACGGTTGTAATGCACGTATATTATTGTTTACTTGGGTTCTTGTAGTTTTTCATTTGTACCTTATTCTTTCAAAGTCACCTTGGTTCATATTTTCGTGTGTAGTACTATGAATGCATGGTAGTATGGAAAAAAATGACAAGGAATTGAGCATGATTTTTTATTTTATGACGGGGAACCACCCCACGACAGAGCCCTTAAAACTCACCCATGGAACCTAAACTCTTGGCGAGACTAGCACAACAACCCACTGCCATACTCTCCCACTTGATCGTAGTTTGATCCCAGGGAGAATCGAACTTTTGACATGGGGCTCATGCACACAAGTTTGCCCTTGCCACTTGGGCTACCCACGGGTGGGTAGAGCATGAAAAATGAATGATAAGGATTTTAACATTATTTCACAACATTGGTGAGTTTAGCTAATATTGTTAGGACTCTTTTTAGATAATATGTCTTGCGCCATAAGAGTGGAATTGAATAGTTTAGGTAAGTTAAATATTGCTGACTCATGAGATGAAGTGTTGTTCATTGGGTCTCATTTTTATTAATGGAATTCTTATTTCCAATTTTATTATTAATGGAGTCTGTTATCTGTTTTGATAAGTTGGAGTCAGTTATATGTTAACCCCTAGGGCTTGGCTCCAAGTGGTAAGAACATTGGTTTTGAGGGTAAACACGTTTCTTTCAAGGTAGAAAGGAGGCAATTGTTCATTGGGTGTGATTCCGCGAGCCAAATTGCACTAAGGCGATTCATTTGCCCCTACTATCCTACAGAGAAATTCAAACTCTTAGTAGGACTAGGGCTAGGGCGACTCATTCTATTCTCTCTGTGGTCAGGTTGGTGAAGCGTCTAGCTTATGGGGGGTCTGTTGAATTGCTGAAAGACTCCCCCAAGTCTAAGGTTCAAACCCTTGGGTGCAAATAATTTCTAGGGGCTACGACGTCCCAAGTAGCATTGGTGAGAAGCCGACTATTTACATGATTTGTGTGATGGGTGCGAATTAGAACTTAGACGGGGTTGGGTTTTAACTGAGTATAAGACTTGTTGCATTTGAGCAGTCTCTAGGCGCAAGCCTAGTATCATGCCAATATTGTCCCATGCATTTATAACATGAGCCAAGGCCGAGGCACTCACACATCATTTTCCTATTCAATGTTTCATGAATCAAACCTGAGACTGGTTTATGCTCTGTTCCATGTAGAAGAAAAGCCTCTTTAATCTGAAATTTATCCTGGAATTTACACATTGGATCTGATAGTCACATGTGCAGCATAAGAAAATTGGGAGACAGAGCTACTTTTTTTTTTATTAAACTGATAAATTTCCAAGGATTATTTTTATTCTTCTAATTTCTTGATGGTAACAACATTGGATTGAATATATTTTTGCAGATTATATCAAAAGATCTATCAGATCCAGTACGATCACATAAAGATCTTGATAAGGATGCTGCACCTTATTTTAAGAAAGCAGTCAAATTCTATGAAAATCTTGCAAATCAGCTGGTTAGCCAGGGTCATGTTTTGGACCTTTTTGCTTCTGCCCTCGATCAGGTCTGTGTTAGTTTGTTTTTTAATTCTTTTATGACTTCTAGAAGTCTTTTGCCTATCATTTTTCATGTACCCTCAGTAGGGCTGTAATCAAGCCAAGTTTGAGTGAGTTATGCTTGGTCAAGCTTGGTTTGATTGTACTAAAATAAAGCTTGAGGTTGACTTGAAACTCAACTTAAGCTTTTTGGGTCACTCAAGCTCTACCTGTATAGAACATTTGCATAATTATAGTACGTAATATCTACTATATGTAACCATATGAACTTATATAAAAAATGAGTATATTTTATAACATTTATGTTAGTTATATTTATAAATAAGGTATTAAAACTTATACTATATATTGCTTATATAATATCGTATTTATCGATAATAATCACTATATGTGTATGTGTTTATTTCATAATACATACAGATATGGTAGAATGTATTTATATATGTATGGTAATATTTTGAATGAGCTAATAAGTCAAGCTGAGCGAGTTTTATAAGTTTGTTTCGTTTGATAATAAAGCCTAATTTTGTGTTCTTGAACGATTTATTGAATAATCAAATCGAATTAAAAATGACAGTCAAATTTGAGTTGAATATCGAGTAGCCTCGTTCATGCAGATCCCTAACACTCACAAGCAAATGACTAATTTTTTGTATAAATTTTACTTTCCATCTGTTTTTTTATTTAAATTTTGTCAAGTAATTTTTTTTTTTTTTTTGTCAAGTAATTTAAGATTCCTTCATGCAGTTCTTGTTATACTGTCAAAGTGTGGGTCCTGACACCTTCTTTTCATGGTAACATAGCATGGAGAGCTTACATGTGGAATAATTGATTTTTTATGTAGAGTTTATTTACAAAGAAACTTACATGAGAAAGTGGGGGAGGAAATTGAGCCTCCTGTTTAAATATTGTAGTAGATTTATTATGGCTTTGAGGAACTCATGTATGCGTGTATGATTTGGAACATTTTATTATTTATTTGAAGTGAGAGTCTTTTTGCCCTTTTTTATAACTTCTTTGATTTCTTATAAAAAATAAAAACTAAAAATTAAATTGTAAAGTGTATTTTCATATTTTGCGTTACTATAATCTTTCTTTTTCTTTATTTTTGATGCAGGAATGGTCAACATTTAAGAAGGCCGATAGTCTCACATTAAAACATAAGCATGTTTATAATTTAATGTATTCAAGAAAGCAGATCCTGTTTACTTCTTGAACTTTGTTTATTGTCATTAGTTAGTATTCAATATATTGTTGAGGAGGTACTTCTTTTACCTAGTGGGTTTTTTTCTTACAACTGATTACAGCAATTTACTCTTTGAAGTAAAACCTTTTTTTTTTTATAAGTAACTGTTTGAAGTAAAACCTGATGCATAACATGTTAATCCCAGGTGCTTGTGTTTGTGTTGCCTTTGCTTCTTCTGTAGGGCTGTTTTTTGGGGGGTTTTGTGGCAAAAGTTTTGGCTTCTATCATGAAAATCTAAATAATATAGTTACGAACAATTAATAAATCAGAATAATTGAGTTTTATTTGATAATCACAATTTTTATGCATTGTAGATTGTACCTGATATGCTTTTACTCGGGAATTTTAAATTTATAGGTTGGGGTTGCAGAAATGAAAGTTGCAGTCGAAAAGACTGGTGGACTTGTTGTTCAAGCTGAAAGTTTTGGTCATTCCGTATTTAAAGATTCTTTCAAGCAGGTATTCGAAGAAGGGGAGCAGTCTCTGGGCCTTTGTTTTAAGTGAGTTTGTCATTATTGAACACTTGAATGTCTATTTTCTGCTTCAATGGATTTTATCCTATTTTATTTTTAAAATTTTTGCTTAAGGTCCCTTTTATTTCAAATTAAAATTGTGCCCGTGAGAGTAGGACTTCTCAAGTTCCATCATTTGTGCTTCACACAATTGCTTTAACCCGTGCTGACTCTCTTTTACTTTGGTTTTATGCTTCTTACTTATAAAATAAAAAAAAGCTTTGGCCTTTTGCTGCTTTTATTCATGGCCCATGTAATGCTTGTAACTAATTGTCAAGCTCACTTAACTAATTTGTTTCAGTGGCACACTGGAGATCAATTGTTCGAAGGACATTAAAATCCAGGGGATAATTGGGCCTTGCACATCGTTGGAAAAGGTCGCACCATTTAATTCTAAAAGCCTGATTTTATTTAGCTTGATGGCATCATTTTGGTATTGTTTAAGGTCCATGGAAATAAGACCGAGCAAATTTGTAATGGTGGTGTTTGATGCTGATTGTTGCAAACCTTGCAGAAAGGACCTGCTGTTGCTGATACAGCCATTGGGGAAGGTGGTACAACAGCATGGAAATTGTGTGGTCTTGATAAAAGTACTTGCTTGACTGTGTTTTTTGATCTTTCATCAAGTGATCGATCAAATACCCCAGGAACTGTAAATCCCCTGTTGTACTTGCAGTTTCTCACTAGGTATGTTTGTGGATTGTATTAGTGTGGGACTACCATATGTGTATATTCATGTGTGTGCACACATATTTGTGCCACTTTTTCTTTATTTGGTTTTGGTTTTTAATTGACTTTTGAGGTCTTATATGTACTTGCAGTTATCAAAACCCTGAAGGTCAATTAATACTTCGAGTGACAACCATTAGTAGAGGATGGATAGATAGTGCAGTGAGCTCAGAGGTTTGCGACTTCAGTTTTCATATATTTTTTTCTGCGATGAAGCTCATTTGTCTGTGACTGTTCAAAAACTAATCGAATCCTTCATCCATTTGTTGTGTGTATATATTTTAAGGCATGAAACCATAGATTTTATGTGAGATTTACTGGTTCAATTTACAGGCAAAGATAATCACCAATAACTACATCAACATGTTGTAAATGAATGCAAAACAGCACACGGGTTGATCTGTCAGTTCATTGATGCTGGAAAATCTCCCTCTTTTTTCCGGTGCCAAAGATGGCGGATATTTATTTATTTATTTTGATAAGAAATATTTTATTGAAACAAGTAATAGGTAAAGCCCAAGTATATAGGAAGTATATGAACTAGAAAAAGATACAATAAAATCATGAATACTAGTTCCATTTAATACAATAGCTGAAGCCCAAAGAATGGTGGTTAATTTTCTCAGATTGTTGCGGCATAGCTCAATGGGGAAGTCTTATAGAGTTGGTATGAAACTATGGAACGTGCTCTATGCCTACTATGTAAATTTTGGTTTTGACCTAATTTTGTAGGGTGAGCTAGGATTGTATTTGAGACTGTTCGCCACATTTGACACACACCTGTACCTGCTGCCTCGCATGGGTGTGTGCACACACATGAGCAACCATGCGTGCATGCACATACTTCATTTTCTAGTTACTCCTTTAAATAAAAAAGGGAGTGAATGTTCATCTATATTGCAATTTGATTTTCAACGAACGTGGAATACTAATAAAGCCCAAAGACTTTTGGGGAAATAAAGGTTCACATTGGTACTCCAACTTTTCAATTAAGCCCTACAGAATGAATGCTAAGGTGTGCCTTATTGGATGTGTATGACATATGTGTTCCATGGACGCGACATATTGGCTTGAACTTCTGAAGTTCCAACTTCTCAATTGTAAGATGGAAGTCTATGCAGAAGGAATACTTCTGAAGGCGAGTATGTCATATTGGATGTCTATGACACATTTTCCTTGGAGGCATCATTTCGGATTGTATACAAAGAATACACCTGACAACAACTAGGAAAGAATAATATTATCTATTGATGAGTCCTTGCAATGGCTATCTCATGTTTCTACGATTTTTCTTTTCATGTCTGTATTTTCTTATCACATCGAATAGGTTTTGTTCCTCAATGATTGCCTTGGTTATGGATGTTAAAATTATAATACGTTCTAGTTCCTAGATTATGCTAGGTGAAATCCGTGTGTACTTGGGCCATGTCTCTTTCCAATCAACAAAACTTTATTCTTACTTATAGAAAGAAAATTATAATACATCTATTGGTAAGCCTCTGTTAAACATATGTTGATTTGATTAAAGCTTCTGTTGAATGGTTGGCCATTTTTAGGGTCCTTTATGTGTCGTTGCATGATACTTAATCTCTCACTGCTTGTATTGTTTCTTAAGATATTCATTTTCTATGAAAAGTTGAGTTCTGCTTATCTCTACTAGTTGCTTGGCGATCTTGTTCGATGGTGTTTCACCATTGTTACAGTCTATAATTAAAGATGTGTCCATGAAGTGGAGGTAAATGCTGATAGGAAAATTATTACTTATATAGGAATTGGTACAAGGATTTGATCAGGAGACTGCTGCTGTGGTAATGGCAAGATTGACTTCCCTGAAAATGGAGACAGAGGTATCTTACAAGTTTTTTCATCAGCTGTTAATTTCTCATGCATATATATTTATTAATCATAGATATTTCACCATATGTTGTATCTCTAATTGTTTAATTTGAAAGCAAGCTCTATTATTGTTTAAATAGATGATAGTGGGGAGTTCAAAGGGAAATGAAAGTAAAAATTCATGGAGATAGTTTTCATGTGTGAGACCAATCTTTTTTTTCTTTTTCGTTTTTTCTTTATGCTGTTGATGGTGGAGCATTAATGGCAACATCTCCTAGTGGAGACTAGAGTTTTAGTCCAGTGTTTGAGCTACGGGTTAGATGAGGCTGTGCAGTGAGGTTGTCATTGATCAGAAGGTGTTTGAGTTTAGAAAGGAAAATGTAAGGTGGTGGAGAATCACAGAGAGAAGCAGCCGACTGGTGAAATTCATTTCTTTGGATCATGAAGCCTTTGGGTGGTTGGGTACTATGGTGCAGGAATGTATAGATTCATTGGGCTCTTCAGATTTCCAGAGAACTCTCAGGAAAGGTAACAATGTGTTAATGGTGAGGAGGGGATGCAATAAAAATGGAAGGTTTATGGTGCTCTCGGAGTATGGGCATGAAAAGAGGAGAGGGCTGTTAGTGGTGCCGGAAGGAAGGATGGGGGTGGGGTGGAGGAATTTTGGAGCTGCATTGAAGGAGCTCAGTCCCACGTCCTCTGTTTCGAGTGTGAGAAACAGAGCATTTCAGGCAGAGGGAGCTCCACCGCTGGCGACAAGTTCACGGTCCTTCAGTGAGGTGCTACAAGCTCGTGTGAGTGCTGTGGTGCCAGAGTTGAGTGCCGTGGTGCCAGGGATGGACAGCTCAGTGATGAGTGCTGTGGTGCCAGGAGGGATGAGTGCTGTCGTGCGTGATGGAGGAAAAGAGGTAAACCTGCTAAGTGTTCTGGGCAGTATGGAGGAAAAAGTCGGCAGCTTATTAGATGAAATAGACTGGCTGAAACGGTGCGTTAAGGGTAAAGAGGGTATGGACTTGGGCCAGAAGACAACATTCATGGGTCGGGACTTACATCTGGGCCGGGCCGTAGGCCCTAACAAGAGCTGGAAGGCAAAGCCCGTGACCATTAGCTCGGCCCCCAGGCTCGTGACCGAGATATCGGCCCCGAAGCTTGCGACCGAAATTTCGGCCCCGAGTCACATTCCGGCGGGCCCGATATCTGCTTCGCCGGCTCCCGCGACGGCACAGAAAGCACCGCCGGTTGCGGTCGAACACTTTAGCAACCCGTTTGGGCCACTCCGACGGGAAGAGTTGGAGGAAGGTGAGATGGTTGAGGATCGGGTTGGTGCGTGGGTTGATATCCCGTCGTCGGCGATGGTGGAGAGTGCACAGACGCAGTCGTGCGTGGTGGTCGAAGCTCGAGATAATGAGCTGGCTGTTGTCCCGCAGGTGGAGGTTGAATATTTGGTTGATTTACCGTCGACAGCTTGGGGTTTGTTTTCGGAGAAGGCACAGACAATGCTGGGGGTGGATAGAGGTCCATGGGTGATCCCAGTACAGCCAGAGGTGTCGGAGCTTGAGCTGGAATCAACACTGGAAATGGTTGCTTTTGAGCAAAATAAGAGTGGAAAAGGGGCTGTTTTGGCTACTGCAAGTGAGGAACCAGTGTCAGGCTGTGGCTCGGAATTGGACTTTTTTACTTCTGCGAATATGGGGGAGGAAGGGGCCATTCTAACTCCCTTGTGTATACTCCCTCCCACTAATTGTGGGGGTTATCCATCAAAGTGGGTTTTTAAGAAAGTAAAAGAAATTCAAGCGGTAATTGGGATTTCATTTGGAGGATTTGAAGAACAATTTAAGGCTCTCCTCATAGCACTTGAGGAGAGTCATTCAAAGTCAGCTTCAAAGCGGGAAAGGGAACTTAGAAAATTAACTTGCTCCATCAATTATGATGCAAAAGAAGGGAGTGGCGGAAGGGATAGATCGAGAGGGAGGGGCAATATTGTTCTTTATGAAGCCTAAGATCTTATCGTGGAATGTACGGGGGCTCAATGACCGCAATAAACGCCTCCGTATTAAATCTTTATTGCGGTTGTGGAAGGGGGAGGTGATATGTCTACAAGAAACAAAGTTGAGTTACATTGATAGAAAAATGGTGCGAAGTATATGGGGGTGTTCGTATGTGGGTTGGACTTATTTGGCCTCTTTGGGAGCCTCAGGTGGTGTGTTACTTATGTGGGATAAGAGAGTGGTTGAGTTGATTGAGGAGTGCATTGGAGAGTTCTCGGCTGCGACCCTATTCAAAAATGTGGTTGATGGATGGGAATGGGCATTTGCAGGTTCCTATGGTCCTAATGTGGATAGGGATAGAAGAAGGTTGTGGGAGGAGTTGACAGGCCTATATTCCTTGTGGGATGTGCCGTGGTGTATGGGGGGTGATTTTAACACTATTCGCTTTCCTAGTGAAAGATCAAGGCAGTGTCGACATTCTTTAGCCATGGAAGAATTCAATGAGTTCATCTTTGATCTGGATCTCATGGATCTCCCTCTGGTAGGGGGCGAGTATACTTGGTCAAATGGGCGGGTTTGGTCGAGACTAGATAGATTCCTTGTATCTCCGTCTTGGGAAGCTAAATATCCGGAAGTAAGTCAGAAACGGTTAGCCCGAGTCAGTTCTGATCATTTTCCTATTCTTTTGGATTGTGGGGGTATCCAGAGGGGACGCCGGTATTTCAAGTTTGAAAACATGTGGCTCAAAGCAGATGGGTTTGTAGAGATGGTGAGTATGTGGTGGTCGGCATATCAGTTTAGTGGTACTCCAAGTTTCATTCTTGCAAACAAGTTGAAGGCACTAAAACAAGATTTGAAGAAGTGGAATTTGGAGGTTTTTGGTCATATTGAGAATCAGAAGATTACATTATTGGAGGAATTGCAAGATCTAGAGGTTAAAGAATCACTGGGAGATAACTCGGAGGAGGTGTTATTGAGGAAGGGCACGGTTATGGCAAACTTGGAGAGAGTTTTGTTGGCAGAAGAGACTTCATGGCGTCAAAAATCTAGAGCCCTTTGGTTGAAAGAAGGTGATAGGTGTACGAAGTTCTTTCACAAAGTGGCTAATTCACATCGACGTAACAATGCGATAGAGTCTCTTCATTCAGATTCTCAGGTGCTATCCTCTCCTTCTGAACTAGAAAACCATATAGTACAGTACTACAAATCCCTCACCTCAGAACCAGTTCTTTGGAGGCCGAAGCTTGATGCCTTGCATTTTGAGGCAATTAACCCACAGAGCGTGAGTGACTTGGAGAGACCTTTCCTTGAAGAAGAGGTTTACAAGGTGATATCTGACATGGCTAAGGATAAAGCGCCGGGGCCGGATGGCTTTTCAATGGGTTTCTTTCAAACTTGTTGGGAAATTGTGAAAGATGAAGTTATGCAAGTGTTCAGTGAATTTCACTCTTTTCAAAAGTTTGAAAAATCTCTTAATGCGACTTTTATTGCTCTCATTCCCAAGAAACACGGGGCTTTGACTATTGAAGACTTTAGGCCTATAAGTCTGGTTAGTAGCGTGTATAAGATTATCTCGAAGGTTCTTGCTAACAGACTTAGTCCGGTGTTGGAACATATTATTTCCAAGTCTCAAAATGCTTTTATTAGTGGAAGACAAATCCTTGATTCAGTACTCATTGCAAACGAGTGCTTGGACTATAGATTACGGGAGGGAGGTTCAGGTGTTCTGTGCAAGCTTGATATGGAGAAGGCATATGATCATGTGAATTGGGATTTTCTCTTATACTTGCTTGAGAGATGTGGTTTCGGGGTTAGGTGGATTGCATGGGTGCGCCATTGTATCTCAACCGCCCGGTACTCAGTGTTGGTTAATGGCACACCTGTTGGTTTCTTTGATAGTTCGCGGGGATTGCGACAGGGAGATCCTTTATCCCCTCTCCTATTTGTGATAGTTATGGAGGCTTTAAGTAGGATGGTGCAAGCTACGGTTGGGGGAGGTTTCTTATCGGGCTTTCAAGTGGGTGATCGTTCGGGTGGCAATATTACCATTTCACATCTTCTTTTTGCAGATGATACGTTAGTTTTTTGTGAAGCGAATAGTAGCCAGATCCAAACTTTACGAGCACTGTTACTTTGCTTTGAAGCAGTGTCAGGGCTAAAGGTGAATCTGGGTAAGTCTGAAATGGTTCCCGTGGGTGCAGTTTCTAATATACTCAGTCTAGCTAGACTTCTGGATTGTAAGGTGTCCTCTTTTCCAATGAAATATCTGGGTCTTCCATTGGGAGCAACTTTCAAGAATAGAGCTATATGGGATGGGGTAGTGGAGAATATAGAGAAGAGATTGGCTGGCTGGAAACGGACATATTTATCGAAAGGAGGTCGCCTCACTCTTATCAAGAGTACTCTCACAAACCTTCCCACTTACTTTTTATCCTTGTTTCCTATGCCTGTTGGGGTTGTGAACAGAATAGAGAAACTCTTTAGAGCATTCTTATGGGGAGGTATGGGGGAGGAGAAGAAATTCCACTTGGTTAGATGGAAGTCTGTATGTGTCTCAATAGTGAATGGGGGATTGGGAGTGTGTAACTTGAGAACTTTTAATAAAGCGTTACTGGGAAAATGGCTCTGGAGATATCATTCGGAGGGGGGATCATTGTGGAAGGATATTATCAACGCTAGATATGGTACTGCTTGGGGTGGTTGGTGCTCTAAGGAAGTGAGAGGGGGGTATGGGGTAGGTTTATGGAAGTACATAAGGAAGGGTTGGCCATGCTTTGCAAATCGAATTCGTTTTGTAGTTGGTGAGGGTATTCGAATCAATTTTTGGAGAGACTTGTGGTGTGGAGAGCATCCATTAGAAAGAACATTTCCGGCCTTATACCGTATTGCAGTAAATAAGGAGGCTTCAGTTGCGGATGTGCGTCTATTTTCTCATGGTGTCCAACAGTGGAACATTCTTTTTAATAGGGATTTTCATGATTGGGAATTACCTATTGTCTCAGAATTTTACACTTTACTATATTCTACGGAGGTTGCTATGGCACGGCAAGATAGTTTGAAGTGGAGGTCCAATGACCACAAGAAATGTACAGTTAAGGCGTATTATAGCATCTTGGCTACACAGAGTGATACTACGCCATTCCCTTGGAAGAATATATGGAGATCTCGTGTGCCTTCTAAAGTAGCTTTTTTTGTTTGGAGCGCTGCTCTTGGGAAGATATTGACCACGGATAACTTGAGGAAGAGAGGATGTGTAGTAATGGATTGGTGTTACATGTGCAAGAAGAGCGGAGAATCTGTGGACCATCTCTTATTACACTGTGAGGTAACAAGGGTGTTGTGGGACGAAATCTTTCGACGGGTTGACGTTGCTTGGGTTATGCCTAGGAAGGTGGTGGAATTGTTGGGTTGTTGGTCAAAGATGCAAGGTTGGCATCAAGTGGCAGCAGTGTGGAAGATGATCCCGTTGGGTATTATGTGGTGCATTTGGACGGAAAGGAATGCTCGTTGTTTTGAAGATAAGGAGCGCACAATGACTGAGCTGAAGAATTTTTTTCTCCACACTCTAATGTCTTGGTTTTCCACTATTGTATTACATGGGGATAATGTTCAGGAATTTTTGTCTTTAATTTATCGCTTTTAGAATGTAATTAGGTGTGCTTAGGTATACTACTTGTGTACAAGGGCTTTGCCTATTTCATTCAGATATATAATATCTATCTTTTACTGATAAAAAAAAAAAAATGTGTGAGACCAAGTTCAAAGATATTTGAAACTCGAGAATTGTAGAGTAACGCTCCATCTGAGCGTCTGATTATAATGATCTAGTTTTGTTTTAATCAAGTGTTTTTTTGTTAGAATTTATATGTTGGGTCTGGATTGTAGATTACTCTCTTTTTTTTTTTGGCACCGGGTGTCTAGAACAAAGTCTTGACTAATCCTAGGTGTGCCTTTGACAAAGAGTTTCTCACAAGTGTACTTCGGGTAATTCAAGGGAAAACTTTCCAGTCCGATGGTCCCTATAAATTGTTTGCACCCAAGGGATTGAACCTTAGATTGGAAGGAGCATGTTATCAAGACCAAGGCTCTTACCACTTGAGCCAACCCCTATGGGTTGAGTATTCTCTTTTTAAGAGCAGATTCATTTTAAGAATCTTGCTTAGAAAAAGTACATGAGGATTTATAAATTCTTGCCTCTTCACTAGTGCAACAATAGATTTGTAACATGTTGTGTAATGACATTATCAAAGTAGCACATCTGATGATTGATTTTTATGTATCTTTAATCAGGAAGGGTTTGACGCTACAAGGTGGTTGGATCGGTCTCTCATTCGTCTCTGTTCTAAATTTGGTGACTACCGGAAGGATGATCCAGCATCTTTTACATTAAATCCTTCTTTTTCATTGTTCCCTCAGTTTATGTTTAATCTGAGAAGATCACAATTTGTACAGGTATTCATGGCTTGGTTGCTTTTTTCTTCTCTTCTTTTCCTTTTTCTTCTCCTTCTCACATACGGTAGTTGATGTCTACATACTACATATGCACCTAATGTACTTTATTATTTTTTTTTTTTGGGGGGGGGGGGTGTTCTGGTGGGGCTGTTGGCAGGTTTTTAACAACAGTCCAGATGAGACTGCCTATTTCCGCATGGTTTTAAACCGGGAAAATATAACAAATGCTGCTGTTATGATTCAACCGTCTTTGATATCCTATTCATTCAATTCACTGCCTGCTCCAGCATTGTTGGATGTGGCTTCCATTGCAGCGGACCGTATTCTCTTGCTGGATTCCTATTTCAGTGTTGTAATTTTCCATGGAATGCAAATAGCTCAGTGGCGTAATGCAGGATACCATAATCAGCCAGAACACCAGGTATCAATGCAATTGTTCAGGAAATGGTTGAAATGTTAGTGTTAACAAGTTTTTTAATTTTATCAATAAAAAAGAAACGAGTTTTTTAAATTTTTTATTTATTTTTGGATAGTTTCACTACACAATGCAAGTCTTTACAAGTAAACTTCATTTCAGAGATTGTTTCTCTGGGTCTTGCATATGTCAAATAAACTTTTTCCCTTAACTGAATATACTTGTGTTCTTTCAGGCATTTGCACATCTATTGCAAGCTCCTCATGATGATTCCCAGGTGATCATTCGGGAAAGATTCCCTGTCCCTAGATTGGTGGTATGCGATCAGCATGGCTCCCAGGTTAGTACATTTTTTCTAATAACACCTGCTTGACAAACAATTCTAATAACTCCTGAAAGTGATTTGAACTTTTGTTTTATTATGTTTTGATTGTAATAGTTGAGGGTTTTGTTATTTATTTTGTTTGGGTGGGGGAGGATATTACCGGCCTATCCTTATCTTCAGCTATAGTGGTTCTTTATATTCATGCCCAAGTTTCTTGCAAAGCTTCTGTCCTTGGATTTGTTTTGTGTTCTACAATCTGGTGATCTTGTCTAGTAATATGTTTCAACAAATTGAATCCTGATTTAGATAATGTAATTCAAGAATCAAATCTTTGAAAATATACACGTTAAGTTTGGGCTTGAAGGTTGCTATAGGTAAATAAAATTCAATTTAGCAGAGTATTGAATAGCGTAAAAACATCAAACTATGATCATTTCAATTTAATGAGAAATTGTCAATATGTGCATTATTCTTTAGAATCTCTCTGTTTGTTTAAGTTATTGTTATATTAACTACTCCCTCCTCATGATGGATGAAATGTTATTCATTTTGCACTTTCCCAACAAATATGGGACTTTGAGACAATATTTCATGCCCTTTCTCCATTCATACCTTTTGTAAAACAGTTGTTTCCCTCAAATAAATTCCCTCGTTTGAACTTGAACTTTAAAGGTAAGAGAAGTCAATTGACTTGGGGCCTGTTCTGTTCACAATGTAAATCTGTCAAGACTTGAATTATGTCTCTTGCAATATCTATGGGACTTCCATCGTGAAAATAGTTACAGCTACGTTCTTTGTCAAATCACATTTGAAGAAGCATCGACTAGTGTTACCTGGACCCTATGCGTGGCGGTTCTGGCGTGGGTGGTGTGTCAATTGCCAGTGGTAGTGTGATGGTCTTGGCTTCAAAGGGCTCCTAATTGTCTACCACATGCAAAGGATGTTGTTGTCGACTTTCTTGAGGGTGGTGTCTAACAAGGAAGACAGGGGGATGTTAATGGCGCTGAAGATTGAGTTGCTCAAGATTATGGAGAAGATCAACTGTCTTCTCTCAAGTTCGATGTGGGTATGGGCCTGTCAGTGGGTTCAAGTCTTTCTACTGAGCCCAATCCAAATGAGTTGATTGATGGTCCTGAGCGTGGGCTTCCCCTCTGTGTCATGGGCTAGCAACAATGGTAAGGAATATCTATTACTGGGCCCCAGAAGCTTACCCGGCCATTTCCCTTGTGGCAGGTCAAACATGTAAATGGGTATGCTTCTCTCAAATTGGGTTCTACTTTGATAACCATTCCTAGCATGCTGGTAGCTGTTCCTTCACCACTTGGGTTGGTACAAAACTGGTCACCGACAGTTTCTGAACATCCGACTACTTCGCCGCTGGTGGCCTCACCGATGAGGGAGGTATTGGGTGTGACGTCTCGGGAAGCTTTGTTTTGCATTATTGTGGCCATTGTGGTTTCTGAAGGTGTTGATCTTCATGTTCTTCCATTGGGTGGCCAATTCCTATAGGAGGAACAATGCTATTGAGATGCTTATGTTGATGGTCATGCTGTTTCTGAACATTTGGAAATCAAGAACCATGTTGCTCGTTATTATGAAGGACTCCTTATGGAGCAATTTTCTTCGAAGCCAAAACTTGATGGCTTAACCTTTGGTCTATTGATCCTTTGAGTGCAAATTGGTTGGAAAGACTGTTTGATGTACAAGAGGTTCAACATGTGATCAGTGGGATGGCAAAGGACAAAACTCCTGGTGCGGATTGTTTCTCCATATATTTTTTTTCCCAGGTTTGTTGGGATGTGTTTGGGGAGGATATCATAAAGGTTTTTAAGAACTTCATTCTCATGGGAATTTGAGAAAAATGCGTTAATGTGGCTTATTGCTCCTATTTCAAAGAAGTTTGAGCCTTGGATGTAAAGGATTATCACCCTATTAGTTTGTGAATGAGGTGCTATGTCCAAAGTCCTTGCCAATTGCATGAGTATAATCATGAATAAAATTGTTTCAAAGCCTCGAAATGCTTTTGTTAAAGGAAAACAAATTATGGACTCAGTTCTCATTGCCAATGAATGCTTGGATGGTAGAATCAAAACTGCAGCTCAAGGTATCTTATGCAAGTTAGATATGGAGAAGGCATATGATCATGTAATTGAGATTTTCTACATAGAAGATGTGGTTTTGGGGAGAGATGTTGCACTTGGATCAAACATTGTGTATCTACAATTCGATTCTCAGTTTTGGTGAAAGGCTCTCCGGCAGGTTTCTTTTCCAGTATGGGGGGGTTGAGACAAGGAGATCCCCTTGCCCCTTTACTATTTGCTAATATTATGGATACATTGAGTTGTGTTGGATGTTGTTGTTGGAATGGTTTTTTAGGCTTTTCTGTGCGGTGTCCTAATTTTGTGTATTTCAACAATCCTCACCTTTTTGTAGATGACATGTGCTATCTGGCGAGCTGGTCATCGGTCACGTTCTCACCATTTTGTGTTGTGTTTGGAAGTTTGGAAAAGTTGTAATGATTAAGTAATGATTAGATGAAAAAGTTGAAAATTTGAAATTGAAGAGTGTTTGTGTTTGAATGGTGTTTGAATGTTGAGATGAGATGAGATGGGTTGAGACCATCTCAACATCCAAACAGGGCCCAAGTATGGGAGGGGGTTTTGGGGGTGGCACTAAACTTTTCAGATTTGACATAGGGTTCTAGAATTCGTTTTTGGCATGATACTTAGTGTGGTGATAGGGCCCTCAAGCTTGTGTTCCCTATTCTTTTTTAAATGGCATGTGATAAGGAGGCTTTGGTGGTATGTATGATGGATAGATCTTGTGGCTCACTACAGTGGAATGCTAGTTTCAAAAGAGCAGTGCGGGATTGGGAATTAGGAGCTATTTCTGAAATTTTCAGCTTCTTGTGTGCAATGAACATTGGTAATGGTGTGGTGGATAGGATGGTTTGGTTTCATATGGGAGTAGGAGATTCGTGGTTCGATCTTTGTACAAGGCGCTAATAGTCCAGACCCTTGATTCTTTTCCTTGGAAGTGAATTTGGAGCTGTAAGGCCTAAGGCAACTTTCTTTGTCTGGGCAGCTGTTCTTGGCAAAATCCTTACCATAGGTAATGTGAGGAAATGTGGGGCTTATTACTGATAGGTGTTACATGTGTATGAAAAATGGCGGATCTGTGGATCATTTCTTATTACATTGTGAGGTGGCTGGGATTTTGTGGAATGACATCTTTAACAGGATTGGTTTTGTATGTGGCCTTCAGGGTAACTCCCAAATAGCTGCTGTGTGGGCTATGGTCGGTTTTTTGAAGATCGGGAACGTTCTGTGGAGGAGTTAAAGAGATTTGTCTTCAATACTTTATTCAGTTGGGCTATTGTCATTGATTTCAATAGGGCTAGTTTTCATGATTTTCTTGTAGCTTCTACTAGTTCCTAATGTGTATTTAGGTGTTTCCTTTGTAAACTCCTTGTGTACTTGGGCTATGCCTATTTCTTTTATTAATAAAAATTTATTTTACCTATCAAACAGATGGTACAAAGTCAGTGTCTTGGGTATTGAAATCCACATAACATCCAATACAATTAATTGGACAATTAACTTCTGTCTACTTGATGGTTGCCCTTGGTCCCCAGAGTTTTTGAATTGTATATGTAATAATGCATGTCTAGTTGAAACAGTGTGATTGATATGATTTTATTTTAGCTTTTGTCTTATGCAAAGCTTTATATGTTTGTTATTCCGTGTTGAACAGGCTAGATTCTTATTGGCAAAATTGAACCCATCAGCTACATACAATAATGCTAATGAGATGGCTGCTGGGTCAGATGTGATCTTCACAGATGATGTGAGCCTTCAAGTCTTCTTTGAGCATCTTCAGAGGCTGGCTGTGCAATCTTGACAGCAGGCAAGGGTTGAGAGTTATAATACACTTGCTCTAGGGGTTTTGTTTCGAGTAAATTCCCAGTCTGGTTTCGGTTTCGTCCTGCTCATTCAGGTTCTCCCTTTCTTTCCTTTGTTTTTAAAGATGACGGATCAGACCCCGGGTTATTTAAATAATAAGGACAGCCTAGATTATTCTTTGGGGGATCTGGGGGAGGTATTGCTTCCTTATAAGAATAAGGGAGGGACAAAGATGTCGGTTGAGTGAGCTGAGTTCTGAATTATGGGGGAAAAGAAAGGTATGATGATAATGTAAGTTAAGAGGATTCAGCAGGGGAGCCAATCAGGAAGATATATTTGTCTAAAGATATTCTTTTCCATCTTTACATTTTTTGTATTAACCCAAATCAGAAGTAATGCCTTGTGTATCTAAATTTTAAAGTTATATACTCGATGGAATTGATGCTCCTTGTTTGGACAGTTCGGGAACTCTACCCACTTTCTTCATTTTCTTCTCTATGTATCTCTTAACTTAGCGTGGTGACTCATTTTTATTTTTGACTTTTCCCTACTTTCTTTGGCGAGGATGGGATGAAAGGGAATTGCATTATTCTTGTTGAAACTTTCATTGTTATCCAACATTGAATATTCATAAATAAATAGGGATAAGTACATTTACAAATGGTTCATTCGATTCTAAACTATAAAAAATTATTACTTTTAAATCTCCATTAAAATCACACTACTTAAGATTATATATCATGCCATTTATTTTTCATCGATATTAGCAGCAGTAAGAATTGGTAACTATTTTATAGTTGGAAGGTGTAATGTGCTAATTTAGTAGTTTGGAATTCAAATTTTAAACATTGATAGTTTGCGAGCGTATTGTGTTAGTTTGGTCCATGGCCTGTCCAATTGCTTTCCAGACCTTTTAGGTCAACTTTTATTCATGGTAGTTTCAAGAACGATCAAACTATGGCTGGTTTGAGCGGTTATGGTATGGTAGTGAAAAAATTGTGAATAGTAATTAGGGGTGTAAAAAAAAAAATAAAAATAAAAGGAAAATCTGTTGAATCGGACCGGACCAAACCATTGAGTTTGGTCTAGTTTGTAAGCAGTCTGGTGCAGGCCTAAACCGATGCAGTATCGGTTTTCATATTTTGAAAATCGATTTAAACTGAACCGGATCAATATATATATTTATAATTTTTTATATTATATTATATGTTAAATTGTTAATTAATATAACATGAAATTATAATTTTATTATCAATTCTATTAATTTTATGTTAACATGTGATATAATATAAAATTAGTTTTATAATTTTAATATAACATTTGATATAACATATAAATTTTAATCATATATAAATTAATATAATATAAAATTTTAATCTTAAACATAAACTTTAATATTAAGTTATTAATATAAACTTATTTTTGATATATATATATATATATATATATATATATATATATTACATTTTTGGCATAATAAATTATAATATATTTTTTTTCATAAATATATTTTTACACGTTTGATCATATATACTCATATAAATAATCTAGAACTTATATAGACTATAGTTAAATTCAATACTATATTAATATGTGTTAATTGTTATAAAATAATGTACTTATACTATAATAGCTTAGTATAAATATAATAATAGTTTAGTATATGTAAACATCATATTATTACTAACATAGATAATCCGTAAAATCAAACCGGACCGTAACTAGTTTTTCCAGTTTCAATAGTGAATTGGTCTGGTATCGATTCTTAAATTTTCAAAAACTGTGTATACCGGTTCGGTTCTAAAAAATATCCAAAATCGGACTGAATTAGACCCGTTACACCCCTAATAGTAATAAAATGATTTGAATTATGTTGTTTTATTAGGTTTTGGGAAAGGTGAGAGAAAAAGTTGAATATCAATATTATAAAGTTAAAAAATTATTCGAATATAATTTCTTAATATTATTTGGTTTTGAAATTCGAAAAAGTTGTATTATTTTTGTGTTTTGCTTGAAAGTTTGGAAAAATTGTATTGTTTTTCGTGTTTCGATAATAATTAGGTTATGATTATATGAAATTTTAAAATTTTAAAATTGAAAAGTGTTTTGTGTTTGAGTGATGTTTGAGAAGAAAATTACAAAAAATTTTGAGAATATTTGAGAATATATAAGAATATCTAAGTGTCCAAACAAGCCCCTAGGAGTTGTTTGGGAACTAAAATTTTCATCTCATCTAAAAACTTCTCATAATTTCCTTATACATCACTAAAATATAAAACACTTTTTTAATTCAAATCTTCAATTTTTTTTATCTAATCATTACCTAATAATTATAATTTTTCCAAATTTTCAAATAAAACACAAAAAATAATACAAATTTTTCAAATTTTAAAATAAAAATAATATTAAAAAATAATATTCATTCAATTTTCTAACTTTATAATATTTTTATCCAATTTTTTTTTTTCAAAATTCAATAAAACATCTTAACTCGAAATTATTTCACTACTATTCCTAGAATTTTCATCTCATCTCATTACCCAAACATGCCCTTACTCTTTTCTTAATCCAGCAATTATGCCTCCCATTTGCTTCATTTACTTCTGTGGCCTAACCCCCAACCTTGTCTACATTGGTATCTTAGTGTCTCCAACCCTCTCCCCCTTGTACTCTACACTAAGGCTATCAATTTTTGGCATATCCCGCAAGTTCGATATGGAATAATAAGGTTGAGGTTGAACTTAAATTAATTCGAGTAAGTTGACATGAATCCAATTGACCCGATTATTAATCGAGTAGTTTTTTGGATCTTATGGGTTGATCCAACGACTTGTTAATTTAATACAAAATCTCTTATAGTAAGTACACAATTGACAATTTCTTTGTAGCCAATCTCAATTTCACATTAAAGTTGCATTAGGACCATTCGTTTAATGGTTAACATGCTAGAGGATAGAACTTGTTGGAAACTAGGCAAAGAAAACAGCAATTCTTACCATTAGTGATTGCATGGCATAATCAAATTAGAGAAATTCTATTTGCAGTCCCTACTTGGGGACTGTATGTGCAGGCCCTTTATAAAATGAGAAAAAGTATTATTTTAGGAGGGATATTTTTATAATTTTAAAAAATTTTAAAGAAAAAATTACCTAGGCTTGTATTGCAGTCCCCAAATGGGGACTGTATGTAGCATTGCTCTACTACCAACATGATGTTAGTTACCACATCTACAAGTGTTGGTTGCTTGTTCAGAAGAAACACTAGAACCAACATAAAACACTACCAGCATGGCAACATGCTATTAGTTTCCCTTGGGTTTAAGATAACAAAAGAGAAAAGAAACACTACCAACATGCCATTTCAAAGTTCTTTGGGCTCAACTAGTCATGACAGGGGCTAAGCAAATGAGTTGTTTCTCATGGTCATGTCTCTAGAAGTCTTTTAAATTACCTTAATTTTACTGCTAGAGAACAAAGTTCACCCTAGATTCATCTGTCTCAAATAATTTGTTAGTGTTTACAAGATGTTAATGCATTTCTTCTTTGATTTCTATTAATCTGATTACTATATCATCTATGTTAAATAAGCCAAGACTAGCCTTTAAGTCTCTAGAAACAACCTCATCGTATATAACACAACCAACATAACACTACCAAAGAATCAAACCAGAAAAATAAACTTTGCAAAAAAGCCTAAAACAAACCCAATGAATCAAGACAAGGAGACAATTAAAAAAAAATCCTAAAATTAACCAACTAAACAAACCCTATTATCACTAAATTCTATCTAAATAATTCAAAGTCATCACAAACCACATAAAAAATAACCCAAACAGTAGAAAAACTAGAGCTTGAATTTACCCTTGATTTGAAATTAACAAGAGGTGCGATAGTGAGGGACGGAAGATATGTAAGGGGCTCATAGTGATGAAGGTGGTGCATCGTCCATGGAGGATTGACTAACTCAAGGGTGCTGTTGTCATATGGTTAATTGGGTGGAAGCCTAAGGTGTAATTTGTGTGCTTAGCCCATATTGGTTGAAGACCCATTAGTTCAATCATTTGTTTCTTTATAAGTGTTGATGGTAGGCCTTGTAGAAAATCATCCATAAGCTTAATACAATAGATTTTTCAGTTTCTCTCTTCTCTTGGAGGCATGGTCAACCTCGGATTTGATCAATTTTATTGCACTTTCTCATATTTTCTATTCATCCAAACACCTTCCATTGGGTGCGTTACAAATTGGTATCAAAGAAGTTGATCCCAAAATGGCCGATATATGTAATATCGAATACCATCTCTATTTTGAAAATTATCATGCTGCCCTTAAGAATGAATTTCTTAGGGTTCCAGGAGAAAAAGTACTCGTGAAGTTCGTGCTGGAAAATAAAGAGTTACAGATCTTGATTCAGCCCTTTTTCACAATCTTTGACGTGAAACTAAGTATTGAATATGCTTACGGGAGAGAGATATACCCATTGGAGCTGTAATAATTGATATCAATGGTATTGCTTGAAGGATGAGCAAATCGTGACTGAGACCAAGGTGTATGAAAGTGGTTTTATCTTCTTTATTGGTTCGTGCTTAATGGAAATAGAAGAAGAAAATGTAGTAGTTGCGGAAGTAAACACAACAATCATGAAATATATTGCAAAGAAAAAAAAATCTACAAAAGAAAAAGAAGACGAATCATCTACATAGTAGTTGAAGACTAACTTACTAGTAAGGACTCCAAGATGAAAGGAACAGAACCATGGAAGCTTTTTGGTCTGTAATATTCTACTGGATTGTAGACCAGAAGAACTTCGCATTCCATTTGAGAGATTCAGACTTGTTAGGGATGGGTATTCCCAAGGACTATTACTCAGGGCAACCTTGAGGATTTGCAATTTCATTGAACATCGAAAATTCTGGCGATTGTGGCGTAATTGCTGTATTCCCGAACAAATTATGGAGGTTTTGTGGTCACCTCTTGTGGTTTCACGGGAGGAGTACAAGAACAGATTATGTGTATGGGAGGATGAAGTAGGATCATTTCATTACCAAGGTCAGCTTGAAAGGGTGCCCACTGTATTTGATACAAAGTTGAATTTCCTTAAGGCGTATGATCGGCCTATTCCTACTGTCTATAACAATGTGCTTCAGGAACTTATTGTCCAGCAACGTTTGATGAGGTACAAGAACAAGAGAATATACCAATATGACCTTGTGTTTGCCCTTGGTTTTGTTACCGTGTTTGATCAACTCATCGAAGGATATCCTAGTGATGAGGACTGAGATGCCATCTTCCAAGCATACGTAAGGACATTGAAGGAGGACCCAGATCAATATAGAATTGTTGCACAAAATTTGGAAGATTGGGCTTGGGCTCAGATTGGGGGTATTGAAGGAGAAGTTGAAGGGATATTGAAGTAGGGGTAAGAAGAGTTTCAACTACAACTGTTTCATTGCTTGGGATATTGAAGGTTAGCTTGAAGGTGCATAACTTGTTACTTACTACCTAGTATTAATGTTGGGAATGATTAATTTTGTCACAATCTTGATTCTGGAACTTTTTATTTTTGATTTGGATGAGCTAAGTGATCTATATGATCATAGTGAGCTGAAATTGTATAGTAAGAATGGGTGTCTGGGTTTTGTGCCTAACTTGTTCTATAAAATGCATAAGCGAGATTTAATTTCTTGGATTTGGGATAGGTGCTTGCCAGCATTTCCTCTTAAGCTACTATACCAAGCTTCACTTTGTTCCTCTACACTGGTTTGGCATTGCGAGAAAATATTTTGAAAGTGAATGAAAGTGATATTCATCCATGGTGGATATACCATCCCTACTGTGCTATGGTTATGGCCCTCATTAGTCTCAAATGAGGGATTACAGGACAACCAAATTGTGCACAAAGGCAGAGAGGGGTTCAACGTTTCCTACAATTGGCTATGATGCAAGGAGTTGCGATGCTTTTGCAAAATAGATGTCAACGCCAAAGACTTTACTCTTGTATTGCATTGAATGTGGTTGTTTCTGAATGGCAAGATCCTTGGTTCTCACCAGAGTTGTCTAGCATTTATAAATAAATAAGGTGCAGTACTAGTTGTAATCGTGACAGTGCTGGAATCTAATGCACATATGAGAGATGGTATGCAGAGATGAGCTCTGCATGTGGCATGCTTGATGAGGACATAATTTCCTCCGACAATGAAAGCGTGCTTGTGCCTCAACTTGCTATTTTTGGCTGTGAAAACATGGAAACTGGAGATCTTTCCACTCAATGTGTTCATGGTATAATGGGGCTTAGTGTGATAGATCAGCTTGTCGACAAGGGTGCCATTAGTGACCTATTTCCATTATGTTATGGTGGGACGGATGTAGGCAGGGTGCCATGATACTTGGTGGTATTTCTTCTCCCCATGATCTGGTATTTTACCCATTCAGACCCTTTTCGCAGTACATACTTTAATATCGAGATGAAGGAAATACATGTTGATGGAGGACGGTATTGTCATACGCCTAATTGGGTGGAAGCCTAAGGTCTAATTTGTGGGCTTGGCCTATATTTGGTTGAAGGTCCATTAGTTCAATCATTTGTTCCTTTATAAGTGCTGATTGTAGGCCTTGTAGAAAATCATCCATTAGCTTAATACAATAGATTTTTCATCCTCTCTTCTCCTCTTGGAGGCAAGGTCAACCTCGAATTTGACCAATTTTATTGCACTTTCCCACATTGTCTATTCATCAAAACACCTTTCATCCGGTAAGTTACAATTGGTTTGTGTGTAGGATGTGCATCTCGAATGGATGTGCTTAAATGGAGGATGTGCCTCGGTGAGAGAACTAATTGATGGCTTCACTCCATGTGTGAATGGAGGAATGAGAAAAAATATGATTGGATGAAAAATATGATGATTCCACTGATTTTTCTTTTGTTAAATCTATGGAAAGGGAAAAAAGCATGGGAAGACTTGCTTGCATGAGGAAAAGGAAATGAGAAAGTTTAGTTTGGTTTGGACGAAACTATCATAAAATTCTAGGATGACTTAGTTACAGTACATGTCGAAGATGTTGAACCACGATGCCTAATCCATCGCAGGCCAGTTTTAGGTGATATTAGGCATTTAAAGGATTCTAGTGGCATTTGACTAAAGTACTGCTTAAAAAAAATTATTTCCATATTTTTAGGTCAGCATATTTATTTTAGAGCATTAGCATCAACTTGTCCATCCCATTAACCAAAGTTTGCCTAATATCACACATTTTACCTTTTTGCCTATCCCTCTCAAAGCATATCATCCACATGCACCAATAGAATAATATAGTTGTCAAATGCCGGACATAACAATAATAGTTTGCCTAAATTATGGTGTAATAGGAACTACACACGAAGTTGTCAAACTTTATGTACTACTGTCTCGGAGCTTTTTTCAGGTCAGTTGCACACAACGTTATCAAGGAAAAGACCATTGTGGATCTTATGGTGGCATTGTTTGGTATGTAAGAGAAGTTGTCAGCTAACAATTAGGTGCATTTGATGAAGAAAATGTTCAATCTAAAAATGGTAGAAAGTACGTATTTTTCTCCTCATCTGAATAAGTTTTAACACTACTACAAATGAATTGACATCTATTGAGATCGAGTTTGATGATAAAATCTAGGCATTGATTCTGTTGGCCTCATTGTCAAATAGTTGGAAGGTAATGAGAATGGTTGTGATTAATTCTACTAGAAAAATGAAGTTGAAATATGATGATATCCAAGATTTGATTCTTGTCGAAGAGGAGCGTAGGAGAGATTATGGTGAGACTTTGGGTTCAAGGTTCTACCCTTAACATTGACACTTGGGGGTAGAGGACATGACATGAACTCAAATAGACACATTCACTTCTTCTCTGGCTATTGTTTTCACTTAAACCCAAACCTGACTTTTGATACCAGGTGTTAAGAATGATAAGAGAAAAAGTAAACAAACATTAGAATCAACCATACATGACCAAGATTTATGTTGTTCGACAACGTGTCTACATTCATGGAGGTATAGAGAATTTTATTCAAATGATAATCAAAGACATAATGTGGCGGTCGTATAAGAGTTTATACAATATAAGGTAAACCTTAATTAGTGGGTTGGATTAAGAGCCAAAAACATTTTCTCACGGGTGAAGCCCCTAGATCCCCATGAGGCTTCTTCATGATCGCTCTGGCTTGGGTCAATCCTTCATTCCATGGCTTAAGCCTAATTGAAAATTCACCAAAAAACCACAACGAAATCTTGTCTAGTTGGACTATCAAACTGGGCTGCAAAGAAATAGAATCAAGCTCCACAGAAACAAGTCCAACAATCGCTGGGCATGTAGGAGACAAAAATGATACAAAAGAAGAGTTGGTTTAGAATTATCGAAGAAGAGATACATATCTGCATCTATGGTGGCTCCTCGTTTAGCCTCAAAATTTTAGGGATGTTTAAGTACTAAAATGAGATGAGAATTTTGTAAATAGTAATAAGATGGTTTGTGAATAGTAGTGAGATAGTTTGAATTAAATATTTATTGAATTTTGAGAAATGAGAGAGAAAAAGTTGAGTAAAAAATATTATAAATTTAAAATATCATTAGAATATAATTTTTGTTTTAGAATTTGAAACAGTTCAATTGTTTTTTATCTTTTATTTGAAAATGTTTGTATTTGAATGATGTTTGGGAAAGAAATAAAATGACATGAGATTAGATGAGATGGGATAGGATGAGATGAAAATTGTTTCCAAACATTCCCTAACAGCCTGCAATTCATGTAGCTGTTCTGTTCCCAAGCTCCAAAAGATTCCGGAGTGGATGAGATCAGTGATCTGTGATCAATGATACATGCATTTCTTTCATAATTGAAAACCCTGCAGCGAGTGATGTGAGCACAAAGATGGTACTTTCGTTTCGAGAGCAACTTTTTTTTTTTTTGGCTTTTGTAAAAGAAAAAAACAGGAGCTACTGAATTTTGAGTTCCTGAAGACTGAACAGATTGTTGGTCTGAATTGAGTACTCCAGGTGACAGTTCCTTGTTCTATATCATGCTCATCCAGTATCAGAATAGCAATGAAACACAAGGATTAGTTGTTTTGTTTTTAGATGTCATGCATGAACAACTTTCAATGGTTCATTATTATCGTTATTTTGTTGTTGTAATGCCATTATTTCTCACTATTTGCCATTTTTATTGGAAGGATTCATAACATTCAACCGGACATCGGATGACAGAACAAATCAAAGGCAGTGTAATAAGAAAAAGAATAACAAACACTTTTAATACTCCTGCTTGCAGAAAACAAATATGCATGCTGAAATTACCCAAGATGATCAATCAGGTGAGCAAGTAAAGAAAATGGCTACCACCCCAGATGATTTGGTAGAGGCTTGAGAGTATGTCTCATTTATTTGAGGTCGTTTGAGTCATCTCTAGATATGGATTCTACGGGATTACATTTTGGGAATAGGACGCAGTTAGAAGAGATAAGAGTTTATTATTTTAGGACCTTAACAGTGTAAGACGACAGCCATTGCAATCATATCAGAGCCATTTTGCCATATTTGAGTCAATATCCCTTATTTGATCTTTTGTGGAAAATGTGTATGCCATCAATTTTTGCAGAACCATCAAGCCTAATCATCAAGAAATTATACCATCATCAATTTCACCCTACTCCCAACCAACCTACTGCGCCCCATCCCTGACAACAAGCAACCATCCATGAGCTACACCTACTAGCTACTACGCTACAACCACAGCTACACAGCTGGTCTACCTCCAAGGCTTGAACTTGGCGGTTCAAACCACCAATGCATTCCACCAAGCATCAGGCATGCGCTTCCTGCCTTTCTGTCCTCGCTGAAATTGAAATTAATGAAGTATGAATACCATAAAAAAGTTCCTTTCAAAAGCAACCACTGAACTTGGCAGGGCTAACACCATGTCACTAACAGATGGAATGTGAATGGTAAATCCTTAACTCACCAACATAACTTCAAGAAACAAGTGTAAAGCCATTACATCGGAGAAGCTGAGTGAAATTCTAATGATCTTAATTGCAAAGGAAACTGAGAAAGGATTTCAAGATAAGCAATGAAAATGAGAAATCTTTCTTTTGTACTCTTTCCTTCAGTCTTTCCTTGAAGAAGAGAAAAGTGTGAAGGCCATCATAGCAATCTTGATTCTTATTATTTAATGAGTTTAACTTGTTGACATATATTGTTTAATTATTATTTAATAATATCACAAAGGCGGAGTGGATGATGTGGCTTTACAGGACTAATTTATCTGCTGTCTTCAATTCAAAATAGATTAATGATATCCTTACAACTATTTTACTACCCATTTTACAACCAACCAATAATGTAGTGCTACTTCATAAAAAATACAGAAGTTTTTTATTTAAATTTTAAATTTTACATAGCTGTCTTCAATTTAAAACAAGAGTTGTATACCAATTCTAAAAAAAGTTTGTATGTGTATCAATACTTCTAATAGTAATAGAGTGGACGAATGATTGATGATGTGGCTTCATACGAGCAAAGCTCTATATTTGGAAAGTATATAGTGTATAGATGTAGATTTTGATAAAGGTATCATTGAAGAGCTTACCTTGACTTCATTCAACTAACGCTTCCCTAAAACCAAATCAATGAGGCTATCATAAGTCCACGTTTGCTGTTCTCTAGCTTGAGGTTCAAGGGAGCAGTATACCTCTTCACAGTTTCTCAGGAAACGCCCCTTTCCAAATGCAGTGAGAACCAGGGGATCAGTGTTCATTTCCACAACTCTGTAGAGATCGCCTGTACTTCTCCACGTTTCTACTTCCCTAGCTCCTTCAAATCCAATCATCATAGCATCAAATAAAATTCCAACAGTAACTATATCGGGCTTCACACAAAGGAATGGTAATTGGTAAAGCAAGGATTTCAGATTAGTGAAATCTTCAATTTTCAAATGAGCAAGCATGATAATATTTGCAACTGTTACATTCCAAGGAACTTTTGCCTCTTCCATCTCCCTAACAATGGAATCCATACCCCTTCGGCTCAAAAGACTAGCATGAGAAAGAAGACGCAGGCACCAAACAAGATCAGATGTGCCAAACCTTGTTGAAACATCAACTCCCAAGTCATCTAATCTTGAAAACATATAGTTCCCAATATAAACCCCAGCCACTTTCCTTATCACATCATCCTTCAAATGGGTTTTTGAGTTCAAAACTCTTCTAAAAACCTTTTCCATCTTGTCTACGATCCCAAATCTAGCATAAGCCTCTAGCATTGCAACCAAGGTAGGTGACTGCAAATCCATCTTTTTGGAAAGCATGGTCTGATATAGTCTTTCCATTCTTTTGAGTAACCCAGCTTGTGAAAACTCTTGGATAAGCAAATTATATGTAATTTGATCAGGTGAACACCCGTCTATTTCCATCTTCTTAAGACACATACCCATTTCATCATACATATTATATTTCCCGTAAGCTTGAATTAACACATCATAGGTATAAGTTTCAGGTGTCACATTGGCTTCTTTCATCTCACTGAGGTAAAATAAAGCATCTTCAAAGCTCCCTTTTCCTGCAAAACCATGAATAATTGAATTATAAGTCTCCAAAGAAGGGATAAGGCCACGGCTTTTCATCTCTCGAAATGTCGACACTGCTTCTTCAATCAGACCCTCTTCACCTAACAGCCCTATTATCTTCTCATAGTAGAATTCATTAATCCGCGATGCCTCAATGTCCTTCCACACATCAAACACCTATTCATACATTTAAAAAGTCAATTGGAGATACGCGAAGAAACCCCCTAAAAGGAAAAAAAGAAAACTCCACCAATGCTCCTCTAGCTGCGGAGAAAACAGACTCAAAGAAATGATATCGAATTTTAGAATGCTCGTCCTTAATTAAGATTCTCACGAAACAGAGTTCCGTTTAGTTGAACCTAATAGAGTTCAAGGTTGAGTAGAGTTTATTGGAAGAAGCACAAGTTACAACCAGAAACATAGAATCCAGAACCATATCTATTCTTTATAGATAACCACACGTAAAGCAACTAAGAAGCCAATCAAAGATTAAGGTACATATTATCATAACCCTGAAAACCCCAATAGCTATAATCTCGGTGTCCACTTATGTGGATGCGAGAGCGAGAGCGAGAGCGAAAGAGAGAGAACCTGAAGAATTTCATGGGACCTAGAGGCGTGTTTGAGGAATCTGATGACAGCCCAGAAATGGTCTTCAGTCCAATCTCCATCATCTCTAAGCGTTTGCAACGGGCATGAGTTCTTCTGGCGCAGCTTTGCAAGCAAGTCTCGGAGCCTCTCGCGCTCAGAGACTGTGTTGAGAGGAGGGTCAGTGTGGCTTGTCTTTGTGCCATTACCATGTGAGGCGTTTGCACTTGATTGCGCTGTTGGGGGCTGGGGAGAGGAAATACTAGTTTTGGCGGCCAAGAATGTGAATTTGGAGGAGGCTACTTTGGTTATGGTTTTAGGGAAGAGGAGGAGGTTGTTGTAAGTGCAACCGGAGTTCGAAACCGAATTAGGTCTCCATGTGAATGCCATCTTTTGCACTGAACATGAATGGCTAGTAGCTTTCATTCTCCTGCAATTTTGCCTCTATGTTTACCCATAGTCCTTACAAACCCAAAACCTCACCCCTGTATTTAGTCCTTGTTATTGTTTGAATTTTGCCATCTACTTGAGGTAGGAAATTACACCGAACACAATTGATATTACATATTTAATTCGTAAATTTAAATTTAAATATTTAATTTTTAAATTAAATTATATCATATAAATAATGTGTGATATAAAGATTTTAAAATAGAGTTGTTCAAAATAATTTGCATTTTGAAAGATTAGATGTTTAGAAAAAGAGAACTAATATTTGTAGTTTTAGAGTTTGCAATTCACGTAAATTTCTTTTAAAAAAGTGGCTAAACTTGAGAGCCAAATTAGTTTTTTAAGTGGACTTTACTTTTTTTTTTTTTTTTCTAAGTAGAGTGCGTAGAGGTGGGTAGAAGAGGAGTCTCTGATGCATGCTCTTTGGTGATGTCCAGCAGCTTTTGATGTTTGGGCAGAGGTGGAGGAGAGTCTTGTACAGAAATGGAGGGTAGGGGTGGAGAGTTTTTTTCAGCTTTGGGATGAAATGTACATCAAACTTATAATTGAAAATATTGAGAAAATGGGCGTAAAAGAAATAAAGTTGTATTTGATAAGAAATTCTTAGATCTTGTCAATGTTGTACAGATATCATTGGTAGGGTATGAGGAGTTTAAGTTGGCTCAAGGGAAGATAGGGGGAGAGGTAGTAAAGGAAACTGTTACTGCAGAAAATGGTGGAGGTAGGGGTTGGAAAAAGCAAAGGGGTTGAAACTTAAGGCCAATTTTGATGCAGCTCAAAATGTGTCCTCTCATAATATGGGTATTGGGGCTGTTATAAGTGATTGCAATGGAGAGGTTACTGCTATAAAGTGTGCCAAAAGGGGATATAGTAGCTTTGCTTTCTAATGGACACTAAGATGGACCTAGTCTTAAAGATCATTTGCAAGTTCCAGATGGACCAATTACAAGGTCAAGAGCCAAGAAGATCAAAGAGGTAATGCAAGAATTGGTGCAATCCACTTGGGATGAAGCTAGCAAGACTCCAACAATCAAGATGGGTTTTAGAGAAGAAAATCCTGTTTTGATCTACTTGATACAAGCTATGGAAGACATGAGCTAGAGTTATTGTTTGGACCTTGTTTAATTTATTAAAACGGCTTATTTTATTAGTTATAGGAATTAGTCTAGAATAATGAGGGTTGAGGATGTTTGGCCCATATATATTTTATGAACTAGGGTTTCAAGAGAAGTTTTTAAGGGTATTTTGAGAAATGATTTTATGTTAATCTAGGGTTTTTGGGGGATTGAGATATGTAAGTTGCGGTGATACTATTCATTCAGGGGTATTTTTGGAAGATGGAGATTTATTTTGACTAGGGTTTTAATTAGATTTTGGTTTAAATACTTTTTGTAACCTCATTTTAAGAGTTTATAAAATTAGATGAATTTATTTGTTATGAGTTGAGTTTATCTCCTTTTGTTATTGAATGAATTTTTGAATTTATCAAAGACAAATCATAACTTTTGTGGCGTTCTTCCTTATAATTTAGGTTATTGAGACAAGTTCTTTAACATGTCTAGATTTTTATATAATCTAGGTTCTTGAAACGAGTTCCTCAATAGGTCTAAATTTTCTATTAGTTTGATTTTGACTTTCTTGAGTGAGTTTTCAAATTGATTGTGGGTTTAAAAGATTTCATTCCTACGGGTTCATATCACTTTCATTGTAGAATGTATTGCACTATTGGAAGCAATGGTACCGTGTGAAGAATTGGGGCTAGGGGATGTTATGTTTGAAGGGGATGCAAAGGGAGTTTGCGATATTATCATGATGGAGGATAAGGATGACTATAGATTTGGTCATGTGGTGGAAGGCTTACAGCAGAAATTGAGTAACTATAATAGGTGGGAGGTGGGTTTTACTCATCGAGAGGGTAATGAGCTAGCTAATCAATTGGCTAAAATGGCTTTGTATTGTGATGATGACATGTATTATGTAGATGAGGGTCCAGATTTGATGATTACTAATCAGTTGGTTATAGACAAAATGTATATTGTATCTAATACAAGTTGAATATGAATACAACGAGGTTTATTTAAAAAAAAATAAAAATAAAAAAGTAAAGTGTGTAGAGAGCTTGCATATCATAAGACTTTATTTAGTACTTTTAACAAAATTAAAATTTTTTGTACTCTATTTTCGTCCCCTCCTTCTCATAGTAATTTATGTATGACAATATAGGATCTGGCTTACCTCTTGTAGCAAAAATAACAGGAAATCTCCTGTTATGAAATCCAATGGCTACTCTCTTATGTGCCCAATATATTTCCTCAACTATAATTTTTTAACAAAAAATAAAAAAATAAAATCATTTACTTACCCATTAAATGCGCAAGTAATTAAAAAAAACCGTCTATGCATCCATTAAACATAGTAACTAGTATTAAAGATATTTATAATTTTTTATTATTTATATTAAATAATAACACACAATAACTGTGAGGAGATTCTTGTTGGTCTCTTTAAATTTATTTTTAATAAAATTTTGACAAAAATTAATAAAAGAATAAAACAACATGTGGCTCTCCAAATTAAGGATGCAATTTATTGATTCTCAACATGGTTGGACTTCGAGATAAAGAATTGTAGTTTGGTTTTGGTTTGATCAAAATGAGTACCATAGTGGAGGAAAAGGAAAGAGAGAAGGTTAAAGGATTTGGCTTGCCAATGCAACAATAACCATTGGATTCACACAGGAGATGTCCTATTATTTTTCCAAAAGGAGGCAAGCCGGATCCGACAATATAAACTTTGATGGGAGATATAACCACTCTAATGCATGGAGACTAACCATAAGCATAAAAGCGTGGTAGGAGGTAAAAACAGTGAACACAAACTGCTTGATGAAATGCCTCAACTAACGTGAGAGCATAGAGAGTCTATTATTCCTTTAATAACGTGTATTACACTAATACATGAGCTATTGTACTGTTGGTGACTAAAGCTTAATAAGCTAACATGTGGAAATTGAAAAACAAATACAATTAACTTTCCATTGCATGAGTCAAGGTGATTGGGAGAATCTTCCATTGATCATGCTTTGGAGGTAGCCGTTGTGACAGCTTCTGTGAGGTGTGAGTCTTCATTTGGTAAGTTTCCTTCTGTGTTATTATGCCCCTGCAAACTATGCCGAGATACGAGGCCAAGTTTAGTGTGAAGATTAGAAAGAGCAAGTCTTCCAAGTGGCTTGGTAAAAATATTAGCAAGTTGGAGAGAGGCTGAAACATGCAGAGTATGAAGAAGGCCAAGAGCTATACGTTCACGAACGTAGTGATAATCAATCTCGATGTATTTGCTCTGGGCATGAAAGACATGGTTAACTGTCATATAAAGTGCATTGATATTACCACAAAGTAAGAGCAGAGTGGAGGTAAGGTGAATGCCTAGATCATGAAGTAAGAATGATATCAATGATATCCAAGTTATCTCAGCAATAGTATGGGCCATTGCTCTGCACTTAGCTTCGGAGCTTGATCAGGAAATTGTATGTTGGTTTTTTGCAGATTGGGATATGCAATTGCTACCGAGAAAGACATAGTAGCCGGTGGTGGAACGTCTGGTGAGAGGGAAACCTGCCCAAATCTACATCTGAAAAGGCATACAGATCAAGTGTAGAATGGGAAGTAAAATGAAAACCAAGATCAATAGACCAAGACCAAGATCATGGGTGTTTTTCCGTGTTTGATCTCTTGGAAATTGTGGCAGTGTCGTTTAGCAAGAATGGAGGGGAAGTTGCAATCTATTGATTCGGTATGGTTTACCATTAAATGTTGGCCTTGGAAAATTTATGGTGTGATGTCAAAAGGGGGGGGGGGGTTAGTTTCTACTCTAGATCGTTGTATATTTGAAGAGCTAGAAATTCTGATTTGTAAGGATGCAATGATTAGAACAACAAAAGTTATTTCTTGGAAGTGGCCTCAACATGGTTAGATGAAATTAAATCTGGATGGGGCTTGTAGAGGTAATCTGGGGAGTTGTAGTGGTGCGGGGGTATTGCGAAATGATGCTAGAAAATTTGTGGCTGCTTTTTCTTCAAAATATGGCTATGGTACTAATAATGAAGTGGAGCTTCAGGCACTTATTGGGGGGCTCTTGCTATGTAAAGAACTGGATTATTGTAGGCTACAAATTGAATGTGATTCGGATGTGAAGGTGCAATGGCTTAAAAATAAGTCATGTTTTGTTTGGTATCTTTGAGATTTTTGGGAAGAACTTTTTGAGGTACTTAATGGTTTTGAGTACACGATCTCTCATCAGTTTAGGAAAGGTAATAAGGTGGCAGATTTTTTGGGAAGGCAGGACAAGGAGGGGATGAATTGTACATATTTTAATTTCGATGAGTTACCTTGCCGTGTGAGAGGTTTGCTTAGATTGGATTATCTTGGTCTACCTAGTTTAAGGATTATAATTTATTTGTTGATTGAAAAAAATAATATGCATGTTTAGACTTGTTTTATCTTGGTTATTTAATTTATTGGTTAGCTTATTGTATATGTTGTTTTATTTAAGCTGATTTTGATGCCTGGGATGGTTTTTTTTTTTAAAGATCTGTAAATCCCAAGTGTCTTGCTTGTTACCACGGTATTCCTCCATCATAAGCGAGGGCAATCAATAAAATTGTGGTACCGTTCTCTTCAAAAAAAAAAAAAAATCAATAGTACCTTTTAAATACTGAAGGATGTGCTTGACCATTTTATAATGGGCTTTAGTAGGGGAATGCCTAAATTGAGAAACAAAATTAACACTGTAAGGTAGGTAAGGGTGAGTAAGAGTTAGGTATTGGAGTGCACCCACAATACCACGGTAGTGAGCAGGATTAGAGAAAGGTGTATGTGATGTAAGTCTTTTGGTCTTGGGCATCATGGGAGTACCCATGGGTTTACAATCACGCATTTTATCATGTTCTAAAATATCAATAGCATATTTGGTTTGAGACAAGGTAAGTTCATCAGCTGATGGGGTGATCTGAATATCAAGAAAATAGTGTAGTGGCTAAGGTCTTTCATGGCAAACTGACTATGAAGAGTGGAAATAAATTCATGAAGATAAGCAGAGGAGGAGCCAGTCAATAAAATATCATCAACATACAATAGTAAAATAAGACTACCATGAGAGGAATGACAAATAAATAAGGAAGAATCAACAATGCTACAAATAAAGCCATAAGTTAATAAAAAATTGCTAAACTTGTCAAATTATGCACGAGGAGCCTGTTTGAGACCATAATGAGCTTTATTTAACTTGCAAATATAAGAAGAGTGCATTGGGTGAACAAAACCTAGAGGTTGTTTCATAAAAAAAAGATTCGTGGAGGTTACCATGAAGAAATGTATTCTTGACGTCTAATTGATGAAAGCTCCAGCGGTTGATCAGAGTGAGTGTGATGAAAATTCGGATTGCATTTGGTTTGATAACGGGAGAGAAGGTCTCATGATAGTTGATGCCATCTTCTTGATGAAAACCTTTAGTAACTAAACGAGTTTTCAACCAATCCAGGGTGCCATTAGCTTTGAGTTTGGTTTTGAAAATCCATTTACAACCAATGATAGACATGGTAGACTCATGAGGGACAAGATTCCAAGTATTATTCACACATAATGCCTGTAATTCATCATGCATTGCTTGTAACCAACTAGGATGTTTGAGAGCAGATTGATTTTGGCTCTACTGGAATGTAAGGGAGGTCATGCAAGTGAGCATATTTGGGGTTAGGCTTACGAATATCCGATTTAGAGCGGGTAACAATGGTGTAATCAGAGGCCACTGAAGAAGTGGTGGAAAGGTCAGTAAGTGGAATGGTGCAGTAGTGGGCAGATTAGAGATGAGTAAAGAAGAGGATGGTAGACTACTAACGCTAGCAGAGGGTGTATCAGTTGTGGGGGAAGGTATGTGAGTGGATGGGGAGGGGAAGGGGAATATCCTCAGCTAGGGTGGAGACATATGGCACGGGTATGGTGGAGTTAGCTAAACGAGTAGTATGTGTAATCCACATGTCAAGTGGAGAGAATAGACTCGGTGGAGAAAGGTAGGTGGAGGTTCCCAGGCTGTTTAAAAGGGAAAGTAGACTCATTAAAGACAACACGTCGTGAGATGAAGGTACAACCAAATGGAGGGTGATAACATTGATACCCTTGATAGTTATCGCTATAACCCATAAAAACACACGACAAAGTTTTAGGGTCAAATTTATTCTGTTTGGTATCCCATGTATAGGGGAAGCATTTTGATTTGAAGCCACGTAGGGAACTGTAGTTAGAATGGGATTCGTAGAGTATGAAAAAGGGTGACTGTAAGTCGATAATGGTGGAGGGAAGGCGATTAATAAGAAAAGTGGCAGTGATGAAGGCTTCAACCTAGAAGTGTTTTGGAACGCTGCTATGAAAAAACATGGTCATACCAAGTTCACAAAGGGTATGGTGACGATATTCAACCATACCATTCTATTTAGGGATATGAGGATAGGAAAAATGATGAGTAATTGTTTTTGTAAATGGGATGTAAATTGAGTATTAGCAAACTCACCTCCCCCATTAGTTTGAAAAATTTTGATTGTTTTGTTAAACTATCTCTCAACAAATTTTTCAAAAAGTAACAAAGACAGAAAAAATCTGATTTTTTGCATAAAGGGATAAGCCACATAAATTTAGAGAAAACATTAACTAAACATGCATAATAATGAAATTTACCAATAGAGACCATAGGAGTTGGACCCTATAAGTCACAATAAATTTTATCAAACATAGCATGAGTAATATTGCAAGATGGTAAAAATGGTAGTTTGCAAAGTTTGCCTAATTGGCAACTGTCACAAAAGGAAGAATTTTAATTAGAACCAGAAATTTGAGTAAGTCCTTTGGATTTTAGGACTTGTAAAGCAGGGGTCTGAGGATGTCCCAAGCACTAGTGCCACACGTCTTCAGAGACTCTTCAAAAGGGTGTGGAGAAGTGAGCTTCGTAAGGGCGGACATGATGTAGAGGTTACCCTTCTGTTATTCAATCAACGAGAATTGGTTGGTCTCCCGTTCCTTAGCAACAAAACCAACACCTTAAAATTCATAGTTATAGGGATAATCAGTAGAAAGTTGCCTAACAGATAAAAGATTTTTAGCCAAGGTAGGTACTAATAAAATATTGTGTAATTTAATCATAATAGTACCATTGTCAAGAAGAGTATCACCAATATGAGTAATAGCACAAGAGCTGCCATCACCTAATATAAAAAAATCATTACCAAAATAGCAATGAAGATTTTCGAGTATACCTGGGTTGCCAATCATGTGAGTTGAGGCCCTAGTGTCTGCAGTCCATTCAGCATCATGAGAAATTCTCAAGTGTCATTGTAGCAAGGGTCTGAGGAATATCCTCAGGCTGGTAAGAATGAATGAACGTGTTCCAACACTTAAGAGCAACATGTCCTTTTTCCCCCCCCACAGATTTGGCATATTTCACTATGGGAGAAGTCATGAGCCTTGTTATTGGGCATGTCAGCAAATTCATGTGTGTTACACCCACGTTGGGGTTGGTCAAAGTGCACATTTTGTCCTCCAGCCCCAAAGTTGGTCCTAGCCTTGGTCCATTCGAGGAGAAAGACCAAGGCTGAGAACGGTGGTTGCTATGGTAATCCTTGGTGTTTGGGGCACCACTTCTTTGTCCATAAAAAGCAAAAGAATTAGTTGAATCATGAAGTGAGGATCGGATTTCATACCCTTGGAGTAGAGGGAGGAGTTTAGCGTAGGAAGGCATGGGTGGTTTCAGCATCGTCGTCTTGAAGGGCTCGTACTTGGTTCTAAGGCTATTCAGTAAAAAGAAGACCTTCATCTTGTCCTGCATAGGGCATCCAGTAGAAGCAAGCTTGTCACACAATCCTTTGAAGGCATGGAGGTGATTGACCATCAGTGTCGTAGGCTCCTTGTGCAGGGACGTGGGTTGTTGAGTGAGATGGAACTCTTTTTCTTGGGAGTCATGCGCATAAGCCTCTTTGAGAGCCACCCAAACTTGGTGAGCAAAATCAAGCCCCACAACGAGGTAAAGTGCTTCTTCAGATAATGTGTCTATAATCCAACCAGGGAGCAATTGACCCTATTTGCACCACTGGAGGAAGGCTGAAGTGGGTTCCGATTTGCTTGAACGAGAGGCAAAATCAATGGGGTTGGATAATTTTGGAGGTGTTGATGCATCCGTGAGATGCTTGACAAGGTCTTGGCTTTCAACCAAGGCCAAAATTTGTTCAGGCCATAGAGGATAGTTGGTGTTGTTGAGCTTCAAGGTAACAAAGTTACCTACATTAAGGGTGATGGTAGCCATGAGAGGAAGACTCTCTTCTCTCACAAGGGCTCTAGTACCATAAAGATAGTGAATACAAAGTGTTTGATGAAATGTCTCAACTAACGTGAGAGCATAAAGAGTATGTTATTCCTTTATATAATGTGTATTACACCAATACATGAGTTATTGTACCGTTGGAGATTAGAGCTTAATAAGGTAACTTGTGAAAAATGGAAAACAAATACAATTAAATAGTCGTTGCATGAGTCAAGGTGATTGGGAGAATCTTCCATTCATCATGCTTTGGAGGTAGCTGTTGGGACAGCTTTATTAGGAGGCTTTCTTAAAACTAATACCATGATTTCTTTTGTTGTTGATGTCTAGAGACACGATACTTCATTGGATCTCCTCAAATCCACTTTCTTTTCAACCAATAAACATAATGATTTTTGTGGAACTCATTATAATTATTAAAATAAAGTCAAAATACAAATATTTTGGTTTTATGTTTACCAACTTTATATCACTGGTGTGAGTCCGAAAAAATAGGATCGCAAACACTTTTTTCGAGAAAAAGAAGAAGAAGAAGCGTGAGTTACATTCATGGCACTTTGGTCTCATCGTGTTGATTTGGCATTACTTATAAACTCTTAGATCAACCCTTTTCTCTTAAATTAATATGTATAATGAGAAACTTATAATTAGTCTACAACTAGTTTACTCCTCTACTTAAAATAAAGGGCAGTTAAGTAAAATTGAAATTATCTTTTAATGAAGTGTCACAATTATATTGATTGATTTAAAATTAAATGTAAACTAATTGTAAAGTAGTTGTAGGTGTATATTATCCAATTAATATATCGGCCATTGTAAATGCCACAACAATACATGCATGGGTGAAATGGGAAGATGTGATTATAACAAAATAGCACACGTTTGCATTTTCTCTAAAGATAAATAAAGTTTAGGCTAATGAGTAAAAACTGATATAAGTGTTAAAAAAAAAAAAAATCAAATAACGCTTTATAGAAGTTCTTCTTGATCCTGGCCCAACTTGGTTACCCAAATGGTTTTTTTTAAAAAGTATGTTTTTTAGTAAAATTTGGTCCACTCGAATACAACTTGGGTATCCAAATTTCTGGGTTTTAGAAATCCAAATTATTTTGGGTACCGACCTGGATTATGATTTGGACTAACAAGGACGGGTACTTAGACCGCATTACTCACCCGGGTGTGGATATAGTTGGGTACTTGAATCTGTACCCGGATGAACAATCTCAAATTTGCCACTCTTCTTGGTAGATATTGAATTTAAAGCACCAGCTTAGTTGTGTATATATATATATATTTATATACACACACATACGTGATTTTAAAACCTATTTGAGTTTAATAATTCATTTTATATAGAAAAATTCTATTCATCATCCCTACACACCACACATTACATTTTTATTTTTTATTTTTTTCTCTTACCAAATGTGTGGTATATAGAATATGATTTCAATAAGTTTAAAAAGAATAAAAAAAAATAATTAAAAAAATGTGGTGTATGGGATGATGAGTAGTAAATCTTTTTATATAAATATATATATAAATATATATATTTATAAATGTAGCTTTCGGCTGGAGACGTTGAATGGAAACAAGGTGATTCAGCAACTACGATAGAGATCACTAATTTTTTTTTTTGAAAATGACATCTCATTGATAAACTAGATCAATTACAGAGTTTGTCTAACAATACATTACCTGAGATAATCTCAAGACCCTCCTCGATCATTACAATTTCACTCTCATAACGGAAACTTAACTTAGCTAACTGATGTGCCACACAATTTCCAATTCTTGGAACCCATGACACCTTCCAATCTGCCCTCCTTTGAAGCATTTCTTGTATATCTTCCACAATTTGTCCAAACCAAAGCCAATTTTCACCCTTAGTGTTCACTGCCTTCATAAGCACTTGTGCATCACCTTCAAAGATCACATTACCGAAGCTAAGTTCATTACATAGTTCCATAGCTCTACACAAAGCAAAACATTCGACTAAAACTGGTTTTGAATGAAATGGCTTGTTGACAAACAATGATGCCAATATCTCCCCTTCATGATCATGCACAATCACCCCAATTCCCATTCTCCTTGCACCTTCATCAACTTCTGCATCCCAATTGGCCTTAATGAAACCTTCAGCTAGTCTTTTCCATCTTCGAGCAATATGCCTTTCGGATCCCCCTTGATGAACCCCCTACCCTTGCTCCTATGCTTCATGAAACGTCTCCAATAGCTCATCAGTACCTTTGATTATCTTTCTAAGATCCATCATCTTGCCTTGAAACAGGAAGTGATTTCTTCTTAGCCAGATCCTCCACATAGCAACAGCTACCCATTTCAACTAAGCTTCTATCAAACTATCACTAAATCTCTTCCATAGCTCCATAAATTCACTTTCATTCACACTCCATTTCTGAACTAGGCTGGTATTGTCCACCCATATGTCATTGGCTGTAATACACCTCCATGACACATGAGTGACTGTTTCTTCCTCTTCCTTACAGATCATACACAAAGGATCCTTAAGAACTTGTTTCTTATAAAGGTTCTTCCTAGTTGGTAGCACGTCTTAACATGCTTTCCACAAAAAGTGTTTCACAGTCCCTGGAATCTCCAAGCTCCATAGCCTCTTCCAGCATTTCTCCAATCCACTCGCCACTGAGGAGTCACCCCTCTTCATTCTCTGCTGTTGAAGTGCAGTATAATACCCACTTTTCACAGTATAAGACCCATCATTTGTATACCCCTAGTAACATTTATCAAGACCTCCAAGACGACTCATGGGTAAATTACAAATGTGCTCAGCTTCCTCATTCTCAAAAATCTCTGTTATTAGTTCTTTGTTCTAGCCATGGCCGTCAACATTAATAAGCTTCTGAACACAGGCATCTTGATCCAAGACCCTTACTTGAGATTGAACACAGAAAGTAGTTGGAGATTGAAGCCATTTATGCCCCCAAATATTTATATTCTGACCATTATCCACCTTCCACCTTAGACCTTCTTTCAACAACCCAATGGCTGGCCATAAGCTTCTCCAAATAAAAAATGGATCCCTACCCAGTTTAGACTCCATGATATTCTTCTATTTGTAGTACTCTTCTTGAAAAATCTGAGCAACCAAAGAGGAAGGAAACTGCATCATGCACCAACATTGCTTGGCAAGTAAAGCTTCATTGAAGCTCTCCACATTCCTAAACCCCATACCACCCCTCATTCTTTGGTTTCCCCATTGTGCCCCAACTATTCCAATGAATCTTTCTCTCCTTATCTTTGCTGCCCCACCAAAATTTTGAGATTTGACTTGTGATATCATGACATAGATTCTTTGCCAATCTAAACACACTCAAAGTGTATGTTGGCATGGCTCGTAAAACAGATTTTATGAGTACCTCCCTCCCAACTTCGGATAAGAAAGATGATTTCCAACAACTTATTTTCTGCCAAACACGCTCCTTTATGCCTCTAAAAGTCTTGAATTTGGATCTCCCCACCAACAACCCTAAGTATCTTTCATAACTCCCACACACTCCCCCTCCAGCTACTTTTATGATGTCTTCCTTATCCTTTACTTATGTGTTGGAACTAAAGAAAAAAGAAGATTTCTATTTATTAAGCTGTTGACTTGAGGCTTCCTCATACCCCTTTCAGAATTTCATGAATCTTCTCCCATTCCGATACCTTTGCTCTACAAAACAAGATATAGTCATCCGCAAACATTAAATGGTTGATGCTAGTACCACCTCTTCTCACTGAAACTCCCTTAATATCTCCCTTCTTCTCTGCAGCCTGAATCATTGAGCTGAGACCTTCAACACATAGAATAAACAAGTATGGTGACAAAGGGTCACCTTATCTCAAGTCCCTCTTAGGAAAAAACACATCTCTTGGCTGGCCATTGATCAACACAAAGAAACTTACTGAGCCAATACACTCCAAAATCAGCTTTATGAATTTACCACTAAAACCAAGCTTTTCCATATGTGCCTCCAAGAATCTCCATTCTACCCTATTATAGGCTTTGTACATATCTAGCTTTAAAGCTAGACTCCCCACTCTTCCTTTCTTGCGAGTCTTCATAGAATGTAGCATTTCGTATGCGATCATAACATTATCAGTTATCGACCTTCCTGGGAGGAAAGCACTTTGATTACAAGAGATGATCAAAGGTAACACTTTCTTAAGTCTATTAGCCACTACTATATCAATAATTTTATAAATAACATTACAAAGGCTAATAGGACGAAAAGCACTAACATTTACAGCATTTTTCACTTAGGGAATTAAAGCTAAAAAAGTGTAGTTCAAGTTAGAAAGTGTACCCCCTTCATTGAGGAAGCTGAGAACCGCATTGCTCACTTCATTTCCAACAACTTTCCAATGCTTCTGGAAGAAACATGCACTGAATCCATCTGGTCCTGGAGATTTTAGAGCCCCCATCATTTTGATTGCCTCATCAACCTTTGCTCTTGTAAATTCTGTATCCAGAATCTGGTTCATCTCAAATGTTACACGAGCTTCCATAGACTGCAAACAACTAGTAATAACCTCAATTGAAGGCCCATCAGAGTTATATATGTTCCCAAAATAATCCATGAAAGCCCTATCTATGTTTGAGACCTCTGTCAACACATTCCCATGTTCATCTTGCACTGATTTGATAGTATTTTTTTTTCTTTCTCTTTGTTGCACATGCATGGAGGTATCGCGTGTTCTTATCCCCTCCTTTATACCAGTTCCTCTTAGCCCGTTGCTTCCACTTAATCTTCTTGTTCTAGCAAGACTCCCAATCTCGATTGTAAATCTTGCACCTCAGGAATCACATTTTGATCTTCATTGTCTTGTAATTTCTTCAATTGTTCTGACAAGTGTTTAACTTCATTCCCATTGTTGCTATTCTTTTGATTATTCCATCTACCCAATGCACTGCCACAATTCTCCAACATCCCTTTTACTTTAGTCAAAGGATCAGAAGATAGACCTCTGTATTTCCAGTTTGCAAGAACCACCCCTCCATAGTCATCTTCTAAGTCCCATTTTGCCTCATACTTAAAAAGCTTCACACTATTTCTGCATACCTCTTCCCCTTTATTGAACCTCATCAGCAGAGGTTTATGTTCAGAACACCTAGCTACAAGCCCTTCTACTACATAGTTAGGGAACTTATAAGTCCAAATGGGATTTGCAACCACACGGTCCATCCTCTCTTTGGTGTAGGTACCATCACCATACTTGTTACTCCAAGTGTACATGTCCCCTATAACACCAAGATCATATAATTGGCATTTATCTAGAACTTCATAGAAACTAACCATCTGAGCTTCCTTTCTAGGCTTGCCTCCTTTCTTTTCAGTACTGAACAAGATTTCATTGAAATCCCCACACACACACCATGCATGTTGAAAATCTGGTTTCAAATGTTCTAAGAGGTCCCAAGCTTTTGTTCTTTTTGCAACATCTGGGTGGCCATAAAATCTCGTTAACATCCACTTTACCTTAGTCTCCTCATCAGTAATCCATGCACTTATATGTCTCTCGAAGTAGTTGATAATCTCCACCTGGCACTTCGACTTCCAACAGAAGGCTAAACCTCCACTTTGGCCTTTAGCATCTACCACAAAACATCCATCATACCCCAATCTCCATTTCAGAAAGTTAAATCTGCTTGCACATAGCTTCGTTTCCATACGGGAAATGAAGTTGGGTTGCTTATTATTCACCAAGAGGTAAAGGTTATGAATTGTTTGAGATACCAAAACCGGACATGTTTTAGATTACTTAATTTTATTTTTTCTTAAACCCATCCTATATAGAATTTGGAAGCTTTGTTGTTTTGTATTGGCAAACTATTGTATTAATTCATCAGTTTTTCAAAACTTTTAAGTGGATTAATTAAAGTTATGAATTTGTATATTAATTTGATGTTATTAATGCATTTAGTAATAGGAAAGGGAATGGAGAGGAGGGTACCTAATTATGTTGTTACTGTAAAGATCAAACCCTAGAAGAGAAAGGTTGGTGAAACCCTAGCAGAGAGAGTCGAAGGGTTTGGAATAAAACCTTTGTTTTATTAAAAGATCAATTTCGTGTGTTTTGTGTAGTACAAAAGTGAAGTGAAGTACAATATTTATAGTATGTACAAATAAAGTAAAATAGACATGTGACTATCATGTGAACATAAAATAATTCATGGTACCCCTCTTCAAGATGAAGAGTAAATAGAATGGACTCCTATCTTGTTTATTAAATGATGAAATTCTTGATGGCCAAGAGGTTTAGTTAGCAAATCGGCAAGTTGATGAAGGGAATTTGATGGGGAAGACAAATGAAAAGTCTTAATAACGCCAGCTTGAATTTTGTCTTGAATGAAATGGCAATCCAATTCAATGTGCTTAGTTCTTTCATGAAAAATTGGGTTGGTAGCAATGTGTAAGGCAGCCTGACTATCACAAAAAAGTTGAGCACTATTAGTATGTGAAACACCAAAATAAGATAAAAGAGTGAGAAACCAGATAATTTCACAAGTAGTAGAAGGCATGGATCTGTACTCAGCTCATATTGAGGATCTGGAAACAGTGAATTGTTTCTTTGTCTTCCAAGAAACTAAAGAATCCCAAAGAAAAACACAATAACCACTGGTAGATCGACAGCTGTCAGGGTAGGAAGCTCAATCAGAATCAGCAAAAGCCTTAAGGGATAGAGAAGTGGCAGCTGGAAAGAAGATGCCAGGACCAGGAGTGCCCTTTACATATTGTAAAATTTTGTAGGCTACTTGTAAATGGGGTTATCTTGGCTGAGCCATGTATTGACTGAGTCTATGGATAGAATATGACAAGTCTGGCCATGTCAATGTAAGGTAAAGAAATCTACCTACAAGTCTATGATAGACAGTAGGATCAGGCAATAAATCTCTTGCCTTCTTACTCAACTTGATATTTTGCTCCGTAGGAAAGGAAACAGGTTTAGAGGCAAGAAACCCAGTATCTTGAAGAATTTTCAAAGAGTATTTTCTTTGATATAGAGAAATACTAGTAGGAGACCGAGCCACTTCTAAACCAAGAAAATATTTGAACTTTCCAAGATCTTTATGCTTGAACTTGTTATCAACTAAACACTTCAAGAGCTCAACAGATTTTAAGTCATTACTAGCTATGAGAATATCATCAACATAAACAAGGAGGGCAATAAAAGATTTTATTGCAAGAGTTCTAGGACGATCATGAAGAATATTGGTATAGTGCAAATTAGAGACACATCATCTTCATAAATTGGTTAATCAGATTGATAAACACATACCGTAAGGCCTTAGTAGGGAGGTTGGTTGTTCTTTTGATTGATAAACACATACATCATTTTTGAATTCCTGTCTCTTGAAATTTTTATGCTAAAAACATAGGCGGCATCACCCATGTTCTTCATTTCAAATATAGATCCTAAATCTTCTTTTGTCTTATTCATCATATCTAGACAATTGCTTGCTAACAATATCATCCACATATAATGATAATATTGTTATTTTATTCTCACATTTCTATGTGTATATAGAGTGATCTAGTAGACTCATTTCATATCCAATTTCCAATATTGTTTGGTAGAATTTTAAGTATCATTGTCTTGAAGATTGTTTAAGTCACATAGGGATCTCTTTAACTTGTAGACTTTATCTTAATGTCCTTCAATTTAGAATCATTATGCTTGAATCATAAAGATATCTTCTTTTAATTCACAGTTTAAAAAAGTTGTTTTAATATCTAACTAATGTAATGCCAAATCCATTTTTTGTAACTATAGACATGATTATCCTTATGGATGTGAACCTCGCTGTAGGAGAACATGTACGTACAAAGTCTATACCAGGTTGTTGAGTGAACCTTTTTGCCACCAACCTTACCTTATATCTCTCTGAACTTCCATTAGTATAACTATTTTCATTGGTATTGAAAACATAATAATCTCGAAATAATGTTGATGATCATTTACTTCTCTTACTCTCACTATCTCTAATATTAATACTGGAAGATTGATTTTCATCAGATTTCCTTTACTCCCATTACGTTGAACTAGAGTAATGTTAGTATTCCCATTATTAGAAACTTAGGGACTTGTTGATTTTCTAAATCACTCAACAAATCAATCTAATCTGTTGGAGTAATTAAGTTGGTGTTCTCAAGGAAAACATCCCTACTTTCTATTAATCCATTTTTAGAGTGATAAAATCGATAACCGCTCTCGTTTTCCACATATCCTATAAATTTATATTCCCAAATTTTACCTTTTAACTTATCCCCTACTTGGTTTGGAATAAGCATTGTGCTTTGCAGCCCTATACTTTGAGTTTAGTTAAGTCTTGTTAAGTTCAGTTAAGTCTAGAATAAGAGGTTTTGCTTTGATTTTAAGCTTATTTAGTATGTCAACTGCCATAGTTGACAATGGTTCACCCAAAAATACACTGGTATATCAGCATATATTTGATCTCATAGATCTAGTCATAGCTAATATAGTTCTATTTCGTTTCATTGCAATTCCATTTTGTTGATGTTTATATGGCATGGTATATATATATGTTTTATACCATTTGATTTTATTAAATCATCCAAAGCTTCATATTCACCTCCCCTATCACTATTTAGACTTTTAATTAGTTTACCTAACTGAGTTTCTACTTCTATTTTGTATTCTTTGAATTTTTCTATTGCCTTAGATTTATGTTAGAGTGAGTAGATGTAGCCCTATCTTGAATAGTCATCAGTGGAAGTAATAAAGTACTCAATTCCTTTATGTGTATGAACTTTAAAGGGTCTACAAATATCATAATGAATGACTTCAAGTAAATTTGTTGATTTCCAATTAGAAAATAACTTTTGGCCAATCCTTCTGTTCTCTCCCAAATAACACCCTCCAATGGGCGTGTGCCACATAGGCACCCCATTTTAGTAACCATATGACCACACTGGAGAGGGTATCAATCACGGGAACAAAAGAAAATTTTAAAACCCTTGAACCCAACCCTCCTCTCTCTCTCTCTCTCTCTCTCTCCCTGAATTGATCTGCTATGTCTCTTCAGTGCCCCTAGCTAAAAAAATAAAAATAATAAATTAATAGAGAAAAGGTCGACATCCAGAGGTGTTGTGCTATGACATCCATATGCCGCACCGTCACAGAGTTCATCTCCTGCCATTCATCCTTTTTTTCTCTTTTCCATGACATGACACCACACCAGATATTTTCCTCCTTACGATAGAAATACAAGATTTGTACTGATGCAAGATCATCAGAGCTGATATTTTAACCACAAAAATATTGGCATCCAAAACTTAAATCTCAAAAGATAAATGTAATTTGGATATTGTAGAACACCAAAACTACTTAAACCAGTCCTATCCAACTTAGTCGCTTAGGAGAATTTCAGCACTGGTGTTGAGCATTACATATATAGAAATGTAGTTATTCATAATACTAATCCATAATAAGCAATATGGAGGTTGTGCTCTAGTCTAGAGGGGGTGCATTGATATGGAGTTCGTGCGTCATACGATGGTCAGAAGTGGGTGCAAAGGTCTGGAGGCCAGCTGGGGATTGAGAGAAAGTGTTTTCAGAAGGGATAGGATATGGGTGATGCACAGATTCTTATTTTTAATTTAATCCCCTGTGATGCGGCTCATGAAACTTGTGTATGGAGTGTTGAGGTGTCATGTGATTATTAGAGGGTGTTAAACCCCTGAGATCGGCCAGTCTGTTCCAAAGAGTTTCTATTCCAATTATTAGAGAATGATAATGTTCTGATAATTTTATTTATATGATTGAATCTTAAATGTCATAAATATGTATAATTAGTTAACACATTCAAATAATCATAAATTTTATCCCTAAATGCATGTTTTAGGAATGAATTTTAGTTCATTTGAAACAACTACCACACCAAAAGATCAACATTATTGTACTCTCTATATGATCTCTCCCACATTAGATTCTAAAGTTTAGATAGAAATTGTAAAGGATCTAGACATTTAACAATTTTTGTAATAGCAACTACGTTAAACAAGGTGAAGAACTAAACATCTTGTCAATGCCCAAAATCTCCCCACATGGCGGAATGGGAGAAAGATCCATTCTCAGCCATTAGACATCTTGTAGCATTTACCTTTTGATCCAGTCATCATTGCGTACAAAGATGTATGGGAATAATGTATTAATTTTGTAAGATCAGGAGGACAAATCCTAATGACCATGTGACCATGACAAGATATAACAAGTCTGGACTGAAAAGGTGTAAGCCAATTTAGGCCTTCATGTATATTACCAACCTATTGTTGGATGGAAAAGAACAAGATCTATATGTTACTGTCCACTATGAGTTATAAACATCAAGAGATTGAGTTACATCCAACATAGTATGATTATGAAATAATGACTATGACGTTCCGACTCCCACGTACAAAACAACACAAGAATGTGACGTTAGGATGATGACAACACGGTCGCGCATCCCAACGACAAGTGCCAAATGTGTGCAATAAATAAACAGTGCACAAATAAAATACGCATCAAATAATAATAAATAAGTTAATTAGTACCAGAATTTTAGTTTAATACAAAAATTCAAATACAAAGCGTTTTAAAACAAAATCAAATGTCCCACAAAATACAAAGCGGAAATAGAACATAACACGAGTAATCCCAGATCACTCCTCCGGCGTAGCCAAATCCTCAGGTTCAGCATCTGCATCATCATCAACAAAATCTGCAGTACCATTAAATGGTACCATATGTAAGTTATAACCCAACCAATCCTGAGATTAAAACACGTTTAAAGCAACTAACCATGTATGCATATGATGCAATATGCATGAAATCCAACACACGCCAAAATCCCATTTGGCCCAAATATTTCCATCAAAACATTTCCACCATTTTCCCAGAAAATGGCCCAAACCAAATATCCATTATTTTCCCAGAAAATAACTCACACCAAATCCATATCCAACACACGCTATTTTCCCAGAAATAGCCATTTTTCATTTATCCATTAATCCATATGCACCATGGTCTCCACTATGGACCATCCGCACGTCCTGGCTGCATAACGAGCGATGCCCAGTTTTGCACCCAGTGCGTTCGTGGCTAGGCATCCTCTAGCCTCCGCCAGCAGAAAGGCCATGGAGTCGGCACGTAACTTGTCTGATCCCATTGTCGCCCAACGATAACTCAGGGGATATCATTCAGTATATTCCGCTCCCGAGTGACCAGAGGAGCTCCACCGAGATAATACCCCATCTCGGCTTGGGGTCGTGATACACATGCACCCAAATTTATTCCACACATGAAAACTCAGTTTTCAAAATATCCACATGATCATGAATGCAATTACACGAAAACTCAGTTTTCAATTTACAAACATGAACATGCGTGCATATATAATGTACCAAACCGACAACAATAATATCCAACAACCAACCAAATCACAATATAACCAATCACACAAATATTCCGTCCTCAAATCCATTCGCCCCTGAACTCCTCGGACTCAGTCCGGAAACCAACCAGAACACAGTGAAAATGAGTTAGTGCAAAAATATATTTAAATCTCAAAGTTTGTTTGGAGAAATACTTACAGAGTTATATAATAATTTTTGAAGGATCACGGATGCACTAGAAGCCACAAAACAACAACCAAACAATGTAAAAATACACTGGCCGTGGGTCTCAAAAATCTACTTTTGAACGGGGTTAAACCAAGACTCGAAATTGATAGGGTAGGGCCTAGGAAGGTCGGTGAAGCTAATGGTGGTGGCCTTTGGTCGTGGGTGGCAGCGGTTTAAGGCTGAAAATAGCAAAACAGAGATGAGGTTAATGCGGCTTCACCGGTGACAGATCGGGGTCGGGATTGGGTCTATTGGGTTGTTAGGAGGTAGAGGAAGAAGTGGTGAAGAAATGGTGGCCGGAGGTGGCTAGATGGCGACGCTGGAACAAAGAGAAGGCCGTGGCTTCAGACGGGGCGTGCGGGCCAACGACGGCGTTAGCCGGCCTGAGATTTGAGGGGTTGGGTCGCCGGTTGGTGGGGAAGCTTTTGGGCCTGGCGGTGAGCTACACGGCGGCGGGTGGCGGCAGTTGGAAGGAAGAAACAGAATGCACATGGAGAGAGAAAGAGAAACGGGAGAGAGAGAGGCCGAGGGGGAAATAGCAGAAGGAAAAAGAAGAAAAGAAAGAAAAGAAGAAAAAGAAAAGAGGAAAATAAAATGGAGGGAAAAGAAATGAGGTCCAACCCTCACATCTTGGGTCACAAAAGTGATCCAACGAAAATGATTTTAAAAAATAATAAACTAAATAAAATAATTCAAACGCAGTGAAATGCTTAATTAAAACAATAATAATTTTAATACTAAAAAACAAACCAATTGAAATTAAAGATCACTTTAAATCCAAAACAGTAAATAATATTAAGAAGCACATTAAAAAATAATTTTCACAACTTAAAATATTATAAAATTATATTTCAAAACTCCCTTAATTTTAAAAACAAGAGAACTAATCTTTAAATTAATTAAAATAATCCTTCATTAAAAATACACTAAAATACGGGGTGTTACAATGACACGAGTGATGAATATGATAGACTTAATGTACTTAGATGAATGAACAATATTGTATTAATAGACAAGAAACATAAGTCAAGTAACCAACGACTCGATTCCTGGTTGTGAGTGAGAGTTTTTGTGAAATAGTTGGTGTGCAAGAATCGATAAATTCAGAACAAATGCGATTGGACAAAACGAAAGACTTATCTTTGTCCAAATTAACATGTACAAAAGTTCTTTCAACAAACATCACAATGGTAGGTATCCTGTTACTGTCCACTATGTTTTTACATACATAAAGACATTGAATTACATAATTGTAGTACAATTGTGAATTAATGACAGGAGTGATGTATATCAAGTGTTGTACGTAAGCATGAATGAGCATATGTTGTATTAAAAGAGAAGAAACACCTAAAGCAATGAACAAATGGTGTGGTTGTGGTGAGTTAGAGTGTTGTTTTTTTCAAACAATTGGTGTGCAAGATTTGAGAAAGGGAGAACAAGGTATATTGGAGAAAACAAAAGGCTTCCTCAAATACAAATCGTGATTTTAAACACAATGGAATCCAAATATGACAACACAACCAATCTTATTTTAGAAACAAATAAATAAAGAAGAATAAGCACCATTAGATGGATTTTTGAGTGACATTGAAGCTGATATGATCTAGGGTTCAAGTAGAGTCCATATTTGTGAAGAATAAGTAGAGAATGATCCCTAGGAAGGGTTTTTACTTTAAGCATTCAAACAATCAACAAAAGGATGGCGTTCAAACACATTGGGTTTGGGAGTATTTAAGGCAAGTGGGTTGTCTGAACGAGATATCCTTTGAATCACCGTTCAACCATCACTGCCTGAAGCACCATTTAGATGTCAAACTGTCTTCCCAAAATCTGTTCAGAACTAATGATACAACTTGAGTTCTAGTGTTCGAACAGATGCCTATTCATCCACTCCGTTCAAGCTACTCTAATACGCTATTCTTTCAAATGTGGTATTTTGTTATTGATTGACCGACGTATCGTTCGCCAGTCTGTTCGATAGACTCTGAGATAGCAATTCAAGTTCTCCTTTTGCAAGCTAATCGAACGACTGGTCCTTTGGCTTTCTTTGTTTGGCTACTTATGTTCCACTTATGTAAAATGGTGGATTGGAGAGATGGTCAAACAACGTACTATTTGGCCCGTCCGTTCGATAGACTTTATGAGGCTCTGTATGTAAATAACACGCATAGTAGTCTGAACAACAGATGGAGCGGATGTTTCGTTCGAGTGACGCCATCCAATACTTCACACGTAATTAATAAAATTGACCTTCTAAAAAGAAACATATTTTTGCATTTTTAGGATAACATTACCGTTCAAGTACTAGCTTTATAATTAAGTATTACTTATTGTACAATTCTAGCTAATATTTGGGCTCAAAATTCATGATGAAAAATTTAAAATACATTTTTACCTAAAATGAGCTAGCCATTTATATATTAGGGTTAATAATAAAGAAAGTCCAAATATTGTAATTTATCCAATCTATGTTCATGCGATAGAAACAAAGCACGCCCATCCAGGATATATTGAAAAGACCACTTAAACCTATCTACATAAAAAACACTCTTGCTATTCAAATTTCTCTCAAAAACTAATTCTAGGGTTCCATTGTTTTCCACTCTTAGGCAAAGGCGATTTCTACTTTGAAAGCTACCATTTTCTAGTTCACATTTGCAGTGAAGAACAGAGGCTCACGAGAATTCCCTTCAAGGATCAAACAATTATAAGTCTTTCCATTTGGCTGGTTCTATTGATTTTCATGTTCAACGACTTTATATACAGGTCTGGGGGTCATAATGGTTTGTAGCTTTTGTGGAGGGGGCTTTTTTTTTTAGCCATTGGTGGCCAGTTTTGGTTTGGGATTCAACCCCTACTGCTCCTGTCATTGTTTATTGAACTTGTGGTTTGGGGGCTTTTGTTTCGAAGTGAGATTGTGAGGCACTTTTGGCAGGACGGTTTCAAAACTTTCCTAACCATCTCCAGCTCAACTAAAGGTATGAGCTTTTTAGTCCTCCTTAATCCGAAGGCTATTTAAGGCTTTAATTGCATGAAGCTCCTGGTAAAGTAGATGTAAAGGTTCGATTGTGTTCGTAGGATGTTAATTTGTATATTAATGATAGTGAAGTTAATTTATATATTAAAAATTACTACTATCTGTGTTGGTTTATATATTAAAAGTTTATATATAGGCTTGCGAAGAACGTGGTAGTGAAGTGGAATATATATATTGGTCTGAGGGGGTTATTAGAATGGTTATTGCAAGACATGAATTGTTCATGTGTTGGAAGTATGGCACGAAAGAAAATTCTTTTGTTGGGATGTGATGATATGGATTCGAGTAGCTTAACATATAACCAAGGTTTAGTGTTTAATTATACTTAAATTAATAATGATTCACATTGGTAATATAAACTATTACCATGTATGAGGTGGCATGACTTAATGTGCCTACTCTTGTAGGACAATTATCTCAACAAATGCCCGTGGCAGAAGAACTATGTTCCATCGAGGACAATTTAGTATACGATGAAAGCCATAGCGGAGACCTTATGTTGAGTGGTAGATTAGGAGGCCACATGCAGCTAGAGTAGGTGACACATGCAGTGAGAGTAGGCATCACAAGCGATGAGTTAGCATTTGCAGCATCAGATGATGACTCAACAGAGCCACCTGATGTAGTTTTTGAGAGTAACTTAAATGATGCTTCTGTGGTGGAAGCTGCCACCACAAACCCCCTAGTGAGCCTAGTAAGCATATTCAGTTCTTCATTATTTGAAAATTCTTTCAAATGGAGCATGATGTACATATTATTGATAATTTGGATGTAGATATTCATATTGAGTATTATGTGAAGAACTTGTTTGTATTGTGCTCTTATATGTAGTGCAATCAACAAGGAAGCAATCATGTCATGAGGTAGCGAGTGAGAGGATGTTTACGAAGCTTCGTTCTATAGGGCCCATTCCGCTAGTGATTCTTGAGGGGCATACCTCACCCTTATGTGATAACACAAAGATTTATAACCAAAGAGTGACATGGATTGGGAAGCACCACACAAACATGATGCATGCTAGTTGGAGGTTTGTTCTGGAAGAGGAGGAAAAGGAACTAATTTAGCGTGTCAAAGTGAGTATAGTCACGCCTATTTCCAACATATAATTTGTCAGCATACTATTGTTGCTTAATCCCTCACAATAATTGAATACAATACATTATTAGGCATATTTCATCCTAGATTGGGAGAACCCAAATCATAGAGAATGTGTAGAATTCCAGCTACAAAGTAGTTACAATGCCTTTCATCATCAATTGTACTTGGAATATAAGAGAAGCCCTACACATGTTGCGGCCTCAGCAAAAGGGTCATTATGGCGGATGCACCAGTGTGGGAAAATTTGTGTTTTCGATGGAAATCTCTTGCCTTTTAGGTAAAACATTAGTTATATCTTTTTTAGAGTTAGTTTAAATAAATTAGTCCTATGGGAATAATGTGCCAATTTCAGGTTGTATATACATTTGCTCACATAAGATTGCATTTGTATGGAAGACATGTTATGCATTAACATGTATGATGGAAGGTTAATACATCATTAGTATACTAATTCATTTCCATGTTTTGGATGACCTAGAAATTATTGAGCAAAAATAAGATGAATAGGGAGAAGGCACGATCAAATCATGTAGTCAGGTCGAAGTCATTTGTTAGGTTGATCGTTGAGAATGTAAGAAATTTCTATTATCTATAGTATCTGTAGCTAGTAAACATGCATATAAGAGTCATTATAACCGTAATGACATTATTACTTACTTTGCAATGTGACACAGTTGACAACTTAGTAGATTTTTATAAGTTATCTCGGTGGCCTGAGAAGAAAGGGAGATTTGTAATAGAGCCCAGTCAAGAGAGCTATGTAAGCAACAATAATACTATCATCCATTAAGTTTATTCGTGTTAAAAGAATATTTATTTACATAACATATCTGTATTTGTTGTATAATAGGACCAAATGGTCTACTTATGGAAAGAGAAAGATGCCACTTGCACAGATAAATATGTAGCAAATGAGGTCTTAAAAGAGGTGCTAAAGGATGAATATGGGTATGTTCGAGGTTTGGGCCGTTCAGTTGTACTTGAACGTAAACTAACCTCTCCTTTGGTTACCAATCTAGTACAAAAAGTTGAGAGCTATAAGAGAAGTATGGAGAACTCACAAGGGCCTTGGAATTAGTTATGGAGAATTAGAGGCTCTATAAAGAACACATGAACCTGAGGTTGGCCCAGATCATGGAGTCTTAGTGAAAATCCATAAGTGATCTGTAGGCGAAGATACATTTCAGAAGAACATGCAACAAATTTTGGTAGAGGTAAATATATACAAGTTTTGGGAACATATGTTATTTAGGATATGGTTCATGCGATAGGTTGGGGCATAGCCATCTTTTTTGTCATTATCCCATATTTGGCTATCTTTACAGTGGATAGATGTATGAGAACAAAGAAGTGATGGAGTTATTTTGATAATTTAGGAAAATGATGTAAATATGTGGTTGACAATGTCCGATGTAGATTATTTTGTAAATGTCACATTACTATAGTTGAACTGAAGTTTAGTAATTAGGTGATAATTGCTAGAACTAGCCTTGGAATTTAGGTAAGATATCTCTACATTTGTATGCAACTACTTTTTTGGACTATATATATAGGGCAGTTGCATAATAATGTTTTTGTATGGCCGACCATGAATGATGACTTTATATTGTAATGGGCATCAATGAAATGGTGTATGTGGAGTGCTTGTATGAAGGCTATTGTGCTATAAAATTAATGAAATGGATGTGCTTGTAGGCTGTGATTGTGGAACATAAAGATGACAATATTATTGTAAGAATTAATGATGCATGTTCTTGTGCACTACATGTTAAAAATTGATATGTTGTTTTGATTTATTAATGATACAATAGATCATGTGAGATGAGATTGTAAGAGATCTGGTCAATCCAATGGTGCAAGAGGCATTGTAGATGATTATTTTTATAATTCCATGACAGTATATGTAATAGTTGTCCAGTGCGTTTAATTGCATTGTGAAGTAATGGAAAGTGGGTATATAGACAATTTATTGGGATTTTAAATCATTGGTACTTGTTTGCAACAAAATTCAGAACCCAACACCAATTAAATCACCAAAGCTAAAAAAAAAAAAAAAAAAAAAAATTGCAACGACAAATGTAGCTAAATTTGTGACAAAGTTTGAACATTTGCAACGGCATGATTACGTTGCAATAAAATTTTTTTGGTTGAAATATACTTTTGCAAGGAACACAATTAATTGCAACTTCACAATTTGCAAGGACAACGATTCGTTGTGATAATGTGAAATACTTTTGCAACGAAAGTGTTGCATTGCTGAAATACATTTGCAAAAGAATGTACATTGTTGCAAATGTCGATTTGCAAGGAATATACATTGTTGCTATAATACAATTGGAATGAATGTAAATCGTTGCAAATATACATTTGCAATGAATATAATCATTGCGGACTTGCATTTCCAACGAATGCACATCGTTGCAAATGATATTTTCGAACGAATGTAATTCATTGTTTGAGTTTGTTTAACTTCATTACCAATTATATTGGCAACGATGTGCATTCATTGCAAATGTATTTCTGCAATGAATGAGTTCGTTGCAAATGCACATTAGCAACTTTATGTATTATATTGCAACGAATTGAAATAGTTGCCACTGTCCAGTTGCAGCGAATTAAAATTGTTGCAAATTTAGATTTGCAACAAAAAGAAATCATTGCAATATATTTGCAACGCAACAAATTAGTTGTAAAATTTGAAGAAATTCTACATTTGCAACGAATCAAGTTCGTTGTTACTGAAGTTTTGCAACGAATATAAATCATTGCAAATGTATATTTGCAATGGTTGTCCAGATCCCCTCGATGGACAACAACAATGAAAATATATATATTTGCAACGAAAGATTCTCATTGCTAAAAGTCTTTAATTGCAACGAAAAAAAACTCATTGGTGAATGTCTACGCCAATGCGGCAATTGTGAAAGTCAGGCAACGAACATTGTTCGTTGCTAATAGCCAGTTGCAACGAGAAAAGGCTTTTTACAACAAAATATTTTCCTTGCAAAAAGCCTTTTCTGTTGTAGTGATTCCCTTTGTTAAGTCGCCCCAAAGCCCCCTTAACTTTAGTCGATTTGATCCTTTTTATTGAGCCACTTTCAATGGTAGGTGAATAATTTGGCTTTATGTCACTTTATCCATTTTTTTCTACCTGACTTCACTGCTTGTCCGACCCTTTTCTCCATTTTTTCCTCTCTTCCTATCACCTCCTCCTTCTCCTCAACATTTTACTTTTGTTCTTTTCTCCCTTTTGCATCTCAATGGTGGCCTTCTAGTGGACTAGGCCCTCCATCTTGGGCCTGGTATATTTATTCTATACACATCTGAATATGCTTAAGTCTTCAAAATCAACCTTAGACCAAAACCTTTGGCAAAATACTGTCAAACAATAATAGTCTAGCTCGTGACTACGTCATATGTGATTTCCCTTGTTGGCTTATGGGCATAGGTGATATATGAGATTTCACATTATTTAGAATAATGTTACATACTGTCGTGGAGGAGTGCATAAGCGCTATTTAATCTTTTTTGAAAAAGAGTGGAGTCCACTATTAATTTTTTTTTTCATGTAGGTCTTGTATTTACTCACTTTTTTAAAGAGATTACGTGACGTTTGCACACTCTACGACTGTAAATATCATTTTTCTTTTAAGCAAGGCCTAAATATGGTTAAGATCTTCACTTGAGGTGTTACATCATATACACACACACATATATATATATATATATATATATATATTTATATTTATAAACAAAATCATGTATTCATCTCATTATCCAAAATTTTTTCCTTTGATTAAAATAACTGCCCCATTATTACTATTTTCATGCAAATTTAGCAACTTTGCCCAAAATGCTTTCGCCTGCATGTATTCTTCTAGATATGAAAACCCATCACAAAACTGGTTATTAACTTGTTATATCTCAAATTAACCACCCCCGTCCCTCTTTCATGGACAAGACAAAACGCAACTGGTACATATATATATATATATATATATATACATTATATATATATGTATATGTATATATGTATATGTATATATGTGTATATATGTATATGTATATATGTCTTCTCATTAGGACATGATTTATTTGGTAGTTTTTGCAAGTGGTCAAAGAGCTCGCATATCCCAAAAACAATGTCTGAACTTCGCTAAGAAAACAATGATGGTTGGGGCTATTTGCTTAGGTTTCAAATATATAATAATAGAAATAGAAATCACGCGTCTAAGGTGACAATTCGATCCCAAACCTACGTCATAAAAGGAATATTCTTTAATAATTAAGCACCGCCGCGCTTGCTTGCGTGGTTGGTGATCATGAAGTCCGTGAATTGGGGGATTTTCGACTGTCCCTCGGGCCCACTCTCTCCTACGTACCACAGTTTCTCATTCTCTCTGTGGGGATTTATTTCTGATCATTTTCTTCAATTCTTTTTACTATCTAGGATTTTGCATGCATGCTTCATGGGAACAAGAACAACCATGCTACGTACAGGGCAACTGGCCCTTATTATTGTTCGAGACTTCCATTCTAAAAGCTGGCTTTATTTATTAGTGCTTCAACTTCAAGAAAGCAAATTAAAGGATCGTCATGATCACTCTTGATCACGTTTCTTATCAAAAGGGTAACAAAAGTGTGCATAAATCGTGATAAAACTTTAAGTAATGTCAAGTAAGTTTTATACAACCCTATACAATATCCTGCAGGTAGAGACGACAGAATTGCTAAGAAATCTAACACATGATTTAACCTATGATCCATAAAGTACGTTAAAAATGAACCTCTACCTTGTTAATTTGCATCTCTTAAACTCCTCAAATACATTTCAACCCTATAAAGTTGTTTAGTACTAATCGTTGCTTAATAAAGTTAGATTTGGACACCTTAGATATATCAGTAGTACGTGCGTTTATTTTACATGTGTTTCTTGGAGTTTCGAGATTTTATTAATTAGATTATGTAAATACATATTTTATGTTCTCTCTAATGAAATGTGGGTTTTTTGTTTTTTTTTTTCTCACATTTTGAAAGTTATAAACGGGAATTGAATTACTAGATAACAATTTCATTTCAAAATATAAAACCTTTTTCCCTCAAAAAAACTAGGCCATTATCGATCCCTCAATTATTTTTATTTCTAGACTCGAAATGGGATAATTAATATTACTTAATTTAATTAACTCTATTTGGCCTGCCAAATAAGAAGTATTTCTAACTTCGTCCGAAAGTTCACATGCCGTATTCACGCATATCTAATATAAAATCTAGTTGTACACCCCGCTCGATGTGCGCGACAATATTTATAAGTTTTTAATTCTATTTTATTTAAAATTTGTATATAACTTTGATTCATATCATGTGTGAAGTTGTTTAAACATAAAATTTTTCGATTTCTAATTTTAATAAAATGCTTAAGAATGAATTAAGAAGACAAAATGTTATGGGCAAAAAGGAAAAACTGATCATAATGAACAATGCGGTAATTGACAAGATCATCAAGTGAAAGAGACCCCTTTTGTCAAAAGCTATATCTCCATCATGCGACTTAAAATTAAACAAGCTAGCTAGCTGTTGGCCTCAGGCCCCATATAACGTCGTAACCTAAACAAGGAGCCAAAATTAATCTGCCAATATTCCAAATTCGAGCAAGTGGCTTTAAATCATCAACTAGCGTGCCAAGTTTAAATTAACCACAGCTCCAATATTATATTATTACCTAGAGATCAAAATTTGAGGTATAGGGAGACCCTAATCCCCCAAAAATTTGAGGAAAAAGCGATTAGCCAAGGCAGGTTTTTCTCTCTATCCGGCCTAGGCCACATTGCATGATTACATTAAAGATTTTTGGTTTTTATGGGCAGTTTTGCTCGTGACATGAACATTGACATGTTTTATTATTATTTATTTATGGCTATTTTCTTTCTAAACTTCTTCTTTTTAGGGTACTTATCTTTATTTTTTTCCCAACTACTGAAATTTAAATTCCACTGTTATCTTTTTTATTATTTTTTAGATACGATTTCTTAATAGATAAAAATTTTGATTTTAAAGTTATATACCCACCATCCATGATTCTCCTCTGACTTTTCTCTCCTCTTCATGAAAGGGAAAGTTAGGTGGTGTGTTAGTCTGTAAGGTTCATGAGAATGTATAGTAGTGCAGAATGTGTGCTGAAAGGAATGTATGTGCAATAGCATAATTGGTTAAGTGTGGGAATTGAGACGCTGGTTTCGTGAGGTATCAAATGGTGCGTTGAGAACATTAATGAAACAGTGCGCAACAATTAAAGGAAGGAGGCATTAGTGAAATGGGGAGCAACAACTTAAGGGAGTCTGAAGGCGGGAACGTGTAACAGAAATAACGAATTGAAGGCAACAATCATATTTCAACACAATATCGTTTTATTCATCTTCTTCAGTGTATAAATACAGTGTAATTCATCTGATTCTATTCATTCATAATCTACCTTAAAGTTTGTTCATTCTGTTGTGAGTGAGTTGTGTTTGTTCATTTCCAACAATTAGAGTGCCTTCATTCTTGGGAGACTCAGCACAGACAACATAATGATAGCTTATGAAACTTTACATGCCATGAAGACAAGACAAAAAGGAGGTTATGCAAGTATGGCACTTAAGCTAGATATGTCAAAAGCGTATAATGGAATTGAATGGAGAGATTTGGAAGCTATAATGAGTAAACTGGGATTTGGAGAAAGGTGGATTTCTTTAATCAAGGAATGTGTTACATCAGTTACATATTCTGTGATTGTAAATGGTCAGCTAGGGGAAACTATTAAACCTTCTAGAGGGTTAAGGTAATGGGATCCTATCTCCCCTTACCTTTTTATATTATGTATAGAAGGTTTGAGTTCCTTAATAAACTCATCTGAAAAATAGTAGAGAAACAAGAGGTGTTGCAATCTCAAAGGGTGGCACTTGAGTTAGTCATCTATTGTTTGCTGATAATTGTATTATTTTTGGAAGGGCTAACCTAGTAGAATGGGCTAAGATAAAAGTGCTACTAAATAGATACGAGAAAGCTTTAGGTCGGATTCTTAAATAAGTAGAAGACTACTATATATTTCAGCTCAAAAACTACATTGGGTGTTAGAAGGCAAACCATTCAGGCAGCTAGATTAAAGGAGTGTGGATGTTATGAAAAATATTTGGGGCTACCACCTATGATGGGTAGATCCAAGTATAATACCTTTAGACACTTGAAGGAAAAAAATATGAGGAAGAATAAATAGCTGGAAGAACAGTTTTTGTTTCAGGCAGGGAAGGAAATGTTGATCAAAGCTGTGATACAATCTATACCTACATTCCCTATGAGTCTTTTCAAGCTATCCAAGAAGTTGTGCAAGGAAATCACTACACTTATGTCAAGTTTCTGGTGGGGCCACAAGCAGAATGTGAATAGAGTACATTGGAGGAGTTGGGATAAAATAGGGGAATAAAAAAAGAGGAGGATTAAGATTCAGGGATGTTGATTACTTCAACAAGGCTATGCTTGCAAAGCAATTTTGGAGAATATTAAAACAACCTCAAATCCTTGGTTGCAAAAATTATGAAGGATAAATATTTTAAGCAAGGTGATCTGTTAAATGCAAAAGTAAGGAATGTACCTTCACTAATATGGAGGAGCCTGCTCTCTTCTATAGAATTGGTTAAAGCAGGTTTGATATGGAAGGTGGGTAAGGGTGACTGGTTAGTATTTAGAAAGATAAGTGGCTACCTATACCAACATCATACTAGGTACAATCTCCTATAGAAAATCTAGACAGTGATGCAATTGTAAGTGAACTTATTGAACAAGGGATTGGTAGATGGAAGGAAAAACTGATAAATGAGACTTTTAACAAGGTTGAAGCTGAAGTCATAATGAGCATCCCTCTAAGTAGGTTGGGCATTGAAGATAAAATTATGTGGATCTATACTTATAATGGGATGTTTTCTGTTAAAAGTGCTTACCATTTAGAGCACTCTAGAAACAAATTGATTAAAGGGGAAACATCGACACTAGCTGATATAAGAGATGTCTGGAACGAGATTTGGGACTTAAATGTGGAAGGGAAGGTCAAGCATTTCTTATGGAAGGTTGGACAAGAAATTCTTCCAACTAAATTGAATCTTTTCAAGAAGAGCATCTCTGATAATAGCTCATGCCCAATTTGTGAAAAAGAGGTTGAGTCATATGTGCATGCCTTGTGGAGCTGTTTTGCAGCCTCAGATGTTTGGGCTGAAACTGGTAGCACAGTGTAGAAGTGGTCGAGTAATGAGTCTGTTTTCATGGAACTATGGATGAAACTAAATGACAAGCTAAATGCTGAGGCGATTGAGTTAGTAGCTTATACAATGAGAAGAATGGGGTTAAGAAGAAACTCCCTACTTTTTTAAAACAAATTTGAGCATCCAAAATGGTGCTACTGGATGCAAAGCAATGTCTACAGGAGTTTATTGCAACCCAAAATTACCAACAAGAGAGCATGCAATCAAGAAGAACAGAGACCCTTAAGCATCTGGAAAAATGAACTGGATTATTATGCAAGGCCAACAGGGATGCTGCAGTGGATAATTGGTCAAAGAAAGCTGGGATTGGAGTGATAATCAGAGATAATGCAGGAGAGATTTTGGCTACTCTGTGTTCAAATTTAAATCATGCAATGAAACTTGTAATTGCCAAGGCACTAGCTTTGAGAAAATATATGGATTTTTGTATAGAGCTGGGGCTGACAAGGGGGCTGACAAGGGTGATGCTAGAAGGTGACTCTCAGAGAGTTGTGAAGGATACAAACAGTATGGAAGATATAGCTACAGATTATGGAAATGTGATTTTTGATACAAAAGCGTGCTCATGGCAAGACCAAGCTGGATTGTTTGTTTTACATAAAGGGAGGCCAATACCGTGGCACATAAATTGGCAAAGTTAGCTCTTTCAAGTCAAGAAGATAAAGTATGGATAGAGGAAGGTCCTGTATAGATTTTGGATTCAGTTTTAAGTGAAAAATTATGTAATGACTGATTGGATTTGCATATGATGAATACAAATTCTATCCATTTTAAAAAAAAAAAAACTTTTGATTTTAAGGAACTCTTGAGAAAAGGATGCAATTTTATTTTTAAAGTTTCTCAACACATATAAAACATAAAGTTCGTTAGTAGATGCAATTTAGACTTTATCTAAATTCTGTATATAGATTTTCCAGTATTTATTAATACTTTCAGAATGTGTACAGGTATTTGGATTTTAAAAACATTTTGTGTAAAATGACCTATTTTTACTTATTAATCTTGAAAAATTTAGTTTTCCTTTAGTATTAATATTTTTTTCATTCTTTCATTAATACAAAATGCTATTTGCTAATGGCGATATTGAAAAAACTTGAACTACATATAGCTTCCAAAACTTGCTTCGTCTCTAACTATAATCACGATTTGCGTCGTTTGGATATAGAAACGGTTTCATATTGTATCATTTTATCATTATAATTTTTCTAAATCTCCACATAAAATATAATAAACAATTCTATTTTTTCAAATCCCAAAATAATAATAATGTTAAAAAATGATATTCTAACAATATTTTATTTAACTTTTTACTTTCATCTAAAATCATCTCATTTCATTTCACTATCTAAACGAGACCTAATTAAGAAAGTCTCATTCGACTGCCCCCTCTTACCCTTTTAATCTATAATAATAATAATAATAATAATAATTGCAGGATCTTTAGCCTCCTCAGTACCTACTTAGGTCTTGATTAATACCAACTAATTATGTATGCATATAGGTTTTGTTTAAATTAATTGGTATTGTTGCTATCATTATTATTCCAACTACTATTATCATATAACTCTTCTACTTTGTCCTTTGTACATTTCTTCCATGCATAGTATGAGAGAGAGAGAGAGAGAGAGAGAGAGAGAGAGCATCACGGATGCTATCACTTCTGATGGCTTCTGTATGAAGAATCAAAGCCATTTAATATTAGATCTCTTGTAGCTAATCAAATATTACTGTTATTAAGATTCATTAATGGCATCCAGCGGTTTGGCAATCACAGTCCAGACCAAATATTTATTCTCCCAACAATAATTTAAGAGATTCAATTAATTAACACTACCTTTTTCTTCCCTTTTTTGTATTTCGATTGAAAATAATTAAACAAACATGCTTATACATGAACTTAGGCAGATTCCTTAAATAAAAATTGCTGATGTGCTGATTATTCTCAAACAAATTAAGATACTGTCACCCAAATTACAAATTCCCCTTATTTCCAAAATCGACAAATTCTGTTTGCTTATTACAATCTTACATTGATGCAATGTCTCATCTCACGTACTAGAATTGAAACCATTTGGTTTAATGTTCTTGGATGTTGTGTTTCTAAATTCTAGACTACTTTCATGTGGTGGTAATAGTAAAGCCCCACCAAACTTAATGAAGACATCTTCATGCTTAATGTTTGGACATTTTCCTTAAAACATGTCTGCATGGTGTTTTAAAATGACTAAAATTTTTATTTCCATAAAATAACGTTATCAATTTGATCATTTTTAATCGCAATTGGCTGATGTGGTATATCTCAAATGGTTTTATAAACCAATCATTTAAATAAAAAAAATAACTCAAAATATATTGCAATGATTAAGTGATGTGCATGATTGAAGATAATAAAATTCATAACAAAAAGCCAAAAAAAAAAAAAAAGTGATAAGATTTTTGGCCTTTTGCAAACATTTTTTTTAAAGAAAAATTGTAATCATTCATTCATTATAGTAACTTACATCCATGACCGGATATATTCTGAAATGTTTTCATATCAAATATGATATCATAAACCAAAATAATATATCTGGAACTCCACCATTATACTATTTCTTTTTGTGACTGGTCTGATCTTCACTATTATTGATATTCTCCTTTTGCAAACATTTAAATGTATAGGAGATTATATTACGTAGTCACTCTTCTAAAAGGCACAAGAGTTGGTATCTTAGAAATATATTCAAGTACAAGATTACATTCTTCTCGATGGGGAAATTCAAATTCTTGAGTCGTGGTCCTAAACAGAACTTGCAAACATTGTTCTCCCATACCATTCTCGTTGTCATCCACCACCTATTTTAAATCACAGCAAAGAGGGCCCTACAGAGCACCATGATTGTAACACATAGCATTCTCTGTAAAACTAAACAAATAAATAAATAGTCAACCAAACGCCAATGCCCAAACAAAAGCTTCCAGCTTTCATGGTGTGCTCAGCTGGCACCAGCTTTGGCTCCTCCAGTTATTGCCTGCTCACGCGTCCCCCACCCTTCCTTAACCTAGCTGATCTCCCTTTCTTCTCATCTCTACAGCCATTTCCTCCTTCCTATATATATGTAGTTGTCCCTAAAACATTTCCCTTATAACTATCACAAACTCTCTCTCTCTCTCTCTCTCTAAAAATGGGGTTTTCTGGTTTTGCATTGGTTGGTGTAGTTTTCAGTTGTTTATTAGTTGCAACCTGTGCTGGTAACTTCTACCAAGACTTTGATATAACATGGGGAGGCAACCGTGCCAGAATATTCAAAGGAGGAGAGCTTCTGTCTCTGTCTCTAGACACAGTCTCTGGCTCTGGCTTCCAGTCTAAGAATGAATACCTTTTTGGAAGGATCGATATGCAGCTCAAACTTGTTGCCGGCAACTCTGCTGGCACTGTCACTGCATACTATGTATGTCTTCAAACTCGTTCATTTTTTCTCCTCACTTTCAACACACACACACACACACACACAGAGCAAGCACATATACAAACACATAAATATATATTCAAACGACAACCTCTGGCTTCTAATAAGCAACAGGATATATGATTGACCCTTGCCTGCTTGAGACATCTTCCATGCATGTGCCTCTTGAAAAGCGAAAGTTGAAGGTACATAATCAGCTTTCGAGGGCTTGCATCCATCTTCGTTCATTCTCTCCACCCCCACACCTTTACACCCCATGTAGGCAGACAATTCAAAAACCTTAAAAAGACTCAAAAACACCTTAAAAAGAAATTCAGACACCTTTATTTGCATAACTTGGTTTAAGTCATTTTCGTGTCATTCTTTCCAGAAACACAGTAAAAATTTAAACACAGCTCGCTTATTTCACATGCTTTTACTCTTCTTTTCTATTGCAGTTATCCTCTCAGGGGCCAACTCACGATGAAATCGACTTCGAATTCTTGGGAAATGTTAGTGGTGACCCTTATATTGTACACACCAACGTGTTCACTCAGGGCAAGGGAAACAGGGAGCAGCAATTCTATCTCTGGTTCGACCCCACAAGAAATTTTCACACTTACTCTATCATCTGGAAAGCCCAACATATAATGTAAGAGAAACACCAACTTTAATTTCTACTATTTGCCAACAACAACAAACCTAGTGAACTTGGATACAGTTCTATGATCTTTGGTTACCCTTGAATTTTCTTTGTTTGTTATAACTTCAAGTGCACTTAAAAAATTCCCAACACAATTTTTTTGTTTTTTTTGGATCCCAGCTTCTTGGTTGATAACATTCCTATAAGAGTATTCAAGAATGCAGAGTCGATTGGCGTTCCATTCCCAAAGAGCCAACCCATGAAGATTTACTCTAGTCTTTGGAACGCTGACGACTGGGCCACAAGAGGTGGATTGGTGAAAGCTGATTGGTCCAAGTCACCCTTCACAGCATACTACCGGAACTTCAAAGTTACATCCTTCAAGTCCATCACTTCCCTATCCCATGCAGGGTTGCTAGCCAACGAGCTTGATGCCCATGGCCGAAGACGTCTGAGATGGGTTCAGAAATACTTCATGATCTACAACTATTGCACTGATTTAAAACGCTTCCCTCAGGGTCTTCCTCCAGAGTGCAGACGGGGGAGATTTCTCTGAAGTTTAAATCTATCTTTCTAGGAGAATTTGGAATCAAATAAATTAAATTATTTTGTGTTTTGTTTGTTAGCCCTCCAGTAAATTGAAGACGTATGAAAATTTCTTTGAACATTTATATGCATGTGAAGATACTTTATGCTAATGACTTGGATTATTTCGTAGAGTGCGAGAGACAGACACATAATCTAAAACATTTAATGAGCATTTAAATACTGTCCTAAAAAATAAAACAGATGACAATGAATGATATGTGATCCATTATACATCTCTATCTTTCTCCCATTATATGTTTTGAGTCCAAATATAAATTTTAGAAATATAGAAGGTAAAAGATTTGGCTTGCTTCCTGTTTTTCCACAAAATGCACATGCACCTTTCTAAAAGAAAGCACCATAACTTTAGTTGTGAAGAGTATTGGCCTTCAAAGCTTCAGTTGCTCTTACAAAGAACTAAAGTGATCTCTATCTAAAAGGGAGCAGTCGTCCTAAAATTCAGTTGTTCTCAATGCATGGATGGAAGCTAAATTCAAATTTTGCCTACTCAATAGTAACTATATTCTAATTTTAGTTGTGATAGCGTGCTCTAGTTCTGAGACTGTTACCCATGTATTCAGCCCTCTCATTTACAAATCGCCATTGCAAGTGACGGTTATACAGAAGCCTCGACATATATGCAGCAATAATATGACCTTCCTCCATCTTACAATATTTGCAAATATCAATGAATTAAGAAAGTAAGAATCAAATGTTAGCAACTTGACACTACAAGAAATTTGACCTTTAGAGACGAAATTTGTTAGGGACAAATTAAATTTCGTCCCTAAAATTCATTTTTGGAGATGTCTCCAAAAATGCCTGAGCTACTACATTCATTCGAACGGACAAATATCCATTCGAACAAGATATTTTGTGACAAACAAAATCGTCTCAAAAAACAAAAACTGTTCTAACGGAACAAAATATATTTGAACAACCAATTAATGTCTGTTTGAACAGTATATAATCTGTTCGAATAATAATATTGGTGGAAAATTAATTTATTTTTCCTGAGGAAAGTTAATAACTGTTCGAACTTAAATTTATTTGTTCGAATGGACATCTTTTCCATTAATTTGTTTATCATCATTAATTTGTGCATATATTTTTTCCATTAAAGTAATAAATATTTTTTCCATTAATTTGTTATCATTTTCAAAATATAAAAATGTGTATATATTATATATTATGATTTGCGGTGAGTTAAAATATTTATAAATTCATAAATTAATTTTATGTAATTAATTTCAAAACTTTATAATGATTTCTTTTATGTTAAATTTATATAACGAATGTGTGTAACATTGACTTTGTATGGTTGAGGAGGAGCTTGATGTTATGTCAGGACTAGCATTCGATGAACAAGATGAACTGTTGGCTTTAGATGGTTGAGGAGGAGCTTGATTTGGAGAGGTGGCTGGACTTGATTTTAACTTTCATAGCGATGGCTCTATATACTATAGAGAGGATGCGAGAGTTAATCTAATTATGTAGTTTTTGTTTTATGGAGATTATATCACCCACGTTAAGTGAGGAAGTATTTATTTATTGTTAATTAATATATTTGGGATGTTTAATTTTCATTCTGGCATAAATTATTTTATCACCCTTATTTTTGCTATGATTATTGCATACAGCTCGTTGCACACTATGCATTGCATATTAACTATCTTGAACATGTGTATGTAAACTTGGGTTGCACATCCTGATATTCCAAGACTTCGTTCCATCCCAAGCGGAGGTTAGGGTGGTCAAAGTTAGTAACATTTGAATGTAAAAGCCTACATTTACACGTTGTACACCACATCTTCGAACATGGTTTTGTTTGTTCAAACGTTTGCTATTGCACCTTCTAACTGATTTTTGTTCAGGCGTTAATTCAAACATTAAGGTTAGGTTTGAATGTTATAGGTTTACACTTGGATGTAAATTTATAAGAAATACACAAAAAAATGATATATTCAAAATTTTCCTAATTGTATAATAAATACATAGAAAAAACATAAAATTAGTTCAAAAGATGAGGGAAGAAAATAAAAAGATTGAACATAATTTCTTGTTCTTTCGAGTGCTGCGATCCAGCAACAATGACATCTCCCATTCTATCTACACCATCATCTCTCTAAATTTGTTCTCGCACTTCGATACGTATTCTTTCCTTCTAGTCCTTTTGTTACACCTACAAACACATCTCTAGCTTTGACTGTCGAGATAGAAAATCCTCTAACTCTCAGTGTCTTGCCTTCAATGGCTCAATCTGTTGGCGCATAGTGTCCAAATCTTTGCTAAGGTTATTCACTCTTGAGCCTGAGGCCTTGGATTTTGAACCAAGACACTTGAAAGAAAGTCTTAGTCCTATAACTAGACTTGGGCATATATGTCAATGTTACTGGGATAAGATTCTTCAGAAGCAGACTATAACTCAATTATTTTCTCCAACAAGAATTACAAGAATTGTAATCAGTAAGTGCAAAAATGAAAAAAAGAAAAGAAAATAGAAATGAAGTGATCAATATTGACGTAATGTTTTGAAAACTGAATATGACTTAGGTAATTCTCTTTGGCTACATGAACAATCTACTCACAGTTGGCATCAATATGGTTCGTAGCATACACATGAATGAGGTAGAAATTGTCAGGATCCTCGCATTTCTAATTAAAACACATTAACAAAATCTTATTAGCACTTAATTAAAAAAACCATAAAAAGATATAAAAACTAACTAGAATCTTCGATGAAAGACGTTGGAATGACCTTAAATCTACGTGATGGTGGATTGTTAAATTTGATCTATTTTGTGTATTAATATAACTTAAGCACTGCATGAAGAATTAACAAAGTTAAATATACTCTATGAAATCATCACATAATTTAAATGAGTTAGAAAAAATATAATTACCTGAAAATCAGAGTTTGTGAAGCATTTGCAGCACTTTTTCTAATCATCTAAATTCATTTCTTGGATGGAAAGGTGTTTGGATTAAGGGTGGGCAACAATGCCCCACACCCCATCTATCTGCCCTACCCTAGTTGCCCACCTCTTGGGAGGACGGCTGACCCAGACCGTCAGATGCAGGGTGAGTGCCCCGGCCTACACCTTTGTAGAAAACACGTGGACGGGGCCTTGGCTGGGCCCAAGCCCTCCTGCATTAGGCCTTGTCCATTTGCTTAATATATATATGTATATATATAAATATATATTAAAAAGAAATTACTTCCTTTAGTAAAACGATGTTGTTTTGATACAGGGTTTTGACTAAAAATTCCCTCCCCCTAGCTCAGTCCCTCTGCTTTGACTCCTCCCCCCTCAATCTTTGTGTGTGTGTGTCCTCTCTAAGTCTCTCTGCCTCTAGTTTTATGGCATTGTCTTCATTCCCATCAAGTCTTTGTCACCGTCGGTCGCTCTGTCCCTCTTTCCATTGACCCTAGTTGGTCTCTCTCTCTTTCTCTCTCTCTCTATTTGGTTTTTGTTCACCGGTTTAGTGGTCAACTCAATGAGTTATGGTTGAATCCTCTCAATGGTTTTTAATATTTTTCCTGGTTGGTGTTTCTAGTTCTTGGTTGATGGATTGTCAGTTGGAAGTTTTTCAATTTTTGTCTAGTGGGCAGGGTGGCAGATGGACTTAGGGCCAATCCGCCCCACAACATGTGGATGGGGCTGAAGTCCGGGGGGCAAAATCTTTCCCTCGCCCATGCCAGGGGTGGGGTGTAGGAAGAGGGTACCCCCTGTCTGGGGTGTGTGAATAGCAACTCTAGTTTGGATCGCCTCCTTAAACATCCCAAATATCTTAAAGTGTTAATGACACCTACCCTTGTGATGGCGAAATAATGTCAATATTAACTCATTCACAAATCGTAGACCAAAATTGAATTCAGATTCATCCTAAGGAGTAAATACTTAAGACATCATTTGAAACAATAACATCAATTTACAATTAAAGAAATAAATTACTAAGAGAGAACCTAAAAGTATATAAACTCACAAGAACACGATTCCAAATGTGATCCTTAACCTCATTTGGAACATCTCGCCATGATCTCACATAAAAAAGAGCATAACTTCTAAATGTTGTCCCAACATGGGAGGAAAGCCATGCACTACTCTCTTCCACACCTCCTATGCAGTCATTGGGGGATATTGGCCTTGATGTTTCTGTTCTGTTGCATTTTTTCCAACTCCATGCCACGTGTTATGCCGTTCCCATGATGATGTAATAGATTAGCTAATATTTAAATGTACTAGAACATGTAATTCTCCGTAAGTAGTATAGAAATAGTCAATAATTGGAAACAAAGTACTTGCAGTCATTAGTCGGTGGTTTGCCTCAAGAGTATCAAGGTGTGTGTTGTCCTTAGTTGGCGAGTCCTCAAGTTCCAGATGTGACACCCTTAACCCTTGCTTATCGTGGAATGAAGACTCGAAGTATTTGGACATGTAACACGTGGTCACATATCCCCGTTCATGATAGATAACATGCAATGAACCTATAATTCATCTAGCAGTATGTAATAATCGCAACGAAAATGTGACTTTTAAAATTTTTTGCACCAGAATAACTTCATTAACATTCATTCACACCTCATTTAAAAGTTTGTAGCATGAGGCAGGTACATACTACATAAAAGCAATGGAGAATATATCTCCTTATCCAAGTCATTGTTGATGGGCATTTTCAAAACAAAACATTTTCAGAGTATCTCTCGGATGTGCTGAATGGCTTGCAAGACCATCTCTGAGAACATTATAATGAACTCCAATTGGTGGTTTGGGTCTTACTCCTCCTCAATCATGCTCAGCCAAGGGTTGGCATTCATCACCCTTTTCAAGTCCTGCTACAACGTCTACCATCTTGAACGAAATTGTAGTTGGAACTAATATAATGAGATTCCTTGAAATCTCAGTAAGTTAACAACCAACATACACATAGATAATATGAACATAACAGATAATAAATATGAAATGAATGCATGAGATGCAAAGAAAAGAATCATATTTGTTTTCCATACAAATTCTGCAACTTCTTTAAGAGATTCATAGACACATTTTCTTACAGAGAACATTTCATACTCTTTCACTTCTTTTTTTTGTTCAGTTCCTTTCTTTCTTTTCTTATGATGATTCTTTAACATATGGTATCATCACGGCTCCCCATTTTGCACTGTGATTACCGGCTGGTTACTGTAGCTCAACTTTTAGTTGAGACAATGTCATCAGAGCTACGCAGATAAATTTCAATGCATTGATCATAACTTTTCATAACATAGTAACCCACCAGCGTTAGGTGCTATAATTCGAAAATGCCCTAGAATCCTTTAAAGAGGAATTGATTGAAGTTCAATTACTGTTCTTCATCAACCCAAAGGTTACCACTCCATTATTAGTCACTCCAAAGTGGAAATAAGAGTTCCACTAGGATATTCCACTATCCTAGCATTAGGCGTGATAAAATGTCTTTCATGGAATGCTCATGTCAAAACATATCTTGTGACAAGTATTGTTCTTTGTAACAAGTAACATACTTCATGTAAAATGTCATATTTTCATGCATTATGTTAAATGGTACATGTTCATACAAAAATAATTAACATATGTCATGTAAGTGACCGAATGCTCATCATATATCACAAAGTTTTTCATGCTCAAAATAAAATTTATAACATGAATTTGGTGTTTACACAAAGTCATATAAACATTGTCTAAGAGTAAGTTAGAATCCAAGTTACGAACTTCTTGAGTTATGAAGATGAGGGGGCTGAAACAAGAGATATATTTGAAGTTAGAACTTTCTAATTTCACTAAGAATCATATATTTTGTAAGAATCATACTTTGGCTTCTATTCTTCATTTCGGTCCTACGTTCCTTTCATTCATACAAGCTTTCCATGTTCTATCATAATTCCAATATTAACATGAGAGTCTTGCTAACTGGTGGCATGCAACATACCAATTTTTCACTACATATGATTTTAAGCCCAACTAATGTATTCTTACAAAATCATAGATGCACACTTTTTCAATCATTTAATCTAGCACTTGTGATGACCATCATGGATTCGGTTCATAAACTAAACATGCCATCACATATCAATTCATATGTATTCGTCAACTATTCCTAACTTCTTGCATATACATTCTAGCTTCTAAGAATCATGTAGCTCACATTCCTATCATGGTAACAACACATTTAGATATCACGCTTGGAAGAATATTATTTCCTAACTTAGTAGAACCCAAGATGATGCATGATGATCAATCCACGATATTACTTGAAAATCTATTCATGGCATTCTTCTTATTTCACAATTTCAACTCTTACTTACTCTTCCATGATTTTAAAATATATCAAGATCATATATCACCTTTAACAAAAGCTTATTTATGCTAACATCAAAAACCTAACCCGAGAATGCATCCCTTTACTTCCTCATATCAAATCTTGAATTTAAACTCCTCATGGCAACAAGAATTCATGCTTAACATGTTAGTTTATCAACCAACAATATTTTGAGATAGACTACTTACCAACTTGAGGCTTTCCTTCAAAGTTCTAGGTTACAACTCTCTCTTTCACTCTTTTGAAACTTCTCTTTATATCACTCAAGTTCTTTTGCATGTGGTGTGAAATGAAGTAAGGAAGGGGGGGGGGGTTCTATTTATAGACCTTATTTGAAGAAGGAAAACATTCAAGAAACAACATATAACATGGTTCATCCGACAACTCAACCATAGGTTTACCATGGTGTCATCGACTGTGGATTATGATGATGCTTCTTCTTTATGTAGCTAAGGTAGTCTCTTGTATGAAGCCTTTTTGAATTTGTGGGGTGTAGGGTCTAAGAATTTCTAAAGTTTGAATAGGTTTCTATGAACATAGCTAGATCATGATCGGATTCCCTATCTCCTTCAAAACCATTGCCTAAAACCACTTATTTCTCTTAGCTAGTTTGACTCTAATGGCTTAGTAAGTGCAGAAATGGTTCTTTCCTTGTGTAATGAAGAGATCAGAGTGAGAGACACTTGGCTTCTTGGTGACAAAGGTGGAAGAGAGATGAGTGAGGTGTTGGTAGCTGAGAAGAGCCATTTGGCTTCTTCCATCCTCTTTTCAAATTTTCCTTCAAGTTCTTGTCATAAAGCATAGGGTTATGCCTCAAGTAATGGCCAAAATACCTTGGCACTTCAATCCTTTCTTAGGAATCAAGGGGGCGTGGGAATACAAGATGGTTTGTAAGCTTGTTCATGATGATACTCCGCTAGATGCTAAGTGCTACAGTTCCCTTTTTTGTATGTAATGATGTAGCTAAGTTCTTCAAGATATGTCTGATTTTCCCATCAAATATCTCACATTACGGTTATTCTAACTTTAGAAGTTTTCATTCAAACTTGACTCAAACCGGTGGCTTCATTCAAGAGGTACCAGATTGCGCTCATTCGATGCTTGGAGTGAGGTGCACATGTTTGACATGTTGCTAGAGGGCATGACATGAGTTGGCACTCCTTCCTTGCTTAAGGTGACGTGTATGGAGTCGAGTTTTAATGAGTGGAGGCTTGATGGCGGATGGAAGGAAGAGAAATTAAGATTGTATGCCAAATGTGTCATTCAGCCAAGAAGAGTGCTTTTGGTTTCTTCCATCTTCTTTCTTTCAACTCTTGTCCAAATAAAATATATGGGGTCAAATGGAAGTCAAAATGTCATGGAACTCTTATTTTTTTCTTGGGGATAGTCTAAAGATGGGTTGACTTTTCTAGTTTGAATGTGTAAGGTGTTGTTAATACTCGATTTGATGTCTAGTGTACTATTCTTCTTGTGAATGTGTAAGAGGGTTTCACCTATTGTCCTTATTCTAGGTCTGAATTTCCATATTGAATTCGGGAGGTGGGGCTATGCTTGTTTTATAAACTTTATTCAAATAGAGCTAAGCAATCAATGGTATGTGTTTGAAAGGTATTCGGTTTATACTTGGTGAGTTGTTTGCATGAAGTGCATGGCTCTGGCATGTCCCCTATGGTTATGACATGTGTTGTAACTTAACCTTAGTCTAGATTAGCTAATACTTAGGTTATGCTTGGAGGTGAGATGAGAATTTTGTGTTTTGTTTTAAAGTTTAAAATATTATTTTTTAATTTTGAGATTTGAAAAAGTTGAATTGGAATTTGAAAAAGTTATATTGGAATTTGAAAAAGTTGAATTATTTATTATATTTTGTATGGGGATTTGAAAAAGTGTAGAGATGAGATGAGATGAAGATGAGAATTTTAAGTAAAACACTTTTTCCAAACATATCCTAATCTAATTTAAAGAGAAAGAGGCTTAGTTTTCAGAAACGTTTTTCAAAGGAATCGATTTGAAGTAAAATAGCCGATATATAACTTTCATGCTATTTCGTCTTAGTTTTTTGTCCCATTGTGTTATACCAAATTAGAAATTGTCTACTTGAATCCATGGTGGATAGTGAAATGTTCGCATAAAAATATATCTACAAGTGCATAGAATTGTAACAAGTAGTAAAGTGTTTTAAAGAAAACAATTATCGAATCCACAGGGAATAATTATACTATTGAGTGTTGAAATTGATTAAATTAATTACTATTTGGAAAACCAAAATTTGAAGAATAGTTTAACTAAATTAAACTGAAGAAAAGAACATTAAAATTAAGATTTTAAAAATAATAAGAATAGATCTAGAGCATTTGATTTCACCTAGCAAATCCCACACAATTTATTCCTTCTTGTTATAGAATCCCAATTATCCCAAGTTTATGATAAAAATCTCTTAACTATTCAATATTTTCTCTCGAACAATACCAAAAATATCTCTAACTAATAACTTCATATCTCTATGTGAATTTAATTAATAGGAGACTTATTAAGTTTTTTGGATTTTACTTGAAAATCACACTAGTTCTGGTAAAGCATCTTTGCTTTCGCTCAATTAATGGTATTTAATCCTAGAGTTTTAATCACAAATCACCTCTCAGTCTCATTGCAATCCAAAAGATCGAGCAATACTCAGCTAGAAAATTGTAAGTATTAAGAACAAGGAATAAACACTCAATTATGGAAATATTGAAAATAAAATAACTTAGAATATAAACTGTGTTCAATGCTAGGCTACATCAAAGTTTTAGAAAATAGAACTAGTTTATAGTGAAATTGAAAAGAAAAACAACAAAACAAGTGTTCTTCTTTGAAGTCGGTTGATGAAACATGGGGCTCTGGCCTTTGCCCTCTAGTTCCGCCTTCTTGAAAGAACACTTCAAGAATAAATTCTGGAACTCTAAACTTAGACTCAAACTCTAAAACATAAAAACTCTCTACCTCAATTTATAACTCTCCCTATACATCCCACAAGATGGAATTAAATAGATGTCAAAACTCAAATATGAAAACAAGATAAATGTGGCTACAATCTAGCCTGAAAATCTGTAAATTAGTTTCTAAAGATAATTGTTAACACAAAAGGAATTATCTCAAGAATAATGGGATTATCTAAAATGAAAGATTCAGTGATATGCGACTTGAATTGTGGAGCTCAGAAGGATTTGGTCGCCAATAGATTGAATGTGGAACTTGAATTTGGTGGTCAGCAGCAGATTGATCCCGATGGGGAGGAATTATCCCACTGAGTAGATGTCGTGTGCGCTAAATGTAATTGGTGTGGAGGTCACAAATAAACGGGCGTGGATGACACAAAGACCACATGACCCTCTCCTCACCTACCGTGTGGAAAGACTCCCAACAGGGATGAAAGACTTCTCTCGCCTTTTCTTGTTGTTGCCCACGATGTCGTTTAGGTTGATTTTTTAAGTTGATCGTTTAGATTAATCGCCCAATCTAGCCGCTTAGGGCCTAGTCGCCAAGTCTTCGCACCTTCAAGTCCCTGCCCACGGGACAAGTGCCCAAATTTCATCGGCTCTCTTCAGATCTCACTACCTCTCATCGGTCTGGATCCATAGTCTCTGCTTTTGTACCAAAATGCTCTCCTTTTGCACTAAATCTTCTCATTCCTTCAAATCCAAGAAAATAAATAAAAATATGTAGAAATAAAATAAAATCAATAGTATTGAAGGGAAAATGACACTTTTCATAAATAAAAGAGTGATAAAAATCACATAAAAATAACCCTTATCATGAAAATTGGCAGCGAAGAAGTTTCTTGGATGCCACTTAGATCGGTCAAGGTGCACTAGGTATTGAATTCTTAAAACAAGAGGTGGTGTGCAAGTTTCCCAAACTTGTTCTCCATGTTGGGCAACTTTGGTCCCAAGTTTTGTAGGTTGGGCTGGGTTTTGGATTGGGCTTTTTCAAACGGGGCCTAGTCTTTGGGCTTCATATTAGGCCTTGGCCCATTTAGATTTGGGCCTAGTTGGTGGGATTCTCATTCGGCCTTGGCCCATTCGGATTTGGGCCCACATCTTGGGCCTCATTTTTTGGGCCTGACCTTGGGCCCATTCTAGGGTTTCTCCTCAAGAGTTGGGTCCTTTAACTTTTATGCTTAAGCCCAATTCCCTTTTAGCTAAGATCCTCAAATTGTTATGGATTTTATCTTTACGCCATCAAGATAGTAAGTCCTTTCTTGACATTTTCCTATGGATTTCTTGACAAAAGAATGCTCTTTAAGAATTCTTAACTAAAAGATGATGAAGGTTACTTAACTCATCTGATGGCTCTAAATGCTTCATATACTACCTCCTTTAACATGGCCAAGACTCCATTATCTTTATTGTCTCTTGGCATGATTTGGTGGGCTGCTACATTGAACTTGGCGACAGAGGCACATTTTTTCATTACCTCTTTTGTGGCATTATTCCAACTCATTTTCACTGTTAATAGATTAGCATATAAGTCGTTATGGAAAATATATACATCAACTTAAAACTTAACCAGAATAAAGAAATTTACTACATTTATTCTCCATCATCCTTAGATGCTTTGTCCAAGCTTATTCTAGAATCTTCTTCAATAACGTTGGTTGTGGCTTTCTCCTCATCTTTGGGATCTTCGTCATCATCATATTCATTGTAACACCCCGCCTAAAAAGCTTCTTAGGCCTTGACCTTAGTAACCTTAATTCTAGTTAATTAGGAGTTGAGCTATTCTAGAATAAGAATAATTTTGGATATTTGAGTTGGCAAAAGGACTTTATACTTTGGGTTTAGAAGAATTATTAGAAGATTCTAGTGCAATAGTGATTTTTGAGAAAAAAGAAAAATTTTGGAACTTGATATTATTTGGAGAATTTTAAGTGCTTATTTAATTTTGAGGATCAATGCCAAGAGGCCCATGAAAGGAAATTATCCCAAGAATATCAGAATTATCTAAACGGAAGATTCAGTGATATGCAGCTTGATTTGTGGAGCTCGAGAGGATTTGGTAGCCAACAGATTGATTGTGAAACGTGAATTTGGTGGTCAGCAGTAGATTGATCCTGGTCGGGATGCACTATCCCACTTGGTAGATGTCGTATGCACTGAGTATAACTGGCGTGGAGTTCACTAATGAGTGGGCATGGAGGTTACAAATGAATGGGCGTGGAGGTCACAAAGACCACACGGCTCTCTCCTCACCTACCGAGTGGAAAGACTCCTGACTACGATGAAAGACTCCTCTCGCCTTTTCTTTTTGTTGCCCAAGATGTAGTTTAGGTTGGACTTTTAAGTTGGTTGGTTAGACTAGTCGCCTAATCTAATTGCCCAGAACCTTGGCGCCAAGTCTTTCAGCCCTTTGGTCTTCGCACCCAGGTCTTCGTACTCTGGTCGCGAATCTCTTTGCCTACCGAGAGGTAAGCCTTCTCACCTTTGGGCGAGAGAGATCTCTTTGCTACCCACGGGATAAGACTCTTTGCCCAAATCTCGTCGACTTTCTTCAAATCTTGCTGCCTCTCATCGGTCTAGAAAAATAATAAAAATAACACTTATCACCCCACGACCTGGCTGCCACTATAGGACCATTGTAGCCACATTAAGGAAGAAATCATGATGGTTTCAGGCCACTATTCCCCTTGCTCAAAATGACACTAACTGTAGAAGGCAGTTTGGAAATTTCAGCAGGACACCTCCGTCTCATCACCTTATTTCGGGCTGCACCTTCATGATCACCTGGCAGCCATTTCTCCACCCTCTAACACTAGAAAAAGTCTTTAAGATGTGACCTTGCTCCCACACAAATCAGCCATGATGATGGTTCAAAGGAATTAGTCAAGACAATGATCAAAATCTGCCAAAGGAGAACCAGTTGAACTCGTCAGCCCCCTTGTGTGGTTTGGATGATTTTTTCTCTCCTCTCCTCTACCCCACGACTTGGCCAGCCCCCATATGAGTAATGTAGCAACCATAGGAGTGAAATCGTGGTGGTTTAGGGCACTGTTTTGACTTGCACAAAGTGACACAAAATGATGAAACCAAATCTGGAAAATTCAGATTCACATGCCATCTTCCATCAAACCCCTTGGATCAAGCCAATGTCCCCTTTCCCTTGGCTACCTATAAAAGGCCCCCTCACCCTTCATTTCATCCACACCTCAGCTCCAAGCTTCCTCTTGAGCCTTGAAGAGCACTTCCCCCTCTTAAAGATCAAAAGAGTGAAACTGAGTGAGTTCTTGAGTGTTCTTGTGTGTAGAGGGCTTGGAAGGCCACGAAATTTGTAAGATTTTTTGATTTTGATCTTAGTTAGCATGTTAAGCTTTGTTTCCATGAGTTGGTATGAAAGTTGGGTGAGTTTTGGGAAGGTTATCATGCTTAAATCAAAACTGGGTCTATTAAGGGATGGTTTGGATAATTAAAGGATTTTAAGTGGAGATTTAGCTATGGTATGTCTTAATCATGATTTAATAAGAATTATTATTTTCTTAGCATAATTATGGAAGGTTTAAATTGTGGTTAGAAGCATGCCATGGTAGGTTTTGAATCTATCTTGTTTTGATCATCAAGTATGAATCGGTTTGAATGAAGCAGTGATTAATGATATCTTAGCCATGATTAAGTGTTGGGATTAAATCTATTATCCTATAATTAGTCTTCATTATGTGATTAAAGATGTTAGTGATCATTTTTTATTAAATAAAATCTCATATGCATACATTCATAGGGATCAATAGTGGAAAATACACTTAGGCATCAACTAGAGTACATGCCACGGGATCATTTGGGCAAGTTTCACTTTGATTTTTAAAAATACAAGGGCATAAATGGTTTTATAATTCCAAAATATGAAGTCCATGAATTTTTATTAAATTTGGAGTTTGTTTGCAATTAATGAAAATTTAGGCCTTAACGGCAATTTTGGAGAGTCTAGGGTATTTTTGTAAATACCTATTTTTGAAACCTTTGATTTTGGAGCTCACCCATAGAAGTATTAATTCTAACTTAGTACACACTTGATTTACATAGCTACGACATTACTTTTCAATTACTCCATAAGTTTGTAAGCTAGCCTCTAACTTATACTTTGACAGATTATTTTTAATTTATTGATAAATACCTCATTCATGTTTCAATTATCACTTTAAGCATAAAATATCATGTTATATGATACATTTAGTGTATATTTACATGACATGTGATATTTCTACCATTTTAACATTTTGCATGTATAAATGTCATCTCACATAAAAAGCTTGCTATATAGGCACATGTCATGGAACACATTTTTAAATTTAGCATGAAAATCATTTTTGTTACGACCCCAAAGGCTAGGACAAGGAATTATCCTAGTAGAACTTTTCTATCCACTCTAGGGTGTCAACCCCTGGGTCGACAAAGAACAGCCAATGGACTTTGAATGGGTTTTATTTAAAGAACACTGGAGCGAAATCAATATGTTATGACACCTAATGCTGGTGGGTATACACTTTATGATGTTATGTTATGTTACCAATGCATTGAGAATGACGTAGTGCCAACATGAGTTGTGCTACGGTCACCAGCAGGTACTCATGGTGCATATGGGGAACCATGTTGCTAACAAACGTATGTTAATGATGGCTTTAATAAACAATGAAATGTTATGATTTTTGAAAATAATGAAGTAATGTTCTATTTCGAAATGTTATGTTTTTGAAATGAGAAAGTGAAAATGTTCTCTGAAAGTGAAACTGCATCAAGGTTTTTCTAATAATGTTGAGGAATCTGGATGGCAGACACATGCACATTTTTCGGCATTTTATGCAATTTGTATTTATCCTGCTTCATGCATAATTTATATCTATGTAAGTTGGTTGTTTAACTTACTGAGACTTCAAATGAATCTCACCCATTGTGGGACCATTATCATTCCCCGTGAAATGATAGAATTTGTAACAGGACCAGTAGAGGATGAACATGATGGATCGCTGGATGTAGATGGTTGAAGAGGAGCCGGATCTTGAACAAAAACTACAAATAATTTTCATGCTCATAAGCATTGACTTTTCATACTTCAGAGCGTATGAAATAGTTGATCTAACCATGAAACTTGGATTAAGCAGTTTTTATTAAGGAAATTTTATTCTTAAGTTTGAACTTATGATGATTATTAATGCTATTGGGATGTTTTTAGTCCATTCTGGCATAAGTTATAACTAATCACCCTTATTCTTTTGCGATTATTGCATACTGCTAGTTACATACTAGGATGGATTGCATATTAACTGTCATGTACGGGGGTATGTAACCTTGTGTTGCTTGTCCCGATGCTTTAAGTCTCTGTTCCATCCCAAACGGAGGTTGGGGGCATCACATTCATCCTCTTTGTCTTTTTCCTCATCCTCTTCTTCTTTTTCCTCGGCGTCTTCAAGATCTTCATTTCATCATGTAATACCGATGCATCGAGATGTCTGGGTGGAACATCATCTCTACATAAAGGGATTAGTTCGTATGCCCCAAAGTCAACAAATTAATACTTTGTCCACTATCTTGGTAGGCCTCTATACTAGAGAGTCATCTTCAATGGCACTAAAATAATCTACTACTATTGAGACATTATAAATATTTCGAGGGGCAAATCTTTGCACCATGTGCCAACTTATCTCTCCACTCTCTTCATCAGACTCTTTCATTGGATCAACTTAGTAATACGGTAATGCCCCATACCCAAATGGGTTGGAGAATTACTACCTGTCACTTATAAACCTGTCTTCCAACATATCTAACATTTCCAAAGATTTGGAAAACAATAAACAATCTCATGTTTTCCAATTAGATACATAATAATCTTCCCAAAGTCATCACTACAATAACAACATAAACCAAGGGATCCATAATCTCCCAATAGTCACAACATAATAAACTAATAAATTTTTAAGTCTTACTAAACCAAATACATAAACATATATAATAGACGTAAGAAATCCTTCTGTTAATAGTAGTACCCAAAGGTACTCGACACCGTATCCTCTGCTTAGCCTTGCTCATATTTTGTATTCCTGGTCCTCAGCTGAATCCTCCACATCATCTAAAAAATATTTGGAAGATAAAGGGTTGAGTTATCAACAACTCAGTAAATAAAACACATATTCTTTTTGATAGAAAATATGAACTTCATTGCAAAGAGTTACAAAAGACCTCAAATCTGAGAACAAGATAATTGATCAACAAAATTGACATGTTCAATAAAAGAAGGGACCGTATGCCACCAAATTTGCATTTGTGCATTGTTCCATGCATTTCAGGCTAGGTGATGAGCTGCAACATTAGAGAGGTGACCACAATGCTGAATCATGCATTCCTTAAATCTCTACATTAATCTTCTAATTTCATGGATATCTGTTCTCATAGCTGTATAAGAAGTTGCTTCACTATTGACTTCCTCAACCAAGTGTTTACAATCACTTTCAATCACAAGGTTTTGGATGTCAATATTTAGACATAGTTGTAATCCCCTTAAAATAGTCATGGCTTCCACAATTTCTAGTTATAGAAATTCCTCTTCCCCTCTACTTAGAGCCATAATAATAGAACCTTGTGAGTCTCTTAGAATAGCCCCTATACCAGTTTTATTTTGATCAAAGAACAAGGCTCCATCACAGTTAAGCTTGACCCAATTAACTGGTGGAGGAGACCACCTGTAAACCTTGTTCTTGGAAGGACCATGAAACTGCAACCTAGTTGACTGCATCATCCTTTTAGAGAAAACAAAATCCATAACTTGCAAGGGAGGTAGATTAACAAGTTCATGGATCATCTTATTTCTCCTATACCAGAAACCCCAAGCCATCAGGATAAAATCTGAAAATTCCTTTGTAGATCTCTCAGAAAAGACTTGCCTTGTAGTATTCATGAAAGAAGAGAACTGATTATCCAGCAGGAAGTTAGGAAACTTTCTCACCCAATGATCATGAATGGAAGGACAAAAGAATAATGCATGAGCTAAATCCTCTTGACTATGCTGATAGAAACAACAGGCCCCATCCACATCCATCTTTTTGCTAATAAGATTGGCTTTAGTGGGAAGTACTTCTTTGCATGCTCTCCAAGCAAACAACTTCACCTTGTGAGGAATTTTTAGTTTCCATAAACCATTCCAAAACTTTTTTATGGCAGCCCCATAAGATGTTTCCCCCACATTTACTGCAGAAAGTGACTTAAACAACCTATAAGCACTTTTAACACTAAAGCATCCACTTTTCTCATGCTCCCATATCCACATATCTTCTTCATTAGAAAAACTAGGATGTTGCCTCAGTATAGCCTCTGTAATTTTTGGATTGAAGAGAGATCTTACCTTAGCCAAGTTCCACCACTTAGTATTGTTATCTATAAGAGAAGCCACATGTCCTTCCAATTCCTCAGACCTCCCATCCTGTTGAGGATTGTGAACCAGAATTTCCTTCCTCAATTCTCTAAAGCCTGGCAGCCATACATCGTCAAGGATATGAATATTCCTTCCATTCCCTACATTCCATCTCCCACGTTTTAAGAGCAGATTCTTTGCCTCCCATATTCCTCTCCAAGCATAAGAGGGAGAGGTACCAAGAAGGGCCTCAAGCAGGTTGCCATTTGGAAAATACCTAGCTTTATAGATTTTTTGAAATAGAGAGTCTTTGTGTTCAAGTAGCCTCCACCCCTGTTTGGTCAGCAATGCCATGTTGAAAACTTCCAACTCTTTGAAACCTAGACCCCCAACAGCTTTAGGCCAACACAACTTGTGCCAACTAACCTAGTGAATCTTTCTATCATCATTTTTTTTGCCCCCACCAGTACTTGGCCATCATACTCTCAATGTCAGCACAAAGCTTTGAGGGAAGTTTGAAACAACTCATTGCATAGGAGGGAATGGCAAGAGCCACAGCTTTGAGGAGTACTTCCTTACCCCCTTGAGAGAACGTGTGCCCTTTCCAACCTTGAAGCTTCAACCAAACTTTGTGCTTGATCTCAGCAAAAGCAACCTGTTTGGATCTTCCAATCATAGATGGCAATGCTAGGTATTTATCATACTGCTAAACTTGATTAGTACCCCATAAATTCATAATGGCTCACTTCTACACTGTACTATTATTCTGACTAAAAACCATGGCAGATTTTTCCTGGTTGATGAATTGGCCAAAAGCCTCTTGATAGAGTTTTACTAACCTTAACAATCTGAGATTGGTCTCCTCTTTAGCTTCACAGAAAATGAGGCTATCATCTGCAAATAGAAGATGGTTTAGTTTTGGGGCACCTCTACAAACTCGAATTCCAGGAATATCATTTGAGATATTTGCATGCTTCAACAAACCAATTAGTCTTTCTGCGCATAACACAAACAAATAAGGAGAGATAGGATCCCCTTGTGTCAAGCTCCTGGAAGGGGTAGGATGACCTAATGGAGATCCATTAATAAGGATTGAAAAAGAAGCACTTTGAACACATCTCATAATAAGTTGAATCACTTTAGCATGGAACCCCAGTTTGCATTAAACAGTTTGGAGGAAGGACCATTCAACTCTATCATAAGCTTTATTCATGTCAAGCTTAAGAGACATAAACCCTTTTTTTCCTTTCTTTTTCCTCCTGAGATGACTGAAGGCAGTACGTGCTTAATTCTGTTAGCAATGACTTTAGAGATCAATTTATAAATAATATTACAGAGGCTAATGGGTCTAAAGTCATTAACAACAATGGGATTCTTTTTCTTAGGAACCAAAGTAATATAAGTACGGTTCACTGCCTAAGGGAAAACACCAGAATTGAGAGCATTGAGAACTGCACCAGCAATAGAGTTACCAATTTGAGGCCAAAACTTTTGAAAGAACAAAGGAGGCAATCCATCAGGGCCAAGGGCCTTCGAGGGATGCATCTCTTTTAAGGCTTATTACACTTCCTCTGCAGTATATTCTTTGGTAAGATCTTCATTCATTTCAGTAGTGACCTTGGCCTCTATTTTGTCAATAACAGTATCAGCATTCTGCGAACCTGCAAAAGTAAACAAGGATGTGAAGTGGTTAATGATAAGATTTTTGCATTGCTCCCCTTCCTGCCATATTCCATTTCCATCCTTAAGTTTAACAATATTGTTCTTCTTCCTTCTCTGAGATGCCTTAGCATGGAAGAATTTGGTATTTAGATCCCCTTCAGTTAGCCAAAGGGCACCGGATCTTTGTTTCCACATTATTTCTTCCCTTGCTAGCCATGTTTGAACCTCCTCAGATCAAACTTCAAAACTTCTGCACTTAATGCTTGGGGATCCCCCTGCTGTGCAGATTTCAATCTTAGTCTTGCCTGTTGCAATTTGGCTTGAACTTTACCAAATTTCTCTCTGTTCCATAATTGTAGTTTAGAGGTACACCCAGCAATAGGCTACATTACTCTTCCTAGATCACTCTGACCTCTTTGTGTACTCCATGAATCTTGTACAATCTGAGAACAATCATCATCTTCCAGCCACATAGCCTCAAACCTAAATGGTTTAGGCCCTTTCCTTCTAATCTGGATTCCCATTACATCCACCCAAATTGGTAAGTGGTCTGAGTAGGATGTTGAGCCATGGGTTACTTTAGCCCTCTCAAACATGTTACACCAGGCCAGGTTTCCTAAGAACCTATCCAACTTTTCTGAAATCAAAGCTGCTTCCCCTCTTTTATTGCACCAGGTAAATTTAGGCCCACGAAATCCCAAATCCTTTAGATAACAATCCTCCAGTACTTCTAAGAACTCCTCAATTTGATGGTCAAGTCTATCTCTCACTCCCTATTTTTCTCCTTGTGAAAGTATTTCATGAAAATCCCCGAAGACAAGCCAAGCTTCTTCTCTATTCAAATGTTTGATTAAGTTCCAAGTTTCACATCTTCAGGACACCTCTGGTTGGCCATATATCCCAGTTATATACCACTTTTTTGCATCTTCCTCAATTACAGCATCAATATGGGATAGTGAGTAGCTAAGAATACTCAACTTTACTTCTGCCTTCCATAAAAGAGCCAAGCCCCCACTATGGCCCACAACATCAACAGTCAAATAGTTCTCATACTGTAACTTCACCCTGCATGTTTCCATTCTTCTCACTGTAAGTTTTAAGAAGCAAAACTTCAGGATCTTCCCTTCTAATCAAGTCAGAAAGAGTTCGAATAGCACGAGGGTTCCCAAGCCCTCATGTATTCCAACTTAATAGTTTCATTACTCTCGGTGGGGCTATTCAACAGCCACCACTGATGATAAATGAGAAATTTCCACACTTTTCTCATTTAGTTTAACCTTCTTCTTCAATCTTTTTGACACTCTAGGTGTCTTCCCATCACTAATATCCACTGAAGATCTTTTAGAACCACTGTCAGCATTAGGATAGGTGACACTATAACCCTGGGATCTTGCCATACACTTCCAAGTACGAGTTTTATGGCTCTGTTGGTTTGGCACGTGCATGGGTGTACTTACATCATTCCCTCCACCTGGCCTACCCAAACTTTCCCCTTTGTCAATAACTAAACTACCCCCATCCACATCTACATTCTCGGAATCTTTCCTCAAATAATTGCCATTTGAACTTCCTGGTTTGTAGGCTAAATCCATTCCAGAAACAAATCCCAAAGATATCTCCTCCAGTTTGTTAGTTTGAGATAGTGGCTAAGTAACAGATTGATAAGCATTGATTTTCTCTGTAATGTGAGGGTTAATTCCGAAAACAATTGGCTCCGAGTTTTGCATAGAAGCAAAGTTATCCATCGTAACAGCATTTATGTGGATAAATTCTGCATCTCCGGCAGTAGCAGCTGGTTGCTTCGATGACCTTTTTGTCTCCTGTTGCTGGAAAAAACTACTTCGTATGTTACTCCCATTACCTCCTTGATACCCTGCTCGCAGCCATGGCCCATATGGGAATTCAGAAGTACTTAGATTTGTCTTAGAACCTGTCTAGCGCTCACAGCCTGATGTAAATGCCCCATCAATCCACATATGTAGCATAGGTTAGGGAGACGTTCATATGAAAATCGTACCCAAATGAGATGAGTAGATCCTACACAAAATTTCTTACCATGTAACAGAGGTTTCAAAATATCCATGCATACTCGAATATGCATAAACTCCCCCATGCTAACTCATCTTGCTCGAGATGTACTTCAATCACCTTCCCTAGCGCCTAACCAATACGTCTCCCCATAGAAGAGTTACGGACCATCACTGGAAGGTCATGGATATGCACCCAGAACAAAGCCTCAGTTAAATGGACTTGATGTGTTTGTTTATGCCCCTCCACATCGCTAGTTACAAGTTGTTTATCAAATGACCATGGTCCATCTCGTGTAACACGGTCCTTATCCTTCCTATCTTCAAACTCAGCAATGCACAACGTGGGGTTCAAGTCACGGATGGGGATAGCCTTACCCAGTCGCCATACCTTCTTCATAGTGGATTTCAGTGCTTCCTTGTTAAAATGCTTTGTTGTTGGAAGCCTGAATAACAAGCAACACTCAGCCCTTATCAAAGTGTCTCCCACTAAATTATCCTCCACAACAATCACTTCTTCCTCTTGTTCCGTTAGCGAGAGATAGGCACACAAGTTCTCGATGCTGTGATCCATGATGAAAGCAACATTCACAGGGAAAGAAAACAACATTCTAGTGTGTGCAACATGAGCTTTTTCATAAAGTTCAATATGCAGGAAACAAAAACATTTCATTTTCATATGTAGATCTCAAAACATATTAACAACATTTAAGAGCAACATTCGTTTGTTTTCACAAAACTTCTCAACTCATCTCATCTCATCTAATTATTACAACTTTATCAAATTTTCATAGAAAATAAAATAAACAATTCCACTTTTTCAAATTCTAAGATAGAAATAATATTAAAAACATATATTCTAACAATATTTTATTCAACTTTTATCTCATCTCATATGCGAAAAGAAATGAGGGATTGTTCATATTTCAAAAAAAAAACTATTCATATTAAAAAAAAACACTTTGGCATAACATAACGGAACATCTTCTTCTTATCATATCGTATCGTTTCGTATCATATGATATCATATTTTCATCTCATATCATACACAATGTTTAATCCTTGTGGTAGGTTTGTGCTTTCTCTAGTGGCGAGACCAGACAGTATCATATTATGAAACTTTCTCTTATTTATTCTCGAAATCTCGAGTGTGCACACAAAAAAGAACACCAGAAAACACCACTTTGTTTCCAAAGTGGGTGCACTCATATCATATTAGAAGTGTTGGTACCAACCATATCACAGAATCAGAAGTATCATATCAGAACTAGAATCAGAATCAGAATAGAAACAAAAAGTCATGCCAAAGGTTTTTTAGATACATACCATATCAAACAAAGTGTTGCACATGTTCATATCATTTTCATATGACCAAAAACAGATCCAAAACATTTTCGTATAACATGTACAAAAATTTTGAGATTTCATATTTGCTCTTTTGCACATTTCAGAAACATGTCAAATATTGCTCATGTCTACATTATTCATGTCAAAAAGTATTTTTTTTCTCTTTCATACATATTTCATGAGTGAATGCAGAACACATAACTGAGGTTGTTTTCACATTTTCTTTTTCAACATAACATTAATATTTTACAAACCAACTTCAGTTTATTTTTTCTTTTTTATGCAAATCTAGCATAGAAATCTTGTTGTGGCACCCCCTGCCCTCGCTTGGGATTGGACGGTGACTGAGACGTCGGCACATATAAGACAAGGCTATACACCCCTCATACATGACAAGTAATATGTTATGCACCTAAGTACACTAGCAGTATGCAATATCGTAGCAGCAGAAAAATTATAAAAGTCAGATATTCTAAGCAATGCGACAAGTAATTGTAAAGTACATGGGACCGTACTAAGAAACATTACCCACATTGTCCATAACCATAAAACTGTAACATAAGCTATAGTATCCCAAAACAAAGGACTTCCTCAAAATTTTGTTTCTCAAAAACTGAGATCTAAATCATAAGTTCTTTCACAAAATAACTAGGTTCCCATTCTCTTCGTTAAGGCTCGGGCTTCGCATGCTTTTCTATCTTTGTCCCGGTTGTTATGCTGTCTGAGTTCTACTATAAATTCAAGTATTCTAGAGATTTCCCGGTTGATGGCCTCAAGTCGCTTCAAGATGGAGGGCTCAGGCCAACTAGTAACCATCTTAGGCACAATCCTCTTCCTCTTGGTCATGGGTGTCGTCTTCTACACCTGTAACAACTTCTACCATTCTAGTTGGGGAATGGTAGTGTAAACTATCACAATGAGATTTTGAGAAATCTCAGCAAGTAATCACACAACATACCACAGTTAATGCAGGCATACAAGAGGTATATCATGAATACGTGCATGGACATGTACTTGACGTATGACTTGACCAGAAACTTGACTTATGCATTTGGCCATTTTCAAAGGACTTGTAATAGAGACTTTAACATTTTCAGAAAACTTCTTTGACTTTCTTTTTCTTGTTGATCTTGATCAGAACTTGTCTTATTAGAACATATCACAAGATTTGCATTGAGTGATCCTTATCATATTACGAGATTTTTAGCAAGTGATCCTTATCTTATGAGCTCTTGTTCTTGTTTATAGGGTGGACACAATACGGTTCCCCTTTACTCTACATGTTCCTACTAGTTACTGCACCTTTAACGGTCCGAACACCAATATGTGATAAACAGAGAATCATATTAACTCGACCTTACTTCGTTGGGCTACATGTCTTATGCACCCACTAGCATTAGGTGTTTCCTCGCTCCTGCATTCTTTAAAAAGAATCCATTCTAGACTCGTCGACTATTTTTCATCGACCCAGAGGTTGCTACTCCATTCTTAAGCACTCCAGAGTGGACAAAGGAGTTCCACTAGGATAATCTCTTGTCCTAGCACTTGGGGTTGTGATAAATGTTTTAAACTCTTTTTTTTTTTTAAATACTTTTTGAAAATACTTTTCCCCAAATGCATGTGACATGAGACTTAAGACATGCTTACTTACACTTGACATGTGACATATGGAATGCCATGCATGAAATAACCAAGTATAACATGTTCAATTCATGGCATGATAACATGAAACACATGAGACATCAAAACGCATACATGGAATCATGAGAACTTGCTTAGGCCGAAACACATAGGCACAAGGACATGAAGAATCATCACTTAAACACGTTCCAATTTTCAAGCATATAATATAGAAATCAAAGCATAGTGAAACAAAGCATGAAATCATAGATTTTGGCTAAGGTCCAAAACTTCCAAGACATGATATAGCTGAAACACTAAGTACCACATATTGACAACAATATTCTCCTTAAAACCGAAACATGCTAAGAACATTCTTGTCATTTTCATCTTGAACCGAATCATACCTTCCATGTAATATTAATAGTCCAAGATCATATAAGCATATTCAAACAAATAATCAAAAAATAGCAAACAAAGCAAACTTGACAATGAAGGATTTACACTAATATATACAAGTATTAACCAAGAGCAAGTTGAGTGTATACTTATAAAATCCACGAAATGAAACAAATAGCAAGCTGTAAATCGAGATATAAGTTGTTAGAAATAGGGTTCCGAAACCCTAATACATATTCTTGGTGTGTGAGGGTTTCTAGGGTTATCATTAAGATTAAAGAAATGCCAAACCAATCGGCTTCTAGGGTTTTAAATCAAGAAACCCTTCAACTTCCTTGTGTCTTTGACTAAACTCGAACAAGAGTGCAAATACATGAGTGTGACAAAAAATATAGAGGATGAACTCCCCCCTGTCATTTGGCTCCAAGGTTTTCTTAAAAACCCTAAGTCATTTTCTAAGAAAAAGGGTAGAAAGTGTGTGTGTTCTATCATTCTAGAAATCTTATGAGATTTGAATCTCACTTTTGGGTTGAGAAAGTGACTTGTGAGTGAAACTAGAAGAAAAATCGATTCTTACCTTTCTTAGTCTTAAGGGTGCCGAAATCATTTCTTGGAAAGGAAATCCTCTTGTTTGGTTGGAAAGAAAATACAAGAAAGAGTGAGAATATTCAAGTGAACATGATAGGTTTGTGTGGAGAGAGTGAGAGCATGTAAAATCTGAAAATAGCAAAGGAAGAAAGCCTTTGGGCGTAGGGCTCCTCTCCCTTTTTATAGAATATTCCTCAATCCCTCATTGGTTGTTTGAAGTTCATTGCATGCAAGACAAGTGACCATTTTCCTCTTCTTTCTCTCTTTAGCCGAAATGTCCCTTGGTGTTCCCCATCATTGAATTTCATTGGGAAGACAAGAAACTTGAGGTGGCGTGTGGGTTCTTCTTCCCTTGGCCGAAACCCTCATTTTTCCTTCTATGCCCTCCATTTTCTTAAGCAAGTGCATATCTCTTCAAGGGTACTTTTGTAAAACATCTCATGCCTCTTCCATTTCCTAACAAGCAACCTTTGGCATGGGTGACAAGTGGCATTTGGGCATGTGCCATTGCCCTAGCCATCCACTTCTTCCTCCATTGCCCAAGATGATGCTTCATTTTCACTAGTGCTTCTTCCCTAGGTGACTTCTCATATGCCATTGGTCCAAGAGTGGTCCAAGTGACAAGTGGCAAGTGAATGGGGTGCTTGGGAGTGTGTTAGCCAAAATCCTAAGGGCATATTTGTCCTTTGATATAAGAGTCCCTTCATCTAATCCTCTAGAAGCTTAGTGTATGCTTGACACTTAGCAAAGTCTGACCAAAATTCGAAATCCTTTGTGCCCCCTTCATTTTTCCATGCAAATTTTCTAGAAAAGCTCTATTTCTTTTCCCTTGACTTCCCTTCCCAAGATATCTACCTTGGAACTGGAAATTGGGTCAAGACAAGGGTCTACATGTGGGAAGATGGGCTAGCCAAAAATCCCTTAGTCTTCCTAGGTTTGTTTTGTCCCTTGATTCATCTAGAAGGTTTCTAGCATGCTGACAAGTGGCAATTTCTTTAGGGTAGGTGTGCAAGCCACTTCTTGGTGCTTTCCTACACTTCTCTCTCCCCCTTAACCCACTGTCAAGTCTAGATTCATAGTGTAACACTTTCATGACACATGGCACTAGTGACTAAGATTTGGGTCATGGGCCTAAAGCCATTGGGCTTGGGTTTCTAAATAGGGCCAAAGATTACAAAGCATTATAGGGTTGCTCCTCTCTTGGGCTCCAGTTGCTAATTTCAAGACTCTAAGGCTTTCTAAAATAGCTAGAGCTCCCAAATGTCATGGCAACTAAGAGTAAAATCCATGGGCAATGCTTACGCAAATTTGTGTCATTACATCCTCCCCTCCTTAGAAAAAGATCTCGTCCTCGAAATCGGCATCACAACCATGAATCAAAATATTCGCAAGAGGGAAATACCATCTACTACCTCTCCCATATGCAGTTGTAGACTTCTCTGATGACATGGTTGATGAGGGTACTTCATCTGCCTCTTCTGTTACTGAATCTTGCGAAAAGTAGAATATTGTCTCCAAATCATAATCAAAGTACATATTGATCCGTATCTCATTCAACATATGCTCTATCTCTAGCTCCGTATCCTCAATTGGTTGACCTTCTTCATGGAAACGAATACGATCTGCAGATGTGCCTGAGTCCTCACTAGGTATAAATCTACTTGCGCCTTCTTCCACTGTGCGACTTGATTCTGCTTTGGGATCAAAATTGTGCATATTTCTTCTTGTTGCTTCCCTTGAGCTACCTTAACAAGTTTTTATATGTTTAAACTAACGAAAACTGATGACTGAGGATGTTGTCTTAGGTTAATTTCAATGCCCTACAATACAATGTAGTGGCATTAATCAAAATCTACATCCAGGTTCTATGTATGGCAAGGTAACCCAAGCCGTGTGGTAGAACTAACCTAGATGGAAAATAGAATTTGTTCTTGTGGCGGCTAAGATGAATTTGCTACAACACACACGAGAATATAACAATAAACCCGATTGAAAAATAGAGAATAAGAGTGAGAGAGGGATCTAAAAATTTAGAATGATAGGACTTAATATGCTTACCGTAATGAGAAGATAGAAGGTGGCATTGGTAGTGGCGATGTACCCTGGGTATAGAAATGCTCGGTAATACAAGTCTAAAAATACCCAACAATCACAGCACCAAGTGCATGAGAAATGTGGGCCTCAGAGAGAGAGAGAGAGAGAGAGAGAGAGAGAGAGAGAGAGATGCTTACCAGCATGAGCAACCTTGGTGACCCAAATATGAAATTTCACCCAAAAATCGCAGCACCAAATCACACTAAAATCGCAAGAGAGTGAGAGAGAGAACGTGAAGGGGAGGTCAGTTTGAGAGGAATAAATCTAGTGGGATAGAATGGGATTTAGACGTGGAGACGTGGAAAGGTAGAGAATTGGGAGGAGAAAAGAAACTGAAAGGAGGGTTAGGTCATACCTGAAAACGGCGTCATTTTGGGGTCTTTAGGGGCTGGGCTTCTATTGGTCTGGGCCACGGGCCTGGGCTTTACAAATACACTTGGGTTGCTTGGCAAGCCAATACAAATGGATCATCTTCATACCACTTACATGTAGTGTTGACACTGGTGAAGTGACTATCTCTATATATTGATAACCTACCATTGCTTAGATCCCACCAATCACATTTAAATAAATTTGTTACATTTTCACTAAGGTATTTTAATCCAAAAATGTCACGTATGACACCATAATTGTCAATATTCTCCATCGCATGACTAACCTTGGACCAACACACCACAACTTTGAGTGTTTCGATTATGGTCAAGCTCTGTGGCATGAGATCTATAACCCTGAACCAAGCAATCAATGTATCAAATGGCTCTTTTTGACAGATCACATGCCAATGCATACAACTCAAAAATTCTAGATTATGGTCACGAAGTTGTGAAATCTAATATATATAAGACAAAACATTAGTGTTTTTAATTTAAAGTAAAAGAATTAATAATTGACATGAATTTAATTGATATATTAAATGCATACGTAGTTGTTCAAACCATTTTGAAAATTCTTCTTCAAGCTTAGCCTCTACATTCTCTACAACTTATTGTCTAAGTTCCTCCATATGCTCACTAAGTGAACTAAAACCATACAATGAATATGCTTTTTCACTGAGTTAGTGATTGAGCTGCATTATTACATGTTTTATACATTTAAAACCAATGTATTTTTATTTTTTTTATTGTTTTTTTATTGGTTTTAGATAGAAAAATTGATTAAGAGGGATAAATCCAAGTTGTGATTTACATTGATTAAAAGTATAGCTTATGCTTCATTTTATAACTTGCGATTTAATTTTGTAATATTTCCTCCATGCATGACACATTTTTAATATTTAGTCTAGTTTTATTTTATTTATAATTATTTATTTATTTTATTTTATTTGTCTAATTTTATTTTTTGTTTCTTTGATTATATATTATTTATTTTGTTTTTATTTTTATTTTTATTTTTATTTTTTTATTTTTTTACAGGTCCTAAACGACATGTTGTTTTTGTCAAACGACATGTTCACGTTGTCTTCAACCTTCGGCTGCAGCACTCCTCCATGTCCAGCAGCACCATGCGCACGTCCGACAGCCCACAACCATCTCCACCACCAGCAGCACCGCCTCTCCACCACCACCAACACAACCATCTCCACCTAAGGCAGCAACCTTCTCTTGTGCAGCCCCGGCATCTCGTCGTCTCCGTGCATGCGTTCGGCAGCACTCCTCCACGCCACCATGAACTAACTGCTACAATGCTTAGCATCAAGCAACCGCCACTGCATCCAGCTGTGCTCAGCCACCCACACGCAGCAACCTCATCTCCGAAGTCACCTCTGTTTTTCCTTCAAAAAACAGAGCACCATTTCAGATTCTCCACGCCCCATGCTCCTCCATCAAGCATGCCCAGCGCTCCACCAACTGTGAACCATCCTCAAACACGTCCATGCAAGCTACACCTCCACCTCCATGCAGCTGCAGTACCATGCCACCGTAGCAGCACAACCATAACAGAGCCACTTCTTCAACCTTCGGCAACGCCATTACAGAGAGGCCTCTGCTTGAACTCCTCTGCACCTCTGCTCGGCCTCCTCCAGCGGCAGCACTAGCCATGCCCACGTCGTCACCATCTGAAGCTCCATGCACACTGCAGCAGCACTTACACATTTTGGTTAGTATACATGCAAGAATCACGTACGCACGGAAGAGAAGAAATAACGAAAATGATGAAAAGCTTCAGACAGCATACACAAGGAGAAAGCAAGAAGAAAAGAAAAGAAAGAGAGAGAAGGAGTGGAACTGAGAATAAAACAGGAGAGGAAATGAAGAAAAAGAAAAAGAAAGTAGAGGAAATGAAGAAAAAGAAAAGAAAGGAGAGGAAACGAAGAAGGAGAGAAGAAAGAAAAATAAAATGCAAGTGGTGATTTGCACATGGGCGGCTGAAGGCAACAGATGAAAAAGAAAAAGAAAATATATAGTGTTGCCTTTGAGACTGGACGCATGACAAAAATAGTATGTGGGGAACAGACAGCACACGGGATGTAAAACAAGAAGCTTTCGGTTTGAAAAAAAATGAGTGGGGAACATGGCAGCTAAGTAGTGTTTATTGGTGTCTTTTTGATGCCTACATAAGAGTTGTATGCGGACTGGAGAAAGGCGTCAGAGGTTAGTTGTGAGAGTTTTTTTTGGGTAGCCAGTTTTTATTAATTTTGTGTAAATTCAATCTTCAGTTTCAAGAAAAATCAATTTTAGTCAATTTTAGTTTATAGCTAGTAAACTTTATTTGTGTAAGTTTTCATTTTCAGTTTTGAGTTTGTTTAGTGAGTAAATTTTCAGTTCTCATTGATAAATGTTGAGAGTCCATTTTTTAGAGTTTATTTTAATTGGAAGTTCAGATTTTTGGATTGGAGAACGCAGTGTCCATTTCCAAACATCAAGTTTATTCCTTACAATTCATGTTCTTATTTAATTTCAAATTTATGTCATTTAATTTGCTCGCAATTTTAATTTCTTGCGATTTAAATTACTGTCGTTTAATTTTCTTGCACTTTTAATTTTCTCATACTTTTAATTTCCTGCAATTTAAATTTATGTCATTTAATTTTCTTGCACTTTAATTTTCTGCAATTTAAATTTTTGTCATTTAATTTTCCTGCACCTTTAATTTTTGCAATTTAATTTTATGTCATTTAATTTTCTTGCACTTTTAATTTCCTGGAATTTAAATTACTGTTATTTAATTTTCCTGCACCTTTAATTTTTGTAATTTACTTTTATGTCATTTAATTTTATTGTTCCTTTACATTTCAGTGATTTAATTTTCTGTAATTTTAATTTACTGTCTTGTATTTTAATTTCTTACTTTTCATCATCCACTCAAAACCAACAAACATGAATCTAGTCCATGACTAGTAAATTTTCATTTCCATTGCACTCCCACATTCATTGTACATATCATCACTTTTATTTTTATTCTCTCATTATAACTATTTCCACTATTTTACACGAATTTTATTTTTAAGCACTTTCCCTGAGGAGACGATCTAGGAATTTATTTCTAATTATTACACGACACGCTCCTACACTTGGGATAGCCTTTGTGCTGCTCATTTTTGAGTGAGTCAAGTTTTTGGCACCGTTGCCGGGGAAAGATGCTTGTCGTAAATTTAAACTCGTGATTTTCATCTTTATCTTTATTTTTTTTTTGTTGTTCTAAAAAATTAAAAAAAAAAAATTAAAAACATTTTCACCTACTATAAAGTTGCTTGGATCTTCTCTTTTCTATTTTGGACTGATGTTTCATGTATTGGGGAGAGACAGTTCAAATAGATTGTGTAGAGTTGCATCAAGCACCAATAATAGTTTACACTGCTTAGAGACAGACACCCTTCTTGTCTCCTCTACAAGCGACAACTCTGAAACCAAACAAGTCATGGCTGTGCCTGCACCACGCACTCTTAAAGAATATTTGCAACCCACTCGCACCACTACACCTTCATGCATTTTGTTACCTAATGATGCACCTAATTTTTCCATAAAGCATGGCATGATGTCAGTAATACCTCAATTCCACGGGATGGATTCTGAAAGTCCCTACCAACATCTGACAGATTTTGAGTTGGCTTGCACTACTTTCATCAACAGGACCAATACTGATGAATACATTAGGCTTCGATTATTTCCTTTCTCTCTAAAGGACAAAGCAAAAATTTGGTTTAACTCTTTAAGGTCTAATTCTATTTCTAGCTGGTCTGATATGCAACGTGAATTTTTAAAGAAATTTTTTCCTTTTCAAAGAACTCAATCATTACAAGAGAAAATCAGTCAGTTCAACCAAAAGCCTGACGAAACTTTCCATATCAGCTGGGAAAGGTTTAAGGATTTGATGAATATCTGCCCACATCACGGTTTTGAATCCTAGAGACTGGTGAATTATTTTTACACCGGTCTCTCTCCAGAATGCAAGCAATTTGTCCAAACCATGTATAACGGAGAATTCTTTAGCAAAGAACCTGACGAAGCACTATCATTTTTTGACTATCTTGCTGAGAGTGCCCTAGAATGGAACATTCAGACTGATCGAGTTTCATTGACACCACAACCACTAAGAACCATTACTGGTGGAGGCAAATATGAGATAAAAGAGGACACTGATGTTCAAGCCCGAATAGCTGCATTAACCAGAATATTGGAGGTCATGGAGACGGAAAAAGTGAAGGACATAAAAGCTGTAGAGGCGTGCTCTTTATGCGCTGATTCAAACCACAAGACTCAAGACTGCCCAATCATGCCCGTAATTCAGGGGAATGAACCAGAACAGATGCAATCAGCTAACTGGGTCAACAGAACACAAAATCAACCTTTCTCAAATACATATAATCCTAGGTGGAGGAATCATCCAAATTTCTCATGGAGAAATGATCAACCTGGCCAATCCCCTTCATCTTCCCACCAACCATTTCATCAGGCTGTTCCTTTGCCCCAGCAGCCATTTCATCAGATTGTTCTTCAACCCCAGTAGTCATTTCATCAGATTGTTCCCCAGCCCCAGCAGCAACCATATCAAAATCCTCAGAGCTATCCTTTTGTAGCACTTCCAGGATCTCAGCCTCATGTAGCTGCACAAAGTTCTCAACCACAACCACCTGTAAAAAAATCTTTAGATGAAAGTATGGCACAGATGGCCAATACACTTCAGCAATTCATGCAGATCCAGGCCACCACAAACAATCAAAACACTTAGGCCATAAATGAATTGCGAGGCACCATGAATAAGATGAACATAGCACTGAGCACTCTGGAGAAAGGGAAGTTCCCAGCACAGCCTCAACCCAATTCTCAAGTGTACTGGCAACAACCACAACAGGTACATAATGTCTCAGAAGATGCTATTGAGACAACGAAGGCCGTCCTTACTCTGAGAAGTGGAAAAGAAGTTCCCCAACTAGAGATGACCATGGATAAACAAGAAGCTGCACCTACTCCTAAAAATGTAACAAAGCCTGAAGAAGCTGAAAAATAACCAAACATGGTGAGACCAGAATCTAAAGAGCCTGTAATTGCAGAGGCTGAATCAAGTAAGGGGTACCAACCTGTGGTTCCCTACCCTAAGAGATTAGCAGCTAGGCAAAAGAATAAATACCACACTGAGATCCATGAAATCTTCAAGCAAGTGAAGATTAATATTCCACTCTTGGATGCCATACAACAAGTTTCTTCATATGCAAAATTTCGGAAGGACTTGTGCACAGTGAAGAGGAAGCTGAATATAAAGAAGAAAGTTTTCCTAACGGAGCAAGTCAGCGCATTGATAATAACGAGACTTCGCAAATGTACGGTGATTCCGGCTCTCCCAACATTTCCATTATGATTGGCGAGTCGCGCATTGGGAGAGCTCTACTTGACTCAGGGAGCAGTGTGAACTTGCTGCCATTCTCGTTATATGAGCAGCTGGGATTGAGAGGGATGAAAAAGACCTCCATCATGCTACAATTAGCTGATAGATCAGTCAAGGTGCCAAAGGGTATTGTTGAAGATGTGTTGGTTCAGGTAGACAAATTTTACTACCTAGTAGATTTTTTAGTACTTGATATGCAGCAACCAACCTCCACCATTTACCATGCACCTGTCATCCTTGGGCGTCCATTTCTTGCTACCTCCAATGAATTGATTAATTGTCGAAGTGGAGTACTGAAGCTCACATTTGGCAATATGACATTGGAAATGAATGTGTTCAACGCCTGCAAAATGCCTAGTGGATGCGATGATTCAGAAGTACATGCAGTTGATATGGTATATGATTTCGATATTTCAGAACTGTTATTAGCATTTGATTTTGAGAATATATTTGGAGATAACCCACAAGAGCAATCTGAGACACTTGAGACAATTCCTTTGTCATTAGAGTTGGCAAATTCAGAGGAACGATTAACAGAAGCAGACAGGTCTTCTCAGTTATCAAATATGAGTTACATGAGCAGTTGGCGTAGGCCAGTCTTTAAGGCTCTTAATCTACCAGAAGTCATGAAGACATCAAAAAAAGAAGTCCCCACATTGGAGTTGAAACCACTACCTAAGGACTTGAAATATACTTTTTTGGGCCCAGCTGAGGGCACGTTTCCGATAGTCATTTCTTCTCAACTCACTTCAAAGCAGGAAGCCGAATTACTGGTAGTGCTGTGTAACACCCCCTTCCCGTATGCTAGGAGTGTCACGTGTTTTTCATAAAATAAACCCGACAAGAGATCTCATATTTAATAAAAAAATTAGGATTTATTTCATAAAACTTTGTCTGATAAAAATGTCTTCAAAAAAATTAATGAATAAACTGAATAAGGGTCATGTCATAAAAGCAATAAAATAAATTTCATTCTAGAAGGTCTGAAACTAAAACAACTGCTTCTCCTAATCCTGGCCTGTCTGCTCGTAATCATCATCCTCACCTAGGTAGTTAAAAATAAGAAAACAAACTAAAATGAGTCAAATACTCAGTAAGAAATCCATCACAACGTTAACATACTAAACGTAAGGTTTTCATAAAAGTTTTCATGCTGAGAACTTAAAAGTCATGACTGATCATACTGATGTTTATGCATGACTGATTTATCTGAATTAACTGACTGATCTGACTTAACTGACTGATCTGATTTAACTGACTGGCCAACACATTTAACCCTGTGTGTGAGGTTGTGCACTGGCCCCACATCCCTTGGCCACGAGGGGAGCCGCTGATAGTATTCTGGCATACTATGGTGGACCACGCTTGAGTCCGTGGCTTGCACATCCACCCTGAAACTGAACTGCATTGGTACCATGCATCTAAATGGCCATCTAATTAACTGAACTGATTTTATCTTGCACTTGAACTTAAGATAGCTTACACGTCTTATGACCATGAGATGCATGACATAATACATACATAATTATAATTTCTGAATCTGAACATGATGCAGAATGACATGATCATATGTTATATTGAATGGCATGTTTGCATAGGACATGAGTGGTACATAAAAATGGTTGTCAAATAACTGGCTTGAGTAATATTTATATATAAACTAAACTGTGATGATCCTAATTTTGTGATCAAATAACTTACCTCGTAGCTCTACTTCCTAAATCTCACTTCGTAAGTCGTAACCGAGAAGGGTACGTGACGGGAATTGGCTGGACGAGACGACGGTGGCTCTCGTTGGCCAGGAGTGAGGCGACGCGGCTGGTTTACTGGGCTGGGTGGTGCGACGCCGAGAGAGGGAGAGATAATACCGAGAGAGAGTTCTATTGCCAAAAGCAACCGAGAGAGAGAGAGAGGAGGTTGGCGGTGGTTGTGGTTTCTTATGTTTTCTTCTGGAGGTCTCGGCTAGGGTTGGGTTTTATAGGCAAGGAGAAGGGTATTGTGACCATAAGGAGATGGGATAGGATTTGGAGTTGAGAGTTTGGTTTCCCATTAGGAAACCTATTCGACTAGGAGATAATTACTTGACTAAAGGTAGAAAGAAACGAGGAGAAGAACTCTATTGCAATCTCAAAATCGGTTAATAGTAATAATAATAATAATAATAATAATAATAATAATAATAATAATAATAATAATAATAATAACAGTAATAATAGTAATAATAATAATTATTATAATAATAATAATAATAATAATAATAATAATAATAAACTCATAACAATAATAATAATAGTTATAGAAACACATTAAACTTATCTTATGGCCTAATCTTAGGATCGGGTTGTTACAAACTCCCCTCATAAAAATTCCGTCCTCGGAATTTGCTAGTTCTTCAAGCAACCTACATATTTGTCCATCACATTCTTTTCATGTTTCTATTTTAAAACTTCGATCATTTAGTCGAGCCTAACATTTCAAAATTTAAACCTCAATTATGCATTTCTATATCTCTCATATTTTCCTAATCTTTTTACACATGCACTTAGTATCAATAATCACACGCTTTAGAAGTATAATACAAGCCTAAAGTGTATTCCTCAACAACAAGATTTATCAAAAACCTATTAATAATATCACTCAAACCATTATCTTTCTCTAAATAATAGTAAGTAACTGTCTCCACATAAAATAATAAATAAACTTTCTACATAAAATGATGAATGAGTCTCCTCATAAAATAATAAATAAACTTTCCACATAAAATAATAAATAACTCTTTGCATAGAATGATAAATAAATCTCCTCATATATATTAATAACCTCAGATAAACATCAATTTAAAATTCTCCAAAGTTTAGAGTCTATAAAATATCTCAATTCTAAAATTCTAAAAATGAAATACCACAATGATCATGTGCCTATGGTTATGGCCTACATCTCCAATTATAAGTACCTCAATTATAAGTATAGCAACATCAATTAAACTTCCATATCAAATCTCGACTTCTCGTGCTATTCTCTAATAATGCCGACCTAATCATAAAAACTTTAATGTGCATGTCTAAGGCATGCGTGTACTTAAATCATCTTCTACTCTTAACCTTAAACTCTCGTACCTCAAAAATATATTGACTTCACAATTTCTTTTTATATTTCTATTGTTACCTAACTCTGCGACACATGGGATTTTTACTAAAATCTTTTGTCCACTATTCATGCTAGGCGAGAGAATCATCACCTATAATATACCTTCCATTAGACATTGCGAAATACCATACACCATATGTAAATCTATGTCATAACTCCACAATCTACTAACAACATTCCTTAATTTCCCTAAATAAGACTTCATCAAATATAATTCAATCTCCATCCATTCTCCTGAACCAGATACACTATCAGTCCTGAAAGTAATAGTTTCCCAACTTCACCTTCCTTCAATCAATTGCAAAGTCATAATCAAATTGACATAACTCTAGTACACATAATTCTCATAAAATTCTAGATATCCATGCTACAAGAAATTCTTAGAGTCAGGGGCCATAATCTAAAGTAGCCATTAACTAATATTTTGATATTGACATGAATAATAATAATGTCTACCATAGCTACAACAGTGCTAACTAGTAAGAGCTATAAAATATCCCACCATAATAAAAATACCTCAATAACTCTCGAGCAGGCCAGGAGCGTCCTAGGTGACCTTATCCTAAAATTAAAAAAAATACTTTTCTTTTCTTTTACCTTTTCTTTTTTTTCCAAAAAGTTTACAGAATCTCTCGACCTGGGCTCTGATACCAAAATTGTAACACCCATTTCCCGTACGCTAGGAGTGTCACGTGTTTTTTATAAAATAAACCCGGCAAGAGATCTCATATTTAATAAAAAAATTAGGATTTATTTTATAAAACTTTGTCTGATAAAAATGTCTTCAAAAAAATTAATGAATAAACTGAATAAGGGTCATGTCATAAAAACAATAAAATAGATTTCATTCTAGAAGGTCTGAAACTAAAACAACTGCTTCTCCTAATCCTGACCTGTCTGCTCGTAATCATCATCCTCATCTGGGTGGTTAAAAACATGAAAATAAACTAAAATGAGTCGAATACTCAGTAAGAAATCCATCACAACGTTAACATACTAAACGTAAGGTTTTCATAAAAATTTTCATGCTGAGAACTTAAAAGTCATGACTGATCATACTGATGTTTATGCATGATTGATTTTTCTGAATTAACTGACTGATCTGACTTAACTGACTGATCTGATTTAACTGACTGAACTGACTGGCCAACACACTTAACCCTGTGTGTGAGGTTGTGCACCGGCCCCACATCCTGTGGCCACGAGGGGAGCCGCTGATAGTATTCTGGCATACTATAGTGGACCACGCTTGAGTCCATGGCTTGCACATCCACCCTGAAACTGAACTGCATTGGTACTATGCATCTGAATGGCCATCTGATTAACTGAACTGATTTTATCTTGCACTTGAACTTAAGATAGCTTACGTGTCTTATGACCATGAGATGCATACATAATACATATATAATTATAATTTCTGAATCTGAACATGATGCGGAATGACATGATCGTATGTTATATTGAATGGCATGTTTGCATATGACATGAGTGGTACATAAAAATGGTTGTCAAATAACTGGCTTGAGTAATATTTATATATAAACTAAACTGTGATGATCCTAATTTTGTGATCAAATAACTTATCTCGTAGCGCTACTTCTTGAATCTCACTTCGTAAGTCGTCACCGAGAAGGGTACGTGACGGGGATTGGCTGGATGAGACGACGGTGGCTCTCGTTGGCCAGGAGTGAGGCGACGCGGCTGGTTTACTGGGCTGGGTGGTGCGACACCGAGAGAGGGAGAGATAGTACCGAGAGAGAGTTCTGTTGCCGAAAGCAACCGAGAGAGAGAGAGAGGAGGCTAGCGGTGGTTGTGGTTTCTTATGTTTTCTTTTGGAGGTCTCGGCTAGGGGTGGGTTTTATAGGCAAGGAGAATGATATTGTGACCATAAGGAGATGAGATAGGATTTGGAGTTGAGAGTTTGGTTTCCCATTAGGAAACCTATTCGACTAGGAGATAAATACTTGACTAAAGGTAGAAAGAAACGAGGAGAAGAACTCTATTGCAATCTCAAAATCGGTTAATAGTAATAATAATAATAATAATAATAATAATAATAATAATAATAATAATAATAATAATAATAATAATAATAATAAACTCATAACAATAATAATAATAGTTATAGAAACACATTAAACTTATCTTATGGCCTAATCTTAGGGTCGGGTTGTTACATGCTGAGACAACATCGAGGAGCGATAGGGTGGACTATCGCAGACATCAAGGGCATTGATCCTTCAATATGCACCCATAACATTTTTTTGGAAGAAGATGCGAGACCAACTCATGATGCACAATGGACATTGAATCCCACCATGAAGGAGGTGGTGAAGCAAGAAGTACTAAAATTGCTAGCTGTGGGCATCATCTATCCCATCTCCGACAGCAAGTGGGTAAGTCCAACACAGGTAGTCCAAAAAAAATCTGGTTTAACTGTTATTGAAAATGCCAATGGTGAATTGATTCCAACTAGGAAGGTAACGAGATGGAGAATGTGTATCGACTACCGAAAATTGAATTTGGTTAGTCGAAAAGATCATTTCCCATTACCCTTCCTAGATCAAATTTTAGAAAAAAGTGGCTGGTAATTCTTTTTATTGCTTTATGGATGGATTTTCTGGCTATTATCAAATTTTCATAGCACTAGAGGATCAAGAGAAGACAACCTTCACTTACCCCTTTGGTACTTTTGCCTTTAGAAGAATGTCATTTGGTTTATGTAATACACCTGCTACTTTCAACATTGTATGATGAGCATTTTTTCTGACATGCTTGATGACATGTGTGAAGTTTTTATGGATGATTTTTCTGTGTTTGAAAAATCTTTTGATGTCTGTTTAAAAAATCTTGCTGCTGTTTTAAAAAGATGTGAGGAGAAAAACCTATTGTTGAATTGGGAGAAATGTCAGTTTATGGTAACTAGTGGTTTGGTACTCGGACATTTGGTTTCTAAACACGGCATAGAAGTCGACAAAGTCAAGATAGAATTAATATCTCAACTGCCTATTCCTAAGACAGTGAAAGACATTTGTTCTTTTCTTGGCCACGCTGGCTTCTATCGGCATTTCATTTAGGGCTTTAGTATCATTGCAAAACCACTATGTACCTTATTGCAAAATGATATTGCTTTTGTTTGGACTAATGAGTGCCAACAAGCCTTTGAGACTTTGAAGGAACACTTAACAGTTGCTCCAATCATGCAATCTCCTCGGTGGGACTTGCCATTTGAAATTATGACCGACGCTAGTGACTTTGCTCTTGGTGCCGTTCTTGGCCAAAGAGTAGACAACAAGCCTTCGGTCATATATTATGCAAGTCGGACTTTAAATGATGCACAAAAAAATTATACCACCACAGAGAAGGAGTTGCTAACTGTTGTGTTTGCCTAGATAAATTCCGTTCTTACATTATTGGGTCTCCTATTATCATTTTTACTGACCATTCTGCTCTCAAGTATTTGTTGGGAAAAAAGGATGCCAAGCCCAGGTTAATTCGTTGGATTCTTTTGCTCCAAGAGTTCAACATCACCATAAAAGACAAGAAATGAGTAAAAAATGTGGTGGCTAACCACCTCTCCAGATTACCACCATCCTCCACTTCAAAAGTCATCATTCCTCTTGATGATAGTTTCCCGGATGAGCAGTTATTTGCAATTCAAAAAACTCCCTGGTTCGCTGACATAGTCAACTATTTGGTGACTGAACAAATGCCTTTTGAATGGTCCATCCAAGATAAGCGCCAATTCCTCTCAGAGGTAAGACATTTTTACTTTGATGACCCATACCTTTTTAAATATTGTTCAGACCAACTGATTCGAAGATACATTCCTGATAATGAGTTTTCTTCTGTACTAAGATTTTGTCATATGGGTGCATGTGGTGGTCATTTTTCAGCAAAGAAAACTGTTGCTAAAATTTTGCAAAGTGGTTTCTACTGGCCTTCCATGTTTAAAGATGCTTACAATTTTTGTAAGGCTTGTGAGCCTTGTCAAAAATTGGGATCCATTAGTAAAAGAGATATGATACCTCTTTCCCCTATTCTCACTTTAGAAATTTTTGATTGTTGGGGAATAAACTTCATGGAACCTTTTTCGGTTTCCTTTGGAAACACATATTTTATTGGCTGTGGATTATGTTTCAAAATGGGAAGAGGTCGTCGCTTGCAAGACTAATGACCATCGTGTTGTCCTAAAATTTTTGCAATCTCTATTTGCTCACTTTGGCATGCCCAAAGTTATCATTAGTGATGGGGGTTCTCATTTTTGCAACAAACCATTTTCTACACTCATGAAGAAATATGGTATCACATACCGAGTTTCTACTCCTTATCACCCCCAAACAAATGGGCAAGCTGAATTGACAAACAGAGAAATCAAAATAATTTTAGAGAAAACTGTCAATCCTAACAGGAAAGATTGGTTAGTTAAGCTTCTTGATGCTTTATGGGCTTATAGGACAGCTTTTAAAACTAATCTAGGGATGTCCCCTTATCGATTAGTCTATGGTAAAGCTTTTCATTTACCTGTTGATATTCAGCATCGAGCTCTTTGGGCGATAAAACATGTTAACATGTCACTTGATGAAGCTTCAGGGTTGAGAAAATTGCATATCAGCGAATTGGATGAAGCTCGTCGAGATGCTTATGATAATGCCCAACTAGCAAAAGAAAGAATGAAAAATTTGCATGATAAGAAAATTCATTCCAAGCAATTCACAATCAGCCAGGAAGTACTTCTTTACAACTCTCGTTTACATATTTTTCCTGGTAAATTGAAATCTCGTTGGAATGATCCCTATGTTGTAACAAAAATTCATTCTCATGGGGCAGTGGACATTCAAAATCCTAATAATGAAGGTACCCCTTTCACTGTGAATGGTCAGTGCCTTAAACCTTTTATTCTAATGTATGATCCATGTGAAACTCTTCTTGTCCAGACACCTTGTGATTTTTGAGTGTTGTTTATTTGTCTATTTATTTATTTATTTATGTTTATTTCTTGTGTTGTATGGTTGTTTATTTATTCATTTTTTTTCTTTTCCGTTTTGTATTATTTTCTCTTTACATTGATTTTCTTCTTCATTAAACAGTGAGGACACTGCATTGCTCAGTTGGGGGGAGGGAATTGCATTCTGTAAAAATGAACTTACATTTGTCTCCCCACTTTGCGGCTTAAAAAAAAAAATATATATATATATATATATATATATATATATATATATATATATACCATGTCAGCGTCCAGGATTTCCTGGCATGATGAAGTGATACCGACACGCGATAGCATAATGATCGCAAGTGTCCGCTTTGGCAGAGTAGTTATCTTGTCGGTTATCCCATTTGTTTGATGGTATTTTTTTAGGGATATTGAGTCTTAGAAAATCCATTTTTGAATGAGTCTTTTCTTTTTCTGATTTTGTTTCATCAATAAAAAAAAAAAAATTGGCTTTAATTCTCAAGACTAATTTTATAGAGTTGGAAATAAATAACAAAACAAGCTTTATAATAAGCAAGCAAAGATTAAACAGCAGACTGACTCCCTATTTCTTGTAAACGCTGGACCTCCGCTGTTAATTCCTGATGTTGGCTGAGTATTTGTTCCTTCTCTTGTTCCAGCTCCATTATTCGTGGTTGCAGGTCTTGAGCATACCAATCCGCACATTTTTTTAATTGCTTATTTTCTTGTCTTAATATTTTATTTTTTCTGCATTTATTAACAAGTTTTTGCTGCAATTTAGAAATTTGAGATTTAAGTTGATCAGTTTCACTCACTCGTAACAGTAACCTCCGGGATATGGTTATAATAGAAGTAGCATATTAGGCATCGAGCCTTCTCGATCCTGAAACAACTTCAGCATCGGATCGGGTAGAGAAATATATCTCTACCCCAACCATAGTATTGACGGCATCAGGACAGAAGTTTAATTGTTGAGGCATAATTGGTACCTGATTCAAATCAGGGATATTATTGACAGAATGCTGCTCAGCCATTTGAAGAGAATGAGAGAAGTTTTTAAGAGAATGAGAGAAGTTGTGAGAGCTAAGAAAAAAAAATGAGAAATATGAGAAATGCAGAGATTGTTCTGTGCTTCGAGAGGGTGGTGATGGTCTCTTATATAGAGGCCCGAAGCATTCAAAGGCTCAGCAAAGATCGATCCAGGCAGGAGCTCTGGGTCCTAAAGTAATTGTCCATTTGCAATTTACAGCATGATCTGGACCTAGGACGGAGCTCGAGGCTTAAAGTGTTTGTCGTATCGGTTCCATTGCACGAGATCCAGGGTTCCTTGACTTATGGCAGCTGTCGGACTCCGGGATTTATGACACTTGTTAAATTCCAGGTTTTACTGCAATTGGATGAACGCTCATTTGACCCTTGCTCAGTTGGCAGGTCATCTCTATTTCAAACTTGATCCACTTGGCTGGAATGGAGTGTATAAAAATTTTCGCAAGAAAAGTTTTCACCCCAAGCATTTCCCACTGATCCAGGAAGTTTTCTCTACTCTCATACTTACTTAAATACTGTTTCTGTTATTGCGTCTTGTTTTTTATTTTGTGTTATTTCTTTTATTGCCTCTCTTTGTTTAGTTTCTATGTTGTTGTTCATTTATTTTTACGTGTGTATGATGGATTACATAATTGTTTATTTTCTAAGTTGTTGTTTGTTGATTGTTTCTCTTTCTTTATTTTCTGTGTTAATTTTTCTTTTATTGCTCATCTTTTCTTTATTAGTATGTGTGCATTGGATTACACAATTTTTGCGTTAATGTGATATGCACTGTTATACACATCATTAACACACTCCATTTCTATCAACCAAAAAAAAAAAAAAAATTTTTTTGAGCATCTTGGTGGAGTAGTTGAGCAGAATTAATTTTGTGAAGATTTATTTTCAAACTTGAGCATAGAACATAATTCCTGATGCATCATATTTTGCTTGATGTATCACTTGAAACACCAGGATGCTATATTTATTGAGATAGACTTGGCATGACATTCTGCACATGCTACCGAGCCTTTTGAAAAAAAAAAAAAGAAGAAGAAGAAGCATGGATCTGTCTCAGTGGTAAGGGCGAACTTGGGAATGTGTGGGTTAGGCGCACGGTCCTGGGTTTGATTCCCCACTGATCGAATCCATTTGAAAAAAAATAATAAAATAAATAAATAAATAAATAAATAAAGGATGAAGCAGTGAGCTTTCCTAAGTAAAGGACTAGAAACAGTTACCCAAACTTTGGGGGTTGAGTGTTTAACCTTTAAACAGAGTTTGCATGAAAACTGCTAGTCCCTTAGACTTTGAGGTAGTTAGAATAAAAAATGATTAATCTTAAGGTTGAAAAAAATCCTATGACGAATCATAGCTAGTAATGAAGAACAATTTAGCTACACACACATCTGAGTTCTGAGATTTTTACCCCAATTCTTAATGAAAGATTGTTGAGATAGTCTTGGTGAATATAGCTCCTAGGAGTTGATAGTCATGTGTTGCATTTTGTGAGAATTCATTATTATGTTTGATTGCTTTTGTTTGGATTTCGAGCTCTATGCAATACTCATCTCAATTAATTTTCACTATTTTGCTCAGAGACTAGCAAAATGCTAGTTGGGGGGGTGTGATTGAGCTGCATTATTACATGTTTTATACATTTAAAACCAATGTATTTTTAATTATTTAATTATTGGTTTTAGATAGAAAAATTGATTAAGAGGGATAAATCCAAGTTGTGATTTACATTGATTAAAAGCATAGCTTATGCTTAATTTTATAACTTGCGATTTAAATTTGTAATATTTCCTCCATGCACAACACATTTTTAATATTTAGTCTAGTTTTATTTTATTTATAATTATTTATTTATTTTATTTTATTTGTCTAATTTTATTTTTGTTTCTTTGATTATATATTATATATTATTTATTTTGTTTTTATTTTTATTTTTATTTTTATTTATTTTATCTTTTTTTATTTTATTTTATTTTATTTATTTTTTTACAGATCCTAAACGACATGTCGTTTGACAAAAACGACATGTCGTTCCCGTTGTCTTCAACCTTCGGCTGCAGCACTCCTCCACGTCCAGCAACACCATGCGCACGTCCAACAGCCCACAACCATCTCCACCACCAGCAGCACCGCCTCTCCACCACCACCTGCACAACCATCTCCACCTACGGCAGCAACCTTCTCCTACGCAGCCCCGACATCACGTTGTCTCCGTGCATGCCTTCTGCAGCACTCTTCCACACCACCATGAACTACCTGCTGTAGTGCTTAGCATCAAGCAACCACCACTGCATCCAGCTGTGCTCAGCCACCCACACGCAGCATCCTCATCTCCGAAGTCACCTCTGTTTTTCTTTCAAAAAACAGAGCACCATTTCAGATTCTCCACGCCCCGTGCTCCTCCATCAAGCATGCCCAGCGCTCCACCAACCGTGAACCATCCTCAAACACGTCCATGCAAGCTACACCTCCACCTCCATGCAACCGTAGTACACTGCCACCGTAGCAGCACAACCATAACAGAGCCACTTCTTTAACCTTTGGCAATGCCATTACAGAGAGGCCTCTGCTTGAACTCCTCTGCACCTTTGCTCGGCCTCCTCCAGCGGCAGCACCAGCCATGCCCACGTCATGACCATCTGAAGCTCCATGCACGCTGCAACAACACTTACACATTTTGGTTAGTATACATGCAGGAATCACGTACGCACGGAAGAGAAGAAATAACGAAAATGATGAAAAGCTTCAGACAGCATACACAAGGAGAAAGCAAGAAGAAAAGAAAAGAAAGAGAGAGAAGGAGTGGAACTGAGAATAAAACGGGAGAGGAAATGAAGACAAAGAAAAAGAAAGTAGAGGAAATGAAGAAAAAGAAAAGAAAGGAGAGGAAACGAAGAAGGAGAGAAGAAAGAAAAATAAAATGCAAGTGGTGATTTGCACATGGGCGGCTGAAGGCAACAGATGAAAAAGAAAAAAAATATATATAGTGTTGCCTTTGAGACTGGACGCAAGGCAAAAATAGTATGTGGGGAACAGACAGCACACGGGATGTAAAACAAGAAGCTTTCGGCTTGAAAAAAATGAGTGGGGAACATGGCAGCTAAGTAGTGTTTATTGGTGTCTTTTTTATGCCTATATAAGAGTTGTATGCGGACTGGAGAAAGGCGTCAGAGGTTAGATGTGAGAGTTTTTTTTGGGTAGCCAGTTTTTATTAATTTCTTGTAAATTCAATCTTCAATTTCAAGAAAAATGAATTTTAGTCAATTTTAGTTTATAGCTAGTAAACTTTATTTGTGTAAGTTTTCATTTTCAATTTTGAGTTTGTTTAGTGAGTAAATTTTCAGTTCTCCTTGATAAATGTTGAGAGTCCATTTTTTAGAGTTTATTTTAATTGGAAGTTCAGATTTTTGGATTGGAGAACGCAGTGTCCATTTCCAAACATCAAGTTTATTCCTTACAATTCATGTTCTTATTTAATTTCGAATTTATGTCATTTAATTTCCTCGCAATTTTAATTTCTTGCGATTTAAATTACTGTCGTTTAATTTTCTTGCACTTTTAATTTTCTCGTACTTTTAATTTCCTGCAATTTAAATTTATGTCATTTAATTTTCTCGCACTTTAATTTCCTGCAATTTAAATTTTTGTCATTTAATTTTCCTGCACCTTTAATTTTTGCAATTTAATTTTATGTCATTTAATTTTCTTACACTTTTAATTTCCTGCAATTTAAATTTTTGTCATTTAATTTTCCTGCACCTTTAATTTTTGCAATTTACTTTTATGTCATTTAATTTTATTGTTCCTTTACATTTTAGTGATTTAATTTTCAGTAATTTTAATTTACTGTCTTGTATTTTAATTTCTTACTTTTCATCATCCACTCAAAACCAACAAACCTGAATCTAGTCCATGACTAGTAAATTTTCATTTCCATTGCACTCCCACATTCATTGTACATATCATCACTTTTATTTTTATTCTCTCATTAGAACTATTTCCACTATTTTACACGAGTTTGATTTTTAAGCACTTTCCCTGAGGAGACGATCTAGGAATTTATTCCTAATTATTACACGACACGCTCCTGTACTTGGGATAGCCTTTGTGCTGATTTTTTAGTGAGTCAGTTAGCTGAACATTCGAATGAAGTTTTAAGCTACAAGAATAGATGCCTGAGATACTCATCAATCTCACAACAATTATTCAACGTGTACTATCGAGCTTTATAAAATTCTCCACCAATTAAGTCATAAATCAATTGGGCACCAATGGTTGTACATTTTGGGAGAATATACATACCTCATGAGTAGAGTGGTCGGCATCGAAATCAACATTCCATTCTTGTTGATTGAAACGTGTCTCAACCCCATTGAAATATGATGAGCAAAATGTCAACTATTGATCGTTTGTATAAGCCTATGCTATTGACCCTTCAGCTCAGGCTTTAGTCCCAACTATGGACTTTAGCCTACCCAAGAATCTCTCAACCTAATACATCCAGTGGAACTACACTGGTCCACCGGGCATGGCCTATCATGTTAAATGCATTGCTAAGTGAACCACTATATCAATGTAATCAAGTGTGAAGATATGCTCGAATTTACATAGTGACATTGCAATACCCTCTTCAATCCTCCTCAACACATACAAAGATAATACTCATGAGCACAAATCTTTGAAGAACTTGCATAATTTAGTTAATGCTACACAAACATTAGATGTCAACTTCTTGCGAACATTAGATGACTTTTCATCCCACTTATTTTCCACTTGTCAGTGTTCACACATCTAGCAACATGTAAGGCATATCTATCAGGCAACTTCACACCTTGTAGCCATTTACAAAATTGCATCATCTCATCCCTTATCATCGTAAAACATGCATGCGACATAACAACTCTATTTCCTTCCACATGTAGATGCAAGTCATGTCTAGTTCTCATTCTCTCGAGATCTTTCCTCATCTTTTGTGGCATTCTTGATCCCCCAGTAGCTCTCCATCGAGGAACTGCAGTGCCCGGGATCGGAGTGGGTCAACTATATCCCTTACAATGTCGTGACCCTTGTGTGCCCCCATATGCCAAGTATAGGTGTGTAATAAAAGTCACAACGAAATAAGTAAAGGGGATTAGCCAGAGACCAATCTAGTAGTACCAGAGAAATGTCAAATGCATTTTTATTAATAAAAATAATATCCATCTGCCACTATTCCTTCATCCCAAAAAAAATTAAATACCATTATAAGTTCCTCACTCACATCAAAATACAAGGAGCCATAAATTAATCATCATCGAACTACAATAAACATCTTAACATTTCAGAAATTCTAAAGTGAAACAAAGATAGGCCCTCGTGACTATTCCTTTGGCTGGGTATGTCATTCTTCATTGGGATAACGCTTATGGGCTACATTTGCATCAAAGTCTAGTTCCGAGCAGTGAAACCGTAGTGGGACTAACAAGGTGAGATTTTAATGAAACCTCAATTAGTTAAAACACATAATAGAACTAACAATGAGAGACAATTGCTATGAATATGTATGCACAAGTTCATGTAAATAAAGCTGAGAATAAATTTAGATTGGGCATAGCAAGGAATTACCCTCTATGTAAGACACAAATATTCATGACCATGGTGAGCAATCACCCTCTTATCTAATCACATATATTTATAAGTATGGCGAGAAATAACCCTTTGATCAAATTATATACATATTCTTAAGTATGGTGATGAATCTCCCTCTGGTCAAATCACATACATTCAGGAAAGCATCTTGATTTTTTATCAAGTACAGGAAATCACTAGATCCATCCAACATGGGGAATCTCTTTACCCAATCAACATGTGAAACACCTCCACCAAAATAATATGGGGAAGAACTCCACTCATTTGACATGAGGAATTTCTACCCAACCAACGTGTGAAACACATCCACCAAAACATTACAAAGAATGTTCGACCTAATCAACGCAGGGACTCTCTCTACCACATTATCATGTGAAGCCATGGAAATGCTCCATCCCGGTCATCATGAGGAACCCTCTACACGTATGAAACTTGTGTTAATTTATTGCCTAGGAATGGTACGGGGAATCCTCAACCCAATCTCATGAGTATAGAGAACATTGATAGCACATCTCTTCAAAATCACATCATCTTGAAATCACATCATCAAAGTATGGGGAAAAAGTATGCAGTTTCATGAGAAAAAGAGATGAGAAGTAGAATATGTAAATCTTAAACATACCCATAAACATTTACCTCACATTTCTAGTATTGTCGTTGGAGTAACCTTACCTCGACAACAACTAAATGCTAATGGTTGGGCTGAAAATCGTCAAACTCCTCATTGATGAGAACTCTAAGCTCCTTGCCTTCTCAAACTCTTCAAATAGCATAAGAAATAAATACTTTAAGATCTCAAAATTGAGATGTTGTCTTTTGTCCAAAGTCTTATATACAAAAGGACTGTCAATTACAGTTCTGATGTTTCTCTAACCTCTATCTTGCTTAAATGAGAGACCTTTAATATTGGTCATCCATGTGTCCTCTGGACTTGAAGAATGATAGAGACTGAGTGATTGATGGGACAAGGCAGGCACATCTCTACAACTTAACGTGGTACCAAACCCTTAGTTCTTCTCCTTATGAAAGTCTTCAACATGGTTTAAGTCCTTACTTCTGAGGTCAAACGATATGGCTTGCAGGTTTGTATTCCTCCTTTACCAAGTGTACTCCTAGTGTGACATTTTTAATGGAGCATGGACCTTAGGTATGACACCTGCTACCCTTTGAGTTCCTCTTGGTTACCTCGAAGTGCTCCCTGCTTTGCACTGGGGGTTATCCTTGCTCGTTGCTCGCCTTTTATATGGTCAGCACGTCCCTTCCTTGCCTGGTATAAGGCAAACCTTCCTTTGTTGCCCTATGTTGTCCTACATCTGCTAGGCTTTCTACAATGTGCTACTCACCCTATTTCTACATGGGCTACACGTTGCTCTCTAGGCTGCCTCCTTATCGTCAACATTTCGCTCGCGTACTGGGATTCCTTCCCTCGGTTCAGCATGGGCCTCACATCTTCACTATGTTTTTTGTCTTTTTACTAATGTTAATCAACGTCCCTAATATATTATAGCAAATATTTTTCTCAATGTGCATAACATTAAAACTTTCTCGCAAATTACATGATGACCAATATGGGAGTTAAAAAAAAATACTTTGCTTTGTTAAATTCAACTATGTTGCTCTAGATTTTCTCTTGTTCTTTCTCAAGGTTTCATTAATTGTGCCACTATCTCATCCCCAGATAACTCATTTGGGAAATTTCTAACCTTTACTCTCCCATCACAATCGTTACTATGCAATTGCCATTCATGACTTTGCGATAAATATTGTCGATGCCCATTAAACACAACTTCTGTGAATACTTTATAGACTCACTTGAAGTTTCCTTTTTACAAGTGGGACATGCCAACTTGCTTTTGGTACTCCAACCTAAGAAATTGCCATAAGCTAAAACATCATTAATCGTCCATAATATTGCAGCATGCTATTGAAAAGATGTTGAAGTCGATGCATTAAACACTTGAACACCATATTCCCATAGCTCTTTAATTAGAGTTTGCATGAACACATTAATATCATTGTCAAGTGATCTTGGGTTAGGAATAAGCAAAGTTGGTAGAAAGTTTTGCGCTTTCATGCACTTCCATGAGGGTAGATTATGGAATCAAAATTGCAGACTATGTGCTGTAACTTGTGCTTGACATGAGGTTGGGCCTACATCAAATTTTGTACCATCAACTTAGACTGAGGCTGGTGTTGATACCCACAGTCGGACTAGGAAGGAGGGTCCATCTGGCACTGTAGGGGACTTACGCCCTGCTTAGGCTGATGCAATGATGCCAAAGATTACAACAAAAATTGATGGACGCTTCGATGCACATATCGGGCCTCTCTTTGGATCATTGAATGATAAGATATCCTCACTTGGCCATCGGTTAGAGATCCTAATTGATAAGGTTAATATGTTGGCAGATGAGTTTCATGACTTTACTAATAACAACTACTAACTTGTGCATCCTAATTTTGGGCTTTTGTATATATACTTTTATGCCTTAAAATGTTTTGCTCTTTACTGTAATGGACAATATCAGCTATATATTTATTTGTACATATTTTTTCCATCTATAGATTCTAAATATTTATTTTCCTTCCAATTGTATGTTCCTTGTTTTGGTCTTACAACATGTTTGGATGTTTAAATTTAAAATCTCAAATCATGATCATAAGTTCGAATGTTAAGCACATACACTCCCGCATTAGTGGATATTGTGCACAAGAAGAAAATTTGTGCATACGATAGAGCAGATACTTTCGCATATCACTTGTTATGTTAGAATGTAATTTAACAAAAAAATATAAATATAATTATAAAAAAATTACATTCACACGTACATCCATTAACAGTCGAATATATTCCAACACTATTTAAACGTATATATATACACATTCTAACCTATTTTCTACGTTCAAATGTTTAATGAGATACATTTGGACGTATTGAACTCTAAAACGACAACATAGTTATGTGTAGTTCGAATGTAATTTTTATATGCATGAATGTTTTTCAAATAATACTCTAACTTTAGTGGCGGTTAAACAAAATTGTCATGAAATAATATCTTTATTGGCGGTTTTGTGGCTATCACTGATTCTAAATTGATATAAAATGTCAAATATGTTGTAGCGTGAGTCCTGTGTGAGGAAAACCTTATGAGTGAAGGGGAGTAAAGCACACAACCCACTTGGGTAGTAAACCATGTGTGTAGGTTATAGGATATAGTGAACAGTCATAAGTGTGTAAAGTTGGGATAAGACAAGATAAAGATAAAAGAATGCACCTATTGATAAATGTTGGATTATTTGATGTACTCTTCATATGACATGGCTCAGTTATTCTCAATCTATAATTGTTGCAATCTTTGGTAATACTTCATGTGGATTAAATTAAATACCTATTTGTCCGTTGTTGCTTACTAATAGCTCATTATAAACTATTCAAGATAATCTACTTATTTGTTCACGTGACCGACATTGATTTCACTTATCGAGTAGTTGAACTCACCCTTTCCTTTCATTATTTTCTTTAAATGAAACTATATAGCAAGACGACCATTGAAATTTTTTATAAGAACAACAGTTACCGTCATCGTAGATAACCATACACAGTTATCAGATAGAGGAATGAGAATATACTCATAGGCAGCTACCTATCCCAGAATATTAAATGGCCAATGGCAAGACGTGTGGGTAAACCCTTGGTTTCCCTCCAATCTTCTAATAGTGGAGTTATACCTGCCCCTTGCCGCCTCTTCCATAGTAATCCCTGCCCCTTCACCAGAGAATGAGTACCTAACTTTTCCCATGGAGGACTTGTCCCTTGAAGAATGGGATCAGAATGGGATCTGATTAGGATTTATCCCTAGAAAGGGTAGAAATATTTTCACAGCTACTTGGGAATAGAAAACTTTGTTATGTAATCCTTTTATGTACAAGAAAACTTTGTATTATTCATTAGTCACTCAAAGACAATTCACTTTTTGATATATGGTTCATCCTCGTATTTTGTTATGATGATTTCACTTCCATTAGTGACTTGAGTAAAATGCTTGCTGCCAAGCAAGTATTATGTAATGAAATTTTTTATCACTTGGCAAACAATGCAAGAAGGATATTGGTTGCCAGCTTGGAGAAGTAGTGAATCATGGTGCTTGCAATCTTGGTGAGAGATAGGGTGTGTACGGTAGGCAAGCATTACCACAAGTAATGTGCCCACCTCAACACAAGCAATACGAGATTCAGTTGCTTGCCCCTTTGGCAAGTAATGCAAAGAACCATAGTGCTTGCCATCTCGGCGAGTAATGAAAGAAGTAACAAAATTTGCCATCTCGATGAGCTATATAAGTTGTCATAGTTCTCGCCATCTCAGTGAGTAATGAAATGGATAATGGTGCTAGCCATCTCAGTGAAAATACTACTAGGATAAGCTCGTATGGTATGCGAGCAGTACCACAACATAGTGCTCGATATAAGAAGGGCATCATGGGTACAATTACTCACCTCACTGAAGTGAAGTGCTCATATATTGGGCGAGCACCTAGAGGGAAAAATGGAAAGGGATTCAGATGAGACAAAAATGATAAGTTATTAGTTTTAAGAAAACATTATTGGAATATTATTAGTCTAATTATTTATTTTCGTTCTTAGTAAAATAAAAATCTATGCCGTGATAGTATATATGGTATCAAGTCATAATTCCTAGACAGGGTTTACATTAATACGTCTATATTTATTTTACCAAATGGTCTTCTGGATGCATGGTTACTATGAAAATCCTATACTTAACTTTCATGAGTTTTATAACAAATAAGTTACTATTTTAGAATGAAAGGTGATAAGTGTTATTTTTATGTGATTTTTATCACTCTTTTATTTATGAAAAGTGTCATCTTCTCTTCAATACTATTGATTTTTTTTTTATTTCTACATTTTTTTTTTTCTCGGATTTGAATGAATGAGAAGATTTAATGCACAAGGAGAGCATTTTGGTACAAACAAACAGACTAAGGATTCAAACCGATGAGAGGCAGTAAGATTTGAAGAGAGCCGATGAGATTTGGGTGAGAAGCCTTGTCCCATGGGCAGCAAAAAGATTTCTCTCACCCAAAGACAAGAAGACTTACTTCTTGGTAGGCGAGGAGACTCACAACCAGAAGGCGTAACCAGAAGGCCCGAAGACTTGGCGACAAGGCTCTAGGCGGTTAGATTGGGTGACTAGTCTAAACGACCAACTTAAAAGACCAAGCTAAATGACATCATGGGCAACAACTAGAAAAGGTGAGAGGAGTCTTTTATCTCGGTTGAGTGTCTTTCCACTCGGTAGGCGAGGAGAGGGTTGTCTGGTCTTTGTGACCTCCACGCATGTTCATTTGTGACCTTCACGCCAGTCATGTTCAGCGCACATGGCATCTACTTAGTTAGATAATTCCTCCCGACCGGGATCAATCAGCTGCTGACCACCAAATTTGAGTTCTGTAATCAATCTGTTGGCGACCAAATCCTTCCGAGCTCCACAATTCAAGCCGCATATCATTGAATCTTCCATTTTAGATAGTCCCATTATTCTTGGGATAATTCCTTTTGTGTTAACATTTATCCTTGAAACTATTTTCTATATCTTTAGGCTAAATTGTAGCCACAATTATCTTGTTTCTAGATTTTAATTTCGACATTTATTTAATCCCATTTTGTGGGATGAATATGGGGAGTTCTGAATCGAGAGTCGAGAGTTTTTATGTTTTAGAGTCCGAGTCTGAGTTTAGAGTTCTAGAATTTATTCTTAAAGTGTTTTTTTGAGAAGGTGAAAATGGAGGGTATAGGGGAGAGCCGCATGCCTCATCAACCGACTTCAACGAAGAATACTAGTTTTATTCTTTTTCTTTTTATTTTATTATGAACTAATTTTATTTTCTAGAGCTTTGATATAGCTTAGTATTGAACACAGTTTATATTCCAAGTTATTTTATTTTCAAAATTCCGTGATTGAGTGTTTATTCCTTGTTCTTAATACTTGCAATTTTCTAACTAACTATTGTTTGATCTTTTGGATTGCAATGAGACCGAGAGGTGATTTGTGATTAAAACTCTAGGATTAAACACCATTAGTTGAGCAAAAGTAGAGATACTTTACCGCGATTAGTGTGATTTTCAAGAAATTTCAAAAAACTTAGGATAGGTTTGGGGGGTGAGGTAAGAATTTTGTGTTTTGTTTTAAAGTTTAAAATATTATTTTTTAGTTTTGGGATTTGAAAAAGTTGAATTGGAATTTGAAAAAGTAGTATTGAGATTTGAAAAAGTTGAATTGTTTATTATATTTTGTATGGAGATTTGAAAAAGATGTAATGATGAGATGAGATGAGATGAGAATTTTGTGTTTTGTCTTGTGCCCCAAACCTATCCTTAATGAGTCTCCAATTAGTTAAATTCACATAAAGATATGGAGTTATTAGTTGGAGATATTTTTGATATTATTCGAGAGAAAATATTGAATAGTTAAGGGATTTTTATTATTAACTGAGGATAATTGGGATTCTATAACAAGGAAAAATAAATTGTGTGAGATTTGTTAGGTGAAGTCAAATGCTCTAGATTTATTATTATTATTAAAATCTTAATTTAAATGTTCTTTTCTTTAGTTTAATTTAGATAAACCATTCATCAAATTTTAGTTTTCTAAATAGTAATTAATTTAATCAATTTCAATACTCAATAGCATAATTATTCCCTGTGGGTTCGATATCTGTTTTCTTTAAAATACTTTACTACTTGTTATGATTCTGTGCACTTGCAGATATATTTTTATTCGAGCAAAAGGACAAGGAGAAGGCACAACAAAAGGACGAGGCTACACTCAATGGACACCGAGATTCAATCACAAAACGTTATTTCAATGAATCACAGAATTTATGACCCGATTTGCTTTTAGGATCCCACCTTTGCAACCCCCATTGTGAGCACCCCCCGAGCACAAGTGGACAAACCATTGATGCAATTGAGTAGAAAGAGAGATGAGGAACACTCCATTGGTTGGTGAGGAAAATTGTTGTAGGTGTTGTAGAGTGCAGCTAGTCCAACATGTGGGCGAGCAAACATCTTGTGAACAGCCAAGCAGATATGCTTTAGAGTAAGGTGGAGATGAGGGCCTCACCCTAGATGGGGATCTAGAAAAGTTGTCTGCCATGCAAGCTAGAATGAAGAACTGAAGAGGCTAGTGGCTCTAATGAGACAAGAGCTACTCGCCCAGGGTGAGCAACGGTCTAGGAGAGGTTAGATCAAGTATGAGAGCTTTTTAGAATAACATGAAAGAGCCTCAGAAGAGTGGTAGTGTTGTATACAGAAGCTCACACTCTACCTAAAAGATCTGGAGTGGGTTTGCCGATGAGATATGACTCAGGGAGTCATATCATCTGAACCCAAATGTTTGGCCCAATACCATGTGGAAGACCCTTACTCAAGGATAGATTGAGGAGTTGGCAGGCTGTAGGGAAGTGTAGACCATGCCCTAGCCATCTGTCTTTGACATCCTGTATTACGAAGTCAAGGCCAAATGACTCATGTTCAAGCATACGTGGAGTTAGAGATATGTTAGAAGGTCGTTGAACAATACCGCCCTTTAAAATGGAGTTAGATATGGGACAAGATCTCACTTTTAAGATCGTAAACACCTGGGACCTCATGTATAGCCAAAATCTACCAAGGGAGCAAGGAAGAAAGTAACACGACTGAGTTGCGAGCCCGACATTGTGAGATAGGTTAGCTTTTAAGACAGGATTAGGGAATGTGGGGGTGATTGTTGTATGTAAGAGGCATTTTCATTTTCTTTATCCTTCCCATTTCTCAACATGAATAAATTTTTTTTGGATCATTATGTTTATCTTATATTTATTTCCTACTTTTAGAGATTTTGAATGTGTTTGCTGATTTCTTTCAACTAATTTTTGACCTTGGTGTAAATATCTATATCTCTGTGTGAGTAATGTGTACTGTGCATCTATAATCATGGGATAGGATGAAGTTTCCAGGACTATTCCTGTAAGACGTCTCTACGAACTTCAAACGATTAAAGGGATTCCCTGTGAATGATTAAGGTGTTGCGGTGTTGTGTTGGCCTCACCTAATAGTTGGGAGGTAGAATCTCCCAGTGTATCACGTGTTGGTGTCTTCGAGTTGGTAGGCTAGGTAGACATTCCCCAGGTCAACATGTTATCTCTATGTGAGAGTTAACCTGTGTTGGGGTACAAGCAACTTGGCTTGCACTATGTCGATTGGGTGGAATGGATTTCCCCGATGTCGAGCAGTGGAGCAACGTATGTCTGTGTGACAAATATCTATTGATAAACCCTCTTTGTGTAGGCAGTTGACCAGTGAAACCATTATGATTTTTATGGATTTGAACTACTAGAGAATGGTGATTCCTTGCCTAAATATTACTCAATGCTTTAAAGTACAATGCGTAAGAGGGTAATCCCTCAAAGGGTGATTCCTCGCCAAGGCATACATGCATGTGTCCCTCAATATTTACATGAATTGTCCATTGCATCTTCATGAGCATTACCTCTCATTAGCAATTTTTGTCATGGCTACTTAACCTACCTATGGTTTCACTCACAGAACCATAAACTATGATGTAGAGTTAGAAGTAGGAGTGGTGCTTAAGGAGGAAGATCTAGCCCCACCTGAAACCTGAAGATAGAGGCCTATCTTTGTCATAAGAGCCATGCATTATTTTGAGTTGTCTAGCCTTTCTAGAAAAAGGGGCGACCAACTATATCTGGTTTTCCGACTATTAGGCTATGAACATGCCATTTTGGTTGTATGTAACTCTATTGATATTTATGAGGAATGATAGGAATGGTTTCTGGAATGTGTCTTAGAATTTTGGTACTACAAGCTCTAGTTTACAGACCTAACCTCTATCTTTTCCGATGTGAACTTATACCTATAACCCACATGTGCACTTAGATCTAGACGAGGCATGCCTAATCTGATTAAATCCTAGGTGTTGATCACTTGGCCATCCCCCTTGGTACCACAGAACCTAACCATGACCTTTACAAGAGGGATAGGGTGCCACACCCACCGCCAAGTGGAAGGCCCCACTATCAACCAATTTTGCTACTTACAACCACCAATAGAAACGAATGACTAATTTTTAACATTGAAGAAATATTCATAGTACTAAACTGCATAGAGGCACAAAAGAGTAGCTTTGCGATACTTATATATTAGATTTTTCTATTTATAATTTTCACATTAATTATATATTAAACTGATAATGACAAAAGAAAAGTATATTCTTAGAAAGAGAATACGTAAAATAATTACAGTTCCTCTTTGCACCGATCTGTGTATTGTTGAGGCTTTAACAGCCTCCAATAGAATTCCATCATGTCAGCAATTCCACACAAATCAGACAAGGAGCATCACACTAGATAAAATAGAAATATTTCAACAAAAACTCAACCTCACCTTTGCCTTAAGCCAGTCGAACCTCTGCCTCAACCTCAGCATCATAGAAATCAGCTCTTGTTGCTGTCGCCCACCGTCGCATGTCACCAGTTTTGTTACCCTCCAATAATTTAACCATCGAGCTCCATCTCCCCTAGATTTTCCACTCAATCATGTTGTTTGCTTCTCTAGAAAAAAATTCTTCTATAGAAAGGATTGGAACAACTAATTTAGTCCATAAAGTTACAAAAGTTCCACTCATTTCTCTATTATTTGTATTTTCACGGTGAGAAAATAAACATGGCACCTTTTTTTTTTGCTCTGCTCCTAGCTAATAGATCCAAATCCCCTCGTAATCCCATGTTCCTAACCCTCTCATGCTAAGAATAGTTTGAGAAACCAACTTCCGAACAGCAACAGAAGGCCACTTGATCAGAATCATGTGCAGTTTAAAACTCAATCGATGCACATGGAACATCATGTGCATCGATTGAGTGGGCGGCAAAACAAAATCCAATAATTTTGCCGTCGAGCACCATCTCTCCTAGACAATAATAATATTAAAAAATAATATTCTAACAAAATTTTATTTAACTTTCAATTTTCTTCTAAAATCATCTCATCTCATCTCATCTCATTTTTCAAACAGGACCTAAAGCTTTGTCATGTGGGAGGCCAATCCTACAAGAGCCAAACTATTTAGTCAATTTTCAACCTTTTTTTTCACCATTTATACTTTATTTGTTTAGGGATTTCGCAACTGAGATCGATCTACATATATAAATTCACCATATTCAATATCAAGACATGCCTTGCAAAAAGAATATGCTTGGCGTTGATCTAGTCCACATTTTTGACTAGTCATCGACAATTTTTGTGATGCACATGCACCAGTACTAGTCATGAAGTTAATGGAATGCACGGCATCCACGTGCCTATGCATTCCACCATTGACTGATCCATCTACACCCCTTTTTGTTTGGAGGTTACTCTTCCCCAACAATGTGAAACTTGAGATTAATAGCAATCACTCTGAGCTAGACTATTACAAAGTACGTACCAACAATCACCATAGGCATCGTGCACTCTGCCTAGCTATGGACTATCTCAAAACTCACCACACACACTATATATATATATATAAAGTGATATGCCTTGCCACCATGCTAAAAAACGTGACTTGCCCAATTAGTTTTGTCCATTTCTTAGTAGTTTTTTTCCTTTGCTCTACGCTGGCTTATATTAATTGGGATATTTTTTGGAGTCTCCCTTTCCTATATTATTATTATTATTATTATTTTCCCACTAAAAAAAAAACAGAAAGACAAACTGCAAAGCGGAAAAAAGAAATAAAATAGAGTTTTCTTCTAAATTGGGTTTAAGAAAACTTCCTCCAAATCGTTTAAGAAATCGCATGTGCTCCTTGAACATATGAGAAGCACATCATGTTTTTTAATAAAAGGATCGCGTGACAATTTTTTAAGATAGACTTTTAAAAAGTACTAAATAATATTTATTGCATGATATTTAATTAATGGACACTAATAGTTTTTACAATTTTGCTACGTATAACCGGTATGCGTAAACGGGGATGCAACTGATGTAAGTGGCACAACTTATGTGGAAGGGAAAAAAAAGTAAAAGAAAAAAACAAAATGAAAAAAGGCAAAAGCAACAGAAACGGACAAAATTGTATTAATTCTTCTTGCTTCGGTAGCCAGACCACGCTTAGAAGATTTTCTTTCTTCTTCTTCGGTGGAGTAGCAGACCACTGCGGCAACAAACGTTCACACAAATTTTACTTCTTCCTTTAGTGTAGTAGACTACTGTAGCAACAAAGGTTCACACAGATTTTTCTTCTTCTTTCCTTGACCACACTTTTCATTTCTTTTTTAAAGAGAAAACGAGAAGCATCAAAAGTAGAGGCCATTGCCCCTTTTCGTTTTTTTTTTTTCTATTTTCCTTTGCTCTCCTCAATCCTAGCTGGTCAGTCTTTCCTCTTCACACCTCATTTCATTTCCCTTCTCATTTTTCTTTCCCTCTGGAGATATTCAAATTGTAATTAATGCATCACTTTCTCTGAGTTACTGATTCTCAGGTAATTTATCTTCATCTAATTGCTCTAAATTGCATGTACTTCCATTTCAGATGTGGGTTTTGGCTAGGATCATTTTGAAGTTATTTGATAATTAATTGTTAAGATATTGTTTTTTCCTAAAAAACCGGCCACGTGGGATGCGGTGCCCATGGTTCCCCTGGCCGGTTGTAAATAAACTTTTTCTAGTTTTTATAGATGAGTTGGAAAAATTTCATGGACCGAATTTGAAGAAAAACTCTATCTAAAAATAAAGAAAATTCTATACACCACACACTTATATATTCACGTTCATTCCACTATGATGAGGTGATATTGTCCACAAATTTTTATATTTATTTTTTTAAAAAAATAAAAGATCATCCAAAGATAATTAAAATGCCACAATTTACATAATGAGATGAAAATATAATGAGAGTGTGGTGTACAACATTACTCCTAAAAGAATATTAGAAACGTGCACTGATGTTGATCTTCCATAATATTTTGCATCTTCGTATAACTCGACCAATGGATTGGGGCATTGCCAAAAGCTTTAACCATTATCATTGGTTGCAGATTTACTTGCTGCATTGGTGATCATAAACATCCACATTTAAGACAATATCAGTACTACAACAGATATCATGGGCTATTGCGGCGATATCATTTCATTTGCTTTTGCGCAGGGCAATGTTTATTCACATCCAAGATAAAGTAGTGACTTAAACGCACTTTCACTTTCCTAAATACAAGCTCGTTAATTGATAAAGTAACTTCCGTAATTGAGTAGTAAACATTGTCCAGCAGTTGATTGGATTTTTGGAGCTAGTGGATGAAAAGATCGAGTCATGTAGATCAAAAGTAGAGTTGTATAAATCGCCTCGAGCACGCACAACCAACTACACGTTTAATTGGTGCATACAAACCATATCACCACTGATTCGTTTAAGGAACGTAGTATTTTGGAAACTCTAACTACTGCGGATAATATGGATTTAAATGTTGACTCTTCTAAACGGAGGATATTAGTGACAACCCAGTAGGAGAGGCTACAAAAATCTACAATTCTAGCGGGAAGGTGGTTTTGAATGTAGAGAGCTCAGATGTAGAGATTATTTCTTCCTCTAGAGTGACTCGTAAATGGAAGAGAACATTACGATCTCAGGTGCACAACCTCTCTTCTATGAGTGATAAGGGTAAAATAAAGAGACCCCATGGTGTTGATGAAGATCTAGAAGTCTCGCGACCAAATAAGAGACTTAAACGTAATGCTAGATTACATAATGGGAATGAGGAGACTACTCAAAAGGATACGGTGGTGGCTGATGCTCAGCCCCACCGAGCTCAATGAAGGTACTAAGTTGGAATACACGAGGGCTTGGGAACCCTCGTGGTATTCGCACTCTTTCTGATCTAATCATAGAGAAGATCCCGATGTTTTGTTCTTGCAAGAAACAAAACTTAATGCTGCAAAAATGGAATTTGTTAGAATTAGATTAAAGTTTGCTAGTTGCTTAACAGTTGATGCTGCAAGAAGAAGTGGAGGCCTTGCTATGTTATGGAAATGTGATGTGAATTTGTCCATTCTGAGCTACTCTGCCTCATATATTGATGCAGCTGTTAGTGACAATTCTCGAAACTGGTATTTGACAGGTCTCTATGGTCACCTTGATACTGCAAGAAGAATGGAATCTTGGAACTTATTAAGAAGTCTGAGAAGGAATCTTGAGGAGGCTTGGCTAGCATTTGGGGACTTCAATGAGATCTTAACTGAATATGAGAAATTGGGGGGGGGGGGGGGAGAGATCGACCACAACAACAATTCGTTGAGTTCCAACAAATGATTCTGGACTGTGAATTGAGGACCTTGGCTTCAGTGGCCCAAGATTCACTTGGTGTAATGGACGACAGGATGAGGCTCGGGTCCTTGAAAGGCTGGATAGGTTTTTTGGGAATACTTCTTGGTGTAATCTGTTTTCTAGAGCCTCAGTCACCCATGGCTCTATCTCATACTCTGATCATCTTCCTCTATGGATTGAGTTAGAGGGAGGCCAGTCACAAATGGCAAGAAGGGGAGGAGTTAAGCCCTTCAGGTTTTAGGCAATGTGGCTTGAAGAAGGGGAATGTGCAAGAATAATACAGCAGGAGTGGCTTTCTATAGATTCCTCAAATGGCATGAAGGGGGTTATGGACTATATATCGGGGTGTAGCAGCAAGTTACAAAGGTGGAATAAATCTCATTTTGGCAAGGTCCAAAATAAACTTGAAGCAGCAAAGCTAAAGCTCTCAGAAGAACAAAATAAAGACCCCACAGCCTTGAACTCTAGGGAGATTGGTGAAACTACAACTAAGGTTCAGAAGTGGTTGGATAGAGAGGAGATTATGTGGAAAGAAAGATCAAGAGCCTTATGGTTAGCTGAAGGAGATCAGAATACTAAATTTTTTCATGCTAAAGCATCTCAGAGACAAAGGAAGAATTTGATAACTAAGTTGAGGGATGCTAATGGTGGCTGGCAACAAGGAGATGAGTGTGACAGATTGATTATTAATCACTTTTCCTCTTTGTTTACTTGTGCAGGTTCTCGAGATCAGGAGATTATTCTTGAAAATATTGAGAGAAAGGTCTCACCTGAGATGAATGCTGACCTTATCAAGCCCTATACTGCTGAGGAAGTTTTCCAGGCTCTAAAAGAGATGCATCCCAACAAAGCACCAGGGCCTGATGGTTTGCCACCTTTATTTTTCCAGAAATTCTGGCCTGATATTGACTCTTCTATCTCTGCTGCTGTCCTGCATGTTCTGAATCATGGTGAAATGCCTCAAGCCCTTAATCATACTTTTATCACTCTGGTCCCGAAGAAGAAGTGTCCTCAAACTGTTACTGACCTTAGACCTATTAGTTTATGTAATGTTACATATAAGCTAATATCTAAGGTTATTGCCAATAGAATCAAGCAAGTCTTGCCTGTGGTCATATCAGATACTCAGTCTTCTTTCATCCCTGGAAGGCTTATTACAGATAATGTCCTAGTGGCCTATGAAGTTCTACACTTTTTGAAGAGGAAGAAGAAAAGGAAGAAAGGATTTATGTCTATGAAGCTTGACATGAGTAAAGCTTATGATAGAGTAGAATGGAGTTTCCTTGAATCTGTTATGAGAAAGTTGGGATTCCATGAGAAACTAATTCTGCTTGTGATGATGTGTGTGAGGACCCCTACCTTTTCTGTTTTGATTAATGGTTCTCCATATGATTTTATTGTTCCCTCACGAGGCTTGAGGCAAGGAGATCCTATTACCTATTTCTCGTGTACTGAGGGATTGACTAGTCTGTTGAGAGAGGCTGAGAGAACCAAGCTTGTTACTGGTATATAGATTTGTCGTGGAGCACCTAAGCTTAATCATTTGCAGATGATAGTTTTTTTTTTTTTGTGATACAAATGTGGCCACAAATGTCAGGTTGCAAGCTTTGTTAAAGAAGTATGAAGTTGCCTCAGGCCAACAGCTGAATAGAGAGAAAACAACAATGGTTTTTAGTGCAAATGTGGATCATAATCACAGGTAGGTTATTATGGATTTGTGGAGTACAACTCAAGTGCAGCAGTATGACAACTATCTTGGTTTACCTCCAGTGGTGGGCAAGTCTAAATCTAGGGCCTTTGAGGATATTAAACACAAAGTATGGCTTAAATTGCAAGGATGGAAAGGAAATATGTTATCTCAAGGGGGAAGGGAAATCCTTTTAAAGGTAGTAGCTATGGCAATTCCATCCTGTGTTATGAGTTGCTTCAAGCTACCAACAAAGTTGTGTTCTGAGTTAGAAAGTATGATGGCCAGATATTGGTGGCGTCAAAAGAAAGAAGAGAGAAGGATATACTGGATTAGCTGGAAGAAAATGTGCAGATCTAAGTTTTTGGGAGGCATGGGCTTTAAAGAAGGTGTTTAATATGGCCATGCTGGCAAAGCAAGCTTGGAGGTTATTGAAGACTAAGGAGAGTTTGTTCCATAAGATCTATACTGCTAGATATTTTTCAGATGGGAACCTGTTGAAAGCCTCACTTGGTGGAAGCCCCTCCTATACTTGGAGAGGTATCTGGGAGGCCAAGAATGTTCTAGTGAAAGGTGGAAGGTGGAATGTGGGAGATGGGAGCTCTATTCACATTTTAAATGATGCTTGGCTACCTGGTTATCGAAACCTGAGACAAGCATTAGGAGAGGAGGTAACTAATGAGCAACTTTGCCAATTGGACAATCAAGTGTCTTTTCTGATTGATCCTAGTACTCGATGGTGGGATATTGCAAAAGTCAGGGCTCTCTTCAATCCAAACATTGTGGATTCAGTGCTTAGAGTGCATCCTAGTCATAATGGAGCAAATGATCAGTGGATGTGGGAACATGAGAGGTTAGGCTCTTTTTCTGTTAAAAGTGCTTATAGATTCTTCCAATCCAATTGGGAACCTGATCATGAAGAAACCTCTAATGGGGCTATGATGAAAAAATTTTGGAAAGCCCTTTGGAAGTTAAAAGTTCCCCATAAGGTAAGGGTTTTTGCTTGGAGAGCATGTCAAGATAGCCTACCTACAAAGGCTAATCTAATTAAGAGGAAACTGGACATTGTGGGGCATTGCTGTTTCTGCCAATATCCACTAGAGGACTTATGCCATGTGTTGATATCATGTCCTTGCATCCATGAATTTTTGATACGCAGATTTTTTGCTTTTCAAAATGGAAACCAAGTCAGATTTGTCATCTCAGTTGCAATGGATATTCTCTTCAAAGGTTCTTCTGAGGAATTGGCTAATTTTGTCTTAATGGTGTGGGCTTTCTAGTTTAGAAGGAATAAAATGATACATGCACAGATTGTTTTACATCCTCAACAAGTCATTGGTTATGCTTTGACCAAGAAGTTGAATAGAGAATTGATTAGTCACCAGTCGGGGTCTATTAAGCGAAACAATCTGTTGCACAAATGGTTGCCCCCACCTGAAGATTTTCTAAAGCTTAATATTGATGGAGCTCTTTTTTTTTTATTATTTTAACAAAGCTAGTATAGGTTCTATTATGAGAAATCACAAGGGTGAAGTGCTAATGGCAGTCAGCAGGGTTGAAACTGTGTTTTTAGAACTAGAACAGGTAGAAGCTGTAGCTCTTTTGAGGGGAATTCAGTTGTGCATGAATATGGGTATCACAAATTTAATTATTGAAAGTGACTGCCTGCTCCTGATTGAAGAGGTCAACAAAGCATCCGGATCAAATGCTGCTATAAGCTCTGTGGTAGCAGAGATTAAAAGTCTGATGCAAACATTTTCAGAGTGTAGTATCCAGCATAGCAGCAGATTGACTAATGTAGCAGCCCATCGACTTGCGAGACATGCATGGTCTATTGATGATATGTTTATTTGGTGGAGTAGTGTTCCTTCTATCATTGAGAATGTAATTTTCATTGATCAACACTATTGTAACCTATCTCAAGGTGTTTTGCCTTAATGAAATGAAGTATTTTCCTATAAAAAAAAAAACCATATCACCAATTTAATAAATATTAATTTTATACATCAGTAGGAAAACATGCATGCATATCATCAATTAATTGGTGCATGCATGTTTTTCATAAAATATGCATGCACAAATGTCACCACAAACGTCATCCATCGGTCTGAACCCAATCTTCTACTTAACTTTAAGGATTTAGCATCCTAGGCTGAAAAATTCCAAAGACACAACACCTTCTGAATAGATAAGTACTACTTCAGCACGTACTCCATTACCAATCATATTGGTGAATCACCACTTCCTCCTCGTACCTTTCCCCGCACAAGGCCATATCAATCCTGCACTCCAATTCGCCAAGCGCCTCATTCGCTTGACAATTATTATTATTATTATTATTTCTTTTGTGATATAATGAAGGGATAGTTGGTTTTCGATTAATCTAATGTATGTTTTTCTCCATCTTCTCTTTAGGATGACGTCATACACACTACAACAAAATTGGCCTTTTGCCATGACGACCTTTGCCGTAATCGTCATAGAAAACTGCTGTAAAAGAGCAATACTAGTAAAACACCATGGCCGCATGTTTGTAGATAAAAAATGCTAATGTAAGAATGAAATTCAGCAAAAGTCCAATTTGTTGCAAATGAACACTTATTACGGCAACGCCAGTTGTTACTAATAAGAAAAAATCTGTAAGAAATGTTAACGTACATAGTTTAGGAATCAGTTAAATTTTCCCCTGTATAGCATATTATGTCCTTTCCTTGTATAGATTGGGATTACGTTGATAATTGAGGGGCTGAATGGTTAGGGCTAGTTTTTCCAAAAAGCTCTATTTCCATTCTACTACAATTGCTAATTGTTGCAATAGATTATAGTGGCAGCTTATGTCGCCACAAAAAATTTATCTCCAGCAAATGGACAACGTTAAAACAAGAGCCTAACGAGGACTTATTTTGTTGTAAATTGGTGGTATTAACGAGTTGCTACCATTGCCGAAACACAATTACCGCAACTAGACATCGTCAAAAAATAATTATCTTGACAAAAGGTTTCGTTGAAAATATTTTTAAGGATTATTTGATCTTCTGATGAAATTGAATTTGCAGCTAAGATATATCATCAATATTGTCATTTAACGACGAGAATATTTGTTGAAAATAAGTTTATTGACAATTATTTGTTGCTAATAAAGGTTTATTTTCGCACAGATACATCATCAACAAAAAGTTCAAGAGATTACATGTTTTGTAGAAAATAGTTTTATTGAGGATGAATTCCTGTTGCTAGAATTCAATTTCCGCAAATCGACATCATAAAAAAAAAATTGTGGATCGATGTATAAGAATGATGTTTATTTTCCACAATTAGATGGCGTAGGAAAAGAGATTTTGTAACTATACTTCAAAATATTCTTTATATATCCATTGCATTGCTAGCCGGTAATCTCACCACTATGACATCTTTTTCATCAAGGATATATTGTAGGTAATAGAACACTCCAGCTTATATAAATGTTTGTTGGGTTGCATTGTCGTCAACAATATTATTTCTAATTACATATTAGTCACCTTTAATGCCCATATTTGCTACCTGTATTGATACGAGGCCATCGTCTTTCCAATGATTTTTGTCCAATCTTTACAATTGTTATAATGATAAATATCACTTCATGGTCATTAATCATCAGAAATAGAATGTTCAAGCAACATGTGAATATTTTGTAATTTAACACTGCTGCATAAATGCCATCATTAAATGCATGTAGAAATGTGATATAAACTCTATCAACTCCAAAACAAGACACAACACTAGCATATATACATATATTTTTTATATATTACTTATGTTATCATTAAACATGGTCCACATAAAAGTTCAACTTCACAAACAACCAATATAAATAACATAGCAAAACATGAATTTCCAAGTATATGGCAACTTGTAGAAGCAGTTCATACATCTAGATTCAAGAACTGCATGGTGAATAGTCTACTTTACTGGTCAAAAGCAGCTTCAAAAACACTTCTCTTACAATTCACTTAGTCTCTCAGGCAGCATTGTGTCTTTAGCACTGTATGATCTTCCTAACACTTCCAACCAAGCCACATCCTAAGTTGCTCAACAAAAGTTTTTTCAATACCATCATCCCATCAACTGGTTGCTCAACCTTAAGAGAATAAAAAATCAAAAGCAGGGATGATTTCATGTACCCAAGGTGCCTAGGCATCAATGGGAATCTTTTGATGAGACTCCCTCTGACACTCCAGATCAATCATGCCAAGTGTTCATCAATTTCTTATAGTCTTTAAATTGGTTCTTGAATTCTAGTAAATTAGCTCTCAGTGCCTCTAACTAGTTCTTGTACAAATTTGCATCATTCTTGTTCTTCTCGTTCTCTTCAACAATGCATTGATAATCCCTATTGTTGCACAATGAAAGAGATTAATTTAAAAACATCAAAAGTTTCAACCACTTATGTAATTGTGTTTTGTTGTGTCGTTGATAAATCTACTTTTCTTTCTTCACCAATGCACTTCCTTATAAAACGCTATCAAATTCAGGACTTGTTCATTCTTTATCATCAAAGAATTTGTTAGGTAATCCAATCACATATGCAATAAATAACTCAGCAATCATAGATGAATGTACTTACTACATCTTACCATTTCCTCCATAATCCTAACGAAAGGCTTTCTGCCACCTGTATGGCTGACCTGTTGTTTTCGCCTATTTTTTCTATTTCTCTTTGACATATTTTGTGATTTGATTTTCAAAAATTACAGAGTCATTCTATAAAATGATTCCTATTGCACTAGTAATAAAAAATGATCTGCATTATGTATCACCTATGGGTAGACTTAAAACACATTAACATTTACCTTGAAGTCTTCTCTTGACCACATTGCACATAAGTGTTCACATATGGGATTCTCCACCCAGGTTGTCCCACTAGAAAGTGCCGCTTCGTGCGTTGCATACCCCAGGTATTGCTTGCGTAGTAGGTAGTGGAATGCATTGTATTTTCGAGCAAGTGTGTTTGTCACACACTCATGATGGGAACTTTGTGTCCAATTCAATATAAAGTCAACCAATGAAAAAGATATTGCCAGTGAAGATTGCATTTCTTTTAATACTTTTTGTTTGCAATAGTAAAAAGGTTTCTAGCAAACTAAGTTATAAAGTGTCTTACCTGAACACGGTCGATGAGCTCATCTTTCTCCTCTTTGGCTACTATTTTCCAGCTTACATGTCGCACGATTGCACAAAGTCTCACAATCATTGTCACTCGTCCAGAAAATATGTTGTAATTCTCATACGATGGACCTCTTTGTCCATCCTTAATGTTCAAAGGTATCTTTCCAAATTTACATAGGCGTTCAAATAGCCTATCTTTTGCTAGTCCTCGACCACGTTTTCGCGTAGGAAAATCTGTAGGATCTGCGCCCAATATCATTAACTCCATTAGACCTTTATCGACCAAGTGAATAAGTGGAATAAACATTAAGAAGGGTTATAAGGGTCAATCTTTCAGCTTACATTCATCAGTAACAGTCCTATGCACCTCAGTTGCTTCTTCCCTGGCTTTCTCTACAACCACATTTGGTGGTTGAGTTGAATCATCTGATGATGTGTCCTGTTCTGTATCTCCTACATCACGCAATAGTGGAGGCCCATGACGTAACCTTGAGACTCTACCTGCTGAAACATGCCCACAGCATCCACCTCATCCATGGAGTCTTCCTCTTACCCATCTCACCATTGTCAATATATGCAATAGTAGTCCTATTAAATAATAAGTAGATAAGCAACTTATTATTTTATTCCCCTATTTTCATGACGAAGTGTAGTGTATCACCCAACAACTGAGTTAACATAGCAAAGATGCATGAATAAAATGCCCTTGTGAATGCCTAAAATGTATATGAATCTTGGATCATCTACTATAGGTGAAACGTGCAAATACTTGTATAAATGAAAACCCACATGGACATTAGAGGAAGTTCCAGCATAGTATCATTCGAACATATTTTATAGCAAACTATCAACATGGACATATTCCATTAATTACAAACTTCCACAACAAATCACTTCATTTAAATCCAAGTGTAAAATTCATTTCTTCTTCTTTCCTCACCCACTACAATTCTGTTGCAATGACATAACACGCTCAATTTGCACCATCATCTCTTGCTGCACTTGCTCTTGGAACTGTGTATTCTTTCCTCCTGGTCTTTCTGTTGGTCCTACAAACGCATCTCTAAATAAGACTGTCGCTCTAAGAGAGATTCCAACTCTTGGTGTCTTGACCTCATATACTCATTCTCGCGCCATGTAGCTTATAAATCTTTGGCAAAATTATTAATTTTCAAAATCGATGAGGATGAGGAGGATGGACCAGAATGCTTGAAAGATCGTGCCAAACCTCTTGCCAAACTAGATTTGGGCTCGAGCACTTGTATGAATATGTCTATGTCACTCGAAGAAGATTCCCTAGAAACTGACTGCATCTCCATCATTTTTTCCTGCAATTTGAAAGAAAACACACAGTAAGTAACGTATCAAAAGAAATACAAATAAAAAATCAATTATTCACATGTTGCATAATTTATTTAACAAAAATAACACCGCTTACATAATTATCTACTGCGTTCGGATCCATCCACTCACTACGCTCATTAGTGTGAGCAGCAGCATAAACATGAATGAGGAAAAAGTTTTTAGGATCATCACGTTTCTAACAAAGCGACATTAACAATTTTAGAAAGATAATGTATTTACTTAAATAAAAGAATAACAGAAAAATAAATGAATTCTATAATTTATTAATTACTATTTTTTCAGCAAGACGGTGGAATGACCTTGAACCAGCACGATAGTGGATAATCAGAGCAGATCTATTCTATGTATTCATAGAACTTAAGTGCTACAAAATTATTTAAGAATGTTAATTGTAATATATATACATATAATATATAGCCCAAATATAAATGTAAATAATTAAGGGATATAAATATGAAATACATGATAATCTAGAGTTGCTAAAATATCATAACACTTTCTCCAATCATCTAACCTCATATACTGGAAAAGGGATTGTGCAGCCTCTTCCAACGTTTCAAACTTTTTGAAGTGGTCATGACATTGTCTCTTGTGACGTCGGAATAGTGTAGCCATCAACTCATTCATAGTTCTCGAATCCTCGCTATGGCCAAAGCCGAGGTTGAATTCATCTTAATAAGTGAATTACGAAAAAAATATGATATACTAATCTAGGTGAAAAAAAATGTACTCTCAAGGTAAACTCACCAGCACACGACTTCGAATGTGCTCCTTAATCTTGAGCGGAACATCTCACCATGATCGCACATAAAATGGAGCATAAGCTCGAACTACTGTGCCAATATACGAGGAAAGCACTGCTGCACTATCATCCAATCTTCCAGTCGAATTATCATGAATGGTGGCCTTGAGTTTTCTACTTCTATTTTTCTCAAGAGAAATGCCACTTGTATAGTCACGACCACGACGAGTAAATGTATCAACTAATAGATAATAATATAATTATAGTTATATAGTTATATAGTTATTGAGACAAAAGTATTAATATATTATTAACTATCAACAACATTTTCTTGCTGATAGGTGTCGACTAACTGTCAATCTCTTGCATGTTAACTTGATCTTTAGAAGCAAAACACTCAGATGGGGGGTCCTTAACGGGTTCGATACTTGGACCTGCCGGAGAAAATACATTTCTTCGTCGTCATTTTGCCGGCATCCTTGAGGCATGATTAATATGATAGAGAGAATTAATTATAAGAAATTATGAAAAGTATAATATTCTATAGTAACCTATATGAATAAAATATTTAGTACTTTTATTCTTCATTTCGGATGTATTTTCCATGCTTGTTTCAGAAACTTCTTCAATAACATTTTTGTCATCATCATCAACCTCTTCTTCGTCTTCCTTATCCACTTCCTCTCCAGATTCTGATTCGTCTTCTTCTTCTAACTCTTTTTCTTTTTCTTCGTTACTTACTTGAATTGAATAATCATTTAATATAGACAGGTCGAGAAGGACGGGTGGGATGTCATCTCTACACAAAGGGAGCAACTCGAGTGCACCGAGGTCAACAAACAAGTTAATTCCCTCTCCATCTTCTTGGTAGGCCTCTACTATCGAAGTGTCATATTTATCTCTACTATTATCATAATCTACACTTGTTTTTGCTTCATATATATTTCGAAGGATAAATTTTTGTACGACTTGCCAAGTTATCTCTCCACTATCTTCATTAGCACTTTTCATTGGATCAATCAAGTAATAGACTTGGGTAGCTTGACAAGCCAATACGAATGGATCATCTTCGTACCATTTAGATGCAATATTGATACTCGTAAAGTGATTATCCCTATGTATCGAGACCCGACCACCGCCTAGATCCCACCAATCACATTTAAAGACATATGTTACAAACCCACCCAGATATTTCAATCCGATAATATCACGTATGACACCATAATAGTCAATATCATCTGTTCCATGACTCCCCTCGACCAGCACACCACAGTTTTGAGTATTTCTATTATGTTCATGGTCCAGAATATGGAATCTATAATCTCGAACAGTGCATACAATGTATCGAAGTGCTCTATTTGAGGGACCACAGGCCAATGCACACAATTTAGGAGAAATTGATCCGGGATCACGAGCACGTTATTCCAAAATCTATCAATTGAAATAGTATATACTTATTAAAAGTTACCCAGAGTTAAAGGTTTAAAAATCTAACATAAATGTAATTCACATGTTCATACACGTTGTTCAAACCCTCCAGGAAATTCTTCCTCGTGTCTTGCCTCTATAGTCTCTACGCCTTCCGTCCTAAGTTTGTCTATGTGCTCACTATTTATAAGTGAAAAAATATATTATTTTGAACAAAAAAGTTATAGTTAAACTTTTTTAACTAGAATTATTCAAAGCATGCAACGACATACCTAAGATGGTCATCAATCTCGCGACAATTATTTAACACATACCATCGAACTTTACCCCAACTCTCCATCAATTAAATCATAACCTGTTTGTGCATCCATGGGTTTAACATTTTGAGAAAACACTGATAGCTCACGAGGAGGCAGAGCTACAAGATCAGTATTTCTCTCTTGATGATTAAATCGTGTCTCAACACCACGAAGATATAGAGAGCAAAATGTTAACCATTCATCATGTATATAGGCCTCTATTATTGAACCCTTAGCTCTGGCTTTATTCCCAATAGTGTGCTTCAGTCGACCCAAATATCTTTCAAATAGATACATCCAACGAAACTGCACTGATCCACCCAATAGTACCTTAAGGGTAAATGTATTGCAAAGTGGACTATGACATCAAAAAATGATGGTAGAAAGATATGCTCGAATTTACAGAGTATAGTAGCAATGTCTTCTTTCATCTTCTGCAACATATCTCGATTTATAATCCAAGCGCACAAATCTTTAAAAAACATACAGAGTTTGGTTATGGCGATACATACATTAGATGTCAGCTTCCCACAAATTTCCACTGGTAACAACTTCTGCAAAAATACGTGACAGTCATAACTTTTCAATTTTCTAGTCATCAGGGCTCATGTATCTACTAATATTTGAAAAATAACCATCTGACAACTTCACTCCTTGCAACCATTTGCAGAAGTTCATTCTCTCTTCCCTTGTCATCGTAAAACATGTATGCGGCATGACCACCATGTTACCTTCCACCTGCAAATGTAGATTATGTTTAATTCTCATTCTCTCAAGATCTTTTTTCGTCTGATCGTGTCCTTTATCTTTTTGTCAATGCTCATTAATGTATCCAGTATATTATCATAGATATTCTTCTCTATACGCATTACATCGAAACTATGTCACAACATGAAGGACGACCAATACGGCAAGTCAAAAAAATTACTACGCTTTGTCCAATTTAATTCTGCTACGCCTCATTTTCTCTTGTTCTTACCCCGACCTTTGCCAAAATTGTTAGTCTAACATGTACCAGTTGTTCCCTATCTCTTCTCCAAACAACTCATTTGATGCAATTTTGTCCTTTACTCTCCCATTAAACTAGCACATTTTTTTCTCCATGCATGATTTGCTTGTAGATAACGTTGATGACCCATAAAACATAACTTCTAAGAATATTTTAACCACTCCCTAGCAATTTCTTTATTACACATCGGACATGCTAACTTCCCTTTAGTACTCTAACTAGAAAGATTCTCATATGCCGGAAAGTCATTTATCATCTACATCACTACAGCATGCATCTGAAAATATGTCGACGTGGATGCATCATAAGTTCTGACGCATGTTTCCCATAACTCTTTCAGCTCTTCAATCAACGCCTACATGAATACGTCAATGTCATTTCCAGGTAATCTTGGGCCAGGGATAAGTAAAGTTAACAAAAAGTTGGATGCCTTCATGCACCTCCATGGTGGAAGATTGTACGGAATCAACACTATGGGCCAAGTGCTATAACTTGTACTCATATTCCCAAAAGGGTTGAATCCATCGATTGTGAGTCCCAGGCGCACGTTCCGAGCTTCTATCCCAAACTCTGGGTATTGATCATCAAAAGATTGCCACACAAGTGAGTCAACTGAGTGCCTCATATGCGCTATCCTTAACTCTTTTCTCCTCGTGCCACCAAATATCAATAACTGTTTTCTTACACATATATAGTCTTTGCAACCTAGGTCTCAAGGGAAAATATCACAATACCTTAACCGGTACATTTTTCTTAGCCTTCCACCTCGACTCTCTGCATATAGGACATGCTTATTTCCCCTTGTTCTCCTTCCAGAACAAAACACAATCATTCTTGCATGCATGTATAGACTTGTACTCAAACCGTAATCCCCTTCTCATTTGTTTCATTTCATAAAAGTTATTTGAAAATGCAGACCCTTCAGGGAAGTACCTCGTTAAATAAGTCCAATACCATATTTATTGTTTTCGTGTACATCCCACACAATGACTTAATGTGAAGCAACCACACAATAAACAAAATTTTGGAATGTTTTGTACAGCCTGGATAAAGCTCGCGCTTTACATCTTCCCACATTGTAACAAAATTTTCAGAATCAGTCACTCAACCACTTGAGGTATTGTCGTCTACGTCATCCATAAATATCTCAGCTTCAATGTCACCCAACATTTCCTCCATCTCATCCTGCTCATAATCAACATCCATGTGTCGCAAATAATTTGAATGACCGAATAATGCATTCGCTGACTGTGCATACAGCTACCATGCAGTACCCATCAGGTATACCCCAGATCTATACTGTTTACAAATATATGACTTTCAACTTCTTCAAACTCTATCGAACATAAATATTTACACCCTCGACATGGACACTTAATGTAACCACGACTATCAGCAGAGGCCCGAGCAAAATTAATGAAAGTTCTTACTCCATGCGCATAGGGTGCGTAATCCTTTCCAGGTCTATCGCCTAGACGCATCCAACTTTTGTCCATTTCTAAAAAGTTTTATCTATTAGTAACGCGTACGTAGAAAATTCACATGCATGTCATGCTCCAATTCTCACTGCTACTTTTATAAGATAGTTGATCATATCCCATTCGAGATTATATTATTCATATTGCACATATTTCGTTACTCTACTACTTTCTATTTCAGTAAAAATTTCAGCAGCACTTCCTCATAGTTCTCCAAGTATACATGTTCACACAAAGGGATTGTAACCCTATGAACAGTAGAGGAAGACACCGAAACTTCATACTAAACCAATTCAGTAGGAGTAACAAGAATGTGAAATATAAATGATAAAATCTCAAACTGTCCACACTGAACAATTCAGGAATTAGTGGATACCGAAATGTACATTAATTTTTGAACGGGTCTAAGGTAGATATGCAATGTCATACAATATCTATAAAAAAATACATGAAATAATATAAGCCCAAAATGTTTAAATTAACAATGTTAAAGATATAATAGTGTTATATTGTTGAATTGTTGAATTAGAGAAAGATGGAAGAATATGTTCACAACTTTCCTATTAGTACACAACGCGGAGGAGTGTTCTTGAAGAAATGTCTAAATTTTAGTTTAATTACTTAATTGTCACAAACTCTCCGGCCTTGACAACTCTCAAGGCCAGAGAGATTTTGATAGTCAAGCAATTTGACAAACATTTCTTCAAGATCATTCTCCCTAGTTATATAATTTTAATTATTACTATTATTAAAATTATCATTTTAATTGTTATTATATAAGTATATCTACTTATTAATTGATACCTATTTAATTTTAATTGTTATTATACAATATATTCCAGCTAATTGATACTTATTTATTTCTTAATATTTATATTATAACTTAGTATAAGTTGATTTATTTTAATTACTTACAAAAATAAGCACATATTAATTATAATTAGTTATTATGTCTAAAATGTTTACTAATATTTATATACTAAATTGAGTGAGTTATTTATTTATGTAGACAATAAGTATATAATTTCTAATTAAGCATTTATTTGATCCTTATTTATTTACTCTCTAGTTTGCTTTAAATAAGTATATCTATTTATTCCAACTCTCTACTTATTTGGTGGGTTCAATACTTCTTTCTAGAAGAGTATTTATATATATATATATATATATATATATTTAATAATATAATGATTTAGAACCTCACAATGGTAGGAATATTTAATAATTTATTATATATTATATATTATATTTATTTTATACTTTATATATAGTTAAGTTATTTACTTATAAGTTGCATAATAATCATATTCTAATTAAACTAGCATGAATATATTATATATACTTATTAAATATTAAATAAGTATATAATAAATGTATATAATTATTTACTTTATGAATTATATATATATATATATATATATTTGATAGGAAAATTCTTCATTTCATTAAGGCAAAACACCTTGAGATAGGTTACAATAGTGTTGATCAATGAAAATTACATTCTCAATGATAGAAGGAACACTACGCCACCAAATAAACATATCATCAATAGACCATGCGTGTCTCGCAAGTCGATGGGCTGCTACTTTAGTAAATCTACTGCTATGCTGGATACTGCATTTTGAAAATGTTTGCATCAGCCCTTTACTCTTTGCTACCACAGAACTTATAGCATCATTTGATCCGGAAACTTTATTGATCTCTTCAACCAGGAGCAGGCAGTCACTTTCAATAATTAACTTAGTGATACCCATATTCATGCATAACTGAATTCCCCTCAAAAGAGCTACAGCTTCTACCTGTTCTGGTTCTAAAAACACAGATTCAACCCTGCTAACTGCCATTAGCACTTCACCCTTGTGATTTCTCAGAATAGCACCTATACTAGCTTTGTTAAAATCAAAGAAGAGAGCTCCATCAATATTAAGCTTTAGAAAATCTGCAGGTGGGGGCAACCATTTGTGCAACAGATTATTTGGCTTAATAGACCCCAACTGGTGGCTAATCAATTCTCTATTCAGCTTTTTGGTCAGGGCATAACCAATGACTTGTTGAGGATGTAAAACAATCTATTCATGTATCATTTTATTCCTTCTAAACCAGAAAGCCCACACCATTAAAACAAAATCAGCCAAGTCCTCAGTAGAACCTTTGAAGAGGATATCCATTGCAGCTGAGATAACATAACTAACTTGGTTTCCATTTTGAAAAACAGGAAACCTGCGTATCAGAAATTCATGTATGGAAAGACATGATATCAGCACATGACATAAGTCTTCCAGTGGATATTGGTAGAAATAGAAATGCCCCACAATGTTCAGATTCCTCTTAATTAGATTAGCCTTTGTAGGTAAGCTATCTTGACATGCTCTCCAAGCAAAAACCCTTACCTTATGGGGGACTTTTAACTTCCAAAGGGCTTTCCAAAATTTTTTCATCATAGCCCCATTAGAGGTTTCTCCATGATCAGGTTCCCAACTGAATTGGAAGAATCTATAAGCACTTTTAATAGAAAAAGAGCCTGACCTCTCATGTTCCCACATCCACTGATCTATTGCTCCATTGTGACTAGGATGCACTCTAAGCACAGAATCCACAATGTTTGGATTGAAGAGAGCCCTGAATTTTGCAATATCCCACCATCGAGTACTAGGATCAATCATAAAAGACACTTGATTGTCTAATTGGCAGAGTTGCTCATTAGTTACCTCATCACCTAATGCTTGTCTTAGGTTTCGATAACCAGGCAGCCAAGCATCATTAAGAATATGTATAGAGCACCCATCTCCCACATTCCACCTTCCACCCTTCACTAGAAGATTCTTGGCCTCCCAAATACCTCTCCAGGCATAGGACGGGCTTCCACCAAGTGAGGCTGTCAACAGGTTCCCATCTGAAAAATATCTAGCAGTATAGATCTTATGGAACAAACTCTCCTTAGTCTTCAACAACCTCCAAGCTTGCTTTGCCAACATGGCCATATTAAACACCTCTAACTCCTTGAAGCCCATTCCTCCCAGAAATTTAGATCTGCACATTCTCTTCCAGCTAATTCAATGGATCCTTCTCTCTTCTTTCTTTTGACCCCACCAATATCTGGCCATCATACTTTCTAACTTAGAACAAAACTTGGTTGGTAACTTGAAGCAACTCATAACATAAGAGGGAATTGCCAGAGCTACTGCCTTCAACAGGATTTCCTTTCCCCACTGAGAAAACTTATTTCCTTTCCATCCTTGCAATTTAAGCCAAACCTTGTGTTTAATATCCGCAAAGGCCCTAGATTTAGACCTACCCACCATAGGAGGTAAGCCAAGATACTTATCATACTGCTGTGCTTGAGGTGTACTCCACAAATCCATAATAACCTGCCTGTGATTATGATCCACATTTGCACTAAATACCATTACTATTTTCTCCCTATTCAACTGTTGGCCTGAGGCAACTTCATACTTCTTTAACAAAACTTGCAGCCTAACATTTTTTTCCACATTTGCATTACAAAAAATCAAACTATCATCTACAAAAAGCAGATGATTAAGCTTAGGTGCTCCACGACAAATCTGTATACCAGTAACAAGCTTAGTTCTCTCAGCCTCTCTCAAAAGACTAGTCAATCCTTCAGTACACAAAAGAAAGAGGTAAGGGGAAATAGGATCTCCTTGCCTCAAGCCTCGTGAGGGAACAATAAAACCAGATGGATAGCCATTAATCAAAACAGAAAAGGTATGGGTCCTCACACACATCATCACAAGCAGGATTAGTTTCTCATGGAATCCCAACTTTCTCATAACATATTGAAAAAAACTCCATTCTACTCTATCATAAACTTTACTCATGTCAAGCTTAATAGACATAAATCCTTTCTTCCCTTTCTTCTTCCTCTTCAAAAAATGTAGAACTTCATAAGCCACTAGGACATTATCTGTAATAAGCCTTCCAGGGATGAAAGAAGACTGAGTATCCGATATGACCACAGGCAAGACTTGCTTGATTCTATTGGCAATAATCTTAATATTAGCTTATATATAACATTGCATAAACTAATAGGTCTAAGGTCATTAACAGTTTGAGGACACTTCTTCTTCGGGACCAGAGTGATAAGAGTATGATTAAGGGCTTGAGGCATTTCACCATGATTAACAACATGGAAGACAGCAGCAGAGATAGAAGAGCCAATATCAGGCCAGAATTTCTGGAAAAATAAAGGTGGCAAGCCATCAGGCCCTGGTGCTTTGTTGGGATGCATCTCTTTCAGAGCTTGGGAAACTTCCTCAGTAGTATAGGGCTTGATAAGGTCAGCATTCATCTCAGGTGAGACCTTTCTCTCAATATTTTCTAGAATAATCTCCTGATCTCGAGAACCTGCAAAGGTAAACAAAGAGGAAAAGTGATTAATAATCAGTCTGTCACAATCTTCTCCTTGCTGCCAGACACCATTAGCATCCCTCAACTTGGTTATCAAATTCTTCCTTTGTCTCTGAGATGCTTTAGCATGAAAAAATTTAGTATTCTGGTCTCCTTCAGCTAACCATAAAGCTCTTGATCTTTGTTTCCACATAATCTCCTCTCTATCCAACCACTTATGAACCTCTGTTGTAGCTTCACCAATCTCCCTAGAATTCAAAGTTGAGGGGGCTTTATTTTGTTCTTCTGAGAGCTTTAACTTTGCTGCTTTAAGTTTATTTTGGACCTTGCCAAAATGAGATTTATTCCACCTTTGTAACTTTCTACTACACCCCGAGATACAGTCCATAACCCCCTTCATGCCATTTGAGGTATCTATAGAAAGCCACTCCTGCTGTATTATTCTTGAGCATTCCCCTTCTTCAAGCCACATTGCCTCAAACGTGAAGGGCTTAACTCCTCCCCTTCTTCTTGCCATTTGTGACCTGGTCTCCCTCTAACTCAATCCACAGAGGAAGATGATCAGAGTATGAGATAGAGCCATGGGTGACTGAGGCTATAGAAAACATATTACACCAAGAGGTGTTCCCAAAGAACCTATCCAGTCTTTGAAAGACCAGAGCCTCATCCTGTCGTCCATTAACAGTCCAGAGTCAAGGTCCCTCAATTCACAGTCCAGAGTCATTTGTTGGAAATCAACCAATTGGTGTTGTGGTCAATCTCCCCCCCCCCCCCCATTTCTCATATTCAGTTAAGATCTCATTAAAGGCCCCAAATACTAGCCAAGCCTCCTCAGGACTCCTTCTCAGACTTCTTAATAAGTTCCAAGATTCCATTCTTCTTGCAGTATCAGGGTTACCATAGAGACCTGTCAAATACCAGGTTCGAGAATTCTCTCTAACAGCAGCATCAATATGTGAGGCAGAGTAGCTCAGAATGGACAAATTCACATCACATTTCCATAACATAGCAAGGCCTCCACTTCTTCCTGCAGCATCAACCGCTAAGCAACAAACAAACTTTAATCTAATTCTAACAAATTCCATTTTTGCAGTATTAAGTTTTGTTTCTTGCAAGAACAAAACATCGAGAACTTCTCTTTTGATTAGATCAGAAAGAGTGCGAATACCATGAGCGTTCCCAAGCTCTCGTGTATTCCAACTTAGTACCTTCATTGAGCTCGGTGGGGCTGAGCATCAGCCACCACCGTATCCTTCTGAATAGTCTCCTCATTCCCATTATGTAATCTAGCATTACGCTTAAGTCTCTTATTTTGTCCCGAGACTTCTAGGTCTTCATCAGCACCATGGGGTCTCTTTATTTTACCCAAATCACTCATAGAAGAGAGGTCGTGCACCTGAGATCGTAATGTTCTCTTCCATTCACATGTAGCTCTAGAGGGAGGAATAATCTCTGCATCTGAGCTCTCTACATTCAAGATCTCCTTCTCGCCAGAATTGTAGATTTTTGTAGCCTCTCCTACTGGATTGACACTAATATCCTTCTGTTTAAAAGAGTCTACATTTAAATCCATATTATCCACAGTTGTTTGAGTTTCCAAAGTACAACGTTCCTTAACAACTGCATCCGAGTTTATTTCTTTTATGCAAACTTCCTGTAACAGAACCTGGGCATCGATACTATCATAGCCATTATTAAGATCCGAAGTCTGCGCCCCAACACCTGCCTCTCCAAAGTTTACCCCCAACAGCTGCGCCTCAGCATCCTTTACTCCAACGTTATCCTCCGAGAAATATGCTTTCCTATCACCCATTGAATCACCGGAGTAATGGCCTGTATCATGATCGGTCGGCGAACTGTAATCACCTTGGTTAACCTGTCTACTGCGAACTGGCCCTCTGTAATCACCTTGGTTACTTGCACGTAACCAAGGTCCATATGGAAAAGTAGTGACTGACCATTTTTCCATAGATGGTTTCCACAAATTACACTCCTTATGACCATGGCCAAGGACACCACAGATATAGCAAAAATTTGGTAAGCGTTCATAAGAAAACCGCACCCAAAAATGGTTAGAAGATCCCACATAGACCTTTTTTCCACGAAACAATGGCTTCATAACATCCAACTTGACTCTAACACATAGGTATTCCCCCCAAGCAAGTGCATCCTTCTCCAAATCAATCTCCACCACACTACCAACTACCTTTCCTACAGTATTTCCCATATTCCAGTTCCTAGCCATGATGGGAAGATCATGAATACGAACCCAGAAAAGAGCCTCAGGGAAAGACACTTGATGAACCTGCTGCAGCCCATCCACTTCACTTGTTAGAACTAGGTGTTTATCGAAAGTCCACGAACCTTCTCTAACAACGCATTCTTTATCCCAAGCAGTCTCAAACTCTCAATAAAGAGATTAGCACTAACATCCCGAATAGTAACTGGCTTACCAGGACGCCATAGACGCTTCATAGTGCTCTTGAAGGCCTCCTTATTAAACTGTTTCTCAGTAAACAGTTTAAACAGCAGACACTTCTCACTTCTCCCCAGTGCTCCATCAAGAGATTCCTCCTCCACCACAACAATATCTTCTTCCTGCTCAGTCAGTGAAAGTTTTGCACACATCTTCTCAAGATTCTCCTCCATAGTATGCACACACACTATCGTAGAAATAAGGCTTAAACTCAGACCTGCACAGAGCAGGTAGGGAACCTCTATTCAGGGAAGTCCTCGAGAGGAAACTTGACAATTAGCAGTTATGAATAGTAATATAATTGATTTGTTGAATTTTATATTTAAATGCATATTAAATGTTTTTAATTTTAACTTAAATTAAGTTTCTAAACTTATAATTTTCTTAAGAAAGAACAAATTCAAAAAACATCAAAAAATATTATATAAAAAAATTCACATAAATCCACAAACTAAACACAATATATTTCTATCCATATAAACTCATTCACAAAATTCCTAAACAATAATCACAATATTTCAAATCTATATCATAACATATTGACAATATTTCCAAAACAATATTTCAAAACATATTAATTCATCAATAAACACCATAAATACACAAAATATTCACAAAATTCATAAACAATAATCACAATATTTTAAATTCATATCACAATATATTTACAATATTTCGACAACAATATTGTCTGTTCATATATGAATTCATCAATAAACATCATAAACTTACAAAATATTCACAAAATTCATAAACAATAATCACAATATTTCAAATTTATATCACAACATATTCGCAATATTCCCACAACAATATTTCTAAACATAGTAATTCATCAATAAATATTATAAACTCACAAAATATTCACAAAATTCACAAACAATAATCACAATATTTCAAGAGTAAGCATAAACACAACACAATGTAAACAATTTAATTCCTTTTAATTCATCAATACCCAATTGATACATATTCACTATATATATACATATATATATATAGAGAATCAAAATTCAGTACTCAATTCACAATATTGTACCCATTTCAAAATTCATCAAAATCCACAATCAACTCACATTATACACATCCCATATCCATCATTATCCACAATAAACGCACAACAAAATGTAAAAACATATTACTAAAGTTTAGAAATATACCTAGCACTTACAATATATACAGTATATATATATAATACACTATATATATACTACATAGTATATTATATATATAATATAATATATTATATATATTATAATATAATATTAGATATAGTATGCTATATGTTATAGTATACATTATAATATATAACATATATTAATAATATAATATATTATTAATATATTTTTAGAAAATCAATCGAGCAACGTTTGAACGTACTATTTCTAACGTTCTAATATTTCTCACCTTCCAACGTTTCCTTCCACGTTGGAACATTATGAGGAATGATATTCGAACGTGCTACTTCTCACGTTCTAACGTTTCCTTCCATGTTGGAATGTTACTAGAAATGACGTTCAAACATTTTGTGTATATGAGCCTAAAACTGAACGGAGAAACGTCATTTTCATTGTTTTCAAGTTAAATCCGTTTGCATGCCGCCACTCCTCAGTCGCCACCGCTGTCAAACCCCGCCACAACTATCACTAAAAAGTACGCAACCCTTTTTGAAGCATAGTATTTTATTTGAGATTTAGGGCTGATTTTGTTTAAAACTGAACACCCGTGGTGGCCGAAGTTTCAACTCCATTTTCTGACCACTATGGGTTGTCATTGGCCAAATAGTCACCGTTGAAAATTTTCTTGAACTGTATACTTCATTTCTATGAAAGGCATTTAGAACCTTGTAACTTGATTTTCGAGCTTTCGAGAATGGCTCCATTCTATATTGTAACGCTCAAACGTATATTTTTTTTTAACTGGACATTACTTTTCGTAGTGAGGAAGGGTTTTTCATGAACATTCTTTCACAGTTATTAAGTGTAGACAGGTATATGAGATTGGAAATAGAGAAGCTACATGGCAAAATTCTATTAGAGGGCTATTATTTGTGGAAGAGTAGACTGACCAACTATAAGATTTCTTCAAATAATAATTATTTGTGATACTTTTTAAAATTAATAATGACATAATATCTATTTTATCTTTTTTTATATTCTCTTTAAGTTAATTAAAATTTTTTATTAGATATGTATATATATTTTTTAAAATTCTACCTTATTGTTTTTTGGAAGCTTTATTTGAGATTTTAGGCAATTGCCAAACTCGCCTAATACAAAAGCTGGCCCTGCCTCTAAGTGCGTGCATACATACAATATATAGACATATATATAGGACGAGCTCTAGCTATGATTGTCATTATCTGTGTGCATGCCGTGTGGTTTAATAACTACTTGGGCAAGACCCTCTCTCTCTAGAAGTTCTCTCGTCTGAACACAGCGGGGGGAGGGGGAGTTTCGGCTCCCTCTTCCCTCTCCTCTCCTCCCTCTCTAACGTCGGCCCTTCGTCTCCGACGATTTTCGTTTTGTTTTTATATTTTTTTCAGCTTTCGGCGAAAAAAGGGACTAGTCGATCCGAGTTTCTTCGGCCCCCATCCTCCTACACACGCACCTCCAGGAGCCTCCCCTGCCACCGATCTGTAAAACCTCTTCTTGCGGCCTCCTCCAGAATGGCGCGTTGCCCGCACGTGCGGGACGTAGGGTTCGGAGCTCGCCGGCGTTTGGGCCTCACGCATCACCTAGGATCTCTCCGACGCTACTGCACGCGGCGGTTTCAGAACCGGCGTCTCTGAATCCTCTCAACTTGTCCATCGGTTTCTCCTTGTTTCGTGCACTGATTTCCTTTACAGTGTTTTAGTGTATTTTCTTTTGATTGTATTTAGGTCTAGAAAAAAAAACCCATAAATGTAGTGCCCATTCGGACTGGGTCCGAATGGTGTTTCCTCCCCCTCCGTGTAGGCGGAATTGGTGGGCGTTTCCTCCACCCGTTTATCGGGTTTGGAGTCTTTGTTTTGTGGGTTCTGGTTCCTCTGTCCTGAACAGAGGAGTGGTATCTCTTAGACGTAGGTCTATAGAGATGCTTTGTTTGGACTAGACCTTGCCAGTCACGATGGTATACTGGAATACTACTAACGCTTGTACTGACTTATTTTTAAGTCAACTTATATGTCCTCTCTTTTTAATGAAACAAGATTTGCAGTTATCAAAAAAAAAAAAAAAACTACTTGGGCAGCCACAAATTATATATCTGCAGATGTCTCTTGGCTATTGTTTGGCGCTTTTTGTTATCGGCCGCCAAAAGGATCAATTGGAGCTCCTACTAGCTATTATAAACCACAAAGTATCACTACGTGATAATCGATCCACCTTTCTATATTCATTTTGATATGTTAGAATCGCATTTATTTAAATTTTCTACGTCTTTACCGGATCTTTTTTAAAGGACAGTTCAACTCTCATACTTTTATTCAATGTTTGGCTTAGATACCATTTATGATGATTAACTCCTCCAATGCTAAGATTCCGTTTGAATATAAAAATAATTTTTAAATTTTTACATAAAATATAATAAATAATTCAATTTTTTAAAATTTTAAAACAATAATAATATTAAAAAATAATATTTTATTTAACTTTCAACTTTCTTTTAAAATCATCTCATCTCATTTTATTTTTCAAACGGGACCTAAAGTTTTGTCATTTTTCAACCTTTTTTTTCACCATTTATACTTTATTTGTTTAGGGATTTCGCAGCTGAGATCGATCTACATATATAAATTCACCATATTCAATATCAAGACATGCCTTGCAAAAGGAATATTCTTGGCGTTGATCTAGTCCACATTTTTTACTAGTCATCGACAATTTTTGTGATGCACATGCTCCAGTACTAGTCAGGAAGTTAATGGAATGCACGGCATCCACGTGCCTATGCATTCCACCATTGACTGATCTTGCACGCTCATCCACAGCCCTTTTTGTTTGGGGGTTACTCCTTCCACCAATAATGTGAAACTTGAGATTAATAACAATCACTCTGAGGTAGACCATTATAAAGTACGTGCCAACAATCACCATAGGCATATAAGTGCACTCTGCCTAGCTATGGACTATCTCAAAACTCACCACACACTATATATACAGTGATATGCCTTGCCACCATGCTCAAAGACGTGACTGACCCAATTAATTTTGTCCATTTCTTAATAGTTTTTTTTCTTTGCTCTACGCTGCCTTATATTAGTTGGGATTTTTTTTTGGAGTCTCCCTTTCCTATATATTATTATTATTATTATTATTATTATTATTTGCCCACTAAGAAAAAACAGAAAGACAAACTGCAAAGAGGAAAAAAGAAATAAAATAGAATTTTCTTCTAAATTGGGTTTAAGAAAACTTCCTCTAACTCGTTTAAGAAATCGCGTGTGCTCCTTGAACATATGAGAAGCACATCATTTTTTTTAATAAAAGGATAATTTTTTAAGATAGACTTTTAAAAGTACTATATATTTATAGCATGATATTTAATTAATGGACACTAATAGTTTTTATAGATGAGTTGGAAAAATTTCGTGGACTGAATTTGAAGAAAATTTTATACACTACACTCTTATTATACGTTCATTCCACTATGATGAGGTGACAATATATTGTCTATAAATTTTTATATTTATTTTTTAAAAAAATAAAAGATCATCCCAAAATAATTAAAATGACACATCTTATATAGTAGAAGGAAAATATGATGAACATGTGATATATAGCATTACTCCTAAAAGAATATTAGAATTGTGCGCAGATGCCCTTCCACAATATTATGCATCTTCGTATAACTCGACCAATGGATTGGGGCATTGCCAAAAGCTTTAACCATTATCATTGGTTGCAGATTTACTTGCTGCATTGGTGATCATAAACATCCACATTTAAGACAATATCAGTACTACAACAGTATCATGCAGGAAGTCATGCGGCGATATCGTTTCATTTGCTTTTCCGCAGGGCAATGTTTATTCACATCCAAGATAAAGTAGTATGACTTAAACCCACTTTCACTTCCCTAAATACAAGGTTGTTTGTTTTGGACATGTTTCACTGCTTATCATCCACAATCTCTTGCAACTAAAGGATAAAATGCACCGGAGTGGAGAAGGAGAACTTCTGATGCTTAAGTCAGTAATAGTCTAAGTAATCTCTAGGCCAAATCCTTCCTACCTCTAATTTACGTACTTGATCCCTTTAAATAACCCTCTCGCCCTCCTCTTATCTCTTGGGATTAACCACTTTATCTATCTTTTGAAACTTAAATCTCAATATTTTAGAGTTATCTATCTGTTTCTGGTGGATAAACATCCTTAGCCGTTCTGGGATAGAAGGTGGGAGCCTTCCTTATCAGTTTAGCATGGACCCTATTGGGTTATATGGGTATTTAGGCTTCATACGCCTTGTTGGGCTATGGAGGGCCGAGCCCATGTCAACACCCCCGATTCATTGGGGTTATTTAGATCCTTGCAGTTACCCTGCGAAGTCCCTTGGCATATTATGCCAAGTGACTTTAATTTCAAGCATTCTAAGGTTCTCGGTGTTCGAGATTTCGTCTCAAATAAATGTCAATCTGTCTAAATGAACGGTTAGTGTAGTTCACCTTGATTTTAATCGAATCAACTTAGATGAACATAAACGAAAATGAGTTCAACTTATCTGGAAAACCCTTGCTCTTCTTGGTCATCGAGGTGATCTTGTCGAGTGTAGTGAGGCCGGAGAGATGCTTGACCACTCATTTTTTGGTGAGAAGGTGTGATAGAAGTGATGCTCGACCGCTTAACCTTACTGATTGAGCTGCATTATTGCATATTTTATATATTTAAAACCAATATATTTTTAATTTTTTTATCATTTTATCATTGGATTTAGATGAAAAAATTAATTAAGAGGCATAAATCCAAGTTGTGATTTAAATTGATTAAAAGCATAATTTATGCTTATTTTTATAACTGGTGATTTAATTTGATAATATTCTCTCTATGCACAACACAATTTTAATATTTTATTTTCTATCTTTTGTCTAATTTTATTTTTATTTATTTTCTTTTCTTTGTCTAGTTTTATTTTTGTTTCTTTGATTACTTATTATTTATTTTGCTTGTCTTATTTATTTTATTTTGTTTTGTTTTGTTTTACAGCTTGTCCTAAACGACATGTCGTTTAACCTGCGAATTGAAGTCTGGCTCTGCCAAACGACTTGCCCTTTTTGTTCCATAGGCCAAAACGACTTGATTTTTTTGTTCCATCTTCAACCTCCAGCCTCCAGCCATTCACCTCGCTGCCAACGTCCATGCATGCAGTGCACCACCTCTCCATTTCTACAACTCCCCCACTATGAACCACCATTCCCTTCCACCCATAATCACCTACTGCAGCTCACATGCAACCACCGGTTCGAGAGCCTCATCATGCACGCAGGCCATGCCGAGAGCAGTCCAACGTCGCAAGCCACCTCTGCACGGTCCTCTTCCTGCACAATGCACTACTGCACCTACACAGCACCGTGCCCAACTGCCTCAAGCCACCATGAGAAACTCTCCACAACCGTAAGCCACGAAGCACCACTGCGCATGCGGCAACACCATTCTCTGTTTTAAGAAGTGAAAACAGAGTAAAACTCCTTCGCAGCCCGCTGCCTCCACATCCAGGAAAATCCACCTCCATTTCTGCAACCTGGACAGACCCGCTGCACCTCCACTGGCCGCCAACAGCAACAGAAGACACTGGACTCCACCGCCCAGTGAAGCCCAGCGCCACGACCAAAGCTCCCATGCATGCTTCTCTTGCACAGCCTAGCTAGAAGCACTTTCACGTAAATCTCCGCATACACCACTTCACGGCGCATGTCTGAGAGCAACTACCATGAGTCACTGCCCATCGTCGAAGCCACCTCTGCTCAACCTTCTCCTACACATGAAGACGCAGCACGGGAAGGGAAAGAAAATAAAAGGCTAAAGGATGCTGCAAGACCGGACAAAATCATGTGATGGACAACTCACGCAGGGACCCTAGTGGCCTTGTTTGGAATATTTTTGCTATAGTGTTAGGACACACGGACGCGAAAAATTTGACGGAATCAAAATAAAAAACATAAAAGTTAGAAATGCATGCGATTTCGTTTGGATGGACACGAAGACACGGAACGTGAAATGAAGAAGAAGAAAAATAAAAGAAAGCCAGTGGAATAAAAAGCAACGGACAACAAATAAAAAAAAAAGACGCCGAAAACAAAAGACACAGACAAAATGAAATGGGCCGAATGCTTTTCACGTGGAATGCGCAGCATGGGTGTATCTAATGCAGTGTTCTTTTGCTGCCTATATAAGAGCTTGTAAACAGACTGAAAAACTAGTTAGATTTTAGGAGTAGGAGTAGAGTAGAGTAGAGAGACTCTTGTTTATTTTTATTTTTCAGTTTTTTTGAATAAGGCTCGGATGAAGTAACGCAATTGAGAGCCTAATGGACCAACTGTTGTTATCGAGCTTTCCTCCTTCACTTGTAGCCTCCATTTTCAGTTTTATTTTTATTTTATTTCACTTCAAAGTTTATGATGAATTATTCCTTGCACTTTTAATTCTCGCTCATTTAAATTACTTTCATTTATTTTTTCGCACTTTAAATTTCAGTTCATTTAAATTACTGCAATTTATTTTTCCCGCACTTTTAATTTCTGTCATTTAAATTTATGTCATTTCATTTCCTGCACTTTAAATTACTGTCATTTACTTTTCCTGCATTTTTTATTTCAGCATTTAAATTATTGTCATTTATCTTTTCCGCACTTTTAATTTCTGCAATTTAAATTTCAGTCATTTAGTTTCTAGCAATTTTAATTTATTGTCTTGCACCTCAACACTCACATCCAACAATATAAATCTGGTTCACGACCAGTAAATTTTCTTTTTCATTGCTCTCATCCATTCATTGTATATACCATCACTTTTATTTTTATTTTCTCATTGTAAATATTTTCACCATTTTACACGAGTTTATTTTTAGCACTTTCCCTATGGAGACGATTTAGGAATTTATTCCTAATTATTACACAACACGCTCCTGCACTTGAGATAGCCTTTTGTGCTGCTCATTTTCGAACGAGTCACTTACCGATTGGAAAAAATCTCTCTCGCTCAGTTTTTGATGAGAAGGTGTGGCAGGAGTGATACTCGACCGCTCCACCTTTCAGATTGGAGAAAGGTAGGAGAGATGCTCGACCACTCAGTTTTTGGAGATAGTGTGTCTGGAGTGATGCTCAACTGCTCAACCTTACCGAGCGGAGAAAGGCGAGAGTGATGTGCAACCGTTCAGTTTTTGGTAAGAATGTGTGGCGTGAGTGATGCTTGACCGCATAACCTTACCGACTGGAGAAAGGCTGGAGAGATACTCGACCGCTCAGTTTTTTGCGAGAAGGGCAGGAGTGATGCTCGACCACGTAACCTTACCAACTAAAGAAAGCTAGGAGACATGCTCGACCGCTCAATTTTTGGTGAGAAGGTATAGTGGGAGTGATGCTCGACCTCTCAACCTTACCGAGTGGAGAAAGGCGGGAGAGATGCTCGACCACTCAGTTTTTGGCTAGAAGGTGTGACGAGAGTTATGCTCGACCGCTCAACCTTACTGACTGGAGAAAGGCGGGAGAATTGCTCAGGTTATGAAAAAAAAAAAAACCTCTATAAAAATAACAATTAATCAAAAAGGTCTTAGCTGTGTGAACAAAAAAATACTAAGAATTTAAATATAAAACTTCCTTAAATGCTCAACATTCCATGGATGTAGTAATTCACATCCCGCCGTATCTTTTAGGCGATAGGTTCCCTGTCAGTTGGTCCCTGTAACCGTATACGGTCCACCTTGGTCTTTCTCACCTTGGTTCTAGCTTTCCTTCTTCTGCCGTGGTTACTCCTCGTCCCTCACTTTTGCTTCCGTTATAAGAAATGTTGGTGGAGGTGGCAAGCAGACTTCCTCGCCATGTTCTCGTGGCTCTACTATTTTTACATCTCACTCTCGCCTTTTCAACTCTCATATGTAATACTCTTGAGTGTGTACTTGCTCTCCACTTACCTCACCAACTCCTAATGGCGTTAGGAACTTCACTTTTAAGTGATAAGTGGATGTAACAGCCTTCAAAGCATTCAACGTTAGTCGACATATTATGCATTGTAGGACGATTGAGTTTTGACCACCAGGAACTCAGTCATATTAGTGGCAATGCAGGTGTTAGTTTCTATTGATACAGGTAGTGTGATGGACCCCATGCGTTGAACCGCGTCCCTTATAAATCCCTTCAGCGTGGTTGGTGCTAGGCGAAATTGGCTGACATTTAAACCTATTTTTATGAAAGTATCCCAAAATAAAATGTTTGTTGAGCTCCCATTGTTTATCAATATTCTTCTCGTCGTATCATTTGTGTCTTGCATTGTCACATCTATCGCGTCATCATGCGGGTATATCATTCCGCTAGAATTCTCTTCGCTAAAGAAGATTGGGGGTGAGTTCTTCACGTCTTGCCCATCTACATTGTAAATTTCTTCGTACCTTGCCCGTCTTGCATAAGCCTTTCTCCCCGATGAGATTGGTCCACCTCCCACATATCCACCAATTATAGTATGGATTTCTCCCAGAGGCGGTCTCTGCCTATATACTTCTTGCCTAGATCGATTGTTTCTTGGTTCTTGTGACCTTTCTCGCCCTTTTAGGGGATCTCCTCTTCGGGCTTCTACTCCGTCTATCCTCATACTCTTGTTTCTTGTCATTCTAGTATCGTGGTAGATGTGCTCTCGGCCACAATATGCTCCAGCTCTCCATTTCCTTTCAATTCCTCGATTTTTTGTTTAAGCATATGGCAATTCTCGGTTCGATGGCCATTCGCCTTGTGGTACATACAGTACCTTTGATGTCACCGCCCACGATCCTCATCTCGCATATTATCTTTTGTTTCGCCCTGGTCATGTGCACTGGAATTGTGAACATGACCATTACAATACCTCCCACCTTCTTGCCCTTTGTCGTACTGATTTTCCCTCGACTTCTAGATATTTTCTTGAATATGGCCCTCTCTTGATGCATTCTCCTCTTTTCGCCCCAGTGGGGTGGTGAGGATGATCAATGTATCCTCAGCATTCACAAAGTTGTCTACCCGATCCATAAATTCTCATAAGGTGGATGGGGTTTTCCTTGCTAGCTTAGCCATAAAAGGACTCCTCGGCCATATTCCCCGAGTAGTGCAGCCAACATGATTTTCTCATCTTGGTCGTCTGCCGTCATTCTCTCTTTATTGAATCATTCCAAGTATGCTTTCAGACTCTCATCTTCTCCTTGTTTTACTGTCAATAAGTACGCCGCTAGTCACCTCTTCTACTGACTGGCCATAAATTGGGTAATGAACTGCCTATCTAGTTTTTCAAAACTTTCAATAGAGCCCAGTCGCAACGCCTCGAACCATCCTCTAGCCATTCCCTTTAGTGTTAAAGGGAAAGCTCAGCATGCAATCTCTCCTAGGAACCCATGGAGAGACATATGGGCCTTAAAAGTCTCCAAATGTTCCACCAGATTCTTGGAGCCGTCGTACATGTATATCGACGGGACTTTGAACTTTAGTGGAAGCGGGACCGCCATGATCTCTGAGGTATAGGGTAGGTTGGTGTCGGTTAACAACTAGTCAACTGTTGAGTATGTGTTTATCTTTTTGGCAATTCTTCATACTTATCCATTAGACTGCGTAAATCATGGTGCATTTTTTCGTGTCTTCTTCCTCATGATGGCCTTTACCGGTGCCCGCACTATCTGCCTCCGTCTCCTTTCTGTTAGCTTGACTGGGTGTTGCATCTTCTCTCGACGGCCCGTTCCGTGCCTTGAGGGTCTTGTTCTCCTTTTGCGGCAAGTCTACTTCCGAGGTTAGTTTTTTCACTATTTCTTCCATTTCTGCCAGTCTTCCCTCCATATTTATTGAAGTCTCTTCCTGATTTCTAGTTGCCTGAGACTGAGTAGTGATGGGCATATGAAAAACATGCTAATTTGTAAGATATATCAGATTCCACAGACGGCACCAACTGTTTTGGACATGTTTCACCGCTTATCATCCACGATCTCCTATAATCAAAGGATAAAAGGTACCGGAGGGGAGAAGGGAAGCTTCCGATGCTTAAGTCAATAATAGTTTGACTAATCTCTAAGCCAAATTCTTCTTCTCTTTATTTTACGTACCTAATCCTTTTAAATAACCCTATCGTCTTCCTCTTATGCTTTGGGTTTAACCACCTTATCTATGATTTGAAACTTGAATCTCAATTTGTTAGAATTATCCATTTGTTTCGAGTGGATAAATATCCTTAACCATTTCGAAATAGAAGGCGAGAGTTTTTCTTATCAGTTTAGCACGAACTCTATCAAATTAGATAGATATTTAGGCTTGATATCCCTTACTGGACTGTGGAGGACCACGTCCATGTCAACACCCTGCTATTTATTAGAGTTATTTAGACCCTTCCATTGTTAATTGGTCAAGTAACATCCGCGAGTGAGCAGTAAACATTGTCCAGCAATTGATTGGATTTTTGGAGCTAGTGGATGAAAAGATCGAGTCATGTTTACATCAGTACGGTAAACACGCGTGCATATCACCAATTAATTGGTGCATGCATGTCATGTAGCGACTGCCAGCGGGAAATTCATAAAACAGCGGAAAAAAATGGGTCCTCTTGTCTTTTCAGTAGGCGAGACATTGCATCGTCATCACAAACGTCATCCATCGGTCCGAACCCAATCTTCTTTAGGTTATGATTGGTAGATGAGATAAGATGAGAATTTTTAAAAGTTTTATAAATAGTGTTAAGATAAAAGTATAAAATATTATTTTTTAATATTATTATTGTTTTGAGATTTGAAAAAGTTAAATTAAAATTTGAAAAAGTTGAATTATTTATTATATTTTATATAAAAATTTGAAAAAGATGTAATAATGAGATGAGATAGAGATGAGATGAAATTTCTCATCTTTACCCCAAACATAATCTTAGAATCCTAGGCTGAAAAATTCCGAAGGCAACACTTTCTGAATAAGTACTACTTCACCACGTACGCTAGCTCCTCCATTACCAATCATGGTGAATCACCACTTCCTCCTCGTAACTTTCCCCGCGCAAGGCCATATCAATCCTGCCCTCCAATTCGCCAAGCGCCTCATTCGCTTGGGCGCGCATGTCACCTTCGCCACCACCGTCGCCACCCATGGTCGCATGAACAAAAGCCCTACTCCTGACGGCTTGTCTTTCGCCACCTTCTCTGACGGCTACGACGATGGTGGTTTCAAGGCCAGCGACGATGTCGTGGACTACTTGTCTGAGCTCAGGCGCCGTGGCTCCCAAACTCTCACTGATCTTGTCGTGTCCAGCGCAAACAAGGGCCGAACCTTTACGTGCTTGGTGTATTCTATTCTCCTCCCTTGGGCGTGCGACGTGGCCCGTGAACTTCACCTCCCGTCGGCGCTTCTTTGGATTCAACCTGCCGCCGTTTTGGACATATATTACTACTACTTCAACGGCTATGGAGATGTCATCAGGAACATCCCCGATCCTTCATTTCCGATAGAATTACCGGGACTACCGTCGCTCACTAGCCGTGACCTTCCCTCTTTTTTGGCTGATTTTAGCAAAAACACTTTTGCTCTTCCACTATTTCAAGAGCATTTTAAAGAACTCGGAAAAGAAAGCAACCCCAGAGTACTAGTCAATACCTTTGATGCATTAGAACCCGAGGCGTTGCGAGCGATCGAGAGGCTTAGTTTTACTGGGATTGGACCGCTAATTCCATCTGCCTTTTTGGATGGAAAAGATCCATCCGACACGGCCTTTGGAGGAGATCTTTTCCAAGGCTCCAAGGATTACATAGAATGGCTGAACTCTAAGCCCAGCTCATCGGTTATTTACGTGTCGTTTGGAAGCATATCGTTTTTAGCAAAAAACCAGATGGAGGAAATCGCACGTGGATTGTTGGATTACGGCTGTCCCTTCTTGTGGGTCATGAGAGCTAATGAAAATGGAGAAGAGAAGGAAGAAGATAGATTGAGTTGCAGGGAGGAATTGGAAAAAAATGGGAAGTTTGTGCAATGGTGTTCTCAAGTGGAGGTTCTGTCACATCCTTCAGTGGCATGCTTTGTGACACATTGCGGGTGGAATTCGACTTTGGAGAGTTTGGTTTCTGGGGTGCCATTGGTGGCGTTTCCCCAATGGACAGATCAGGGGACAAACGCAAAGCTGGTTCAAGACGTGTGGAAAATAGGCCTAAGGTTGACAACAAATAAGGATGGGATTGTTGAAGGTGATGAGATCAAGAGGTGCTTGGAATTGGTTCTTGGAAATGGAGAGAGAGGGGAAGAAATGAGAAGGAATGCTAAGAAATGGAAAGATTTGGCTAGGGAGGCTGCCATGGAAGGTGGTACTTCGTATAACAATCTTAAAGCTTTTGTGGATGAGATTGGGGAAGAACCGGAAGGTTGTTAAAAATGGTACTTACATACCTTTCTTGATGAAGGCTTATTGAAGGGTTAGTTATTTCTTCTTCTTTTTTTATTTAATGAAGGGTTAGTTTTTTCTTCTTCTTCTTTTCTTTCTTTCTTTCTTTCTTCTTTTTTTTTTTTTTTTTTTTTTTTTTTTTTGGATATAATGAAGGGTTTGTTTGTTTTGGATTAATCTAATGTTTTTTTTCTCCATTTTCTCTTTAAAATGACTTCATGGACACTACAACAAAATTGGCCTGACAACCTTTGCCGCAATGGTCATATAAAATTGTCGTGAAAGATCAATACTTGTAAAAACACCACAGCCACATGTTTGTAGATAAAAAAAAGCCAATTTAAGGATGAAATTCGACAAAAGTCTAATTTGTCGTGAATGTACACTTATTACAGCAACGCCTAATAAGAAAAAAAACTTTCAGAAATATTAACATATGCAATTTAGGAATTTATACAATTTAAGACTTCTCTATGTTAATATTAGTTGTACAGATGTAATACTTAAATCCTACTACACAGGTGCTTACGTCATTTTATTAATTTTTTAAGTTAAATATTTTGATATTAAGATTTTATTATTTTTAATTATTTTATTTTAAGATGAGTATATTTTATTTTAAAATATGATTTATTAAAATAAATCAAGGAAATGATTTTAAGACTCTACAATATTTCCATTTAAGCTCTCTAATTTTTATTTATTTAAAAATAATCCAATTATTCTCTACTATATGATAGGTAAGTGAGGGAAATATCTCCCCATATTCAATCTCCACCGTTCATCTCCCTTACTCATGGGACAAGTTTTGACTAAAGCAATTAACCCCTTTTCTCCCTTGGACCCATAAGCTTCCAAGGCAAGCAATTAAATTCTTTTTATTTGTTTTTTTCTTGCACCCATCGGCTTAAGAAATGAGAGAAATCCCTCAAGCCCTCACCCGTGCGTCTACCTCCCATTCTCTCCCATTCCATTCTTTTTCCAATCTCAAGCTAAGCATCCATTTTTCCTTCTTCTCAAGAGGAAAATAACAAGGTAAGAGTACCCTCAACCTTCTGCCTTGTGTATTTCGAAACTTAATCATGGTTTAATCAAGTGGGTTTTTCTTTTGTTGACTGTTGATGCTTCAGTTTTGGACTTCCAGGCAAGGGATTTGTGTGCTCTCTAGTTCCTAAGCCGAACCCACCCCTCCTCTTCTCCATTTTCATGTTTTGGGAAGGATTCACCAAAGGTAAAAACCCTAACTTGGCCCACTCAGTTTTAGTTTAATTTTGGAGACCCATTGAGTTGTTTTAGCTTGTATTTTGGTGTTGTGAATTTACTATCTTGTGAATAAATATGGGTGCTCTGTTTTTAGCCCAAAACCGAATATGTTAAAGTAGTTTTCACTACATGTTTTCCTAAATTTCGAAATTTGCTATATTGTCATTAAACTTGGTTTAATCATAGGTGATGATTAAATTGATTTTAATTTACATATATATTGTACCATGTGTCTTGTGTTGAGGTCTGGTTGGTAATCTATTTTTAGGATGCTAGAGGTTCGGTTTAGAGGTTTTGCTTGGGTCTTGTAATTTTATATATTGCTTTAAAAAAGTATTAAGTGAGTAAAGCATAAACTTGAGTATTTAATGGTTTTAAAGTTGTTTGATGGGTAACTTTACTATACTTTATGCTACTCTAATTTTAATGGGATATGTTATCTAAACTATTTAAATATTGCTTGTGTGATTAGATTATAGCATAGTTGGTTTAGGTATAAGAGATTAATTGTGCATGATATATTATGATATGTAAAGCTGTCCAAGTCCCCCTAAGCCCATGTCATGCCATGTCTTGATGTAAAAATAGCCCATTTATGTTGTCCTTCATTTGGTTAAATTCTACCTTACCTAAGAGTCCAAAATATTAATAAGCTAACCTTTTTATAATGAGGAACCACAAGTTGATTTAAAGGGTATGTTTCCTAAGCTTGTTTAGCCTACTTGAGATGCCTAAATCTATTTTAAAGCCCATTGTTGAGAATTTCCAGGTTTTATTTCCTAATGTCCATAACCCAAAGTGAGCATTAACCAAAGAGACATTGCTTGAAGCCTATGAATTCTTAACTACATTTCATGTAAGCTTTTAAAATAGCCTTTCTACGAACAGCTAGCATGTCTTAATATTTAAGCTATTTTTCTTGTAAGTTGAGGTGATGAGTAGTCATTTGGGTTAATGCTAAGCATAAAATGGACATTAGATTGTAGTATCGTGACTTTCTCTTTTAAAAGGAGGGCTAAAGAATATTGTATGAGTTTTAGCACGCTATGCTATTTATTGGAATATGACCTATATTGAAGTTGGAAGTATCGAGGAGTATAGAGGTAATTAGCTATGACCATGCTTCTTATACCAAGTTCTCTTTATAAAAGAATGTCTCTCCCTCTTATTGCAAATGTTCTTCTAAAAAAAATAGTACATGAATATAGTATGTACAAACCCTTTCTTGATAGCCTCTATTAAGCACCCTATCGATTATAATTGTGTATATGTGTATAAGATAATGCATGCATAGAGGTTCTAAGTCATGAGATTTTCATACATGCTCTCTCAAGAAACTTATTGATTATTCCTATATGTAGTATAACATGAAAATGTATTTTGTTCATAAAAATACATGTTCATCAGACTAAGAAAGATGATGAAAATGTTTTGATTGCAAAGAAAAGGAAAGGAACGTCTCATACCTTATGCTTTAAGTGATGCTTTAAATGACACGAAGAATGTTTTAAAATGTCCCTGAGAGTATGAAAGTATTCTTTCCTTGAACTGTTTATGCATGAAAGCATAGTTACTTTTTAAAATGTTTATGCATGAAAGTATGGCTTATTCCTTAAACTCTTTATGCATGAAAGCATTGTCAAAGATTAGCAAATGTTTATGTATGCATATTTTCAAAAGAAAAGATTATGGGATTAATAAGTTAACGGCATGGTGTACTGCTTACTAAGTATTCGACTCATTTTTGTTTTGAATGTTTTAAACGTCCAGGTAAATGACAGAGACTGGGAAGCAAGGCATTACTACAGAGAGAGAGAGAGAGGCAAATGCTTAGAGTCTTCCCTATTGGTTCGACCTTGCATGAATGATGGGTAATGTTTACGGATGTTGTATGTATGTTAGGGATGGAGTCCCTTCCTAACTAGAATAGTTATGTTTTTACGAACGTATGATGGACTCTGAGAGTCTCTTATGGATGAATGTTTGAATAGAATGTCTATCAGGTGTTTTCCTTTATTAAATTAGAAATTTAGAGTACTCGTGTGTTATGTCCCAGCTTATCCCATACTTACTTTAGTAGAAAAGAAAGAAAAAGAGAAGAAAGGAAAGAAAGAAAGAAAGAACAGGTATGTATGTAGCGACTCCACCCGTCCCTGGGCGGGGTTGTGACAATAGATTATATTACCATGTATATAGGTTGAATATTAGGAATCAGGTAGATTTTCCCATGTATAGCATATTATCTACTTTACTTGTATAGATTGGGATTATGTTGATAATTGAGGGGCTGAATGGTTAGAGCCAGTTTTTCCAAAAAGCTCTCTTTGTATTTTCTTGTTTCCCTAGTACTTTGACATGGTATCAAGAGCAAAGTTTCTGACTCTTGCCTGTTTCGAAAAACTTTTTTCTATCTTTGGGGATTTCGGCACCATCTGTTGCTGGTTTCTAGTGAGTTTGTAGATCTGTGCTCCAAGTTACGTGTTTTTGGTTCCTAGGAAGCTGTCGGTGCTCTCTGTTTTAGTTCCTGGTTGGGTTCTGCATCTTAGTTGTATTTGTGCCAATTTCTTACTCTAGTCTGCATTTTGGCACCATCTGTAGAAGTGTTTTTTAAATCTGCTTAGTGATTATCGGCACTATATTTTTAGAGAGTGTATTGTGGATTTATGAGGTTGTCAGCATCTCCTATGAATCTGCTTGTATTGCTTGTGGCTGATAGTTTCTCAGACTATCGGCGCTATCTGAAGCTGTTTGGTGCCTATCGGCGAGGTCTGTTCAACATTTTGGGCTGTCAGCATTTGGTGTGCATGTGCAGGTGTTTCTGTCAACATAGTTAGTGGGGGATTGGGCAGGTATTCTTTTGGGCTAGACTTATTATTTTTTACGGGCATTGTGACTTCTGAATCATTTGCCGTGAACTTCACGGGTTAGAACTACTCTGCCTGGGAATTTCAATTTTGTTTATTGGTTATGGAAAAAGAGTTATGGGGTCATATAGATGGGAGTGGTCCCGCACCTCGAGATGTCGAGGCTTTGTCAAAGTGGGAAATCAAGGATGCTAGGGTCATGACTTGGATCCTCGGCTCCTTTGAGCCTGACCTTATTCTCAATTTGTGGTCTTATAAAACTGGCGCTGACATGTGGAATTACCTCAACAAGGTTTACAATCAAGATAACATGGCTCGGCACTTTCAATTGGACTATGAGATTGCTAATTTCACACAGGGAAGTCTCTCCATTGAGGAATATTTTTCTGCTTTCCAAAATCTTTGGACTGACCATTCAGATAGTGTTTATGCTAATGTTCCCACTGTAGCTCTCTCTACTGTTCAAGCAGTGCATGAAACAAGCAAGAGAGATTGATTCTTGATGAAGCTCCGTTCCAATTTTGAAATTGCACGTTCTAATCTGATGAATTGTCATCCTGTACCATCTCTAGATGCTTGTTTGAGTGAACTTAGTGAGGAGTAGCGTATAGTAACTCAGGCTGCAATGGAACATCGGGCTAATGTTAGTGCACCTGTTACTGTGGCTTATGTAGCGCAAGGGAGGAATAAGGGTAGAGACATGCATGTTGACCAGTGCTTTAGTTGTAAAGATTTTGGTCATTTTGCTCGGGATTGTTCCAAGAAGTTCTGTAACTACTGCAAGAAACATGGCCATATCATCTCTGCTTGTCCCATTCAACCTGAAAGGAAGCAGGGTACTGCTTATCATGCATCCGCTGGTGCCTCTAGTTTTGCTGCATTGCCTACTGCCTCGCAGTTGTTCCTATTCCTGCTCCTACAGGCTTAGCAAACCAGAACATACTCACTCCTAAAATGGTACAACAGATGATCAGTTCTGCTTTTTTTGTTTTTGGGCTCTCAGGTAATCATAAAGTTTATCCTTCCACCATTATTCCTAGTTTTCCTTTACTTTCTTTTACATGTAATGTTGTTGGTTCTGAAAATAAGATGTGGCATAGGCGTCTAGGCCACCCAAACCCTGATGTACTTCGTACTTTGTTTAATTCCGGTTTCTTGGGAAATAAAACATGTTCTTCTCTTGATTGTACATCATGCATTGGCAAAAGTAAGTCTTACCTTTTCCTCATCATGCATCTCATGCTTCACAATATTTTGATATTATTCATAGTGATATTTGGGGGATTGAACCTGTTATTTCACATGCGCATTACAAGTACTTTATTACTTTCATTGATGACTTTAGTCGCTTTACTTTCTATGGGCTAAGGCCAAAGTTTTTCAGTATTTAAGCTCTTTCTTGCATTTCTTGAGATTAATTCTCTGCCAGCATCAAGGTCTTACGCTCTATTAGAAGATAATTTTGTACCATTTCAGTTTGGCGGGCTGTCACAAGAGGATCCTAATGTCCATATTGCAAATTTCTTATAAATTTGTGATATTTATAAACACAACGGAGTGACAGATGATACGATTTGATTAAGACTTTTTCAATTCTCACTTAGGGAAAAAGCAAAAGCTTAGTTGAACTCTTTGCTGCCTGGCATCATCACCACTTAGGAGCAGTTGGTACAAAAAGTTTTAGCAAAATATTTCACTCCGGCCAAGGCAGCGAAGTTAATGAATGATATCACTATCTTCACCCAATTTGAGTGTGAATCATTATATGAGGCATGGGAGAGATACAAGGATGTATTGCGCAAGTGTCCACATCATGACCTCCCAGCTTGGCTTCAAGTGCATACATTTTACAATGGTTTGGCAGCCGCAAGAGGAGCATTAATGAGTAAGACCCTTGAAGCCGCATATGAACTTCTAGAAGAGTTGGCATCTAACAACTATCAGTGGGCTGCAGAGAGATCAATGCCAAAGAAGGCGGCCATCATCGTTGAGCTTTACTCTATGTTCGCAATTGCGGCTCAATTGGCAAATCTATCCAAACAAATAGGTAAAATGAAGGTTAATGCTATTCAAAATAATGTTGTTTGTGATCATTGTGCAAGAACTCATTCAAGTGTAGATTGCCAAGTAGGGAATCCTTTTTCCTAACCAAGTTATGAATAAGCCCATTACGTGTCCAATTTTCAACATCAAAATAATCCTTATTCAAATACATTCAATCCCAGATGGAGAAATCATCGTAACCTTTCATGGAGCAATTACCAAGTGCCTCAACAGTTTCCATAGCAAGAGAAGAAGCCGACACTTGAAGATATGCTTATGCAGTACATGAAAAACAACTTGACTTCAATCTGCAATCTTGAGGCACAAATAGATCAGCTCTCAAACATGCTTACCGAGATGACAACAGGGACTTTACCGAGCAACACTGTAATCAACCTGAAATAACATGTCAAAGCCATAACATTGATAAGTGGGCAAACATATGACCAGTCGGTAAATACTGAGCAAAATGTAGAAGCTGTCGAAAATGTAGAGTCCGAGTAGAAGAAAACCGAGTACGAGGTGAAAGAAACCGATCAGGATGTGATCGACCAGCAAGCTGAAATGACTAAGGAGAATAAAGGGGCTGCAAAACCCAAGAAATCCAAGGAGTTTATTTATGAAACTTATTATCCTTCAATTTATGATCCACCAATTCCTTTTCTGCAGAGATTAAGAAAAAATAAAATTAATAATCAGTTCTCTAAATTTCTAAATATATTTAAGCAATTGCATATTAATATTGCTCTCATTGAAGTTTTAAAGCAAATGCCTAAATATGCAAAAATTTTGAAGGACATCTTATCAAACAAGCGAAAGTTGGAGGAGCATGAGACTGTAATGTTGACCGAGGAGAGCAGTGTAATTTTATAAAAGAAACTGCCGCCTAAGTTGAAAGATCCGGGGTGTTTTACAATCCCGTGCACTATAGAAAGTTCATATTTTGATAAAGTTTTATGTGAGTTAGGGACAAGTATTAATCTAATGCCTCTCTTTGTTTTCAGGAAACTAGGTCTTGGAAAAGCAAAACCGACTACCATCTCTCTACAGCAAGTAGAGAAATCTATTAAATACTCGAGAGGACTCATTGAGGATGTACTGGTGAAAGTTGATAAGTTCATCTTCCTGGCCAACTTCGTTGTACTCAATATAGAGGAGGACGAGGAGATCCCTTTGATACTGGGCTAGCCTTTCCTTGTAACGGGGAGAACCTTTATTGATGTCTAGCAAGGGAAACTCATTTTGAGGGTCGAGGAGGAGCAGGTCACTTTTGACGTATTTAAATCTATGTAATTCACTTCCGAGGTACATTATTGTTTTCAAATAAGTGACCGAGTCATGGTCAAGGTTGACGAGACTTATGGAGCTAAATTTCTAAAACTACCACTTGAGGTATGTCTTACTCACTATAAATCTATTGAATCCGAAGATGAAGAGATTAGAGAGTGTGAGAGATATTTGGAGGCTACACCATCCTTTCCTCCTTCAATAAAACCGAAAGTGGAAGAGCAAAAATCACTCAATCGATATCTCCAAGTAAGGAACCACCCAAGTTTGAACTCAAACCGATTCCATCAAATTTAAGGTACACTTTCTTGTGGTAGAACTCTTTTTTTCCAATTATTATTAATAGTTTCTTAAGTGATGGAGAGGAAGAAAAGTTGCCGAGAGTCTTGCGGGAACACAAGTGGCCTTGGGTTGGACCATCTCGGATATCAAAGGAATTAGTCCTTCAATTTGCATGCACAAGATTTTCAATGGAGGATAATTTTTAAATCGATTGTCCAAACCTAGAGGAGATTGAATCCATTGATGCAAGAAGTGGTGCATAAAGAGGTATTGAAACTTCTAGAAGCCGGGATCATTTATCCAATTTCATATAGTGCATGGGTAAGTCTAGCGCAAGTCATCCAAAAGAAATGAGGGATAACCGTGATCAAGAATGACAACAATGAACTCATACTGACGAGGATGGTCATGAGATGGCGAGTATGCATAGACTATCGAAGACTGAATGATACAACTCAGAAAGACCATTTTCCCTTACCTTTTATTGATCAAATGTTAGAAAGATTTGCAGGCCATGCTTACTACTATTTTCTAGATAGGTATTTCGGTTACAATCAAATAGCCATTGCACCCAAGGATCAAGAGAAGACCACTTTCACTTGTCCTTATGGCACTTTTACATATTGGTGCATGCTTTTTGGTCTTTGCAATGCTTGTTTTAATTGTCTTTCTTTTCTTTTTTGCTCGAGAGCGAGCAAAGATTATGTTTGGGGGTATTTCATAAGTGTTCTTTTTATGTGATTTTTATTACTCTTTTATTTATGAAAAGTGTCAGTTTTTCATTAATTCTATTGATTTTATTTTATTTCTATATATGTTTCTTTATTTCTTGAATTTGAAGGAATGAGAAAATTTAGTGCAAAAGAAGGGTATTTTGATACAAAAGTAGAGGCTATGGATCCAGACCGATAAGAGCCAACGAGATCTGAAGAAAGCTAATGAGATTTGGGCGAGGAGCCTTGTCCTATGGGCAGCAAAGAGATTTCTCTCGCCCAAAGGCGAGAAGAATTACCTCTCTGTAGACTAGAAGACACGACCAAAAGGCGGGAAGATTTGGCAACAGGGCTCTAGGCGACTAGATTGGGTGACCAGTTTGAACGACCAACTTAAAGACCAACCTAAACAACATCTTGGGCAACAACGAGACAAAAGTCGAGCAGCTTTACCGCTCGGTAGGTTGGCAAAAGGAGTCTATCATCCCGGTCAGGAGTCTTTCCTCTCAGTAGACGAGGAGACCAATTATAGTCAGCGCACACAGCATCTACCCGGTGGGATAATTCCTCTCAACTGGGATTAATCTGCTGTTGACCATCAAATCCTCCTGAAGTCCACAATTCATGCTGCATATCACAGAATCTTCCATTTTAGATAATCCCGTTATTTTTTGGATAATTTCTTTATAATAACATTTATCTTTAGAAACTATTTTCCAGATCTTTAGGCTAGATTCTAGCCGCATTTATCTTTTTTCCATATTTAAATTTTGACATCTATTTAATCTCGACTTGTGGGATGAATAGAGGGGTTTGAAGAGTTTTTGAGTTTTAGAGAATCTGAGTTTAGGTTTCAATAGTTTAGAGTTTATTATTTGAGGTTTCTTTCAAGAAGGTATATCTGGGAGAGCAGACGCGAGAGCCGTATACTTCATCAACTGACTCCAACGAAGAACACCAGCTTTATTGTTTTTCTTTTTAATTTTATTATGAACTAATTTTATTTTCTAGAGATTTAATGTAGTCTAGCATTGAACGCACAATTTATATTCTAAGTTATTTTATTTTTAATATTTCCATGATTGAATGTTTATTCTTTGTTCTTAATACTTGTAATTTTCTAACTAACTATTGTTCGATCTATTGAATCACAATGAGACAGGTGATTTGTGATTAAGGCTCTAGAATTAAGCACCATTAGTTGAGTGAAAGTAGAGATACTTTATCGCGATTAGTGTGATTTTTAAGAAAATCAAAGAACTTAATAAGTCTCCAATTAATTAAATTCACATAGAGATATGATGTTATTAGTTGGAGATATTTTTGGTTTTGTTCGAAAGAAAATATTGAACAGTTAAAGGATTTTTATCATCAACTTGGTATAATTGGAATTCTATAACAAGGAAGAATAAATTGTGTGAGATTTGCTAGGTGAAATTCAATGCTCTAGATCTATTCTTATTATCTTTAAAAATATTAATTTTAATACTTTTGTCTTTAGTTTAATTTAGATAATCCATTCTTCAAATTTCGATTATCCAAATAATAATTAATTTAGTAAATTTCAGTACTTAATAGCATAATTATTCTCTGTGGGTTCGATATCCATTTTCTTTAAAACACTTTACTACTTGTTACGATTCTATGCACTTACAGATATTTTTAGCACAACATAGATCAACCAAATTCATACAATTATCCATTTGCCAGAGTCTAATATTTTTTAAACATAGAACCAGAAACATAAATAAGCATATAAACATTGACCATACAAGTTATATTAATCAACTAAAATGAAAACAACATTGTCTTGATGCCTTAAGGTGTCTCCAGAAGCAAGGACACTAAAACATGTTAAAGTCAAAAATATTTGACTCCAATAGTTTTGTTATATAGCCTTGCCTTGATAGCTTAATGTGCCTCCAAATGGCAAAGCTGATACAGTTGATATAATCAACTAAAAGATGTTAAAGTCAAATAATTTTGACTCAAACAGTTTCAATAGACTCTTGCCTTGGTGGCTCGATGTGCCTCCAAAAGCAAGGCACCTCAACAACATAAACACAAAACAGATTAGATAAAGAAAGAACAGATTGGATAAGATTTATCAAGCAAAACATGTTAAAGAAAGCACCAATTCATACTTGAAGCAAGACAATAAATATGGAACAGATTGGATAAGATTTATCAAGTAGAATATGATGAACACAGCCATGTTGACAGTAAACACAGCCATAGGCTACACAGCACCTCCAGCCATAGAAGATTATAATTTATAAATATAGAAGATTATATTTTCTAATAAACTAGAACATGTTAAAGAAAACATCATTTCATACTTGAAGCAAGAACATCAAGCAAGAATCAAATTGGATCAAATTCCTCAAATTAAACATGTTAAACAAAGTATCATTCCATTCTTGAAGCAAGAAATAGGTTGCCTTTAGTCTTTATGGATGTATCATTTATATGCTACTTGTCAAAATAAAGCAAGACTTATTAAATATAAAATTAGGTAAGATCAGAATAATCAACACAAACATGTTATACAATGAATCATTCCATAGAGAGATCAAGGGCTAATAAGACCATTTTCTGGCATTACAAACTAAAAATAAAAAATTACGCAACTTTCATATTAATCATATACTAATAGTAATTGACAGTCACAATCTCACAGTCACAGAAGCATGCTAGGAGTCGTGATTGTTGATATGGTAGAAAAAGGGTTGCATGCTCATCTATGTCATCTTATACGATGAGATCTACAAGAAAACAATTTACAAATGGTTAGGAGAGAACTAGAGGGAATATCAAGTTCAAGATCACAACAAGTTCCTAACAAAATGCTTAGAAACTGGAACCAAAGGCGATAGACAGACGATTCGATGAATGAGAGCACCAGAATCCATAGAATCAGGGATTCAGTTGATTGGGACTGATAAATGCTAGCAGTTAATGACCCATCTGTCAACTTTGAGGTTGAGATTCTAGACTGTAGTCACTACTCCCAGAAAATACGGTCATCTGCTACATTTCCTAGGGTTTCTTGTAGCCGTTGAGATGGTATCAATCTCTCAACACTCATTCTTAGTCTATCGAGTTTTGAAAGGGCGATGGCTGCAATTGCAAGCCTTAAAGAATCAAGGGTTCAATAACTGCAAATCGCATTACATGTAAGGCCAGGGTTTAGTAATGCACTGAGACTCTTGAGTCTCTGAGAATGAAATAGCTGCAACGCTGAGCAAAAGAGAAATGAGGATAGGCTGAGGCATCACATTGTGTAAAAACTAGGGTTTCCTTCAAATTCATTAATGGAAATAAACGACTGAGATTATAATTTATAGATCCAAGGGCTACTATTAATCCATTACACTCCCAAGTCTCAAGTTCCCAACATGTTACATAGAAGATTACCTTACATGCAACACGTTGATTACAATACAATTACAAGTTAAACAGTTCATTTTTTTTTAATAAATAACAAAAATAATAAATTGACACTTACACAATAGATTATGTGATACCCCGTATTTACGTGTAATTTAAGTAAGTAAATTATTTAATTAATTAAGATTATGAGCTTCCATGTTTTAAATTTTAGATGATTTACATGGTTTTATTTTAAGATTTTTAACTGTTAATTTAATGTCTTTTCTTGTTATTAATTATTGTCCACTATTTAAATTGCTCTTTATTTTAAATTAGTTTATTGTTGGATTTAATTATTTTATTGTTATTTAGTCACTACGTTTAAATTATTCCAAATTGTGAAAACTAGACCTCATTTCTTTTCCTTCATTTTTCTTTTTTCCATTTTCTCTTTTTCTTCTTTCTTTTTCTCCTTTTCTCCCCTGCCTCCCAGCCCGTGCAACACCCTTTCCCTCTCTTTCCCGCCCGTGTGTCTTCACCTCCAGCCAGCGCCATCGTGTGTGTCTAGTGACACCGCCCAGCCCACGACCTCCCCCACCCTCCGGCAAGTTCACCCACCCCAGCCACCACCGCCCACGCCCCATCCTTCTCTCTCCTAGCCGTGTAGAGCCCGAATGGGCTATAAATTCATTTGGCCACTATGCGCAACCCGTTGCCGTCACTGCCCCTCCCATTTTCTTCCCCATTGGCCGACGACCTTCCCCTTAAAGTTCCAGCCTCTCCCATGCCGCCATGAGGTTCCACACACAGCATCAAGCCGCATGGATTTTGAGCTTGCGCGCCTCCGTCATGCCACTGTTGGCCACCAGCTTTTCACCACACCACCGATGGCCTTTCAGCTACCTAACCCACCCTTCCTTAGCCCTGATCCGACTCCAGTGAAGCTCCCCCATCTTGATTTCCGATTTGAGTGTTTTGGCTTTCAACCGCCACTCATGGACAAAAACCACCACCATTAGCTTCACCAACACCCCTAATCCTTTCCATAGTAATCTCAAGTCTTCGTTTGATCCCGTTCAAAATCTACCATTTTGAAACCCATGACCATAGTGCATTTTGCACTGTTCCGTTGTTGTACCGCTATTTCTAGCACCTCCGTGATCTTTTAAAAATTATATTATAGCATTGTAAGAATTTTCCCAAAGAACTTTCAAGATTTAAATGTATTTTTGCTCTAACTCATATTTACTGTGAACTGGTTGGTTGTGCTGGACTGAATCCGAAGAGTAATGGGGTTGGTTGGATTTGAGGATAGAGTTGTTGTGTGATTGTTTTATGCTGGATTTTATTTGGCTGTTGAATATTTGAATATTTGTGTTGTGTCATATACAATACATTTGCACGCATGTTCATGTTTGTAAATGAAAACTGGGTTTGCACATAATTGCATACATGTTCATGTGTATTTTTGAAAACTGAATTTTCATGTGAGAAAAAGGAAAAGAGCCTGTAGGGATGGTGGTATAGTCCCGCCTGTGATTCCCGCCTACGGTGCACACGATAAGAATGGTGGTAAGCAGGGATGGTAGTATAGTCACGCCTATGATTTCCGCCTACAATGCATGCCGTAAGGATGGTGGAAGAGTCCTGCCTACAGTGCTCTAAAAGGTACCTCTTGTATGAAAGGGAACTGTAGGGATGGTGGTAAGCAGGGATGGTGGTATAGTCCAGCTTGTGATTCTCGTCTACAGTACTTTGATAAGTACCCCTTGTGTGGAAGGAAACTGTAGGGATGGTGGTAAGTATGGATGGTAGTATAGTCCCGCTTGTGATTCCTGCCTACGGTGCTCTGATAGGTACCTCTTTTGTGAAAGGGAACTGTAGGGATGGTGGTAAGCAGAGATGGTAGTAGAGTCCCATCTGTGATTTCCGCCTATAGTACTCTGATAGGTACCTCTTATATGGAAAGAACTGTAGAGATGGTGGTAAGCAGGGATGGTGGTATAGTCCCGCTTGTGATTCCCACTTACAGTGCATGCAATAGGGATGATGGTAGAGTCTTGCTTGTGATTCTCACCTATAGTACTCTGGTAGGTACCCCTTGTGTGGAAGGGAACTGTAAGGATGGTGGTAAGTAGGGATGGTAGTATAGTCCCGCCTATGATTCCTGCCTACGGTGCTCTGATATGTACCTCTTTTGTGAAAGGGAACTGTAGGGATGGTAGTAAGTAGAGATGGTGGTATAGTCCCGCCTATGATTCCCACCTACGGTGCACGTGGTAGGGATGGTGGTATAGTCCCGCCTGTAATTCCCACCTACGGTGCACGTGGTAGGGATGGTGGTATAGTCCCGCCTGTAATTCCCGCCTACGGTGCATGCGATAGGGATGGTGGTATAGTCCCGCCTGTGATTCCCACCTACGTTGCATGTGGTAGGTATATTGGTAGAGTCATGCCTGTGATTCCCGCCTATAGTACTCTGATAAGTACCCCTTGTGTGGAAGAAACTGTATAGATAGTGGTAAGTAGGGATGGTGGTATAGTCCTGCCTGTGATTCCTGCCTACGATGCACGCAGTAGAGATGGTAGTAAGCAGGGATGGTAGTATAGTCCCATCTGTGATTCCCGCCTACGATGCATGTGGTAGGGATGGTGGTAAGCAGGAATAGTGATAGAATTCTGCCTATGATTCCCGCTTGCAGTGTCCAATAATTGATTTTTTATGTGAATCATTTTCTGGAAAAAAGATGAATCATTGTTTTGGGCCATTTTTTGGGAAAATGGTGGGAATTGTTTTAATGGAATATTTTGGGCCAAAATGGGATTTTGGCGTGCGTTGGAAAATATTCAATTTTGAAAAAAATAATGCTTTGGGTCTAAAGCATATTTCATCATATGCATGCATAATTTTTTGTTGCATTAATGTATTTTTATCTCGTGGGTTGTTTGGATTATTACTTACTTGCGGTACTGTTTTATGGTACTGTAGATCTATGTATTTGGCTTTTTTCTTTATTTCACGGATAACTGTATAATTTTCAGCAATACTTTTCTTTTGATAGTTTTGTATTTAAAATTCTGGTACTTAGTCGACTTACTTAATTTATGTGTTGCATTTTTGTTGTGTACTTTTTGCATGTTGCACACACTTGAGCACTTATCGTTGGGATGCGTAACCCGTGTTATCATCATCCCGACGTCATGATTCCCGCATTTCCATACGTGAGAGTCAGGGCGTCACAGATTAACATGTTACAACTTACATAAACTATAATAACATATATATGAACCATATGGTGTAATTTTTAAATCTACTATGTTATATATTTATGTTATACTATAAATTATAATACTAATAATACTATATATTTATTAACACACCACCATCTAATACTACAATACTAATATCGTATATCAGTATGAAGTAATAAGTATATTAAGTATATCAAGTTTTAAGATTAATAACTAACAATACTATAATAGTACTTCATAGAATGATAGAAATAGAATCATAAGTGATAAGTTAATATTATAACTATAGTCTATAGGTAATACTATTATACTACTAGTTTTAGTAGTCTACTGTCTACTAACAACTACAAATAAGTTACACTCTCTATATGTAAGTTGTAAGCACAAATTTTTATATGACATTTCAATCTTCAATAAGATCAGTTATAGATAATATTGTACTTCTATAAGAGTATAAGTAATAAGTATATATACATAAAATTATAATACATGTATAATACAATATATATTATATATTGTATTATATATGCACAAATATATACGAGTCGAGTCAACAAGTCAAGTCCAGCTTCATACGAGTTTGTTCACAAACATTAATTGAGTCGGTCGAGCTTTTTACGAGTTTATATCGTTTAATAATCGAGTTGCAAATGGTCCATTTAATAATCGAATCGAATTAGAGTTTAATCGAGTTGAGTTTCAGCTGCCTATCGAGTAGCACTACAACAAATTTTAGTGATTTCTTTTATGTTAAATAAGATTTTTAGTTAAATAAACATTATCGTCCATACACCACATAATATAAATCAATAATTAATCCAAAAAAGATAAAAAAAGATTTAATTCATAACTAAAGCAAATTATCAAAACACCAGATACTATCCATAACAAAAATAAAAAATATATAAATAAAAGATAGAAACTACTGTGATACGAGCTCTCTACACATATCCTCGATTGCAGCTAATCATCTCTCTACCTATGCCAGTCGAGTACTGAGCGTGACCTGAGTTGCATTACTGGTATGAATCTCTACACTTAACTCAGAAATTCTAGCATTAATCTCTGGATGTAACTTAGAGACGCTAGCAGTAATCTCTGTATGCAACTCAGACATGGCAGTATGCATTGCATCAATCACCGCTAATGTGTGTATGCCGATCTCAGCACATAGTATGTCGGCCATCTCCTCGTGAGTAGATGTGCGTGATGCCTCGGCCTATGTAGATGCCTTACCAACCGATACTTCAAGATCTCTCGGTTGTGCATCTTTCTGTCAAATTGTTTGACTGTCAAGTCTCTCCGGCCTTGAGAGCTTTCAAGGCCGGAGAGTTTGTTATAGTTAAGTAATTAGACTAAAATTTAGACTTTTTTTCAAGATCATTCTCCCTTGTTGTCTACTGACAGGAAACTTGTGAACATATTCTTTCATCTATCCAGTTTAACAATATAACACTATTATTTCTTTGACATTGTTAATTCAAATAACATGGAAATATTATTTCATGTGTTTTTTTATAGATATTGTGTGACATTGCACAAATAACTTTAGACCCGTTTAGAAATTAGTGTATATTTAGGTATCCACTAATTCCTGAATTGTCCAATGTGGATAGTTTGGGATAATATTCTTGTTACTCCTATTGAACATGTTTAGTATGAAATTTTGGTGTCTTCCTCTACATTTCTTTGGGTATATTGTTTGTAGGGTTACAATCTCACTATGTGAACATGTATACTTGGATAACTATTGGGAGGTGTTGCCAAAATTTCTACTGACGTGGAAAGTAGTAGAGTGACAGAATATGTGCAATATGGATAATACAATCTCGAATGAGATAGGACCAACTACCTTATAAAAAGAGCAGTGAGAATTGGAGCATGACATACATGTGAATTTTCTAAGTATATGTTACTAATAGATAGATGTTTTTAGAAATAGACAAAAGTTCGATGTGTCTAGGCGATAGAATTGGAAAGGATTACACACCCTATGCGTGTGGAGTAAGAACCTTCACTAATTTTGCTCGGGCCTCTACTGATAGTCGTGGTTACATTAAGTGTCCATATCGAAGGTGTACAAATTTGTGTGCAATAGGCTTGGCTAAAGTTGAAAGTCATATATTTGTAAACAGTATGAATTTGGGGTATACCCTACAGGTACTGCATGGTGAGTCATATGCATAGTCAGCAGATGCATTGCTCAGTCATCCGAATTATTTGCGGCACATGAATGATGATTATGAGCAGGATGAGATGGAGGAGATGTTGGGTGACATTGGAGCTGGGATGTTTATGGATTAGGTTGACAACAATGCCTCAAGTGGCCGAGGGACTGATTATGAAAATTTCGCTGCAATATGGGAAGATGCAAAGCGCAAACTTTATCCAGGCTATACAAAACATTCCAAAATGTCATTTATTGTGTGGTTGCTTCACATTAAGTCATTGTGTGGGATGTCGACGAAAGTAATAAACATGGTATTGGACTTATTTAACAAGGTGCTTCCCGAAGGGTCTGCATTGTCAAAGAACTTTTATTAAGTGAAACAGTTGAGAAAATGGATGAGGGTTTGAGTATAAGTCCATACATGCATGCAAGAATGATTGTATTTTGTTCTGGAAGGAGAACAAGGAGAAACAAGCATGTCCTGTATGCGGAGAGTTGAGGTGGAAGGGTAAGAAAAATGTGCCAGTAAAGGTGTTGTGATATTTTCCCTTGAAACCTAGGTTACAAAGACTATATATGTGTAAGAAAACAACTGCTGATATGAGGTGGCACGAGGAGAAAAGAGTTAAGGATGACGCATATATGAGGCACCCAGCTGACTTACTTGTGTGGCAATCTTTCAATGATCAATACCTAGAGTTTGGGATAGAAGCTCGAAACGTGCGCTTGGGACTCACAACTAATGAATTCAACCCTTTTGGGAATATAAGTACAAGTTATAGTACTTCGTCCATAGTGTTGATTCCGTATAATCTTCCACCATGGAGGTGCATGAAGGTGCCCAACGTTTTGTTAACTTTACTTATCCCTAGCCCGAGATCACTTGGGAATGACATTGACGTATTCATGCAGTCGTTGATTAAAGAGCTGAAAGAGTTATGGGAAATAGGCGTCAGAACTTATAATGAATCCACGTCGACCTCTTTTCAGATGCATGTTGCAGTAATGTGAACGATAAATGACTTTCTGGCATATGGGAATCTTTCTGGTTGGAGTACTAAAGGGAAGTTAGCAAGTTCGACGTGTAATAAAGAAACTGCTAGCGAGTGGTTAAAATATTCTCAGAAGTTGTGTTTCATGAGTCATCAACGTTATCTACCATCAAATCATGAATGGAGAAGAGAATGTGCTAAGTTTGATAGTGGAACAACTAGTACATGTTAGAGCAAACAATTTTGGTAAAAGTCGGGGAAAGAACAAGAGAAAACGAGGCACAGTAGAATTGAATTGGACAAAGCGTAGTATTTGTTTTACTTGACATATTGGTCATCTTGCATGTTGCAACATAGTTTGGATGTAATGCACATAGAGAAGAATATATGTGATAATATACTGGGTACATTGATGAGTATTAACAAAAAGACGAAGGACACGATCAAGATGAGGAAATATATTAAGAGAATGAGAATTAAACATAATCTACATTTGTGAGTGGAAGACAACAAGGTGGTCATGCCGCTTGCATGTTTTACAATGACGAGGTAGGAGAGGATGAACTTTTGCATATGGTTGCAAGGTGTGAAGTTACCAGATGGTTATGTTTCAAATATCGGTAGATGCGTGAGCCCTAATGAATATAAAATTAGTTGATTGAAAAGTCATGACTGTCAGGTATTTTTGCAAAAGTTATTACTGGTGGGAATTCGTGAGAAGCTGACATCTAATGTACGTGTCTCCATATCTAAACTCTGTATGTTTTTCAAGGATTTGTGCACTTAGGTAGTAAATCGAGATATGTTCAAAAGATGGAAGAAGACATTACTACTATTCTATGTAAATTCAAGCAGATCTTTCCACCATCATTTTTTGATGTCATGGTCTACTTAGCAATACATTTATCCCAGGAGGTACTGTTGGGTGCACCAGTGCAATTCTGTTGGATGTATCCAGTTGAAAGATATTTGGGTTGACTGAAGTGCACTGTTGGGAATAAAGCCAAAGCTAAGGGTTCAATAGCAGAGGTCTATATACATGATGAATGGTTAATATCTTGCTTTCTATATCTTCATGGTGTTGAGACACGATTTAATCGTCAAGAGCGAAATACTGATCTTACTGCTCCGCCTCCTCGTGAGCTATCAATGTTTTTCCATAATGTACGACTCTTTGGTGCACAAATGGGTTACGATTTAATTGATGGAGAGTTGGGTAAAGTTTGGTGATACGTGCTAAATAATTGCCTGGAGATTGATGACTATGTCAGGTATGTCGTTGCATGCTTCGAATAATTCTAGTTAAAAACAGTTTAATTATAACTTTTGTATTCAAAATAATATTCTTTTGCACTTATATACTGTGAGCACATAGATAAGCTTAGGACGGAATGCATAAAGAATATAGAGGCAAGACACGAGGAAGAATTTCCCGGATAGTTTGAACAACGTGTATGAACTAAAATTACATATATGTTAGATTTTGAAACTTTTAACTCTGGGTAAGATTTAATAAATATATACTATTTCAATTGATAGATTTTGGAACAACGTGCTCATGATCCCGGATCAGTTTCTCTTGAATTATATGCATTAGCCCATGGTCTCTCAAATAAAGCACTTTGATACACTGCATGCACACTTCGAGGTTATAGATTCTATACTCTAGACCGTGAACATAATAGAAAGACTCAAAATTGTGGTGTGTTGCTCTAGGGGAGTCATGGAACAGATGATATTGACTATTATGGTGTCATACGTGATGTTATCGGATTGGAATTGGGTGGGTCTATAACATATGTCTTTAAATGTGATTGGTGAGATCTAGGCGGTGGTCAGGTTTCGATACATAAGGATAATCACTTTTCGAGTGTCAATACTGCATCTAAATAGTACGAAAATTATCCATTTGTATTGGCTTGTCAAGCTACCCAAGTCTATTACTTGATTGATCCAATGAAAAGCACTGATGAAGATAGTGGAGAAATAACTTGGCGAGTCGTACAAAAATTTGTCCCTCCAAATATATATGAAGCATGAACGAGTGCAGATTATGAGAATAGTGGAGATAAAGATGACACTCAATTGTAGAGGCCTACCAAGAAGATGGAGAGGGTATTAACTTGTTTGTTGACCTCGGTGTACTCGAGTAGCTCCTCTTGTGTAGAGATGACGTCCCACCCGTCCATCTCGACCCGTCCATATTAAATGATCATTCAATTCAAGTAAGTGAGGAAGAAGAAGAAAAAGAATCAAAAGAATAAGAGAAGAACAATCCAAGGAGGAAGTGGATAAGGAGGAAAAAGAAAAGGTTGATGATGATGACGAAGATGTTATTGAGGGAGATTCTGAAACAAGCATGAAAAATACATCCGAAGATGAAGAATAAAAGTACTAAATATTTTATTCATATAGGTGACTATAGAATATTATACTTTTAATAATTTCTTCTAATTAATTTTCTTTATCATATTAATCATGCCTCAAGGATGCCGCCAAAATGACGACGAAGAAATGTGTCACCTCCGCCAAGTCCAAGTCCCGAATCCATTGAGGACTCCCCACCCGAGGCTCTTGAAGATCCATTAACATGCAAGAGAATGACAGTCAGTCGACACCTACCAGTAAGAAAATGTCGTTGATTATTAATTATATATAATTAATACTTTTGTCTCAATAACTATATAACTATAATTATACTATTATCTATTAGTTGATGCATCTACTCATCGTGGCTATACACATGACATTTCTCTTGAGAAAAATAGAAGGCATGAAAAACTCAAAGTCATCATTCCTGATAATTCCACTGGAGGAGTGGATGATACTGCAGAAGTACTTTCCTCCTATATTGGCACAGTAGTCCGAGCTTATACTCCATTTTATGTGCGATCATGGCGAGATGTTCCGAATGAGATTAAGGCGCACATTTGGAGTCATGCGTTGGTGAGTTTACTTTGAGAGTATATTTTTTAAACTAGATTAGTATATCATACTTTTGACATAATTTATTTATTAGGATGAATTCGACCTCGACTTTGCGGTAGCGAAGATTCGAGAACTGTGAATGAGTTGATGGCTACACTATTCCAACGTCACAATGGATGATGTCATGACCACTTCAAGAAGTTTGAGACGTTGGAAGAGCTTGTGCAGTCCCCTTTCCAGCTGATGAAGTTAGACGATTGGAGTAAATATTATGATTTTTTCGCAACTCTAGATTATGAGGTATTCTAAATTTATATCTTTTAATTATTTACATTTATATTTGGGCTATATATTATATGTATCTATATTACAATTAACATTCTTAATTAATTTGGTAGCACTTAAGTTCTACGAATGGATAGAATAGATCCGCTCTGACTATCCACCATCGTGCTTGTTCAAGGTCATTTCACCGTCTTACTGATAAAATGGTAATTAATAAATTATAGAATTCATTTATTTTTCTGATATTCTTTATTTAAGTACTAACATTACCTTTTTAAAATTGCTAATGTCGCTTTGTTAGAAACGTGATAATCCTGAAAGCTTTTCCCTCATTCATGTCTATGCTGCTGCTCACACTAATGAGTGTAGTGAGTTGATGGATCTTACTGCTGTAGATAATTATATAAGCGGTGTTAATTTTGTTAAATAAATTATGCAACATGTGAATAATTTATTTTTTATTTGTATTTCTTTTAATACGTTACTTATTGTGTGTTTTCTTTCAAATTGCAGGAAACAATGATGGAGATGCAATCAGCTTCTGGGGAATCCTCTTCGAGGGATATAGACATATTCACACAATTGCTCGGGCCAAGTCTAGGCAGGAGGTTTGGGACGATCTTTCAAGCATTATGGTCCATCCTCCTCAACCTCATCCACTTCACAAATTAATAATCTTACCAAAGATTTAGATGTTGCACGGTGCAAGAATGAGTATATGAGGTCGAGACAGCAAGAGTTGGAGTCCCTCTTAAAGCGACAGTCTCATTTAGAGACACGTGTGCAGAACCAACAGAGGGACCAGGAGGAAAGAATACACAGTGAAGTCCAAGAGAAAGTGTTTTTTAATTTTATGAACTTAGTATTTATGATCTGTACGTTCGAATGTAAATAAAAAATGTTCAAAAATTGGTTCACATTCGAACAAACGTTCGAATGTAATTACACAAAATTATAACATAACGTTCGAATGTACTCACCCTAAAACGAACAAAACATCCGAACGTTTAAACGATTAACATTTGAACTCTTCTTCTTTAACAATCGAACTAACGTCCGAACATTATACCCGTTACATTCGAACGTTGGTTCGTTAACGTTCGAACGAAAATTTGAACATTTATTGCATTTAACGTCCGGACGTATAAACATCCGAACGTAAATATGATACGTTCGAATTATAATTAACGAATGTGAACTTCTGTCATTCGAATGCCAATTGGTCAAGTTGACGTTCGAACATTAGTTTGGACGTCCGAATGTTACTTTCTGTGATAGATCTCAACTATCACAAAAAAGGGAACGTTCGAACATTACACCAAACGAAACACCTCCAACTGTCACTAAAAATATTTTTAGTGACGGTTCAACAGAAAACCATCACTAATTTTTTTCTGTGACGCACAATAGGTGACAGTCGTGGTGATGGTTTCAAACCGTCATCAAATGTCTTTTGTGATGTTTTAATTATATTTTGTGACGGTTTCCTCTGTCACAAAAGGAGAATTGTGTTGTAGTGTCTGCCTAGCTATGGACTATCTCAAAGCACACCACACACTATATATACAGTGATATGCCTTGCCACCATGCTCAAAGACGTGACTTACCGAATTAATTTTGTCCATTTCTTAATATTTCTTTTTTCTTTGCTCTACGCTGGCTTAATTGGGATATTTTTTGGAGTCTCCCTTTCCTATATAAACCCACTTTCACTTTCCAAAATACAAGATTGTTAATTGATCGAGTAACTTCCGTGAGTGAGTAGTAAACATTGTCCAGCAGTTGATCGGATTTTTGGAACTAGTGGATGAAAAGATCGAGTCATGTAGAAAAAGTAGAATTGGATAAATCATCTCGAGCACGCAATTACACGTTTAATTGGTGCATACAAACCATATCACCAATTTAATAAATATTAATTTTATACATGCATGCATATCACCAATTTTCTACATCATGTTGCGACTATCAGCCGAAATTCATATATAAAACAGCGGAAAAAATGGGTCCTCTTTTCTTTTCAGTAGGCGAGACACTGCAAAAACGTCACCGCAAACGTCACCCATCGGTCCGAACCCAATCTTCTACTTAACTTTAAGGATTTAGGATATGTTTGGAAAATATGTTTCACTCAAAATTTTCATCTTCATCTCATCTCATCTTTATACTTTTTCAAATCTCCATACAAAATATAATAAATAATTCAACTTTTTCAAATCCCAATATAACTTTTTCAAATTCTAATTCAATTTTTTCAAATCTCAAAACTAAAAAATAATATTTTAAACTTTAAAACAAAATACAAAATTTTCATCTCATCCTCCAAACATATCCTTAGCATCCTCTGCTGAAAAATTCCATAGACACAACACTACCTGAATAAGTACTACTTCAGCACGTACGCTAGCTCCACCATTACCAATCATGGTGAATCACCACTTCCTCCTCGTAACTTTCCCCGCGCAAGGCCATCTCAATCCTGCCCTCCAATTCGCCAAGCGCCTCATTCGCTTGGGCGCGCATGTCACCTTCGCCACCACCGTCGCCGCCCACCGTCGCATGAACAAAAGCCCTACTCCTGACGGCTTGTCTTTCGCCACCTTCTCTGACGGCTACGACAATGGTGGTCCCAAGCCCGGCTACGATTTCGTGGACTACTTGTCGGAGCTCAGGCGCCGTGGCTCCCAAACTCTCACTGATCTTGTCGTGTCCAGCGCAAACAAGGGCCGAACCTTTACGTGCTTGGTGTATTCTATTCTCCTCCCTTGGGCGTGCGACGTGGCCCGTGAACTTCACCTCCCGTCGGCGCTTCTTTGGATTCAACCTGCCACCGTTTTGGGCATATATCACTACTACTTCAACGGCTATGGAGATGTCATCAGGAACATCCCCGATCCTTCATTTTCGATAGAATTACCCGGACTACCGTCGCTCACTAGTCGTGACCTTCCCTCTTTTATGGCTGATTTGAGCAAGAACACTTTTGCACTTCCACTAGTACAAGAGCATTTTGAAGAACTCGGTAAAGAAAGCAACCCCAGAGTACTAGTCAATACCTTTGATGCATTAGAACCCGAGGCGTTGCGAGCGATCGAGAGGTTTAGTTTTACTGTGATTGGACCGCTAATTCCATCTGCTTTTTTGGACGGAAAAGATCCATCCGACACGGCTTTTGGCGGAGATCTTTTCCAAGGCTCCAAGGATTACATAGAATGGCTGAACTCTAAGCCCGGTTCATCGGTTATTTACGTGTCGTTTGGAAGCACGTCGATTTTAGCAAAAAACCAGATGGAGGAAATCGCGCGTGGATTGTTGGATTACGGCTGTCCCTTCTTGTGGGTCGTAAGAGCTAATGAAAATGGAGAAGAGAAGGAAGAAGATAGATTGAGTTGCAGGGAGGAATTGGAACAAAAGGGGAAGTTTGTGCAATGGTGCTCTCAGGTGGAGGTTCTGTCACATCCTTCAGTGGCATGCTTTGTGACACATTGCGGGTGGAATTCGACTTTGGAGAGTTTGGTTTCTGGGGTGCCATTGGTGGCGTTTCCCCAATGGGCAGATCAGGGGACAAACGCAAAGCTGGTTCAAGACGTGTGGAAAATAGGCCTAAGGGTGACAACAAATAAGGATGGGATTGTTGAAGGTGATGAGATCAAGAGGTGCTTGGAATTGGTTCTTGGAAATGGAGAGAGAGGGGAAGAAATGAGAAGGAATGCTAAGAAATGGAAGGATTTGGCTAGGGAGGCTGCCATGGAAGGTGGTACTTCGTACAACAATCTTAAAGCTTTTGTGGATGAGATTGGGGAAGGACCGGAAGGTTGTTAAAAATGGTACTTACATACCTTTGCTGATGAAGGCTTGAAGGGTTAGTTTTTTCTTCTTCTAATTTTTTTTTTTTTTTTTTTTTTTTATATAATGAAGGGTTTGTTTGTTTTGGATTGATCTAATGTTTTTTTTCTCCTTTTTTTCTTCTTTTTTTTTTAATAATAACGGACCACATTCCATTACATTTATAAAAGAGAACGTACAAAGTTGAGTTAAAAAGCCAATTACAAACGTTAATAGTTTTACAGTACACTTTCGTGACTGACATGGTCTAGTCCAGACGGCACGACTCTATCTAAGATAGAGTTACCAAAGCGCCATACCCAAATAATCGAAGTATGGAGCACCAACCCCACCAAAAGCACCGCCTAAGCGGAAGGGGGGACAACTCCATTCAGACTAAGGTCCGAAGGCACTATATTTTTGTGGTTTTTTATTATCTTGAAAGTAAAGACAGAACATAAATAAACTACATTGTGAAACACTGTAAAAATAGAAAAATAGTGCACAAAAACATTGCTGAGGGGAAAACCGACAGTCGATCTTAGGAGATCCAGAGTCGTTGGTTCAGGAACAGCCACGCGTTGCAGCGGCAGAGGGCTTCTTCGACCAGTGCGTGGGGCTACGTGCCACTCCGATCGAGGCCGCATTTGGTGGTCATGTCGATCGGCGGCTGGGCAACCTCCTGGTGGGGCATGTGTTGGCTAATGGGTGTTGGAAAAGCTCGAATGGTGATTCTCCCTTTATTTCGCCTGAAAAAAAAAACACAAAAAAATAAAACCTAAACACTACTCAAGAGGAAAACAGAGAGGGGGAGGGAGTGAATGACAGGGAAGGAGCCTAAACTCCCACCCCCTCTAGCTGATTCTGAAGTTTGGGAAGTTTAGAGAGAAGGGAGAGCGTTTAGAGAGAGAGAGAGAGCGTTTCCCGTGAGTTTTATTTTAGCCCTTCTCCATTTTTTCTTTAGGATGACTTCATGGACACTACAACAAAATTGGCCTTTTGCTGAGACAACCTTTGCCGCAATAGTCATAAAAAATTGCCATGAAAGAGCAATACTAGTAAAACACCACGGCCACATGTTTGTAGATAAAAATCGCCAATTTACGTATGAAATTTGGCAAAAGTCCAATTTGTCGCAAATGTACACTTATTACAGCAACCCCAATTGTTGCTAATAAGAAAAAAAAAACTATCACAAATGTTAACGTATACAATTTAGAAATTTATACAATTTAGGACTTCTCTCTGTTAATATTAGTTGTACAGATTATATTACCATGTATATAGGCTGAATATTAGGAATCAGTTAGATTTTCCCATGCATAGCATATTATCTACTTTCCTTGTATAGATTGGGATTAGGCTGATAATTGAGGGGCTGAACGGTTAGAGCCAGTTTTTCCAAAAAGCTTTCTTTGTATTTCTGGTTTCCCTAGTACTTTGACATGGTATCAAGAGCAAAGTTCGTAACTCTTGCCTGTTTCAATTTTTGTTTTCCATCTTTGGGTATTTTGGAACCATTTGTTGTTGGTTTCTAGTGAGCTTGTGGATCTCAGTGCTCCAAGTTATGTGTTTCTGGTTCCCAGGAAGCTGTCGGCGCTTTCTGTTGCAATTCCTGGTTAGGTTCTGAATCTCAGTTGTGTTTGTGCCAATTTCTTGCTTCTCGTCTACATTTTAGCGCCGTCTGTAGAGGTGTTTTTTGAATCTGCTTGGTGATTATCGCACTCTGTTTTTAGAGTGTATTGTGGATTTATGAGGTTGTCAACACCTTCTATAAGTGATTTGTGGACTGCAAAACGTTGTATTGCTTGTGGGTGATAGTTTCCCAGACTATTAGTGCTATCTGGAGCTGTTTGGTGCCTATCGGCGAGGTTTATGTAACATTTTGGGCTGTCGGCATTTGGTGTGCATGTGTAGGTGTTTCTGTCAGCACAGTAAGTGGAGGAGTGGGCAGGTATTCTTTTTGGCTAGACTTATTATTTTTTATAGGCATCGTGACTTCTGAATCATTTGCCATGAAATTCACGGGTAAGAACTAGTCTGCCTGGGAATTTCAATTTCATTTATTTATTATGGGAAAAGAATTATGGGGTCATATAGATGGGAGTGATCCCGCACCTCGACATGTCAAGACTTTGTCATAGTGGGAAATCAAGGATGCTAGGGTCATGACCTGAATCCTTGGCATTCTCTAGCGTCATTCTCTATGTAGTACATAAGCAACTAAACTAGAAATATAACTACACTTCACTTGGAACACTCTCATTCCATCCCTAGGCTCTTACGTGCCCTTAACTATGTTAAAACCCTCGAGGACCCACATACAGTCACTACATCTTCCAACTAGACGTTCTACTTCGAGTGCTTATCCACTAGAGTGAACCTCATGATTCACCTTAGAGTTAAGACACTAAGACCTTCATCTTATTCTTCTTATTAATCTCATCTCGATGCATGACTTAGACCGAATAAGTCACGCTTCCCAGCCTAGACAATACATACGTCACTTCTTACATTCGAGCTTACACTTCCTCATCGTCATCATCATTCTCATCCATGGATATCACACTACTCTAAGCCAACTCTGAGGCTCAAACATCGGGTACCTATGATTAGGACAGATTACCCATTACACATGGTAAATCTGTCTGGCACATATGTCTCACTAGATTACACATGTACCCTACCTCCTTATCACTTAAGATCAACATATAATACGCTGACCACCTGTTTTTATAAATAAGCCCATACTCCGATACCAACATTCTCTTAACCCGGCTAGCATGACTCTTCATGCTACCCGTCCCTCTTGACAGTTCATCCCAACACTTAACACGACAAGACTTCATTCATAACTACACCTTAGGTCACGTCATGTAACTCAAGACTACTCCCAAGCTACATCGTGACCTTGTCACATAACCTGACATCCCACTACGTCATTTCTACGCCAACTCCTAACTCATCATGAGTACGGTCCCTCACATACTCCTGTCACATCCTGACATCTCGTCACGTTTCCCGCTACGTCGCTTACACTAACTCCTCACTCATCACAAGCATGACTTCTTGTTAACCTTGTCACTTCGTGACATTCCCCCATCATGCTTCCGCCATAAGTCACTTTTACACTACTCTTATACTATTCTGTCACTTCACACATACTCACAATCATAAGTCAACTACACGGTGACACCTATCACCTCAAATTACATGCCACATCACAGCTATTTCGGGAAAATATTGCACAGTTCTCAACACTATTCATCACGCTCTACACTCATCAACTACACAAGCATCATTATCTTCATGACACGCCACATGATGTATCACTTCACCTCATGGAGTACACTTCACGTCTACTCCATTCACACACGCTACGCTACATCACCATTACAGCATACACGTTATATGGTGCGTCACTCCACCACATAGAGTACACTCGACGTGTACTCTCTTCACATTATGCAACACTACACAGAATACACTTCACATGTACTCTTCCCATTCCACAATACGCCAGGAGGAAAAATTTCATGTATACTGTCCTTATTCCACACTATGCCACGAGAGCACACTTTACGTGTACTCTCTTCCCAATCCACACAATGCCACGTCACCATTGCATCACATACTTCACAACCACACTTCACAGCACAGTCCACAACACTACACAACACACTTCACAATTACGCCCAATACTTCACGTGCACTGCTACACTTCACATCACACTACACAGTGAACTCCACAATACCAACAACACAGTCTACAATCCAACCAACCAACTAACATAAATAACGAGAAAAATGAAAAGAGAGTTATACCATCGATGGGATAACACGTGCGTTGCTCGCTATTCGACATAGCCAGTGGCATCGAAAGCCACTAGCTTGAGCGGTAGTGGTCACTACCGTGACCTTACAATTGGACTATCTCGAGGACCAGATCTAAGATTTTGGCTACTAGATCTAGGTTGTGCGAGGGTGGCCGACCTGGTAGGGAGTCCATGGGTGGCAGCTAAGGCCGTGTACAGTGGTAGTTAGCCACGTATAGTGGCTGTCCACCTTTTCTGGTGGATGTTTGGGCGTTTGGATAGATAGGTGTGGTCTTGGAAGGGCTCATGGTGGCCTCGTGGTGGTGATGAGGGTTGAAACACAACAGATCTAGGCAGTGCAAGATGAAGAAAACACGTGAGATCGGGGCATGCGTGAGGGGTAGATCAGGGCTATGGGTGGCTGGGGTAGCCGATGGTGGCTAGAGGAGGCTCGAGATGGCAGCTGGAAGCTATGGATGGTGACGTACAGCAGATGAGGTGGAGGAACCAGTGCATGTTAAGGCTACGTGCATGTGATGGGAGTGGGAAGAGGGGGTTGCCGTGGGCTAGGTTCTACAGTAGGCTTAGTGTAGTGGTTGTTGGCGGTGGTGCAATGGCATGGGTGGCAGTGGCGGCAGCGCTAGGCTGGGGTGAGTGAACTCATGAGAGAGGAGAAACGGGGAGGAGAGGGAGATGTCGTGGGCTGGGTTCGTCAGAGGTGGTCACCAGTGTGAGGTGGTGGAGGTGTGGTGCTTCAGTGGTGGCCAATGGTGGTGCTAGTAGTTTAGGGAGGGGCTTGCGTGTAGCTGAGGGATGGCTATCGGAGGAGCTTCAACGGTGGGGGATGCTCACCTGCGTGATGGGAGGCCAGTGAGTTGATCAGTGGCGCCGCATGGTGGCCCACGACGGCGCTGGGGCTGAAGAAGGAAATCGGGTAAGGGAGAGGGAGAGGGGGACACCCACGTGAGCTGAGGGAGAAGAGAGAGAGAGGGAAAGCGAAAGTGAGGGAGAAAAAGTGGGAGTTAGGGTTTTAATCACAGCCCTTCATCTTGGGATCTTCAAAACGATCTAACGGTAGATTTTAAATACTGATTTGAAAATGCGTAAGCATTAACTTAACTAAAAGTACTAAGAGAAATTAAGATAGAATATTATTTAAACTAAAATTTAGTTTATAAAATAATATTCTTTCATCATTAATAAAATGATGAATTCTTGTTTAATATCTTTAAGAGAATAAAATCATCTAATTAATTAGAGTTTTCAATATAATTTAAATCCCATAATATTTTAAATAACTAAAATCATGTTGATAAAATGATTTTCTACAATTATAATATTTTTGGAGTTCTTCAAAAATATTATAATTGTCTTACTTAAAATCAAGTTTGGTCCAATAACACTGGAAATACCCCATATAAATATTTCTAGGGCATTTAAAATATTCGAGGGCTTTAAAACACTAGGCTTGGTTTAAAATAGACTGCTATATTTAAAACACAACTTCAATATCTAAAACACATAGATGAGACTCGTGACCAATCGAAAGAAAAATGAGCGAATTGTTACACTAACCCTAACACATGAAGTTAAGAGTGTGTAACTGTAACGCCCCGTCCTTGTTATGAGACTTTTTAGAAAATAGTTTTAGAGAAAAGGAGACAGGAGTTACTATAACTTTTAAAATTTTTGCTTTCATACACAGGGTGTAAGACTCTATATTATATTATAAAATAAAAAGTGTTTGAGAATAAAAGAGATTTACAGTTGAAAACATCAATCTTAAAATAAAAGCGCCTCTCATACAATTAAAACTCTCATGCCTAGACTTCCGTGCTCTTCCCCTTGGGCCGTGTCTGTCCTGATGAGTTCTACTCATTTAGTTCCTGTGGGGGAGGGGCATACATAAAAATTAAAATAAGTAGAATACTCAGTAAGTATTACTTCATACAGTTAAAATATACTAACATCGATTTTCATTCATGCATTCATCACTCCATACATACCTTACGTACATAAGACATACATTCATTTTGAAAACATCACTATATGGGATTTTTTTCTTAAAGGGGCTTTCTTTTTGTAAAACATTTCTCCCATCTGTGCCTTCATTTCTTAAAGAACTCAACACATTCATACATTCTTTCTTATCACTTTCTTTTAGCTGGTACACACTATTACACCCTGTGTGATAAGGTTAGCAGTCTTCCTTTGGACCTGGATTCCGTCCATGGCCACAAGTTGGGAATCCCTTTCAGTCAGGGTGCAGCACTAGGTGCACTACTAGTACTACTTACCTGGCATTACAATCTGCCCATTTCTTTGGTACCCTTTCATTCAGTCATGGCTGTTACGTATTTTCATACATTAAAACATTCATTTCCTTTCAATCCTTTCTTTCTTTCATTCAGTCCTTTTCATTTATCAGTTCATTCATGGAAAAACATCATTTAAAAGTATGAACTTAAACATCATCTTTCATGGCATCCATAAAGCATCAGTTCATAGAGGTATTTTAAAAAACTTTCTTCGCATCGTTTAAAACATCACTTAAAGTATAAGGCATAAGCCTTACATCTCATTTCATGAAAATACATACAATACATACTACGTATAGTCATTCATTCACATGCATACACTTAATACTCGGGTTGCATAAACAGGGGCTGCCAAAAAAGGCCATACATACATATATCTTTAAACACTTAGCACGCTTTTTCATAAAACATCCTTTCATTTCATTTTGTAAAGTATTGTAAAGGAAAAGTATTTCATTTTCATTTCATATCATTTAGAAAACTCTAGAAGAGTATGAACGTTATACTTACCTAAACTCCATGCTACTTTCATATCTTGCAGTCCATTCATGTGTATGTTAGATGAAAACCTACATGCATACATATAACCTTAGTTTCATTCTCTATCTAGTACATAAGCAATTAAACTAGAAATAGAATTACACTTCACTTAGAACACTCTTCTTCTATCCCTGGGCTCGTACATGCCCTTTACTATGTTAAAACCTTCAGAATCCACTTACGGTCACTACCTCTTCCAAACTCGACATTCTACTTCAAGTGCTTTCCCACTAGAGTGAACCCCATGATGAACCTTAAGGTTAAGATACTAAGGCTTTCATCTTATTCTTGTTATTAACCTCATCCTGATGCATGACTCAGACAAACTAAGTCACGCATTTCAACCTACACAATACATATATCATTTCCTACATTCGACTGTACGCTTCCTCATCGTCATCATCATTCTCATCCATCCATATCACATGACTCTAAGTCAACTCTGAGGTTGAAACATCATATACTCATGCTTAGGACAGATTACTCATTACATATGGTAAGTCCGACACATGTGTCTAATCAGACTGCACATGTACCCTACCTCCTTATCACTTAAGACCAACATATAACACGTTGATCACCTGCATGTATAAACAAGCCCATACTCCGATACCAACATTCTCTTAACCCAGCTAGCATGACTCTTCATACTAATCGTCCCTCTTGACAGTTCATCTCAATACTTAACACGACAAAACTCCATTCATAACTATACCTTACGTCATGTCATATAACTCGAGACTACTCCCAAACTACACCGTGACCTTGTCACGTCACCTGACATCTTGCTACGTCATTTCTACGCCAACTCCTAACTCATCATGAGTAAGGTTCCTCACGTACTCTTATCACATCGTGACATCTCGTCACGTTCCAACTACGTCGCTCTTACACTAACTCCCCACTCACCACAAGCACGACTTCTTATTTAACCATGTCACTTCATGAAATTCCCCCGTCAAGCTTCCACTTTTATGTCACTTCACACATACTCCCAGCCAGTCAACTACACGGTGACACCTGTCACCTCAGGCTACAGGCCACATCACAGCTACTTCGGGACATTGATCCATAGTTCCTGACACTACTCATCACACTCTACACTCATCAACTACACAACCATCCTTATCCTCGTGACACGCCACACAGTGTATCACTTCAGCTCATGGAGTACACTCTGTGTGTACTCCTTTCACGCACGCAACGCCACATGACCACTACGGTATACACGCCATATGGTGCATCACTCCACCACATGGAGTACACTCAACGTGTACTCTTTCCATTCAATGCCATGTCACCATTACAGCACATACTTCACAACCACACTTCACAGCCCAGTCCACAACACTACACAGCACACTTCCCAACTACGCCCAATACTTCACGCACACCGCACATCACATCACCACACTACACAGCGAACTATACAAATACTCACAACACAATCCATTACCTAACCAACCAACTAACATAATGACGAGGATAAGGGAAAGAGAGTTATACCATCAATGGAATAACTTGTACGTTGCTCGTTGTCCGGCATGGCCAGTGGTGTCAGAAGCCATGAGCTTGGGCGGAAGCGGTCACTACCGTGATCTTACAACGGGACTATTTTGGGGACCAAATCTAGGATTTTAGTTGATAGATCTGGGCTATGTGAGGGTGGTCAACATGGTGGGGAGTTCGTGGGTGGTGGCTAAGGCCGTGTACAGTGGCGATTAGCCACATACAATGGCTATCCACCGTGTATGGTGGATGTTTTGGCGTTTAGATAGCTAGGTGTGGTCTTGGAAGGGCTCATGGTGGCCTCGTGGTGGCGGTAAGAGACAGAGCATGGTGGATCTAGCCGTGTACAATGCATCTGAGAGGGTGAGGGTGCGTGTGAGGCTAGGGGCGGCTAGGAACTATGGCTAGGCATGGAGGGGCTGAGGGAGATGCGATGGTGATTGTGGTGGTATTGAGGTGGCGGCACGGTGGCTGGAGGCAGCGGATCTAGCCATGCATGGGAGAGAGCCCGTGAGAGAGGGAGAGAGCGTGCAGGAGGATGGAGGCTCAACTAGGCATGGGGGTGGATAGGGGAGGTCGTCAATGGGAGGAGAAGCTTCTAGCGATGGTGCAGTGGCTGTGGGTGGCGGAGCTCGACCATGGGTATGGTGAACCCGTGAGGGAGAGAGGCTGCTGTGAGGGACTGGGTTTGATGGGATGGTGCTCGTCAGCATGAGGGGGAGCTGCCATGGTGGTCGGTGACGTCGTTGGTGCCGCATGGCAGCGTTGGGTGGGGTTTCTTGGAGGAGAAGCCATATAGGTAGGGGGAAACCATTTCAGGTGGAGGAGAGAGAGACTCGTGGTGGCTGGGTCCAGCGGAGGAGGAGGAGGCCGGTGAGGTGGAGCTGATGCCGGTGACAGCGCTGCAGGTGGCGATGCACTATGGCTACGCTGAGCTGAGAAATGAGACCGGGTAGGGGAGAGGGAGAGGTGCAGCATGAGCTGAGGGAGAGGAGAGAGAGAGAAGGAAAAAGTGAGGCAGAAAAAGAGGGAGCTAGGGTTTTAATCCTAACCCTGCATCTTGGGATCTTAGATCTGATCTAACGATGGGTTTTAAATACTAATTTGAAAATGCTTAAACATTAATTTAACTAAAAGCACTGAGAGGAATTAAGATAAAATATTATTTAAACTAAACTTTAGTTTATAAAATAATATTCTTTCATCATTAATAAAATGATGAAGTCTTATTTAATATCTTTAAGAGAATAAAACCATCTAATTAATTAAAGTTTTCAACATAATTTAAATCCCATAATATTTTAAATAACTAAAATCTTTTAGATAAAATGATTTTCTACAATTATAATATTTTTGAAACTCTTCAAAAGTATTATAATTGTCTTACTTAAAATCAGACTTGGTTCAATAACACTGGAAATACCCCATATAATTATTTCTAGGACATTTAAAATATTCGAGGGCTTTAAAACACTGGGCTTGCTTTAAAATCAACCGCTATATTTAAAACACGGCTTCAGCATCTAAAATGCATAGACAAGACTCATTATCTATTGAAAGAGAAATGAGTGGGTTATTACAGTAACAACCATAAGGATATGAGGTTAAGGAAAAGAATGTTTCTTTTATGCTTTGAGGTTAAGGAAATGAACATTGCTTTATTGCTTTGAGGTTGATGTTTATGTAGATGAGGTAATGTTTCTTGAGAATGTTATTGTTAAATGAAACCTAGACTGCTATTATATTAATTGCATAATGTGGTTTTGATTGATTATTTGACTCATTTTAGTATTTTTTTATGATTTCTCCACCTTAGGTGAGGAAGATTTTTAGGATGTTGTTCAGGTGGATGACTTGGAGGCTTGAGGCACCTAGGATTTTCAGATCTATTTACAATTTTAAGTGATATTTTGTAGCACGTCTGTTTTGTTTTCCTTTAATAAGTGTTACATACAACTTTTACTAAAATATTCTGTTTTTTCATAAATGTTATGAGATATTTTATATTTGGCACTAAAGTGTGAATGTTTTAAGTTTAGCAGCATTTAGTTTATCTAGAACTGATTTTATTACATTATGTCTATTGACTTACTTTGACTTATTGCAACATTTAAATATTGTTTTTTTATTTTAAATTTGTCATTTACTATCACTGATTATCGTTCGAATGAAAAATATTCAGTTCAAATGGTACTTATTAATTATTACTGTTCGAATACTTTTTCTGCCATCCAAAACCATTCGAATGCAAATGAAATTGTCACAGCGGTTTGAATGGATTACTAGTGCGTTCAAAAACTCTGCACGTTTGATCATTCGAACGCATACTGTTACGTTCGAACCAGTTTTTTATCATTTGAATGGAGAATAAACCATTCGAACAAGGTTCCTCGAACTAAGCGTTTAACAGAATTTTTAATTCGAACATTTTTTCAAGGGCATTCAATCGGATTATGTATGTTTGAACACAAATCATCTTGTTCAAACAACAAGAAAGAGTTCAAACACTTGCTTCATTCGAACATGATAAAAGAAATTGGTATCATTCGAATTAAATTACCAACTTGTTCAAACAGTTAACTGATTGTTCAAATCGATAATATTCAGTTTGGACAGTTTTTTAGGATGAAACAGTTTCATGCTAAAAAGAATTTTAGTCCGAATGGTAGAAAAAAAAATATTCATCTTCAAAAAACTTTTGAGAAAGATTTTGGGAGATAAAATTGAGACGAAAATTTTTATCTTTAATAATCTTTTGAAAAAAAAAATCATATTTTTTAGGACGAAAATTTTTGTACCAAAAAATGCAATCTCTTGCAGTAATGTCAAGGCTTTTCCAAATCCCAGATTCGCGATATATTTTTTTCCTGGCTTGGATGAGGTATTACTGTATATGTAGTCAATGGAGATATTTTTTGCATAGTAAGTCTGTACAGTAGTAGTTATTATTGGTGGTATGACCCACTTGATGACTTTTGAAATGAAGGCACCTGTGGAGCTAGAAACAAACATATTTTTGGTCTAAAGTTTTGCCTATGTGGTCCTACCAGATCCGACCACAGACAAACTCTGAATTCAGTCGAAAGAATTTCATTTTCCTCCAATACCATGCAGAGGCAACTCACTCAATAATGTTGCTTGTACTAAAAGTCAAAATTGAAAAGATAAAGATAAGATCAATTATGTCCATGGCCTTTCATGTGTGTATATCAGTCTCCGATCCACTAATAAAGGCAATTAAAGCCATTGCATCAGCAACCAAATGCATTCTAAATTGCTAATCAAGGAAAGAAAAAATAAAGGAAGAAATTAACCACCATGAACAACCACCACCACCACCACCATTTCCTTCTCATATGCTTACCTGCCCAAGGCCACATCAACCCTACACTCCAACTCGCCAAGCGTCTGATAGACGCCGGTGCAGCTGTCACTTTCGCCACCACCGTCCACGGCCTCCGGCAGCTCAAAACCTTCCCTTCCCTGGAGGGTTTATCCTGTGCCTCTTTCTCGGATGGTTTCGATGACGGAATCAAGCCCACGAACGACGCCTCCCACATCATTTCCGAGATCAAGCGCGTCAGCTCCCAAACACTAACCGACCTGATTCGACGCCTCTCGGACGAGCACCGGGGAGTCACCTGCTTGATCTATACCGTTCTCATGCCATGGGCTGCTGAAGTCGCACGCCAAGTGGGAATACCTTCTGCTTTTTTTTGCATCCAGTCCACCGCAGCTTTAGCCATAATCCACCATTATTTCAACAGCCAAGATTGTGTGTTTGAGAGCTTTGGTTCTGAGCCTCCCAATTCTGTCCAATTACAAGGTTTACCCCCCTTTGCATCCACAGAATTGCCTTCCTTTCTCTTGCCGACCAGTCCACACGCTTCAATCATCCCTTCCTTTAAAGAACACATCCGGACCCTGGAAAAAGATCCGAATCCATGCGTGATCCTCAACACCTTTGCTGCTCTAGAAGGTGACGCAATCAAAGTAGTCGCTAGTATGAATCCGATAGCACTCGGACCACTGATTCCGTCTGTGTTGTTCAACGGAAAAGGTAGCCAATCCGATGCATCTTCTTTGGGATGTCAGTTGTTCGAGAGCAGCACTGAGGATTATCTTAATTGGCTGAACTCAAAGCCAGATCACTCGGTGGCTTATGTGTCTTTCGGAAGCATGGTTCCGATGCAAAGAAAGCAAACGGAAGAAATTTTGCATGGACTTAAAGATTCAGGCCGACCATTCTTGTGGGTAATCCGATCTTTAGAGCCGACGATGGAAGGACAAGAATCAGTGGGTCATGATGTGGTAATGAAGAGGTTGAAGGAAGAAGGGCAAGGATTGGTCGTGCCATGGTGCTCACAAGCGGAGGTGCTATGCCACCATTCGGTGGGGTGTTACGTGACGCATTGCGGTTGGAACTCGACACTGGAAAGTATAGGGGCAGGGGTGCCAATGGTGGCATGTCCACATTTTTCTGACCAACTTACGAACGCCAAGTTGGTGGAGGACGTGTGGGGAATAGGTGTTAAAGCAGGGGTGGATGAAGAAGGGGTTGTGAGAAGGGAAGAGATCAAGAGGTGCTTGGAGATGGTGATGGGACGTGGAGGGAAAGGGGAAGAGATCATGAGGAATGTCAAGAAATGGAAGAGTTTGGCTTTGCAAGCAGTGGAGGAGGGTGGTTCTTCACACAAAGATTTCAAGCTTTTCATGGAAAAGTTTAGGTAAATTTTGATGCAAGACGAACAAAGATCCTAATGTATGAGAATTTTACTTGAATAATTCGAATTAACCTGGTCTCCTGATGGGAATGGTTAATTAATTTTTCTAAAACTTAATTAACTATTTGTGGGAGGAAGTTAATTAATTAGTGTAGTTAAGCTGCATTTGGTTCTCAAATTCAGTTATGCTCAATTGAGTTCAGTCTAATTTTAAATTGAGTCTAACATTCAAACATCCAACTCTAAATTATTAAACTCATCTCAATTCAAAACATTTTTATACGTGGGACTCACAATCTTTTTCAACTTAAAACATCTTAATATGTATGATTCACAATTTTTTTCAATTTTTCATAAAAATTAAGAAACTCATATTAACATTCAAACACACTCTCAACTCAGTTAAGATGGACTCCATATAACTCTTTCCACTACTCAGCTCACTACTATTTATAAAGAAATCAGCTCAGCTCAACCTTAAATAACCGATAGGAATTTATTTAATTGATAATAACTTATCCACCTATGTAAACACTACGTGGGTCGTGGGTACCCATTTACTAACAGCATGTATATTGAAATGCTATGAGATTGAAGGAGTAGTAATTAGGATGTAGAGGAAGGTGGTTGTTTCAATGGTTAGTGATTTATCTCAGTCACAGCCACTTCGTTGAATGTTGGATTAAAATTGATGACCAGTTGTTGGCACAGACGTACTAGGACCGCTAACTGGCCGCAAATGATAAAAAAAAGACAGCTCGTTGTGAAGCTACCAAGCCAGGCAAGCCTTTTCAATTTCAAGCAAGCCTTAGATAAATACTCTGAAAAGTTGTTTTGAATACCCAACAGAAACAAAAAAAGAACAGAACAGTTATAAAATGCGGAAGGACATTTCTCAAGATCCGGCTTTTTCCATCTCAAATACAAGCTTTCGTTCAGTACGTATTAGATAATCATGTGCCATATATATTCGCTGGGCACCGCTTAGCGCGCTCATATCATCCATGGACATTCAGTATATCAATTTGCCAAGAAAAAGAGAAATGTTTGTACTGAAAAAAAAAATTATAAATTGGTACGGTTTGATGCCGTGCTTTAGGTTGTAAAGCTCTTCTCAAATGACATTTTGATGCACATTTTGGATAGGGTAATGCTAGATGTTGGTACGTTTTCTAGCGATGCCTAGTATGCATTTATAAGGGATGAGATGTCCTATATGGCATGATTATAGGGCACGATTGTTGGTGCTCAATATAGTATGATACCTTCATGAGCATGATTTTATCGTTGATAGTGTCCTTCAGACACCGGTATCTCGTGCAAAGATATCTCCATGAATCCCGATCGTAGAGGGATACAATTGGTTGAGATTCATTGTTGAGTACGAGGTCTTCCCAAGACTTTATCTTTTAGTCGCCCTCAATCCCATGAATCCCTCATGACTATGCCATTGGCTGCCAGCTACTCTTTCGTCACCAATAGTGTGTATTTCTACCTTCGTCGCAGTCAAGTAGGTCTCCCGCTCCACCAACATGCCAAAGGTTAGCAGTGAGAACTATTAATACACGAGCATGCAACCGAGGTTAACACTCTCATAGGCACAGGCGACCAAGGCTAACGAACGTGTATGTGATCGGAATTAGCATTCGCCAAAATAGCGGTTGAGCAAACCTCTCACAACTAAAAAGCTAAGCCTAGCAACATATGTAAGTTAAGCACTAGTGACCAAAATTAACGCACGCGCATGTTGAGCACCAACAAATGGGTTAGCCTAGCAACAAATGGGTTAGCCTACACCACAATAGCAAACGAGCAAATCTCCCTCAACAAAATAGCTAAGTATAGCAACATGAGCCAACTAGGCACAAGCAACCAATGTTAACCCATGCACATGTGATTGGGGCTAGCCTTTGCCACAACAGTAGTTAAGCGAATCTCCTGCATCAAAACAACTAAGAGCATTGGCATTGACTTCATCAAAAGTCTAGCCAAATGTAAAATTTGGTGAATTTCATCAAAAAATAGTTACATTGGATTAGCCAAAGAGATAAGTGGGAAGCTTTGAGCTATAGTAAATGGATGTGTTTCTTCAAATTTGAATGGCTACTGTTCACTCATAAAATCTATTTTTTATTCACTTTTAATCTCCAAAGGTCTTTTTTATTCACGTTTAATCTCCAATCGTCTTGTAATAATAATGTAAGAATCAAATTAAATTATTAATTAACATATGATTAGTGTAATTATAAAATATAAAAAAAATAAAAATATTATTTTTAAAAAAATAATATTATATTATTATTTTGATGAATTCAATGGCTAATCCAATGTGAAGTTATGGATAATGAGATTTTAGATATATGAAAAATATGTACTTTTCATCAAAATTTGAAGATGAATTTGATGAGTCCAATGCTAATGCTCCTAGCAAGATTTGCAAGCAAAGCATAGGCGACCAAAGGTAACGTGCATCTAACCAAAACTAGCCTTAACCACAGTAGCATTCGACAAACCTCTTGTTGATGTCATGTTTCGCGGGCTTAGGCAACTTCTCGCAGGCAGTGTATGAGTGATCACCTGCACAATCACAAAAAGGGGGGACCTCGGGGTCCATTGATCCTCCGATACTTAAGTCTGTAATTGTTGATGGAGATGGTGAATCGTAGCCAAGAGATGAATATAAAATGACTGATGATAGATTTGTTTAGACTTGGTACCATTATCTCTCATTATTATTCTTTTTTGGCTTGATGCTGGTTGTGCCTTATTTATACCTGCCGACTTGGTCTCCATGATAAAGGAGCGTTGGATAGTAGTGGATGATATGCCAGTGCTGTCTATTCGCCGAGCTACCTTCATGGTGTCAATTCGCCGAGCTAGTAAGTGTTCTGGATCGTTATATGTTGCTCGGGTCTTGGGCCGCATTAAATGCGGCATGGCTTTTACTCTGGGCCGCATTGAATGCGGCATGGTTTTCACCTTATGCTGCATTGAATGTGACACACCTTCTATTCTGGGTTCCTTCCTGCCTCATTAATGTTGAGTGTGATTCGTCGTGATTTCCCTTATCTGGTAATGAGTGCTGCGTTCCTTCCTTCTCAAGCTTCGCCCGTACTCCCTGTTGTGATAATGACTCAATCCGGGTATCACACCCGCTCTCTGGCCTGTGTACTATTATTTGGCCCAGACTATGCCACGTACCTGGGCTCTATCCCGGCTCATACATCTAGCCTGGTTCAACCTAGACCTTATATCTAGGTTGTAACCTGGGCTCTGCCTTAAATCCAATATAGGAGATCTTCCCCCTCCACACCTCCCACAACCAAACAGTTAAGCCTAGCAACCTACTCTAGCTAAGCATAGGCCACCAAGGCTAATGCACATGCATACAACCTCCTTTGCCACAATGTCAGTCGAGCAAACCTCTTGCAAAGAAACAACTAAGCCTAGTAACATATAGGGGCCAAGAACAACTGACCAAGGTTAGTGCATGCGCATGCCACTGGGGTTAACCTTTGCCACAATAGCATTCAAGCAAACCTCCTGCAACGAAATAACTAAGCCTAGCAACATATGTGGGATAAGTACAGACGACTGTGGCTAATGCACGTGCATGCGACCAAGACTAGCCTTTGCCACAATAGCAGTACCTCCTGCAATGAAACAGCTAAGCCTAGCAACATATATGGGCCAAGGATAGTTGACCAAGAATAACACATGAGCATGTGACCGGGGCTAGTCTTTTCCACAATGGCAGTTGAGCAAACCTTACACAACAAAACAACTAAGCTTGGCAACATACGTAGGCTAAGCGTAGGCCACCATGGCTAAAGCACATGCATGCGACCGAAATTAGCCTTTGCCACAATATCGGTCAAGCAAACCTCCAACAACAAAATAGCTAAGCCTAACAACATACGCAAGCTATGCATAGGCGACCAAGGCTAATGCACACATATACGATCGAGTTAAGTTTAACAGTCTTACAGAGTAAAGATACATGCCCAAGGTCAACCCACGGCCTAAGTGTCCTAACACTCATGCTCTCAGGCCTGGTCTAGGTCACTCTGGATCTTTGCCAAGGAAGACCTCTTTGAGGCCAAGGCGTGCCAAAGCTTCAATATATATCTCAGCATTCAACATGACTATTTTTAATTCCTGCACGCGTGAGTAGTTGCCTAAGCGGGATTAAGCTTCCTGTCATCGTTATTTCTCCTCCACCACCTCAAAGAGTACTGCTTGAAGGGCTCCTTCCATGAACGAGTGAGAAGACTGCACCTTCTCCTCTAGGCCGAATTGGCGCCAGACAACCAACTAAGCAAGAGAAGATAGACCCTGCAAGGAATGGCCAAGGACAATTATGAACATAATCAGGTAACTAGGCGTGCAAGTCGCCAAGTTCCCTAGCTATCTTGGCAATGAGTGGGTCGAAAGACACACCTGCTTCTGGGACAAATGAAATGAGAAGTACTCAGGTGGAGTCAAAAGTCCCGTGGCGAGTCGCATGAAAGAAACCAAAACTGCTCTGTTTTAACTTACAGAAGCAGAGTATATTTTCATATATTTATAAACGGAGTAGTTACATTCGGATGAGATCAAACGTAAGAGAATCTAAGTTGTTAGAACGGAACCCAACCAATACAGATTACAAATATTCAAATACAAGATAGAAACGTTGGAGATAAACTCGGAGACGTAGTTCACTGGAGGAAACAACGTAACTTCACTGGTTTGTCGTTGAGTTCATTTGAATATTTGATTTATCATTATTATCACTAACATTCCCCCGCAAACTGGCGGGAAGATCAGAGATGGCCAGTTTGTCACGAAGAAAACAAAATTTATCAGCTGTATGCCCTTTGGTAAAAATATCTGCAGGTTGGATAGACGTCGAAATATGTTGTAAAATGATATCTCGGTGTGCTACTTTTTCCCGCACAAAATGATAGTCCACCTCGATATGCTTTGAACGTGCATGAAAGATAGGATTGGAGGCAAGTGCAAGAGCACTAATGTTATCGCACCAGACCACTGGGGGAAAATCAAGAGAGATTTTCAGTTCACATAACAGCATACGCAACCAATACACTTCAGCTGTTACTAGTGCCAGACATCGGTATTCGGCCTCAGTGCTGGATTTAGAGACCACTGGTTGTTTCTTTGCCGACCATGAAATAAGATTGGAGCCAACAAAAACTCCATAGCCACACGTTGAACGTCTGTCATCGGGATCACCGGCCCAATCCGAGTCACAGTATGCATTGATGGAGAAAGAACCAGGTTTGTAAAAGAGGCCAAAATCTAGAGTATTCTTCAGATAACGTAAGACGCATTTGGCTGCTGTCCAATGAGCTGTAGTTGGTGCTTGCATATGTTGGCAAAGTTGATTCACGGAGTAGGCTATATCTGGGCGAGTAAGAGTTACATATTGTAAAGCACCAACTGTGTGACGATATTCGGAAGGATCAGGCAGGGGATTTCCATCATATTTGGATAGCTTAGTACCTGAAACGCATGGGGCACGATATGGACGTATGCCAATAAGATTGACACGATCCAAGAGATCGATAATATATCTTGTCTGCCGAAGGTGCAAACCTGAAGAGTCGCGGGTAGCTTCAATTCCCAGGAAGTATGATAACTGCCCAAGGTCCTTCATAGCAAAATCCAGCTGAAGATTAGAGATTAGCTCGTCAATAAAGGACCGAACATTAGATGTTACGAGAATGTCGTCCACGTAAACGAGTAGGAACACATGTGTACATTCACGGTGATAGGTGAATAAAGAGGGATCAACCTGAGAGCTTACAAAACCGAGAGATAACAGGGCAGTGGATAAGCGATTAAACCAAGCCCGAGGGGCTTGTTTTAATCCGTAAATAGATTTGTGCAACTTACACACAAACTGTGGATTTGTAGGATCTTCAAAGCCTTTAGGTTGAGCCATATAGACTTCCTCTTCCAAAATGCCATGAAGGAAGGCGTTAGATACATCTAGTTGCCGTATATCCCAATGAAATGAGACAGCAAGAGCGAGCACCATGCGAACTGTGGATGGTTTAATAACTGGGCTGAATGTGTCATAGAAATCAATACCACTACGCTGAAGGTAGCCAACTGCAACTAGCCGTGCTTTGAGTCTTTCAATACTCCCATTCGGCCGGCGTTTGGATTTAAAAACCCACTTACTCGGAACAACATTTTTCCCGTGTGGACGAGAACATAGAGTCCAGGTTTCATTTTTGATCAATGCTTGGAATTCATTCTCCATGGCTGCATGCCATTCAGGTATAGCAGCGGCTTGAGCGTAGGAATGGGGCTCAGAAATAATAACACCTGCATGCAAAGCTCGAAGAGGATGACGTGTTGAATAATAAAGATGAAAATCAGGATACGTACGGGGCTTAAGATGGCCAGTTTGTGATCTAGTGACAACATGATAGGAAGGAGCTGAACTAATAGGAGCAGTAGATGGAGACTCAAGGACAGTGCTAGGAGATGAAGAACTGAGAGGATTATGGTCTGGTGGAGTATCTGGTGGAATGAAAAGGTCATGTTCAGTGGGCATTATGGGTGTAGTATGAGGTGGTAAATTCGAAGAAGAAGGGGAAGATGAAGAGAAAATGTGTGAAGGAGGAGAAGGAAGGAAGGGTGAAGAATTACCTGTCAAGGGAATGCTGCTGCCAGAGTCCACGAGAGAAGATTGTACACAAGCAGGGAACACAGCCTCATCAAAGATCACATTTCTGGAAATATAAACACGTTGGGAGGAAGGATCATAGCACCGAAACCCCTTATGATTGGAACAATAACCAATGAAAATGCATGGTGTGCTACGGTATGAGAGTTTATTAGGCATGTAAGGTCGAAGACACGGAAAACATTGACACCCAAAGGAACGAAAATAACTAAAATCTGGAGGAAGATGAAATAGACATTCAAAGGGTGAAGAAAAATTGAGAACTTTTGTGGGTAATCGATTAATGATAAATATGGAGGTTAAGAAGGCATCAACCCAAAATTTCTTAGGTAACCCAGACTGCGCAAGTAGAGTTAGTCCCATTTCAACTATATGGCGATGTTTCCGCTCGGCGAGGCCGTTTTGTTGAGAGGTATGCGGACAAGAGAGCCGATGAAAAATCCCATTATTACTCAAAAATTGTTTAAAAATAATGGAACAGTATTCACCACCATTGTCACTTTGTAGTTGCTTAATGGGAGAATTGAATTGTTTTTCTACTAAGATTTTGAATTTAACAAACGTAGCATACACATCGGATTTATGAGAAATGGGATATAACCAACAAAAGCGAGTAAAGTCGTCGATAAAAATGACATAATATAAACAACCACTCAAAGATGGAGTGGAAGTTGACCATACATCGGAATGAATTAATTCTAGAGGAGCAGTTGATTCTCTTGAAGAATCAGAGAATGGCAACTGCTTGGACTTACCTAGTTGACATGACACACAAATAGACTTTTTATTGAATGAATCACTAACAGGTAGAGAATAATTATTTAGAATATTATGCAAAGTAGACGACGAAGGATGTCCCAAACGACAATGCCAAATGGCGGTAGAGGCCTTGACCCCAACAGTCATGGAGAAAGCATGGAATTTAGATGATGAAAGCTGATGTAGATTGATCGGGTACAATCCTCTATCACTGGGCCCCGTCATGAGCGTGTCCCCCGTCTTGAGATCCTTCACAGAAAAATTAGAACTAGTAAGTTCAAATATCACATTATTGTCCTTACAAAATTTATTAATGGAAAGAAGGTGAGCAGATGCTTGAGGGCAATAAGCAACATTATTTAAAACAAGAGTAGAGGAAGGAGTTTTAATAGTGGTATTGCCGGTGCGTGAAATTATCAAACCTTCCCCATTACCTACGCCCACGGAATCATTGCCTTCATAAGGTTGGGAAGTTTCCAAATTAGCTGCATCAGAAGTAATATGAATATTTGCACCACTATCAGCGTACCACTGATGCTGATTAAGGTAGGTGGTATTAGCCTCAGCAACCATAGCAGCCAACTCTGTTGGAGGATGCCTCCCTTGAAAAGCGTAGTTCATTCGGTTGAAACAATCTAACGCCTGGTGATTTTCTCTTTTGCAGATTTGACAAGGTGATCGAGACCGAGAATCTTTGGACACAGGTGCAGATGAGGAAGCTGGCAAGTGGGGTAGAGGCTGCCGAAATTGTGCAGAAACTGAACCAGGAAATTTGGACGTACCTGAAGGACGAGACCGATTGTTGTTACTGCGTGCTCCTGGTTTAGAACCAGGTTTGTGGGAGTAAAGTGCATAGGAACCGGTCTCAGGTTGAATAGTGTGATTATGGAATTTCTGCATGAGATCATAGTTAAGCAGTTCGGCATAAAAATCTGAAAAGAGCATGGATTTGTCCTTTGCAAGCAGCATATAAGTGGTAACAAATGAATGAAAGGAGGAGTTGAGTCCATTGAGCACGGATAAAATCAAATCAGAATCATCAACGGGTTTGCCAACTGCTGATAATTCATCTGAGAGTGTTTTGACTTCATCAAGGAAGCTTTGGCACGTCATGGAACCTTGTTGAAGAGACTGAAGTTTTCTTTTGATGAGAGAAATTCGAGAGGTGGAAGGTGCAGCAAAACGCAAATTGAGGGCTTGCCAAGCAAGCCGAGATGTTTCCAAACCATAAATAGTAGAAACAATTGAAGGAGAAAGGGATGAGACAATCCACCCAAGCACGGTTTGATCCTTATACTGCCAAACAACATAGGCAGAGTTAAGAACACCTTGGGTGCAGAGCTCATCACTAGCATATTGAGGAGGACAAGGATCGGACCCATTAACAATCCCCATCAAACCATAACTTCGAAAAAGTGGGAGTAATTGAGCACTCCAGGCAAGAAAGTTCGTTCCATCAAGTTTGATGGAAATAACTTGTGCTGGAAGGTGAGAAATAGCGGAAGCATTAGATGAAACAGCCATAGGATCGAGAATAGCGTGAGCTATAGAAAATCTGATACCATGAAAGAAACCAAAACTGCTCTGTTTTAACTTACAGAAGCAGAGTATATTTTCATATATTTATAAACGGAGTAGTTACATTCGGATGAGATCAAACGTAAGAGAATCTAAGTTGTTAGAACGGAACCCAACCAATACAGATTACAAATATTCAAATACAAGATAGAAACGTTGGAGATAAACTCGGAGACGTAGTTCACTGGAGGAAACAACGTAACTTCACTGGTTTGTCGTTGAGTTCATTTGAATATTTGATTTATCATTATTATCACTAACATCGCAGACCCTTAAGGAATTGCCTCGGGAGAAGAACGCTCCCTCAGCTCGATAGGAACTTCCAAAGAGGCCCTCATCAGAAGAGAGGCAACAGGGAAAGGCACTTCCCTGGGTGACAAAGGAACACAGAACGAGACTCAACCGGGCTAGAGCAAACAGCATCACCTTCACCAACTCTCCAGACGCTGCATGTACTAACGTCAACTGACATTGCCGGTACTTCCTCTTCAAGAGCGACAGCGAACAAAAGGGCATCTTCTATGAAGTTCACTGCTTCCGTGGTAGGAGACTCAAGGGGGTCAGATGAAGCTTCCCCTGCCAATCTCGCACCCGTTCCTCTAGAACAGGTAGACCAGCACATACTTCAGCAGCCTTTATCGCGTCCTCAGTAACATCCAAGACGCCTTTTTCCTTATCCACCTCTATCATGTCAATGGACTCGTTAGAGGCCGAAGATGAGGTGGACAATGGTGAAGGGGGCTCAAATAGAAAGTCCGAGAAGGAACTTAGGAACATATTGATGGGGGCACAATTGCCCAGCCGCCTAACCAATCATATCCTCAATATTGGGGATCTAGGAGCTATCTAAGTCCCAGGCCCCCTAACCAATCATATCCTCAAGATGGTCTGCATGCAATGGGGGCACGATTGCCAAGCCACCCATCAACCTCCACAGAAGCAAAGGCGGCAAGGGGACCCTGGAGTCCTGTGTAGCAACCACAGGTCGAGTAGGGTCATAACGAACACACGACCCATCATGAGGTTCATCGCTCTCTGTGCATGGCCTTTTGCCCTTAGGGTCCAAGAGAGAGGGGCAGCCCTCTTGCATGGGGGAGTGAACTCAGGATTTGTGGAGCTCGAGACTTGGTAGTTGACAAAGCGCAATTTTTCCAGCATAATCACAAATGGTCAATGTTCTCCTTGGTAAGAGTGACCTTAAAGCTAACAAAATCTAAGTTCTCCTAACACACGCATAGACATGGTCCAAGCGCAACATCTCCCCGATAGAACATCAAAGCAACAACCATCGGGGAGAGAACACTAGGAAGCTCTGATCAGTAATTCATGGCGAGAAGCCTCATTGGCAGGGGACTCCCAACCTATCCTAGAAACAAAAAAGAACTTCATGTCCCAATTTTTCACTTGGGAATATCGAAACTCCAAGTGGATGTCCTGACAACAAGTTCGCAAATGGCAATAGCATTGATGCCTGCCATGCCTACACCACACAACCAAACAGTAAGATCCTCCAAGTGTTGGGTAGAAGTTGGGTGGGAGCCATACCCAAATAGTCCAAAATGTTGTAGATGGGGTCGTAGAAAGAAAGCCGCAGCCACATGGAGAACATGCCGATATAGAGCCCGACATACTTAGTAGCCCCTCTGAGTGGACTATGCCACTATGAGAACCGAGAAGACTTAACCTCACCGAACCCTGAATGCTATACCATTCTCTCACAGAATCTAGCTCCACCTAGGTGGTGGTAACAATTCACTAATTCCCCTTAAAAGCAACCAGAAGAATGGAGAGCATTTCAGGAAGTGTTTATGGGGGCCATTCAAAGGTAAGATTACAAAAAGCTTGGAGATGAAGGAAGAAATGAAATGAAAGAGAACGGTCGAATGCTAGAGGGGGAGTTGAAGCAAAAGTGGTAGTGGGGAAGAAGAAGAAGAGCGACGGTTATGGGAGAATGAAACGCAAGGGAGCACAAAAGCGAGGCCAAGGAGGGGCCACATGTTGGAATGAGAAAAAGAACGCCAAACAAAATCTCGCATTTTGCACCCCACGAAGAGACGAGTATGAAATTTGTCAAACTAGCCATCGGAAATCATGCTGCACGATGTGGTAGGTGGAAAAAGATGTCAAACAAACCATACGATAGGCAAATGTGTCCAGGAAAATTAGCACGAATGGCAAAGGAACACATGTCTAGCGAAGTGTGAAATAACTTTTTGGAATACTTTATATGATTATATAGAAATAATTTTATCATTGTAGAATTTTCAAGAAGTTTGTTTACAAAATATTTATAATTTTCTAATAATGTTTTTTAGCATTCTTAATATATTTTTTTAAAGAGATATTATTATTCATGTAAGTTTTTGGAAAACAAGAAGGAAATATATATTAATTTTTTATACAAAAGTAGGCAAATAATCAATCTTAATATACATGAAGATTAAGATCTGAAAATATGAAAATTAATATTAACAAAAAAAATCTGAAAATCTGTAAAATCTTTAAGATCTGGGTTGTAGGGATAAGCCCATCAGATTGGCTCAATCAAACGACCCACATTTGTTGTGATCCGCAAAAGCCCTAACCAGAGATATTAGTTTTAGACACCGTTTAAATGTTAAGAGTATATCAAATTATTTTTAAATAGTAATAAAATAATTTATAGATAATAATAAATAATGAAATAAATTGAAAATATCTAAAAATGATAATACTACAAATACCGATAATTAACCGATGAAAGTTGACACATAAGTGTAAATGTATTGTTTTTTATTTCTTTTTTTTTTTCAATCATTTTTTATATATTTTTAAATATTTTTAAAAAATAAAAAAATATTAATTCACTAATAATCAACCAATAACTTTTATCGATAATTTTTATCAATTCAAGTAAAATTTTCCTATCTAAATATAATTATATCCTCGAACAGGCCCTTAGCTGCACGGCTCTTCCTTTCTTTCTACCCAACGTTTTCCATCTTCTTCCTCTTTCTTCCTCCTTTTCTTCTACTTCTTTCTCTTATTCTGCCTCGTGTGCTTCTAGCCCTTTAGTTTTAATTTTTTGTGTGAATCCTTTTAGGGACCCACGGCTATAGTCGCAGGTCTCACCTGCACTGCTCGAACCAGCAGCATTGTGCAAAGACTCACGATGTGGCCGTGTGTCTATTGTACGAAGGCCCGCATCATTGCCACGAGTCCTCTTTGCACAGGCGCACCACAACAGTACCGTAGGTCCGTGAAACTCAATTTATTTTAATAAAAAAAATTTACAACGATATCTTTTTGTTTTGACATCCTTTTGTAGGTCCCTCGCATTGTGTCTTTATAAATGATATACTAAAGAGTCCTCGGTTGTCGGTACAACTACTATACCTTTTTATCCTTGTTCTCTTTTTTTTTTTTCTTTTTCTTTTTTACTTAATAATTAAAAAAGTAATTTTAAATATATTGATTTATTTTTTTATTTTTTAAAAATATTTTAATATATTAAAAAAAATATGAATAAAAAAATGTAGAAAAAATTATAAAAACGGTAAGTTTAAGCGGTGCATTTACATGAATTTGAAATTATATATATTCTCAAAAGTATAAAACTTATTTATGTGAGTAAAAAAAAAAAAAAACTTATTTCTGTGGACTAAAAAAATGAATGTAAAATTCGTTAACGTAATCATGGCAGTCACGCTTTCCAAATTTTTCCTTTTAAAATGAGAGAAAAATAGGAAAATGTTAGGAATCAAGAAGGGTGCATTTACATTGTATCGATAAATATAAATCTTGTTTTTTATTTTTTTAACTATTTTTTAAATATTTTAAAAAATATTAAAAAAATATTAATTTATAAATAACCACTTTCTTAATTATTAAATAAAATTAAAATTAAAATCACAACGGTCAATTTTATATGTCAATTATATGGGTGTAAGTAGCATTTTTCGAGAAAAAAATAGCAATAATAACAAGAAATCTTTTAAAACCGTCCTTATATGTAGTTTTGTTCTTGTATTTGCATAATTTAATGCTCAAATCTTAACTATGAACACAAATTGTCAAAATTAGTAGTTTAAGGTGGAAATCTATCAATGTTGATATAAAAATGGGTTCGGTTGTGTAGAATGTAATTTCTTTTTACTATAAGAAAAACAGGTTTTTGCAATCAATTTATTGTAATCAAAAGACTATTTACAATCAATTTTAGTTATAAATAATCATTTCACTGGAATTAACTGGTCGCAAATAAATAATTTTTTATAGTATTTTTTTAAAATATTATAAAGAACGCCACAAATTAAAATTTGTAGCGGATTATTTCATAGAAGAGAAATGTTAGTCATAAGCTTTTTATTTATCTTCAGTTCATTAAATTTATCGCCTAATATGTTATTAAATTATTGAAAAATTAATTATTATTTTCCACTTACATATCAATCATTTATTAAAATAGAACTTAATAATTGTAAGTACAATTATCATTATTTTTTTTTAAGTACATTTTAAACTTTCAAACTCATTATAGAAAAGTTGTATGACTATCGGAAAACGATATTAAAATAAGTAAATAAATGCACTGACGGGAATTTTGAGTGGTACATTTGATAAGGGAGAGTAACAATGTTCATTAGAGTTGAAAATAAACCGGTAAGCCAGCCCAAACCAGATCAGACAAGTATATTCGATCCTATGCTATACCGGTTAGGTTTGGTACTTATTTCATTTTTTCAAAATCAATTCCAAACCGATTTGGTGAGAGTTTTGGTTTTTTTAGATTGAACTAAATTGAACTGATTTATATATATATATATATATATATATATATAATTTTTTATATGATTTATTTATATTATATATATTATATACTAAATTTCTAATTAATATAATATAAAATCTTAAAACTCATGTATAATAATCTAATAACACAAAATAAAAATTAATCTTATAAATCTTATTATAACATTTGATATAATATATATAAATTTTAATTTTATAACATAAAATTAATATAACATAAAATATTTTAATTTTAATTTTATGTAACCATCATATTATCATTAACATATATGATAATATCATTCTTATAAATAATGTACGAATACTATAATAGTTTTACTATAATTCCTATTTTTGTTACATATCATTCTTATATTTAGACAATTTTTTTTTTAATTTATCCGTTTGTTATTCCAAGCTCAACTTCCTAAGCATCCGACCTTGCTAATTCATCGAGAAAATTGGTAAAATCGGACAGAACCATTCCAAAACCGATAAAATCGAAAGTACCAGTTTCAAGAGTGAATCGCTCTGATATCAATTCTTCAATTATCAAAATCGATGTATTTTGGTTCGGTTTTAAAATATATCTAAAACTAGACTGAATCGGACCAGTTACCCTCCTAGCATTCATGACTATATTTATAACTTTTGAGTGACCAGTAAAGATTCTATAGATAATCAGATAAAGGACGCAATATAACAAGTGATAGGTTTTAAACTTTTATTTTTTTAATCAAAACGTAACCTTTCATATACAAGAAAAAAACTAATCAATAGAACTCTTATCCCTCAAGTCCATCCTCTATCCATATTTGTTCCTCACTAATGCCATAAGCAGTTTGTGCTAGACAATGAGTTACTCTATTTTCTTCTCTATATGTGTGTTGAATTACCCAATCTAGTTTTTTACAAAGAATCCCTTTAATATCTTTAATTAATTTTCCATGCCATTCCCAACATTCCTCACCATTATTAACAACTTTGATCACCTCCAATGCATCTCCTTCAAATATAGCCTTATGTACATTTAGCTGTATACACAAACACAGGACCCTCCATAGAGCAATGGACTCAGCAATTGCAGTTGATTGAACTCTATCCTTTGGCATACACAAAGACACATGTACATCCCCCTCTCCATCTCTAATTACTACCCCAGCACCCATTCTTTTCTGGTTTAACTTGAAAGCAGCATCCCAATTTATCTTCACAAAGCCCTCACTTGGAACTTTCCATTTAACCATCTATCTCTCGACAGCAGCAGGTTCTAGTCTATGCATCTGAGTTTGATGAGCTTGTCTTAAATTTGTAAGTCTGGCTTTTGCTTGCTGGAACAACACCCCAGAGCTAATGAACTTCCCCTAAAAAATAGAGTCATTCCTTCTTAACCAAATATGCCTCATAACAGAGGCTACAAGTTCCACATTTTCCATGGGCAATTCTACTATCATTTTTTGCCAAATTGCAGCCACATCCACCTCATTTTATAGCCATTTCTGCACTAAACTCTCCCCCTCTGCCCATACATCAACAGCTGCTAGATAGCTCCACAATGCATGGCACACTGTTTCTTCCTCCCTTAAGCATATAGGATAGATTAGCTTTTCCACAACCTTTCTCTGCTATAAGTTCCTCTTAGTTGGAAGACAATTGTTTATAGCCTTCCATAAAAAAATTTTAACCACCCATAGAGTGTTTAGCTTCCATAACACTTTCCACCCTTCTTTTAACCTTCTCCCATTTGATAGCCCCCCCTTTTGACTCTTTTCTTCTGCTTAGCTCAAAGTGATATCACTCCTAACACTAAAAAGACCATTCTTGGAGTAGGCTCAAATTCTCTCATCCTCTAAGCCTGTTCGACTTAGGAGAATGTTGCATACCACCTCAGCCTCCTCTTCATTGAAAGTATCCCTCACTACCTCAACATTTCATCCACCACCACTCTCTATCAACTCCACCACTCTTGCCTGAGCACTAAGATATTTGATAAGGGATTGAACCTTATGAGAGGGTTTGCTAGGCAGCCACTTGTCTTCCCAAACTTTTATGCTCAGGCCATTACCCACTCTCCAAACAAGTCCTTCCTTTAACAGCTTTAAAGATCCCAAAAGACTCCTCCAGATCATAGATGGTCCATTTCCCAGACTAGAGCTAAGCACCTCAGAATTCTTGAAGTACGTGGCTTTAAGAACTATAGCAGTAATGGAATCTAGTTTGGTCAAGATTCTTCAACACGGTTTTGCTAAGAGGACAATATTGAAGTTTTCCAACTCTCTAAAATCAATCTCCCCAACCATTTGTGCACATCCCATTCTCTCCCAGCTTGCTCATTGTATCTTCTTCTCATTATTTTTGTATCCCCACCAGAATCTAGTTATAACACCAAAAATCTCCCCCTCTGCCCATACATCAACAGCTGCTAGATAGCTCCACAATGCATGGCACACTGTTTCTTCCTCCCTTAAGCATATAGGATAGATTAGCTTTTCCACAACCTTTCTCTGCTATAAGTTCCTCTTAGTTGGAAGACAATTGTTTATAGCCTTCCATAAAAAAATTTTAACCACCCATAGAGTGTTTAGCTTCCATAACACTTTCCACCCTTCTTTTAACCTTCTCCCATTTGATAGCCCCCCCTTTTGACTCTTTTCTTCTGCTTAGCTCAAAGTGATATCACTCCTAACACTAAAAAGACCATTCTTGGAGTAGGCTCAAATTCTCTCATCCTCTAAGCCTGTTCGACTTAGGAGAATGTTGCATACCACCTCAGCCTCCTCTTCATTGAAAGTATCCCTCACTACCTCAACATTTCATCCACCACCACTCTCTATCAACTCCACCACTCTTGCCTGAGCACTAAGATATTTGATAAGGGATTGAACCTTATGAGAGGGTTTGCTAGGCAGCCACTTGTCTTCCCAAACTTTTATGCTCAGGCCATTACCCACTCTCCAAACAAGTCCTTCCTTTAACAGCTTTAAAGATCCCAAAAGACTCCTCCAGATCATAGATGGTCCATTTCCCAGACTAGAGCTAAGCACCTCAGAATTCTTGAAGTACGTGGCTTTAAGAACTATAGCAGTAATGGAATCTAGTTTGGTCAAGATTCTTCAACACGGTTTTGCTAAGAGGACAATATTGAAGTTTTCCAACTCTCTAAAATCAATCTCCCCAACCATTTGTGCACATCCCATTCTCTCCCAGCTTGCTCATTGTATCTTCTTCTCATTATTTTTGTATCCCCACCAGAATCTAGTTATAACACCAAAAATCTCATAGATTTTTTGGCAATCTGAAGACACTCATATGGTAAGTTGGTATCAACTGGATGACTGCTTTGAGCAAAACTTCTTTTCCAGCTGGGATAAAACTGGTTTTTCCAGTTATTGATTTTGCACCAAATCCTGTCTTTAATCCCCCTGAAAGTAGTATAACAGGTTATTCTCACCATTGTAGGTAGTCCCAAGTACTTCTTATAACTACTTTGCACCTTTACCCCTAAATCTTGCACAATCTACTCCTTCTCCTTAGGCCTAGCTCAAGGGCTAAACATCACAGTAGTTTTTTGTAAGTCCATGCACTGACCAGAGGCCTTTTCATACACCCTTAGAATATTTCTCACTTTCTGCCACTCCACCCAACTTGCTCTTCTAAAGATGATGCAATCATCTGCAAATAAGGAGATGTGTGACTCTAATTCCTCCATTTGCAACAACCACCCCTATTATTTCACATTTTGCTTCTGGTTCATTTATAAGACTGTTAAGGCCCTTAGCACAAAGTAAAAAGAGGTAAGGGATAATGGATCCCCCTGCCTAATACCTCTTAAAGGGTTTATGACTTCACTCGGCTTCTCATTCACCAATACTGCATAGGATAGTGAAGTTATGCAGTCCATAATCAACTTAATCCACCTCTCAGCAAATCTCATTCTTTGCATGGTTGCTTTCAAGTAAGCCCATTCAACCCTATCATATGCTTTTGAGACATCTAATTTCAAAGCCATGCTCCCCACTTTCCCCTTGGATCTTGTTCTGATTGAATGTAAAGTTTCATAGGTTGCTACCACATTGTCCACAATTAGTCTCATTGGTATGAAGGCACTTTGGTTTTTGAAAATAATCTCATTGAGCACTACCTTGAGTCTTTTGGCAAAGGTCTTTGCAATTAGCTCATACAAGACGTTGCATAAGCTTATTGGCCTGTAATCACCTACTTTCTTAGGTTCTAGGACCTTTGGAATTAGAGCTACATGTGTGAAGTTAACAAACTTCTCTAGTTCTCCCCCATTCAGAAAACTCAACACTGCCTCACACACCTTATCACCCACAGTACTCCAAAAAGACTGGTAAAAATAGGCCCCAAACCTATCAAGGCCAGGAGCTTTCAAAGGCCCCATCTGCTCTAGGGCTGTCAATACCTCTTCCCTTGTAAATGGCTTTTTCAACTCTCCATTCATCTGAGTTGTAACTCAAGGCACAATATACTGCACCCCTTCTACCACCTGACTACGTGTAAGAGCTTCTGTTCTATACACCTCAATATAATATTGCCTGAAAGCCTCAACAGTTTCTTCATTCTCCACTTTCAATTCTGAATTTGCATCCATAATTGGGAGAATCTGATTCTTTTTCCGTCTCTGCTTTACACAAGCATGCAAAAACTTTGTATTTTTATCCTCCAGTGAATACCAGTTACTTTTGGCCCTTTATCTCCACCTTATATCCTCTTTCTCCAACAAAAGTCCCACTTCCAGTTGCAACTGCTTTAACTCTTCAGAGTTGTGAGGCCCTTCCACATCTTGAAGCTCCTTGATTATCTTAGTAAGCTGCTCAATGTTATGGCATCTAAAATTTTTAATCAACAAATCACTACACACTTTCAACATATTTTACACATTCACTAAGGGCTTCACAGTAGAATGAGTGTTATCAGACCACACTCCTCTTACCAGCTCTTCACAATCATCCTCCCTTATCCAGCTGGCCTCAAATTTAAAAGAGTGCTTCCCTCTAATAACATGCCTGTAGTCCTTCCTGACAGATAGCACTACTAGTTTATGGTCTGAGCTACAAACTGCCAACCCCTCCACTTTAGCCTTCTCAAACAAATTAATCTACTCATTATTAACCACAAATCTGTTCAACCTCTCTTTTGTAATGGTATGGTCTGAGTGTTTGTTACTCCAAGTGAAAGGATTCCCAACATAACCCACATCAAACAATCTATTAACCTCCAAAGTTTCACAAAATTGAGTTATTTGCTTTTCATCTCTTTTGTTACTCCCCCCCCCAACCCACCCAAATCTTCTCATCTTGTGATAACAGCTCGTTAAAATCCCCACCAGGCCACCCCATCTGGTGGATTCAGTCTTTTGAGTAGCTCCCATGATTGCCACATTTTGCTTGCATCAAGATTGCCATAAAACCACGTAAACCACAAGCTTCCTTTACCCTCTCCCTTGACAACAGCACTAATGTGCCAATGTGAATAAATTTGTATTTCAACATCATCTTCATACTCCCAAAATAAAGCTAGGCATCCTCTTTTACCCAATGGGTTAATTGCCAAACACCTCTCCATCCTTAACCTTCTTTGCAATTTTTCTACTATTACTGCATTTATTAGAGTTTCAATAAGAAACACTACTTTGGGTTTTTTATTCTTCACCAAAAGGTAAATGTTTTGAACTGTCCGAAAGTTCCCAAGTTCTCAGCAATTCCAACTTAGAAGATTCATAATACTCATCCACTCTCTTAGTCTTTTTCTTACTTCCAATTCCAGGGCACAATTCATCATTCACCATACTAATAACAGCTATCTTTTACAAATTAACAGGAGCAAAAGACTCACTTGCAGGGGGCCTCCCACAAGTTCTCCTCTTCCAACTACCATTGCTTCTCTCTTTGGCCTTCCTGTTCATTGTTTGGCTCATTGTGAGGGTAAGATCTGTCCCTTCCCCTTTATCCACCCTAACTTCTTCAACATGTTCAACATTACTACCCAATGAATTTTGACTTCTCACCATAACTTCCTCCTTCATCACTTCACCTGCCCCTCCTTTCTACTCACTTCCACTCCCCCTTCCTCCCCTGACTTTCCATTATTCTTATTGTTTTCCTCACTTTTTTTCCCTCATCTCTCTATTCTTCTTTTATTTACTGGAACAGTTCTCAACCACGATCCAAACTGGAGAGTGGCCTCACTCCCATCATCCTCGCCTACATATCTTTGTTTGCTTTGCAAGATACAACCACATCGAAAGCACATTTTGGGAAGTTTCTCATATCTGAACAGTATCCACATACTTGTCCTATTAAAATTTCTCGTTCTCCCCCTTGCCATAGCTTTCATCAAATCACATTCCACCATAACCCTTAAGCATCGACCTCATGCTACATTATCTTCCTGCACATCCACCTCAACGACCTTCCTAATTGATCCACGCATCAATTCATCCAATTGCTTGTTCATCGCACCTAGAGGGAGATGATGCATCTAGAACCAGAATTTCTATCTAGTAAAAACCATTCGATGGATCTGAGCAAAACCATCAAATGGCTTCAACAGGAAGAGGTAATTGTCAAATAGCCATGGACAGCCATCAAGCACCCTAACCTTATCCTCCTTGTTCACAAACGTAATCACAAAGCAGTTTACGCCAATTTCATGAAAGATCATCGACTTACCTACCCTTCAGATTTTCTCCATCATCGATCGCACCACTTTCATCCCAACAGTCCAAACAGACTTTCCCCACCAAGCTTTCCTGCACCTTATTCTTCCACTTCTTTTGTTCACTCGAAGGAATCTCAATCAAGTTAGTCTCTTTTTCACTCAGCTTCAGACGATCCCATATCTCTTCCAAATATTCCATTCGCCCCTTTCCTCCGGCTACCATGGTGAGCAGATATTCCATCTTCTTGCTTTCCTAAAGTAGAATGAGTAATTAACTTCTCCTTTATCGCTTTTTAAAAAACGCTAGAGAGGAGACTCAAATATACCAGTTTAAATTGATAGATTTTAAATTTGAAATGTTTAACAAGACTTTAAGCTTAATTTTTAAACGAAATATATAAGAGATTTGGATAAGTTGCTTGATGGTATTTTAAAAAATGATTGATTAAAATTAAAAGATTAAGATTTTGTTAATTATTTTAAATAAGAAAAAATCTACTCAACCTCCTACTATTCATACCACACTCCACACTCCACACTCCATCTTTTTTTTAATTTTTTTTTAAATTTTTTTTATCAAATATATTTTTATATGAATAGTGAATAAAAAATTATAAATAATTTTAAAAAAATAAATTCAAAAAAAATTTTTAAAAAATATTAAAAAATATTAAAAAATGTGAAGTGTAGAGTGTGAGGAGATTGTATAGCAAAACTCTTTAAATAAATTATAGATATACCATTGAAAATGTTTTTAGATCACAATATGATATGACAGGTTGCATATCCTAAACCATCAATGAACCTCGTAAAGAGATGGATAAGGTTTCCAACATCAAAATACGCAAAAGTCCAGATACATCCCTCCTGGACACAAAGATCGGTGCAAATCCCAAGTTTTATACCACATCCTGACAGTTGGTGCTCCCATTTTTTAGGTATTTTTTTATAAATTATTTCTATATATATTTAAACCCATAACAAATATTTGGAGAAAAAACATTATAGTGATGCCCACCGTCTTTTATATTGTCTAACAGACTACACCAGTCCAAAGTTCTGAGTTAAAAGCTTCACGTCCCATCCTCATCCGTATCGCCCACATCGATTCTCTACTTTCTTTTCTTCTTCTTCTTTCTAGTTTCCGTAACTCTCTTTGTGTGTACCATTATCGATGGCGACGGATGTGGTGGTGTTGAAACACGGAGCGGTGGGGGAGAAGGATGCGCACACGGGCGCGTGCTGCCATACAGGGCCCGGGTACACCACCCCACTGGAGGCCATGTCTGGTCCCCGAGAAGCTCTGATCTATGTCACTTGCGTTTACACTGGTACGCTGGTGCCTCAGCTTCATCTTCCTCTTACTTTTGATCGGTTTTGCATTAGCTTTGGTAGTTTGACTGCAACGAGACTCTGCAGATATTAGTTGGTCGATTTTGTGTTTTTCTGTATTAATTAATTAATAGACGATGAGATGTGGATGCTTTTAATTACTGACTGACATGGAGAGAGAGCTTAAGAGTTTATTACATATGAGAAATCAAAATTTCCAAGTTAAACGCACTAACTAATGAAGGCTGCTCACCTCTCCTTAGGGTACTCCTTTTAGTTCAGTAACTCTGCAATTTTCGGTGATTCAAGACAACAAAAACGCTGTTATTTGGTTGACCAAATATCCCACGATGTATAGGAATTAATTTCCTTCTCCTAGTCCTAGATATGACATGTCTTGAGGCCTGCGGCCCGCAAACCATTCAAAGAGCGCCGCTTTAGAAAGACTAGGAAAGTTTTGGGTTCAATTTTAAATGCTTTTGTCCAATTCAAGTACCTTTCCGCCGTTTTCTACATTTTGAAGCCTTGTATGATTTTGACAGCTCAATCACTCGTTGATCCTTTTAGCTTCTGGTTTCCTTGCGTCTCACCTCCGTATTATCACTGGTGTAAAAGATATGTTACTCAGTGCTCGCTTGGTTTCATTCTTTTCTCCTTCTTTGAGATGTTACCAGCGTTCAAAGATATTAGTTTTTCTCTACTAATCCTTTATCTACATGTTCCTTAACTGCAAGAGAATGATCATTTAGGCCTCGTTTGTTTTCGGAGATGAGATGAGATGAGTTAAGATTAAAATTAAAAAATAAAATAAAGTATTATTAAAATATATTTTTTAATATTATTTTTATTTTGGGATTTGAAAAAGTTGAATTGTCCATTTTATTTTATATTGGAAGTTGGGAAAGTTGTAATGATTAGGTGAGATAAGATGAGATGAATTTGAAAAAGTTGAATTGTTTATTTTATTTTGTATTGGAATTTGGAAAAGTGTAATGATGAAATTGAGATAAGATGTTTTCCGAAAACAAACAAGACCTTAGTCTACTTTGCCGGGCCAATATGGAGGATTAAATGTTGCCGATGCTCGATCCCATTGTATGCAATGCATCTTGACTTGCTCCTATACTATAGTTTATCTTTTCACAAGCAGTATATAACATCATGCTTCCTTGAACATAATATCACGCTTCATTACTAGTGTCTAGAGCTTAACAAGTAAGCCTACAAATTCCATGTTGTCTCCCCTCTTTAATTTCTATTTTCAGTGTGTTTAAAATCCTCTTCTCCTTATTCCTGCAGCCCAATTGGTGAATTGAAGCATTTTGCTATCCTTAGGCTTCCTTGTTATGATTCAAGAAATCTACTTTTATTATTATTTGGATAATTTTTCCTTCTTTTTTTTTTTGCATCTTTTGTACTCTGTTTTTTCTCAAAATTCCCACCGAGTTGTGGAGAAAAAACGTTCATTGAACATTTATAGTTTCAGACACTCTAAGAAGCCAAGAATAGCCTGGATAATTCATCTCTTGGAATAGCCATCTTTGATGTTCTTTCAAGGTTTTGATAGCACAGGGACACTTCTTCACATTCTAAGGGTCAAAGACCTCGTGTACATATTTTGTTCCTTGCTGTGATGAAATATTCTTTTTTTTATGTATTCTTATTTTAATATTTCATTTTATTGATAAATAAGAACATAAAATCTGGTTCTTAATTTGGATATAAAACTTTGTTTCTTCTTTTCTCTTCTAGTTGATAGGTTTATAGTTCTTTTAACTTCTGAAAGGCCCAGTGGCAAATTAGTTAACCTTTTAGCTTTTTGGGGATGGAGATTTAGGAAATCCGCAATTTTATTTTTAAAAAGACTTGTTGCTGATGCTAGCTCCAATTGATGAGAGTCCTTTTGTTTCTATAGATTAATGGCTTGGTGCTTTTATGGAGTTACAGAATCATTTGGAATTACTTGTCTTAGTTTGACAGATAATGTAACAAGTTAATGGTCCAATGTATCTACAGGAACAGGAAGAGAGAAGCCTGATTACCTGGCCACGGTGGACATAGATCCAAGCTCTCCTACTTATTCAAAAGTTATCAACAGGTTGCGCGTGCCATATATGGGTGATGAACTACATCATTCGGGGTGGAATGCATGTAGTTCTTGCCATGGAGATCCATCGGCAGATCGGCGTTTTCTCATCCTACCTTCACTTGTGTAAGAGACTAGACTTTATGTTGCATCAGTGACTCTTTATACATATAAACATTTAGATATGCAGAGAATCATATCAATAATGTTTCATGTAATGTTTCGAATTTGCTATCCAAACAGTCTGAAGTTCTCTTTATCTCTGTGTGTACTAGTTCTCAGAATTGTCATTGTGTAGTTATGTCATACTTTCATTGCTTATTGGGATTATGTAGGTGTAGTATTTGGCCTGTAGTAATCTTGCGATGATTTCTTTATTTAATAATAACTTATTGGTGCCGTAGTTTTCCTTAATGTAGTTTCACAAGCAGTATCATATTCTTGAACTTCAACACATGCGGACTTGAAAATTGTATCTCAGGTTTTGTAGTTCTTTACCTTCTTTTTTCCCTGGGAACATTTTCACATTTTTTAATTCTAGATATGTAATATCAGTTGCATTTAATGTTTTTGGAAATCTCCACAAAAAGGAACACAGGTGAGCTGCCGCTTTTCTAAATGATCTTTACTATAGGGTTGTTACTTGCCCCAAGATTCCAGGGAAGCATTGTAGAATAACTTCATTTTTATAAGAGGCCTAATGAAGTGAGGCCTTCAGTATTTATTTCCTCCCAAAAGTTCTGATTATGAGTATTGATAATTCGTCAATTGAAATAGATCCATCAACTTTCTATAATACTGCCTTACTGGGTAAGTTTTTACAGATCTGGTCGCATATATGTGATTGACACTAAAACCAATCCAAAAGCTCCAGCCTTGCATAAAGTTATTGAGCCCGAAGATATTGTTCAGAAGACTGGTTTAGCATATCCACACACATCCCATTGCCTTGCTTCTGGAGACATAATGGTTTCATGTCTTGGAGATAAAGATGGAAATGCTGCAGGGAATGGCTTTCTTCTACTTGATTCTGAATTTAATGTGAAAGGAAGGTAGTGTCATCTTTTATCTAACTTGAGACATACGCATAGAAATAGTCTATATATTTGAGTATGATGGTATTTTATTCTGTCACATCTATGAATTCATTTTGGTTCGATTCCTCAGAATATTTTATGTGAACAATTTGTTAACATGTATGACGACATTAATGATACACAAGCAGGAATGGAAATCCTTCAATAATGTGATGGTGGAAATTTAATAACATTTTTTAATTAGTGCATTTTAAATTGAGAATGTTTGTGGCGGATTTGCTTATAATATATGACCTTGTACCTCCCTTAACGTCTATCAGGTGGGAGAAACCAGGGAATACTCCACTGTTTGGCTATGATTTCTGGTACCAACCGCGACACAAAACCATGATAAGCTCATCATGGGGTGCCCCTGCTGCTTTCACTAAAGGTTTCAACCTTCAACATGTTTCTGATGGTTTGTATGGGAGGCATCTGCATGTGTACAGCTGGCCTGGGGGCGAACTGAGACAAATAATGGATCTTGGCAATACAGGGCTATTACCTTTGGAGGTGAGTGTGTAGGCAATCTGCAGCATCGTTTCTGGTGTCTAGAGTCTGACAGTCAGTTAGTTCATGTTAGTTTTGTTCTTAAAATCCCAGATGTATTTTCTGTGAACATATCTCATTTTGCAGATAAGGTTCTTGCATGATCCTTCAAAAGACACAGGATTTGTTGGGTGTGCCTTGACAAGTAACATGGTGCGATTTTTCAAGAGCCAAGATGGCTCATGGAGCCATGAGGTATGCACATAAGATATAAATGTCTATTAAAATAGCATGCCCATGTGAGTGTTCAGCTTAAAATTTGCTCTGTATTTTTCTTTAAAAGCGTCATGACCCATAGTACTCTGGTTTTTATTTGCAGGTTGCAATATCAGTGAAGTCATTGAAGGTGCAAAACTGGGTTCTTCCGGAAATGCCTGGGCTTATTACTGATTTTCTGATCTCTCTTGATGATCGCTTTCTGTACTTCGTGAACTGGCTTCATGGGGATGTGAGGCAGTATAACATTGAGGACCCTAAGAATCCTGTATTGACAGGACAGGTGTGGGTTGGGGGACTCTTACAGAAGGGCAGCCCAATAGTCGCTGAGGGAGAAGATGGTAAAACAAGGCAGTTTGATGTGCCAGAGATCAAGGTTTGTACAATCTCCATTCTTACATTAGAACTCTTTCTGAGCTACCTATTACTACCTAACTGATAATTGATTGGCTGTTTTTGTGCCAATTTCTTAACGAGTCTTGGCTTGTAATAATCCTTATGCAATAGTTGTCTAAGACTTGGAACAGTTTCTGCACTAAAAGCATTTGACACAGAGATGCATTAGATAATCTATTCGAATGAGTCAACGCCATCTACTGTATATAGTGGCGGTCTACGGGCATCATTCTTTTAGGCTCGTACTAATCCGAGATAGTGTTCTTGCTGCATGGAGTGCCTATAATTTTATTTGGCTCATATTTATGTTGCAGGGAAAGAGATTGAGAGGAGGACCTCAAATGATCCAGTTAAGTTTAGATGGGAAGCGGCTCTATGTCACCAACTCACTCTTTAGCACATGGGATCGACAGTTTTATCCTGAGCTTGTGGAGGAGGGATCTCACATGTTACAGCTTGATGTCCACACTGACAAAGGTGGCCTAACAATAAACCCGAAATTTTTCGTGGATTTTGGAGATGAACCTGATGGTCCTTCTCTTGCCCACGAGATGAGATATCCTGGTGGTGATTGCACTTCAGATATATGGATTTGAGCAACAACTCATCCTTCTCTACCAATGAAGACTATAATCTCTTAACATATAATAAATAGGATACAGTGATATGTCCTACCCTAAGTTGATTGCAATGGAGCATTTGGGTGCAGGATAGTCTTCAATGGATGAATAATAATAATGTCTGCACTTTCAGTCAATACATATTATTCAACTCTCTCTATCTGCTGTGAAAGAAATAAACAGATAATTATGTTATCATTCGTATTCTCTTGCCACGTTTTCTTTTTTCTCTCTCTTTCTTTTTTTTTTTTTTTGAGATTTTTCCACCGGAATTCTGTTTTCATACTGACAAAGCTTGAAGATTTAGGTTCTTCTATTAATTTTTTTACCATACATGGCAAATATACCATTTGTCAACCAATCAAGAGTTGATACACATCATTTTGATTACACCAGTCAATCTATTAAAAAAAAATGATAAACCCATAAAAATATTTTTTAATATGTCAAGATTATTAAACAAATCCAAAAAATCAACAACAAAATTTTTTAAAATATACTAAAAACGGCACATATAACAATTAAAAAAACAGTACTTGTCAAGAAGAACCTTCTGAGGGGTGGAGACATATTTTGTTGATGTAAGAATAAAATCTTAGAAGCAAGAAAGAAGAACATCAAGTTTAAACAGAAGAAGTTAAAAACTTTTTTGCTAAGGAGTGGAGATAAAGGAAAATTAAATAATTATGATGTCAGAATAAGAATAGGTTATTGCCTTACCAATACATATGTGGAAAATCAGTATATCTTACAACCAAATATCTTTATCTTTCATTAGCATCAATGCCACACTGTTAACGCCAGTCCTTTCAAGACAATGGCGCTGCCATGAATACGATCTTATTTGATCTTGCAAAGCATGGCAAGAACAGGAGTATCCTTCAGTAAGTTGTCATTGTGCTCATAGAAACATTGGTGTTCAAAGAGTGAGCCGCTCCACGCTCTTGGCGTTTCGGGACATTCCAACACCCGACCCTCCATCATCTTGCCCCTCGTATGGGTATGCCCTATATGTAGAACTTGCCTCTTCATTGTCAGAACAACCTGGTCTTTCGGTTAGGAACTGCTCCCAAAAGACATCATTTGGTCTGGCTGGAGCAGCTGCAGGCTCTTCATTGTTATTTGGAGCCCTTTGAGAGGAAGACAAAACTGTATCATTGGCCTGATTTCTGCTCAATGGAAAGGCCAAAGTATCAGATTCTTTACCATTGATATTAGACTTTGAATCTGGAGATTCCCGAATTCCCTCAACTACTTGGAGCATCCTACTAGCAGAACAAGGACTTCTGTTGACTTGCAATGGAGAAGAGGCCAGAGTTAGATTTAAATGGAAGGAAATGTGATTATCACCTTCTTCATTAGAGGCCAAGCTTGGCTGCGATGAGTGGAGCCTTGGGCCTTCATTGGTTGGCATTTTCCGAGACAAAGTAGAATCCATGTTAAGATTAAAAGACGTTCCTGTATCTGAGAGCTCTAATGTTTCAAGTGGAAATCCAAAGCCTTCAGTTCTCATTTGTGAACCTTTTGGTTCTACAGATACTTTCTTCTGCAAACCTCCTCCATCTTCGTTGGAACTCTGTGTGCTATGTGAAACCAAGTTAATATCCGAAACGGCTGGTGATAATTCTAATCTCAGCTTATTTGAGAAATCTTGATGGAAAACATTCCCAAACTCTCTAGAACTGCTTTGGTTATCCAAAAAACTATTTTCTACAACTGGCTGTGACTGATCAACTTGCGGCAGTCGTCTTTTCTTATTATATGCCGAAAAATCCATAGATTCAATTCTCTCAGCAAGAATTTCGCCAAAAGTAGGGTTCTGAAGAGCCTTTTTTAAGGAGGTCAGCAAATTCTCCTGCCTCTGCTCCATATTATCCACTTGTTGCTTCAGTTCTTCGAACTGAAGCTTTGCAGCTGACCACTGCTGTTTCGACCTCAAAACATTTTCCTCAACTACAGCTTTTTCACGCAAAAGCCTCTCAATCTCTTCATCAAGAACTGCTCTTTCTGGATCCACCACAGAACCTTGAGGGTTACTGTGGCTGTGAATGGGTTTTCTGCGGTGAATGTTTTTTAAAAGATGCTTGTGATCTTTCACAAAATCTTCATTGGCAAACTCCCATTTCTCAGGATCAACCTTTCGAAATCCCTGCACATAAACACAACAAAACATACTCAGATAACTTAAATAAGATCTCTAAGCATGACAAATTTATACACATGTAATGTAATATCTCTTGCTCTTTTTCAAAAAATCTGAAAATTCGTACTAACAAGGGCTTCAAAAAGCAAACAAAATTTGTTCCTAAAATAGGAGATAAAAATTGTGGAAATTAGATTCATAAATAAATATAGAACTAAGAGTATCTCAGATCATCTGTGAATAGTAGTGAAATAGTTTGTGAATAATAGTGAATAGTAGTGAACTATTTGTAAATAGTAATGAAGTAGCCAGAGAATATCTGAGAACAGTTGTATTCCCAAAAAGGCCCTAACTCTTCCCCTCTTCTGGCCCCTCCAGAAACATTCAAACTAAAAAGTCAAAACGTTGAAGGGAGTCTTATGGAGATTAATGAATGTCCTTCAATTAAAAAGCATTTGCTTCTTTTGAATAGTAACAACTCATCCTTTCACTCAAGTACAAAATTGTGTTTTTATTTGTAAAAACATCAATTACCCTGAGGTCCAGACTCCAAATGATGGGGCATCTGAAATGAAACTTCACAGTGCAAATCCAACTCCAATTTTTTTGATGAATTATGACTTTTATGTTTGACTACCAACCCAGAGATGAAGGCAAAAGTAGCAAATATTACTTGTAATGAAAGGGGGTTGCCGAAAACTCTCCATAATCTATTACAATATATATTGGTGGAAGCATTACCATGTGATATCTTCTTTGCCCACATCAGCCGGGTTTCTTAAAAAAAGAAAAGAAGTACAATATAAAAAAGTAATATAATAATGTGATAGCCAAAACTTTAAAATTACATAATAGTCTTTTAGTTTTCTTAACACGTCTTTTGGTTTTCAAAAAGTAATCTCTTTTGGTTTTCTGAGCACGTCTTTTTAGTTTCATAACCAAGGGATTCATAAAGGTAATTCAATCTTACAGGAAGTAAAAGAGCTTATAATTTATGGCTTTTAAATGGATACAACTACTTTGACAAGCTAGGCTTTTGGTCCCTCTCTCCACCCAAGCAAAACTTGTGCAGTTTTCCATCCCTAACATACAGGCAGAAGAAGAGCTAGAGAAGAAAAGAGCCATAAGTTCAACCAAATTTTGGACATCAGTATGCTAACATTGGCATCCTCTTAAATGTTCTATTTATTTAGTAATGATTCAAGGTATGTTAGTTGACTATTTCGTTATCATTTAATAGCTTCAATTATTCTAACACATCCCGTGGGTCTAAAATTAGTAAGATAGAAAACTGCAAAAGACTATCCAAGACCATTAAAAACTATAAAGAACAAGATAAATTAAAGAGTAAACTCAAGTGATTGAGAAAATGCATGGTCATCAACAACATAAAACAGTCATAGTCAATCCCTGGAAATAACTTAAAACGGATGATGGGTTAGAGAAGAGAAGAATTAAAGGAAAAAAATTAATCAAGAAGAAGAAGAATTGTAATCTTGTGTAGCACCAACCAGCGGAAACAGAATTAGAAGGCCCATTTCTAATACTTATTCTCAATTATATCTCCAAGACTGATGTTTTGAATGGAATCTATACGTCATGCATGCCCTAAAGGAATCATAATCTAGTTCTCCTGTCTAGTAATCTCGCTCCGAACAAATCTAAGAGCAGAAAAACAACTTGACAAACCTAATATGAAAACCAAAACATAAACTGAAAGACAACTCATTACATGCCAATCTCTGACGGAAAAATTAAGAGGAAGATAAAATTACAAACTCAAGCAATCAGAATACTTAAAAAAGGTATTACTATACAATTTCTTGATTTCAGCAAACAATCATTGTAGAGAATAATTTGAGAATCTCAATGCCAGAAAAACAACCGAATTCATTTGGAAATCCTAACCAAAACAAAATCAGAAGTGGAATTCAAACAAGTTAAGAAAGCGAAAAGAGAGAGAGAGAGAGAGAGACGTAGGTATTGAGCTGGCGGATGAAGCTGGAGAAGTTGTTGTGCTTGAAGTAGGTGGGGAGGAGGAGGCGGGCGAACTCGGGGGGGTTCCAGACCACGAAGCTGGTCTTGTGGGAGCTCCACGATACGATCTCGTCCGTCGCCGAATCGTCCACCATATCGTACGTCTTTATCAGAAACGGGGCCGGGCCCCCGCCAACACCAGCACCCACTCCGCTCCCGCTCGTCGTCGGAGCTCCGTCCATCTTCCTCGGATGGGAATTGGATCCGATTGCGAATGGATCTTTTTGGAAATTACAAGAAACCTAACACAGAGTGAGAGAGAGAGAGAGAGAGAGATGAAGGGAATTTGGACAATAAATTAGATGCGTGACAGGCATACAGACATTATAGTATAATAATAAAAATATAGAGATGCCGGTCAAACCTGTACGGTGGATACGTTGCAGTGTTGACTGCAGACTCTCTGTTTTTTTCTTTTTAGGAGACTGCAGACTAATTTCTTTTTATGAAATAACCTCGATAACATGAACATTACAGGGATTGAAAACAGTTTGAATTTTCTTCCAACTCTACTATGTAATCAGTTACATATAATGCATCTTTTCGTGGCTCATGAGCCACTGAATTACCCTCACGGTTTATATGACTTATCTTCTACTCTTCATATTGAGTTAATATATCTTTTAAATTTGAAATAATCATGCCAAAGTAGCCCTGATTTTGCCTTATCTGCTGCACCTCATTGACAACAGTTTGGAAATCTTCTTCTAAAATAACTCTGTACATGCCAAGTTCCAAATCAAATCTTGCTACTCTACGTGCTGCTAATGCCTCTGCTAGCAAACGATCTGGTATTGAATCTTGTATCTCTTTCAAGGTAGCCAATAAACTGTCATGTTCATCTCTGACAGTAGCACCAATTCCTATTTTGCAAACTCTCTTGTCAGCTGCCACATTTCAATTAATTTTGCAGAAACCTTGAGGTGGACATTCCCATAATATTCTACTTTGGTTAACTGATGAAATTTGAGTGGTTTCTCTTGTTTGCATTGCAGAGATCTCTTCTTGCAGGTGTCTTACTCTTTTGATTACTAAATTTGGGTCAATGTAGATGTTTTTGAAAACAAGTTGATTTCTTCTCTACCATAATGACCAGAGTACTAAAGTAAGCTCTTGCATTTCTATTTTGTTCAGTTTCTTAAACATTTGTTGCATCAGTTTTATGATATTCTTGGCTGAGCTTTTACTTTTTTGAATTTTCCTGGTGCATAAGTTTAGAACATCATTTGTCGAGACACATTCCCACAATATATGTGCAATGCTTTCTAGTTCCATTAAACACATAGGGTAGGTAGGATCATCCAAAACTTTCCTTTTGCATAGGTTTAGCTTAGTGGGCAGTATGTTCTTGCAAGCTTTCCAAAGAAAGTTTTTAGCTGCAGGAGGAATGTCAATCTTTCAAATTTTGGTCCATTCGTCTGAACTATTATCGATGTTAGATTGTTGGCCCCATGTTCTTTCCATGCTCTCCCCTTGTAAATGGTAGGCACTTCTAACTGTAAAATTACCATCTGCCTTGCCTCTCCAAGCTGCAGACTCATTTCTAACTGTACTCTTTTGGGTTTTTTTTCTCCTATAAATTGCTACTTTGAAATGATTTATTAGGCTGGATTTGGATACACAAATCTCCTTATATCATCTCATCTCAACTTATTATTATAATTTTCTTAAATTTTCATACAAAAATATAATAAATAGTTTAACTTTTTCAAATCCTAAAATAAAAATTATATTAAAAAATTATTTAAACAATATTTTATTCAACTACTATTCAAAATTTCTCATCTCATATAATCTAAACGGTCTATCCAAACACAACCTTATTTTAATCTCAAGTAGGTCTTGTTAATTTGAAATGATTTGTTTTATTCTTGAAGCAGTATAGCATCCACATAATTTAAATATTAATTTATAAAATTAAAATTTTAATTACTTTTTCTAAATTTAATTATGATGTGTAACAACCTTATTATGACCTTAATTTGTATTGGATTATGCACTTGTATATGCATCTATATATTTGTATAATATGACCTTAAATTAGACTGTATTAGATTATGCATATTTAAAAAATTTCATAGCTATAAATAGTGTTTCTACAAACTTGAAGATTTACCATTCACCCCGTAAATCTTATTTTACTACTTTTTTTCTCTCTCATCCCCCTCTTTCTCTCTACACCTACGGAAATAAATCTGAAAGAAAAAAATAATTTTAGGAAAAAAATAAATAATAATAAAATAATATTTTTTTTATTATTTGGCTTAAAGATGCATAATCAAATATGCGAGTTTTTCTTGATATGCAAAATCAATATCCAAAAGACATGATTCTGCATATACATCTAGAGAAACCAATGTTGGTGCATTAAGTATTTTATAAATATAATTTTTTTCTCTAAATATTGGATAATGATCATTTTATCCCTCTACATGTGGAAAAATGACTATTTTATCCTTAATATAAGGATTTTTCATCCTAATTCTAAAACTCACCAAAATTTACATTTCTCATAAAAATTTTGTCTTAAATCCAAATATTTAATTAAAAAATTTAAAATACATCACAACTATATCAAACACAACAATGCTGAAACATACATAGGCCAAATTCTTTGATTTTTGTTGCAATTCTATCAACCCTCATTTCTCGTGCTCAAATCGAAATATTGCAACATATAAAATTATATCCTATGATAAAATAACATACAAGAAAAACCAAAAAAACTTACTTCACAAATCATAAGTTTTTTCAATGCAAAACTTCATGTTTCTAACTTCTAGCACAACCCTTGACTCTCAAGATTCCATCTCCTTTTAAACAACTCCTAGAACTCCAAAAGTTCAAAAACATACTTTCAATACATTCATAACAAACTCTTAAGAACCATAATGCTTTGAATCATCAAGTCAAAACCGCAAAAATACAAAAATTTAACTTAAAGCATTCGGCCTTTACACTTTCACCAAAACTGAATCTACGCGGTTTGGTTTTGGATCAAACCCTTTGATTTGAAATCTTTCATGGAATAAATCACAAATCAACAACATCATATGGTTAAAATTCATTTCCTAAAATAGATTCAAGCATTAAAGTCAAGATCACATGGCAAAACTTGAATCAAAGCATCAATCTACTCCAAAACCTTAAATACATGACCTCACCGAACCTCTTCATGCATAAAAACTCATATCTTTAAACATAAACCATAAATCCTCAAAATAACATTCCAACATGTAAATCAAAGTCTTAGTAACATCACATGTAAATATTAAAGCCATTGGAGCATGCTTTCACAACAAAAGATTTACACTTATTCAAAACAGAATCTGTTTTCAACCTTCCAATGTTCAACTTTTTAGATCTATGTAAAACTCTCATAAAAAACTTGTAACATGTAACGAATCTTAATAGAACTTATATATTATCATGTTAACTATACTCCATAAATAATCAGACCAATATCTTGCCAATAACTTGATCAAAATCATTAAAATATCACACACTATCCAGTTTATCATCCCAAATGACCTCTTCATACTTAAATCAACTTTTTACCCATCAAATGACCATGAAAATCAACATCAAAGATACCAACAGAAACTAAAATCAAAGTGAAACAACTTTTGTGAAGGATATTTCGTGAGAAAATACTTAAAATTACTTCAAAAAAGTTGAGTAAAGTAAGCCATAAAATCTACACAAAAGCTTCTCTGGTTTTCTCTCTAAGAAGTTTTCTGCCACAAGTTGTTGTGTGAGAGGGAGGGGTGAGGTGGCTCTTGGCCTTCCCATCATGCACTATTTGTGGCTGCTTTGGGCAGTGATTGGACTTCCATGGAAGGGGAAACCTCCTCCACACACCTTGCTTTGGTGACTCAATTTTGTGCGCCTTAATAGGCCTTAATAGAATGGCCTTCTAGTTAGGGTTTCAATGGGGTTTGTGTTACTATCAAGTCCAAATCAAAATTTTCTTGTACCAATAAAATTACCAAGGTTTAAAATAATAAATAATGATGTAATAACATAAATATGAGTGGTTAATAGCATGTATAAGTGATTTAATCAAGTGATTAAATACTAAATTAAAACTGGGTTCATTTAGGGTTTGGAGGTAAACTTTGGGGTTTGGGGAAACTATTTAGGGTTTCAGTTTCAACCAAGTTTTTGGGGTTTCAACTAGATTCTATGTATTTGGGGTTTCACTAGGGTTGAAAGCCTCTTTGGTTTGTCACAAATTGGATGGTTTGATGGAATAATGTTTAGCTTATGTAGCATGATCAGAAAACTTGATTTCCTTCACATTTGCATCTAATGGATCCTCTTAGTGCAAAGTATCCAATACTATTCACCAATCGTGACTAAGATCTTGTCAAGTATCTAAATAAAACTTTTATAACCTCATTTGGATATTTCACACTGTGATTTTGAAAATGCTGCTCTAGGTGCTAACATCGAAAAAGTGAAAAATAACTTTATACTGTAAAATCCTAAGTATTTATACCAACCTCAAAGTGCAAATTGTTTATTGAAATTCGACTCTAAAGTGTCTCGAAATAATCAAAACGTGTTTTTAAACAAGCGTTATTCCATAAATTGAAAATTGTTTTATTGCGCTATAAAATCCTAAATATTCCTTTGAGCCTAATGGTGCAGACCACTTCTCTTTCTCACACTTTTGAATACCTCAAATAAATAAAATCACAGTTCTGGCACCATAGTGAATGGCAACACTGACTATGCTAACAAATTAAAACCTATGCGATTAAGCCGATTCGTGAAAACTTTCAGATTTTCATGAGGTTCCTAAAGTCAAAAAAAATTCTTCCGTTAAATTTTTGGTGGGCTGTTACATGTAAGCTCATGGATTGTATATCATACTTTTTTATTTTTCTCTAGGGAAGTGCTGCTAAGAGAATTAACACTTACAGAAAAAATCTTCTATAATCCAAACACAAGGTTCTAGTCTTATGGTGTCATAAATAAAGTCAAAAGTTTTACCAACTTTCGTACTCATTAGATTATGTTTGGAAAGTGAGATGAGAATTTTATGTTTTGTTTTAAAGTTTAAAATATTATTTTTTAGTTTTAAGATTTAAAAAAGTTAAATTGGAATTTGAAAAAGTTGTATTGGGATTTGAAAAAGTTGAATTGTTTATTATATTTTATATAGGAATTTGAAAAGGTTGTAATGATGAGATGAGATGAGATGAAAATTTTGAAGAAGATGAAAGATCCAAACATAATCTAAGATTATGTTTTATAAGGAACACCAAGGTTTTAATAAGGAACACCAAGGTTTTAATTGTAGAGTTTTACTATTAAAAAATTATTAATTGTTTGCTAAACATATGTTAAAAACGTTTTTAAAGTTGTTATGGTGGTTTTTAGCGTTATCTGGAAGAGTTTTTCAGTCAAATTTGTAATTTAGTACTTTTTAAAAAAGTGGGTTTTTATTTTTTTATTTTAGATGCTTAAAGCATTTTATAATAAATTAACCAAATATAGTATTATCATAAAAACAACAGAAAAAATTTTTAAGCCTCCAAACTCAAAACCAAACGGACAAAGCTGCAACGTTTTTGTGATAAATCTTATATGATTGCAAAATTAAAGAAAAAAAGTAATCAAATATACGGTGTTCCTACTTCATACAACAAATTGAAAAGGATTTACTATTTGTATTCATATGCATATGCTTTTGCGAGATCCTAAAACTAACAACACTGCCTTGCCATTGCCGTCTTGCCAAATAGAGTTCAAAACTTGAACTTGTACTTCAAATTCTTGTTAGTAATGATAAAACTTTGTTTTTTTTTTTATTATTGAGTTTTATTTTTGGATTATCTAATGATTAGATAATAAAAGTTGAAGATTTAGGTTATGCTTGATAGGTGAGATAAGATGAAAATTTTGTGAATAGTATTAAGATAAAAGTTTAAAATATTAATTTTTAATAGTATTATTGTTTTGAGATTTGAAAAAGTTGAATTGAGATTTGAAAAAATTGAATTGTTTATTATATTTTATGTAAAAATTTAAAAAAATTGTAATGATGAGATGAGATAGAGATGAGAAATCTCTATCTCATCTTAGTTGCCAAACATAATCTTAAAATTAAAAGATATTTTATATTTAAGTAATATTTAAAAAAAATATCTAAAAATATCTGTGATTACTTAAGAATATCTTGTTCCACAAACAACGCCGTCGTATTCTCCTTTTTTTTTTTTTTTTTATTCTTTTTTGTGAAGCCCGAAAGCCAGTGTTTATGAAGGCAAGGTGAGAGCTACCTTAAGAATGAATTGCCCACTGTTCCCAGACCCTCTACTAGCCGAGGCTTTTGCTGCCTTTCAAGCCTCACTCTTCTGTAAATCACTCGGGTGGCAGGATCTAATTTTAGAAGGTGTCCCCAACCCTAGTCAACTACCTCGAGGCCAAGTCAAGCTCAGATTCTTATGTTGGTATTCTGATTAGGGACACCAGATCTACCTTTAATTCCTTCACCAACTGGTCTGTGAGGCATATCACGAAAGCTTGCAATCACCTCGCTCATGTTTTAAGCATTAATGCTCTTAGCATATGTACAAGTATCATCTCTGTGGACGAGATTCCCTCTTGTATCCAACCTCTGATTTCAGTTTAATGATAAGTGAACGCAATTTTCTCAAAAAAAAAATAACCCCACGTAGGGCTTTGAATTCTTAGTGGCTAAAACCATTTGTAGGTTTGCTATATCCTCATATGGGCTTTGAATAGTTCCACTTCCAAGTACAAGTCCTAATACAGGGAGTAAGTGACATGAACTCTAATCACCATGGCACGTTGCTCTCTCTCTCTCTCTCTCTCTCTCTCTCTCTCTCTCTCTCTCTCTCTCTCTCTCTGTTGTTTTATACTAATTTAACAGAAGTGACCGATTCATTTCTAATCTTTATGTTTATGGATTGTCGTTGAATTAACATCAAATGCTCCATTAAGTTACTGAGAAAAATTAAGAACAAAGAATGAAAGATTGGAATTTTAGTACCCAAGAATATATTATTATAGTAATGATTTGTACAAATCTTAGATAAACAAGTCTCGTGCAGTTCCTTTTGTAAAAGTAGACCCCACTATGAAAAGTGTTAAAAAATCATATTATTTTTTAGTGGGACCTACTTTTTTACAAATAACTTATATGAGACTTATCTATTTGAAAGTTATACCTAGAATTACTATTATACTTTCAAGTATGAAGCTTTAGTTTTGAGAAATCATTACAATATTAAGTATTTATTAGTACTTTGTATGCATATGCACTAACAAGTGGCTCCCTCACCAAAGTACTTTCAAATCTCAAAGCTCTATCAAATTCCTCCATGCATGCTAATACTAGGGTTTCTGCTCTGATTGACAAAGACACCAATAAGTGGAATAAGGCTCTGGGGGATGTTATTTTCTCAAAAGCTGAAGCTGACCTTATCAAAATTAAACTATCCATGTTAGTCCCTGCAGCAGACCTGAAGATGATTTGGAGGTGTACCACTACTGGTTTATTCACTGTTAAGAGTGCATATCACATCCAATGAGGGTTTCAAGATTGAGCAAAGGACCAATCATTAGCAATGCGGACAAAGAAGGAAGAATGGACAAAGATATGGCACCTGTCCATTCCCACTTATCCAATCTCTTTAGAAAAAGAGCTATTGACATCTCATTGTGCCCAATATACAAGCAAGATTCTGAACCAGTGGAGCATGCTTTTTGTGAGTGAAACTCAGCTCGATTTGTGGGGACAATGTGCTAATAGGATTAAAAAATGTGGAACCCAATGGCAGGCTTTTAAAGACACAGTGGAGGCAATGCATGGTATTTTAGACAAGGAAGAAATAGAAGAGTTTGTTGTGATATCAGGAAGATATGGAAAAGGAATGAATTTATCTTTTTTCACATATCCAAACACTATAGTGCAAAAATCAAAGCTCTTGCTGGAAGACCTTTAACAGCTTCAAAAGCCCACTAGTAGTTCTGGAGTAGGACATGATCTGAATAAAAGATGGGGGAGACTCCCCCCAAGGAGTCTTCAAGCTTAATTGGCATGTTGCCTTGGATAAGGTTCATTGTAAGGTGGGTATTGGTGCTATTGTCCTTGACTGGGAGGACAGAGTTCTAGCAACCTTGAAGATGAAAAGGGATCTGTATCTTGACCCTTTAATAGTAGAGACTTTAGCAGCTCTTTAGGCTACCTTGTTTTGCAAAGAATTGGGTTTCAATTAAGAACATAATATTAGAAGGTGATGCACAAGTGGTCCAAGGAACCCAAAGATCAGATGAATTAAGTTGGTACTTGCACATGTATGCTTATGGCAAACACAAAATCTATACTGGCTACGTTCAATACATGGCCAGTGCAACACACAGGGAGGAATAAGAATAAAACTGCTCATGCCTTAGGAAAAAATTCTCTAGGCAATAGGCATCATGGATGCTATCTACATGGTATTGGAGGAAATTCTTCAATGTATTCTTTCTCTTCTATATAGCTTTATGAATAAAATTTGCTGTTTATAAAAATAATTGGTATTCATTGTTGTTTCGCATATTTAATACATATTAGGCTCCTTAAAATTTTGCTTGATCTCTGTTTAAACTAATAACTTAAATTAAGGTTTGTGGTAACGTTATATGTAAATTGTAGAGCCACCATGCAGTAGGATTCTCCTATTAAAGTTTCTTAATGGTTGTCAATATTTAGTGATGCGTTGCCGTGTGTGAAAGCCTATTTACATAACATTTATTTTCTTGCCATAGTTTTGGGTATTTCACTACAAGAAATCAAGACTTTTCCAGCGCTCAAAATCTTCGCAAAAACCCCATATAATCGCTGCATTTGTATATTTTCAGCGATTTTTAGTTTGCTGCATTTTCTACGAAATTATGTCTTCACTTCTGAGTTAACCTAGCGATAGGCAAAAATCGTCGCAAAAAACTTATATCTCCTGAAATTTTAATCCATCACAAATGTCCAAAAAAATGATAGAAATGGAGTTTCTGTTTACCATTAAATCATTGAGAAAACTCAATTGATGTGATATACATCGTCGTACAAGGTTAATAAATCACCGAAAATTACTCTTTTTTCCAATGATTATAAATTATCGTCGCCATTATGCATTCTCAGTAGGTAATTATCACCGAAGGTGGTCTTTTGCATCACTGCAAATAAGATTACTAGATGAAAAAAATATTTCCAGCAAATTTTACTCACCGAAAAAGGTTTTTCACAAAAAAAAAAAAAAAAAAAAGAACAAAAACAGAATACATAAAAAAATATAGTATTCATCCAAATTATAGGTTCTTGCTCAAAAAGTCAATTGCACAAGTGTGAAATTGAAACAAATTGACTTCTAACTATAATGTACTACACCCATACAATGTAATACACATCCAAATTATAGGTTCTTGCCATATGCCTGTATGTTGCAAAAAATGAAATATTATGATAAATAAAGAGACAAAGTGTAACAACCTGCTAGAAATTCACTAGTAGAATTTTTTTGACTTTAGGAACCTCGTGAAAACCCCCATAAGTTTTTACGAATCGATCAATCGCATAGGTTTTAGTCTGTCAACATAATCAGTATTATTATTTATTATGGTGCTAGAAATATAAGTTTAATTATTTGAGATAGTTAGAAGTGTCTGAATGCGTTATGGTCTATGCCATTAGATTCAGTTGATTATTTAGGATTTTATGGCGCAATAACTCATTTTCATAATTTCAGACATAACGCCTATTCGAAACTGCGAAATTATTTTTAGGGGCACTTTGAAATTGAATTTCGGTAAACGATTTTTACTGTAGATTTATATGAATATTTAGGATTTTTCAACACTAAGATTACTATGCATTTTTTGAGTGAATAGTAACCATGATAAGCGCACCAATTGCAGTGTTTTCAAAATCATAGTGTGGAATGTCCAAATTAGGTTAGAGAAGTTTTATTTGGATATCTGACAAGATCTTAGCCACACGTAGTGATTAGTATTAGACACTTGGTACTATGAGAGACCATTAGACGAATTTTTGAAGCAAATCAAGGTCTACAATCATGCCACTTAAGCAAAACTTTGTTTCATCTGATCAATCAAATTGTGCCAGACCAAAGAGGGTTTTAATCTTTGCAAAACTAAGATTAAAACCCTCTTTGGTCTAAATAGTTAGACCAAAAACCGATTGAAACCCCAAAAACTCTAAATAGTTAGAATCCAATTGAAACCCCAAAAACTTGATTAAAACCGAAACTCTAAACGGTTTCCCAAACCCTAAAGTTGGCCCTCAAACTCTTTTTAATCCAATTTCTAGTATTGTATTTAATCACTTGATTAAATCACTTCCACATGTTATTAATTAATCAAATCCTTGTTATGATATCATTATCCAACTTTTTAAACCTTGAACATTTAATTGGGCCAAGAAAATTTAGATTTAGGCTTGATAGCATTCAAAACCCTAACCAAACCCCATTTAAACCCCAAATTGAAGCCCACTTGGTTGAGACCCACAAATTTGGCCACCTTGGTAAATCTTCTTGAAGAAGTTTCCTTCCCCACATGGCAGGCCATCCACTGCCCTTGGCTGCACCTAATAGTGTTTTGATGTGAAGGAGAAATCCACCTTATCAACCTCTATACCTCATAGTTGCTGCAAGTAGTCCTTGCCCCTCACTATTCTCCACTTTATGTCACATAGCCACCTCCAATCAAAGGTTATTCAAGCCTATAACTTCCTCCTACAGAAGTTTAAAGTCGTGCAAGACACATTTCACTCCCTTTCATCACTTCTTCACCCCATTTTTAGAGAGAAACTCAAAAGAACTCTCTCAGGTAGATTTATAGGTCTTTTGCATGGAGATTTTTGACCCTTTGTAAGTATTTTTACACGATAACTTCTTCAGAAAAGTTGTTCATCTTTGAGTTTAGTTTCCATGGATATCTTATTAGTCTCATTCCATACTCATTTGATCTATCAAAAGTATTTTTACCCATAGAAAGGTCATTCTGGGCGTAAAACTGGAGAGTATGTTATGTTTTGAAATTTTTGACCAAGCTAATAGATATATTTTCGTCTGAAAATTTAATCTAGTATTGTTAGCATATGTTTATGAATTTTCATTGAGGTTTTATTGCATGACTAAAGATTTTGGTGATAGATGTCATTTGATATAGAAACTTGAAAACTGGAAGTGGAAAAACATTTTTTATTTTGAGAAAGTTTGAATATTTCGTGATTTAATCTTACTACAAAGGCTTTGATATTTTTATTTGATAATCCTAAGCCTCTTATATACATGTTAGGATGTTATTTTCAAGATATTTAGTATTAAGTTTAAAGATATGATTTTTCTATGCAAGAGGATTTCGGTTAGGCTTAAGATTTGATTTTTTTTTTTTTTGTTAGATCCATATTTTATTGAGTTTTAGCCATATGATTTTAAGTTTGAATGTTGGATCTTTTTCAGGACACATTTATAAACCATGTTATGTTTTAATTTGAAGATCACATGTCTTTAAGCCATGGATCAAGAGATTGATCAAAGTTAATTGAGAGAAAAGTTTCTGTTTTTGGACTAAGTGTAAAACCAAACATTCCAAGTGTTATTTTGTGATTTTTGGTAACTTTTGTTTGATCATTTAAAGCATGATTTATCTAAGGATGATGTTATGAATATGTTAGAAGTAATATTTGATTTTTTGGAATTCTTGAAAATGTTTTGAATAAGATCAAAACTTGTAATTCAAGGGTTTGTTTTTAGTTAAAAAATTTGGATCTTTTTACTAAAGTTTTGGGTTGATAATTAGTAAGTTCTTGTTGGATGTTTTAAGTATGTTTTTAAACTTAGGATATGAAGATCTTTGTTGCAAAAATTTAGTTTGATAATGAATTTTGAAATTAAAAGAAATGCAACAAAAATCAAGGAGAAAAATCGTATGGATATTTCGGTCATAGTTTTCTTTCCATAGTTGTAACTTGTTTTAAATTTTTTTGAGTTGATATTTGAGTTTAAGATAAAATTTACATGAGAAATGTAAATTTTGAAAATTTTTGGAGTTAGGATGTGAAATCCTTAAGTTAGGGATAAAATGGTTATTTTCTCAGATGTAGAGGGTAAAATGGTAATTTACTCTAAGTTAGCTTGTTTTCATGCTTCTAATTGTTACTTATTAAATTTCTAATTTTTATTTCTTGTGTTTCACACTTTATTCTCGTAGAACGTGACGATCGAGGTAAGTTAACTCTTGACTTACTATCAATTTACTATATATATGTGATGGGTAAGGAAATTACAGTTTATGTTCGTATGTTGTTATATATATCATGACACGCCATGTCATTACATGTTTATCTATTACACAATTTATTCTGTCACGTATTGCTATAATTTGCAAGTATGTCATATTACGTTATGCCATCTATTACATGTATGCCATGTCACATAATATTCACTATTACATGTTATGTCGTATTATGAAATGTTATCTGTTACATGTTATGTCATGCTACAAAATATTTTCTATCAAGTACGTCATGTCTTTCAACTTACGTCCATGTATGTTTTCGTACAATTAAATTATTGTTCAGTTCATGGTTATTGTTAAATCATGGTAACCTAATGAGATAAAAATACGTAATTATGGTAACCTTATGAGATAAGAATACTTAATCATGGTAACCCCATTAGATAAGATATGCAATTATGGTAACCCCATGAGATAAGAATACGCAATTATGGTAACCCCATGAGATAAAATTACGCAATCATGGTAATTCCATGAGATAAGACTACTCTATCATGGTGACCCCATGAGACAAGAATATGTTTCAAGATCACGTTTATGTCATGTTATGTTTAGGTTCATGTTATGTTCAAGTTCACGTTCATATTATGTATGTTCACATTCATGCTAAGTTTCAAGTCTATGTTATGTTTCAAGTTCACATTCATGTTATGTTGGTAGTCCATGTTATATTTTAAGTTCATGTCCATGTCATGTCACATTAAGCTAAGTTTCAGTTTCAGTTCAAGTTATGTCATGTTTACGTTCATGTTATGTTTCAAGTTCACGTTTATGTTATGTTATGCTCAGGTTCAAGTTCATGTTCAAATCATGTACGTTCACGTTCATGCTATGTTGTTAATCCATGTTATGTTTCAAGTTTACGTTCATGCTATGTTGCTAATCTATATTATGTTTTAAGTTCACATACATGTCATCTCACGTAAAACTAAGTTTTAGTTTTAGCTCAAGTTATATCATTTATGTCATGCTATATATCAAGTTATACTATACTTACTTATGACTTTGATTATGCGTTCATATTTTTACTGTCATGTATACATCATTAACTTATATGGAAGTTTCCTATTAACTTGCTAAAATTTGTAATCAAATCTCACCGTGGTAGTCCCAACTATTATTCTCCCTGAATGGTAGGCAATGTGTTAGGATCAGAGCAAGGAGCAAACACTAGCAAACTGAAGGAGGTTGACTAAACGTTGTAGACACAATGCGAAGCTTGCATCCTCCATAGTTAGGTCTTTGGATAGTATTCCGGCATCGTTAGTTGAGTTACACAAGTTACTCAACGAACTAGCCCAATAGTGTGTTTTGAGATTACAGTCTTCTGAGACTCGTGCTGTAATCGTGATTGTTTATTTTGTTAAGTATGCATGGATTATGTTTTAACTATTTGGAATATTATAAGTTTGGTGCATAGTATTGTTGCTTAAGAAAAAAAAATTATCTGCTGTGAATATTGCATAATCCTATATGCATGTTAGGAATATTGCATCTTATATGTCATGAACGGGGGCAGGTAACTTTGTGTTGCATGTCTCGAGACTTTAGATGTCCGTTCGATCCTAAGCAAAATCTGGGGGCGTCACACAAAGCAACAGACAATGCACTACAAATTCAAAGAGGATTTCCCAAACCACCCAAATTTTGCAGGCTTCACAATCTTACCTTACACTAGGGATTGTTGTAACGCTCTAATGGAAGGCCCAAACCATATGACCTATACTCCAAAAAAACTAGTCAATGATACAATTGAAGTTTCATTGGAATCTTATAAAGAGTAAGAATTTCTCATTACCAAGCAATGAGAGATTTCATATACCACATACTCATATCCTTATCATATGAGATATCACAATCTACCCCTCTTAAATTTTCGACATCTTCGTTGGGTCAACCCGTTGTAGATAGCATAGCTCAAGTCCTACATTTCTGATTGGTATGGACTCTGATACTATTTGTAATGCCCTAATGGAAAGCCCAACTACATGGCCTATACTCTAAAAGGACTAGTCAATGATACAACTAAATCCACATTGGAACCTTCTAAAGAGCAAGAACTTCTCTTTCCCAAGCAATATGGAGTCCTATACACTACCTACCATTATCCTTATCATATGGGACATTCCAATTGCATTAATATTCTTTTTACATGCTCAAAAAGATCCAAAGTTATGTGCTACTAATATGACTAAAACACATGATCTCCTTAACTCAAATGATAACCAAAAATATATATATATATATATATATATATATCTCAAACTATAGCAAATGAGATTCAATAGATTTTATATAGGTCTTCAATGCACCAAACAAAACATAATAGAAAAGGCACTCCTGCCAATGTATAAACACAAGGAAGATTAAAAATATTTGAAAAGGAATTTTGATCTAATACGGGAAAGAAAATTTTAATAGAAACAAACATGTGAAGTCATCTTTACAAGGCAGCCTAGCCTTTGGTTATCAAGAAAAAAAAAACAATGAAACTTGGATCATAAATAAGTAAGATGATATTCCCTAATAATCTCCACAATTCCAATATCATATATCCTATAGGGAGTTGTTGGTGCTAACACTTGAAGAGAAGCATCGAGAGAGATGTTATATTTCACAAATCTAGCTGCATATCCCATTACAAAAATTGGAGTATTTTGTCTAGGATATTGTGTCCCCATTTCTTTTCTTGTCTTTTGCCCATGAGCACAAAAATAGTTATCAACAAGTACACCAAGATAATATAAAAACTCTATTACTTGGAAAACAACTTCACTTGCATTCTGCCCAAAATCACAAATTATGCTCCAAAACTAATTTCTTCTATGATAAAGTTAGACAAGTACTGCTAGCTCATTACAACACACTAACATTTACCATACCTTAATACCGATCAAATTCCCCTTTCTTTTAACATAAAATTATTGTAATTGTTAGTCATCAACAAGAAGTATCACAGTCATCAACAAGAAGTATCACACTAGAGGAAAAACCTAGAGTACACAAATCTTAAGCTACAGATTGGCTGCATAATGCCATTCTCAACAGTAATAGCATCAAGATATCAATAAAGAACAATATACATATAGCCCAAAATACCTAGAAATTTGTCTACAAACAAAAAACCCAATTTTTTTATACTGCAACAAGCATGGAGGAAGGGGGACAGATAGACAAATTCGTTGTAGTCATACCTGTGGTGACAGAAGGTACCCAAGAGTCTCAGTCGACAATCTCCACATCTGACTTGCTCAAAATCGTTGAAAAAATCCAAATACTTCAAATCCTCAATCGCACGGCACCCAGTTGTATGGGGAGGAGAAGACAACCCTAGCTTATGCTGGGAAGGCTAACAACATGGAGGAATAGAAGCTTGAGTGGTGATCAGCATAATGCTAGTCAAGTCGTGCAGCAGTGGGTGGACACTACAATGGAGAAGAACACAGGAGTGGAGAAGGAAAATAGTTGGGAATGACTAAGTTGGTTGGGGGGGGGGGGGGGGGAATAAAACATTTCATGCGTGTTGCCGCCCAAACCAAGTAGCAACGATTTTTAGCCCGTTGCAAGATGTTTTTTCTTTTTGCAGTGAAAAAAACTGCAATAAACTTAAAAATCACTGTAAATGAGTCCAGTAAGAGGCCACTCCATTTAAAAGGTAGCGATGAATTTCGATTCGTTGCAAAAAGAGACTTATTGCAATGATTTTATTTGCAACAGAATAAAAATCGCCACAATATGTTCTTTTTCTTGTAGAATTTAAAGCAAGGTTCGAAAAATTAGAATCATGTTCAAATCAGGTAAAGACATACCAATTCAATGAATGAGACGATTCATATCAATTTTGAATCGGTTATATCAATGCCAATAAAAAGTATTAAAAATCATATATAATGCAATTCAAGTACTTAATATCATGTATAAAAGAGTATAAAATATAAATATATTGACTAGTTTCATTAAAATTATGATATTAATCCAAATAGTTTCAACAATCATGTAATTTATGTATTTAACCTCAATTGTCAACATCTTTTGTCTCGCATAAGAAGAAGATAAAGATCATTAAGTTATAAGCACATAATAAATATAGAATTTTATGCACAATCATAAATTTAATATAAAATATTCATTCATCCCTTAACCTTTTTGTTCAACTAAAGAAAATAAAAGACTACATATTTTATCTTTCAATTCTTTTGCGATCCTTTTTTAATACAACGATGAAAAAGTTAACATATATTTAGTCCAATGATATTTTTGTACAGGAAATTAAAGAAATAACTAACTCAGTTGTTAAAGACTACATGTTTTATCTTTTAATATTTCTGCGATTCTTTTTTAATACCATGATGAAAAAGTTAATTTATATTTAGTCCAATCATATTTTTGTACAATAAATTAAGAAAAAAACTCAGTTGGTAGACAATTTAAAAATAAATATAATTTTGAATCAATTAGAATTAACTCAAATCAGTCTAAAATCAGTTTGAATCAGTCTAAATTGATTGATTGAAGTGGTTTAGTGAACGATTCAAAAATCGGTTACTTTTTTACCAATTCAATTTAAATCAATCCAATCATTAAAACCTACAAAATTCCATATTTTCTATTGTGCAGCAGAATATTTTATCAGATAACTTTCAAATGAACTGTTTTTTAATCCAAAATATTAAAAAGACAAACTGTGAAAGAGATTTAAATAAATATTAAAGCATTTATTCTTTCCAACCATTTCAACCAGCCTGGATTGAATAGTAACATTAGTAAAAAGATTAATTGTCACTACAACAGAAAAGGCTTTTTCCAGCATTTTTTTTTGTTGCTAATACCCTATAAAATCGCTGGGAATACTTCTTACCGTCGCAATTTCGATCGACGCATGTTCGTCGGCATAGTTTGCTTTTTTTTAGATAAAATCAGCGAACTGCAGTGTTCGCTGAAAATAGGTACCCTTTTCCGGCAATTTTTTGGAGCCGCAAATGCAACCATTATGGCCGCAATTGCCTCTGCAGATCGCATCTTAATATGGTTGGAAAAAGTTATTTGCGACGGATATTTCCTTCGCATTACATTCAAACTTCGTCGATAATAGACGTTGCTTTTTTGCGTCCAAGTCCAAAATCGCCGCAAATATAGTTCCCCAGCGAATTTAGATCGCTGAAAATTCCAATATTTCGCCGCAAATAAGGTTTTCCATCACTCTCTTGGTCGCCGCAAATGCTGTTCCCATTTTAATTTGGCTTTTCGGGCATTTGGTTATCGCCGCAATATGTATTTAGTGACGATTTTTTACTCGACGCAACAGGATTTCACACGCATGGACACTTGTTGCGGCATTAGTATTTTCGCCGCAATAAGTATTTTCCCAGCGACATGCATGATTCAACGCATCTGGTTTTCCCAGCATTTTCGTCTAGCAGCAGTTCGACGCATGGAGAATATTTTCAACGATATTTGCCTCTTTTGACGGTAAAATGGCTATTGATGAATTGATATTTGCGTCTAAAACTATTCGCTGCAATTGATCATCTATGTCCATTTAATAAAATTGGTCATTTTGAATTGTTCCATCTGCCAAGCACATGCATATATATATGGATTACTAGTAATTGTTAAATCCACTGCACATAAACTAGTTACTGCTACTCTTGGCTGCATTTTCTGTGCACAACTATAGATTGCAAAATTATATCCCACTCATGCTTATTTAAATAAGCATGATGAGATGTATAAAATATGTGGATTTGGAAACAATTACTAGTCATTGTTCTCCAACAATTAGAAGTACTTCTAAAGTACTTCTAATTGTTGGAGAACAAAATAGGAACCAATACCCCAAATTACAGTTGGGAAACATATGGATTTAATTGGTAGTTAAACAAATTCTGTATTCAAATTCTATAAAATCACAAGTACCTCCCATTACAACCCAATCTTCATACATAATGTATAAATAGAATACATTTCATCAAGTATATGGCTATATATGCACACCCATGCTGTATCTATCTATATATATATATAATATGGCTATATATGCACACCCATGCTGTATCTATCTATATATATATATATATATATATATATATATATCATCTCAACACCAACGTGTAGTCTACAAATAATTAAGTACCATCATCTGCATGCTATAATAGATAATTGGAAATTCATCATCATGTAAATAAACCACTGTTTGGGTGCCCCCCAAGTCACTTAGAGCATGTATTTTTTACTTCTTAAGACACTATATACACCTGTGCAACCAGTGGATAATTAAACATGTACAAAGATGTTTACATTGAGCAATTAGATATATATGTTACCCTATTTCAGTCTTACACAGGACTCAATGAACTGCAGCTATCTCTTTCAGTTAAAAGAGACCCTTCACAGCAACACCTGCTACTCCCTAGCAAAACCCACTGTCCAGCAAAATCCAGCTGAGTACTTCGCCCAACATTTACCCAACATGGGACTGGCATGCTTCTTGTAAAAACCCTGCAAGCAGAGCAAAAAAATCTGAAATTACATAAAGTTTTGTCTGTTCCTCTGTGAAGCATCGATCCACTCGTCACAGTGTGGATCATCAAGATTAGAACTGAGGCATGCATTAGTACATCAAATTTCATATAACTATATACGAAGATAGCTTTCTAACAAGTGGCTTTTTAATATGGTTCTTGACTCTTTTCTTTTTAAGTAGTGTTTATGCCTATTTATAGATTATATCCTACTCAGTCCCATTATTTTGCCAACTCTAAATCACAGCTGCTGCAATTTAACTGATTGAGCTAGAGTCATCCTTCTTTCTAATTCTGTTTAAACTTTTCATAACAAGAATTGTTTTAAATTGGCTACACAACTTAGAGTATATTCCCCTAATACCATATGGTTCTATATATATATATATATAGTGCGTGACTATATATCAGTGTAACTTTATGAACTGGTCAGTCATGCATAACAGTATCATTTTGAGACAAATCCCAGCACCATTGCTAACTTTAGTGTATGAATATGACCCCAAGAGTATGCTTTTCTGCCAAAGTCAAGAACATTATACGTATTTATACACTTCTCTACAATAGGCTGCATGTATTTGCTATAGATGATATATGCATCATCTACTGTTTTTCTGGACAAGTTTGTATCGAAGCAGCCCATCGATAGAAACCCATCCCTTCCTCATTACATAACAATAGTTTCACAACAAGTCTCTACCCGTGTATGCTAAGTGATTATGGACACCATGCAGGGTAAAATTGGATGCATCAAGAATACCACAAATAATAGCAGGAAATAACAATGTTGAAATCACAGGGGGAAGGCGATGATATGGTGAAAATAACAATGTTCTTTTCACAAGCAGGAAATTTTGACTAGTCTCAAGGAGGCTATGATTCTACTATACCCCACCCTTTTACAGTACTACATGCACCCTTTTACAGTACTACATGCATAAATAATAGCAGGGAGACTTGCATGCAGCAGTATAGAACGTTTACATAATTAAAGATTGAGGGTGCTAGCTATCTATCTAGGAGGGCTAATTACGAATTCAGAAATCACTATGAACTTAAAAAAAAGTATATATATATTTTTTTCATGTCTAATGATGACCTAGTGATCTTGGAATTACTAATTATAGAATAAAGCAGTTAAATAAATGAATTAGTTGATCAAAGAGTGAAAAGGGCCGTATTCATGTATATATGCAAACTAATGATTGTGCAGCATGCAGTTTCACATTAAATTAATTATTTATCTGTATGTCAGGATTTTATGTGAATAATTGACAAGAAATAATGGGTCACATGGATGAATTGAAAAAGGTATAAGAAATTAATGATTTGGAAGTCTTGCTCCATAGTACTATATATTTGCATGCAGTACTAGTTATCTACTATAGCATTATGCACAGAACTTCACAAATTTCTTCCTGAGATTTTCTGCATGCACAATCATGTCATGTGCCTAATCTCTCTTTTATTTGAGGCCTTTAAATTCGTATAGTCATTCTTAAAAGAAACTCTTTCCAACTACGTATAGCTGGAAGGCTTCCATACCCTAGTGGCATTAATTTAATCATGGGTGACCAAGGGTAAATTTATCAAACATGGTATAGAGTATGAGGAACATGCTGGGATGTTTTGGATGAAATAAGAGAACTTGAAACTTCTACAAAGTATAAGATTGGCCGCATATAGCATGCAAATGTCAATTCTTAAAAACCATCCATTTTTGCTTTATTATTTGACTAAAAGGGGGATGGCATGCATTATTAAAGGTCCATTTAACACCACTGCATGAAGGACATATTGTCATAATTGAAAGGGAAAAGTACATGACTTTACACCTTTGTGTGCTTGAAGAAAGCATATGTACAAAAAACAACTGATTCTAGGTCATCTCTCTGCCAATGGTTTGTGATGATAGGTTCTGAGTCATATGACCTATTGTGTTTTTTTATTTGGATGTTAGGGCAAGCAATGATCTAGTTAGTACTGCAGCTCCCTAGCTAGCTAGGCTTGAACAAACCCACAAAGTTTGCCCAATCTATTAGATTGCTTTTAAGGTAGGCAACCTAGAATGTTTACCACGCTAGGCAAAAGCTCTACTTTCATAAGCAAAAAAATAAACAAATCAAGCTCTCTGCTTTCTACTTCCTGATTCCTGTCAATTATTTGATAGCATTATAATGAATGGTTCTGAATGGTTGCTATGCTAGGCTAGCTATTCAATTAATTAATTTTATACTTTATACTCAACCATCAAAACTCATTGCAACTTCAAACTATAACAAACTGATACTTTTCATGTCCCAATTGAATTATAGTCGTTGATCAGATGAAAGAAAAACAAGATGTCAACCCAACACATTATTAAGGGGCAAATCTGCAACCAATAAAGATTGTATTGGGAGGAGCTAGTTAAGTCATCATCCAAGATTCTTTCAATTCATGTCCAGTGTCGTAGCTATAAAAAATAGATAATGAAATGCTAATCATAATTAAAAAAAAATAGATGTTTTAGATGTTCTATTTGGCATCAGTTAATTAAAAGAGCACCAAGAATAACTGTATAAGGTAAAGACATGAACATGCTTAAAGACCAATTATATAACCATTCATTAAAAATCGCCGCAATTGGCCCTTTTTCTTGTAGTGTGAAGCAGTTGGTAAGTTAATCTCAAGAGAAAACCAAAACAGACTGCACAGAAAATTGAAACAAACAACAAAAAAAAGTGTAACAGATAGCAGCAAGTTCTTTTCTCTCTCAGGTTCTTCAAGTTAGCAACATTTTTCCCTTGATTTCTTAATGAATTATATTTATAAAACATCCAGAAATGATTGCTAACAATTTCTGCATGACTAAGTAACAGAAGAAATGTTAATTGAGTAATGAAGAAATGACTTATCTGCTTCCATTGGTTATGCTTTGCCATCCACTATTTAAAAATACACCACGTTTTGAGGGGTACCACAAGGGTACATGCTTTTAACCTGGCAATCTTACTTGAGTATCAAATGAGTCACAAATGCGCAGTACAAGATTCAATTTATGAATATTAACAAACTGAATCAGGAGTTTGTTAACATTCTTTACCATTATATATTATATAATATATCAGGAGTTCCTGAAGCCATTAATCAAAAACCTCTATAGGAAGTATACATTTTCATAAAAATTAACAAGTCAAGACTAGCAAAAATAAGAGCAGGCAATCATCAAATTAACAAGTCAACTAGTAACAGGTCCATTTACAAAATGTCTTCATCGAACACAGTATACACAGCTTTTAGGCCCCCAAATAAGGACACGAAGCTAATCAAGTAAAAGAGAACTGATTCCGAAATTGTCAATGACCGCTATTAATAATTGAGCATGAAAAGGGCTTAATGTTTAAATCACTTACAAGTATACTAGAGGTTGCATCCCAATCATTTGGAAAATACTGCAACAAGTAGCCATAACAATGATATAAGAACAAATAAATAAGCCACGACTATAATAAGCCATATGATGAGAATATTCTTCTACTAGTCCAAGAGAACAAAAGACTCACAAAATCCAAGAATGCCAAAAAGAGCATGACAGCCACAACAATAATAAGAGCCAGTCTTCTACATGGCATAACAGCAATAGCACAGACAGATAATGGAGAAGGTTAGACCAAAAAGCACAAACCAAATGTATGAGACATAATCAGGAATATGCATGCATAAGTGACACAAAAACCTTTTAAGGTATCTGATTTGAAAATACATACATATTTTCTCTGAGAAACCAGTATACAATTCACACTTTACAATGGGGGAGACTTTTACCTTGCAAATTGCAGTATTCAGCACTTAAAATGTAACTGAGATACTACCATAGTAACACTAGCATGTTGATAAGTTTGTATATAGTTATTTCAGTACAACTTATAATTGAACAAACATAATCTATAAAATAAGTTTGTAAATACTTTTTTCTTTGATTGATTAATAATAATTTTATTGATAGTAGAAAGTAGAAAGTAGAAAGTAGGCATAGCCCATGTAAGGAGAATTATTAAACAGTGGTAATGGTTGACAGGCCAAATGAGGCTTGATTGATGTATGAGAAGCTTAAGTCTCACCCAAATGTGCAAGTAAGCAAGAACGCAAGACAATTCATGTTCAGCTTTCAGGTAACTACCGATTTTCTGTCTGTATTTATGGGTGAAGAGTCAAAGTTACTAAAAGGTTTCAATCTAGCATGGCTGTGTGAGTAATGAAAGGTAAATAAGTTACTTATGTCAATGACACAGCACTATATTCTGTGTGGGCATTTTTTTTTTTTGGGAAATTTAAACTTGAAAACTATAATATTCTGTGTGGGAAATTCAAAAAAAAATTTCCCACCACCAATGAGAAATTAGCATACGACATATTATGGGGATTTTCTAGAATTGATCACACATAACAAGGTATATTCACTTTTCTTTTTTCCTGTTTCTATCTAATAGTCATTGTCAACTTACAACTCTAACAGGCCATGGAGATGATGAAGTTCACAACAAGCACGCCTTTTTAATCAAGAGCCTCTATATTAGCATAAGGCTCAACCAAATGCACTAGAACAATGTACACCTATCTTCAAAACTTATTGCAAGGTTGTATATCACAATCTGGAAATTTGAAAAATCCCCAAAGGCATTCACAAACTAAAAAATCTATGTAAGCACACAAGAATTTGATGCAACATTTAAGGAAACACAACCAAATGCTGCCTTACCTTCATTTTACAACTACAAGGATCGCTCGTTATGCAGTTGCCATAGATTAGTGTATCTAGTTTACCTTTAGACCATAGAGCTCGAGCAAGCACTTTGTCTACAGGTCCTCACCTCTATTTGAAGGCAATGCTGATTTAAAAAAACTAACACATAAGTGATCTATTCTAAAAGATTGACTAGATACAACTTATAATCCGCAAAATGTATTTTAAAAAAATACAAAGCAGAACAACTTATTGTGTCGAGATCTCATAGCAGATAGTCTCTAAATGCTTTATATATATATATATATATATATATATATATATATATAAGTAGTTTAATCTATCAATACTTAGAGAAAAGTTCATGATTTTTTTTTAAAAAGTAAATTGCATGTTGGTGGATCACAAAATGGAAATTAAAGCTGGTAAAGATATGTGAAAAAAGATGTAACAATAGGACCCAAATTTTAAACCAACCACTCCACCAACTTTGGAACCCTAAAGAAACCCAATTTCACCAATCCAGAACCACAACTCATATGCATAAAACAGACCCACAACACAGATGCACTAAAAAGACTCACAACTCATATGCACAAAAAAAGAATCACAACTGTCTTCTACACTAAAATGCCACTGCATTAAAACAGAACCACATAACTGATGAAGTTTGTAGTGCGTGCAGTCACAAATGCACAAAACACAAGCTGAAGACCACTTCTCTTTCTTTTATATTTTCTTTATAAGTTTTACTAATTTGAAATATAAAATAGATGTTATACACATGTAGGGCATCTGAAGGCATGAACGTTGTTGTTAAAAAAACAGAGAAATGCACTAAAAACGGAGAGCAGTTACCATCTGTGATGAGTGAATTTGTGAGCAAAAAACTGAAGTGAGTGTTGCGTGAGCAAAGGAGAAATGGGAGGGAGCTTGCTGCTGTGAGAGATTCTCACAAGCAACCCAAAATCGCACAAACCCTAGGAAAAATCCCCAAACCCACGGACTGCACAAATGAAGTTCATTTCACAGAAATTTCATGCGAGTGAAAATTAACTTGAAGTGAATGTGGGTGTGTTCGTGAGAAGCAGAGAAGGAGAAAGGCCTTACCACCGATCGGCAACTCAGAACTCCAAGAACTCCCACAAACGCGCGCAGCACCAAAACCACAAGAAATCTACAGTGGAGAGAGAGGGTCTACTGTGAGGGCCTTGGGGTTCGAAGTCAGAGGGTAGAACGAGTAAGAAAGAGAGAGAGAGAAAGCGAGAGAGAGAGAGAGAGAGACGAAGATGAGCACCGTGCGAGAGAGGAAGAGAAGATCTGAAGATGAGTCTGGCACGGGGGGAAAAATAAAACATTTAATACGTTATGAAACCCCAGACCCAGTAGCAACGATTTTAGTCCGTTGCAAGATGTTTTTTCTTTTTACGGCAAAAAAAAAAAGCCGTAATAGAATTAAAAATCGCTGTAAATAAGTCCAACTCCATTTAAATTGCAAATCGCGGTTAAAATGCTCCGACGAGTTTTGATTCGCTGCAAAAAGTGACTTATTGCAGCGATTTTATTTACAACAGAATAAAAATCGCCGCAATAAGTACTTTTTCTTGTAGTGTGTGTCGAGTGGGGGCAACGTTTTTACTGTGTGACATATTTATGTAAAGAATAATGTTAAATATAATCTTAAACTATGCAAGCTCTACGTATTTTTTGGAAAAAAAAAAAGGTACAGTCAACTATTAATAAATGATTTTTTTCATGTGGATCCTAATTAGATTTATCTACTTTTTTTAAAGGGAGTGAGCGTGACTTGCACATGATCCTAAGACTGCAAACATCAATTTTCTTATGTAAATTAAAAAGAGATTGAAAAATCGTGAAAGTATAACTACAAACTATTTTTCATATAGATTATTGACCTTAAATAATTTTTCTTACATTTTCACTTTAAAATTTATATTAAGAAACTCAATATTATATAATAAAAAACTTTAGTATCCATATTAAAAAGTTTATTATTTCTTCTAAACTTAGTTTTAATTTTAATTTTGGAGAAGCCACATTCTTGAAAATAGATAATATATAGAAATTAAAAAAAATTAGGATTATAAAAAAAAATTAGAGCGAGATGTTTCTAGGTATATTGAAATTTTAAAAAATATATGGAGATTATCAATTTTTTTGGATGGTTATTTTCTATATTTATCGAGTTATGTATAAAATCTAAGAGATATTTTATGATTAGCCTCGTTTGTTTTCAGAAATGAGATGAGTTAAGATTAAAGTTAAAAAGTTGAATAAAATATTGTGAATATATATTTTTTAATATTATATTTATTTTGAGATTTGAAAAAATTGAATTATTTATTTTATTTTATATAAAAATTTGAAAAAATTATAATAATGTTAGGAGAAGTTTTCAAAATTTTTAAAATTTTAAATTTTAATCTTGAAGAAATTTTGGGGGCCATGATTGCACAGGATGTTACATAGTATTACATAGAAAGAGTATGAGAGCCTGTCATTTGCACCGACAGACATGTACGTTGTTTTGAAGCCATGTCTTTGCAAAGTTTTTATGGGGTGCAAGAGAAAAGAATGGAGATCATGGTATATAAAGGGGAAAAAAGAAAGAAAGGATATTTACAATGTCAGGATGCGTAAATCTTACACATTTTTAAAAATAATTTTTTTGATAATAAACTCACTTTTTTAAAAGAAATGCATGAATCTCACGTATTCAAAAACTGTATCTACCTTTACTAAACAAAACAGATAATTCCAAGAACTATATTTATCCTTATGTTTCCTCTTTGATTCGGGTAATTCCATTGGTTCGTTTTTTGTTGTATATTTTTTTATATTTTGTTTAAGTGATTTTTTTTAGTAATATTGAGCACTCATTTAAAAAAAAAAGTGATTCATTATAAAAAAGAATTATTTTTTATATAAATTTTATATTTATTCACTTTTAATTTTTTACGTAAATCTTATATTTATCTATTTTTTTAAAATGAATATGCTGATATATATCATTTTTTTTCGTGAATAAGGAAATGAGATATATGAAGTGTTATTGTGGAGTAAAAGTTGCTGATTTTAGTGAAAAAAGAGTGATCTGCTTTTTACAATTTTAGCTTTATTGTGCATAAACTATATATCTTCCCAACATTTTGTCTTTTATGTTAGTTGAACGTTATCTTTTATTGTGATTTTTTTCCCCTCTTTTCGCATTAGAATGTCATCTACCAGTCTCAACTATCATTTGAGCAAACTTTGTATTATATCCTAGTGTTGAGTATACAAGTTTTCTTCTAAGCATGAAATCGTCCATTAATCTCCTTCGTTGTGGGAGGCGAGCACGAGCACATCAAAAGTAGTTGTTGGATTCAGCTAACCCACCTACAAAAAATATTGTTCTTTTTTTTAATCATTTCTAATTCTTAATTAAGTCGAAATCATGTCATGCCACCATCCTTTTTCAAAAAAGAAAATAACTCTTTTATTAATATTGACATGGAGCAAGCACTAAAACAGAAAGATACACGTTAGGCTTAGAACCACACAAACAGACACAGGCGGAGGTATTACGTACACAATCCAACGTTTTAGCTTCCTGACTAAAATGCAGAGAGCACGTTATTTATTAGGTAGAAAGGATGGTGTACTGTCATGGGCAACTTGGGAGCAGGACGATGCATGATCTCTCTAACGGGGGCGATTTCCGCCGCCACCTCCCTGACCACGCTCACCATGAAGTCCTTCTCCTCCTCCACCACCACCTCCTTCATGGCCGGGGCCTCCAATTCCTTGATGTCCTCCGGCCCCTTCACGACCAGTACCGGGTGCTCCTCCCTGCTGTTTCCCCTGTCCTTGGAGACCATCATCCTGACGTCCGCCGCCAAGGCCCTGTCCTCCCGGCCCTGGTTTCCCTTCACCACGACCGTCTCCGCCTGGCCCTGGTTGTGCTTCTCCATGGCCATGTCCGCCATGAGGTGGCTGTTCCTGACGAGACATTATTATTTCTCAGAAATCAGAGTGTTACAAAACGTTGAGTAGAAGATAGGAATATAAGATATTGCGAGGGATGATATATCCTAGTACAAGGTTTTAGAGTTATTTATAGTATCGGAAGTGAGATCCATTCCACCTCAAACATTTTGCCACGTTACAACCAAGCTCCTTATCCTGAACTGATCAATAAATTCTTACCGCGTAAAAGATGATTCATCCCAATGGATAAGAACACAAAGAAATCTTGAAAAATCAACGTTTCTTCGAGTACTGTGTGTGATTGGGATTGTGAACGTGTCGGTCCCTTCTTCCCTGTTCCACGGCCCCGTTCATTTTGAATTACGAAGACTTTCTACGTGCTTCTTACGTACGTATTTGTTGTTCTTTCCTTTGGATAGATATCGCACGTTTTCTTTTCTGTATTTCTCAGATTGAATCTGTCGGCAGAACGCATAGACATGATCCATTAAGTTGACGTCCAAAGCTGTCAATGCATCGATTGTACGTGGCGAATAGTTTATGAAGAATTGTGGTCCGTTCATGAGGAGCAGAGCTGCAGATGAACACACGTGTCGTTTACTGCTCTATCGTAGGGACTGGGGACGAGAGCTGATGAGGAGCGTTCATGTCCCGTTCTCTCAACTTATTTGGCCAATATTATTTGTTTGAATTTATGTTATTAATTTATATGTTTTAATTTATTCGTTAGGTTAGCCTCATTCATTTCCCTTTATAATTCTGATTTCTAGTCGTGGAAATAATAAAGTGTTGGTGAAAATATATAATAATATAATAAAAATTACAATAAAATTAAATTCAAAACGAAAGCAGTTTGGATTAAGGTACAGAAATCTCGCTCTTTTTAAGGAGATTCAAGTCTTTTATAGTGTACAAAATTTCAAATTAACCAGTATAGCAGAACTCCTCTTGACTGAACTTATTCATAATACAACAACCCAATTAATTGTCATATAACCCTAACCAACTCTATACAAATGATTAAGCTCAAAATTTCATTCAAAAAACAAATTTCTATAATATGAAAAAGGAAAAAAAAAAAAGTACTACCGTTTAATAACAACCACACACTGGATGCCAACCTTCAATTTAAAAAGGAAGGTAGACGTCACGTTAATACGTACCAAGAAACAACAAAAACATTCATTACCAACTTTAAAAGTAAAAATAAACTGACCTGCAGAAATTATTGGACCATTAGGTAAGGTAAAATTTAAGAGAAAAAAAGTTCAAACGTGACTCTTAAAGAACGTTGGTAACGAATAACTCAAAAGAAACGTACAAAGATCATGAAGTCGGTTTTACCGGTTGTTTGCCGAAGAATTAATACTTTAATTACAAGAATAAAAGTAAAAAAGATAACGGCAAGAAAGTAATGAGAAACCGACGTTACTAACCAAGAGTTCGGCTACTGGCAAATCAAGAGAATAAATGCAGGCTTAATAACGTTCAAGCAATAAATCTCATAATTTCTAATAATTATTTAAAAAAAAATACCAACATAAAGTAAGATTACAAGAAGAATTACAATAATGTAAAAATAGAGTAGAAATTATATAGTTTTAATTATAGAGTACGTACTACAACCTTATAATTAAGTAATCATCATCCCTCTTATATGATTATTAAAAAAATTTATGTCTTCGATGAGAAACGTTGAATTTTCAAAGGATCGTCTAAATTAAGGATAATCCTCTATAAGCACTCTAAGACAAGGCAGACTTTAAAGCAGATTTAGCTAGATTAATATGGCAGCCAAATTTGATTCCCTTCTTGTATTGAGTACTTCAATAGCGGTGAAGAATTGCATCCATCTTTTGGCATCTTCAAATATTATATGCCAAACTGACTGAGATTATGATTCAGATCATTTAGGCTTTGAAGCTCCCAAACTCCGCTTGAATTTGACGGAATTTGAAGAATCGAGACATGCAATACAAAGTTATATATTTCCATTTGAAACAGTTAAGAATGCGCTGCACCTAACATGCTTTTAACAATATGCAGTAATCGCAGTGGATAAATAGAATACCAATCCCAAAACATAAACATTTCCATTAATATTCATATAGACAAAAGTCATAATATTTGTCCAACTTGTCTGTAAAAAAAATAATACGATACAAGAGAAAGAACTCCAAAGTTATAGATGATAGAAACCCTAATCTCACTTAATCATTTTAAAACAGAACCTACAAACTTTGGGCTTAATTTCCAAAATTACCCCTAAACTTAAGGAAATTGCAAACGGACTCCAAAACTTATCAAAATTTATGTACTTCATGTAAATTTCATCCTAAATTCAAATATGGGTTTAGAATTTTCAAAACCTAAACTCTACAATGAGAATCTCTTGGCCAATTCATATAAAGACTAAAAACTATGATTTTGTTTGCTACATGTCCATTTAATACGCTAACATACTTCCTTTTTTTTTTAAGAGTTAGGGTCACCTGTCCAAGAGTAATCTCTCCCTAATTTTATTAATAATCATCACTTGTGGTAGAGAAAAATCGTGGTTACAAATCAAGTATTTGGGGGACAAAATAAACCCAACATGCAAAAAAAGACTAAACTAGAATAAATAAAAACAAGAGCAACAAAACCACAAGCAAAAGACAAACGAGACTAACTAAGATGAAGCGAAGGCATCCTGGAGTAGTCCACGCAATGCTCAGGGAGTCTCCGTCAAGTGGGAAAAAACCGAATCACTACCAGAAGCCCCATGCTTTGCCAACCAATCTGTAACTTTATTTCTCTCACGAAAAACATAGTGAATCGAACAAGTCATAGAACTCATAATGTCAAGAATTTCCTCCCAGAAATCCTCCAAGTACCACACTCCACATCTTTTACTTCTCCACCAAGAAATAATAGTCATAGAATCAAGTTTAATCCCCACATAATTGAAAGAAAAAGATTACAAACCTAGAGCCCATGAAGGAGAGCTAAAAGCTCTACTTGATTATTAGAGCCTATACCAATGAACGAAGAAAAAACATGAATTAAATTACCATGATCATTTCTAATAATCCCACCCACACCTGAGGCGCCCGAATTACCCAAAATACTACCATCTATGTTTAGTTTAATCCAACCCGACGGAGGCTGTTGCCAAGTAATAGCTTTGCACGCCAAACGAGAGGGAACACAGGCTGGACATGTAAACTCTCAAGTACCTGCAAATCAAAACCAGAAATGTGAGAACTATTATGCATATCACGACAAATAAGACTAATCCACCAACAAACAAAGTGAATAATATCAGAGGCAGATTCAAAGCGTCCCTCCATAAGCGCCAACCAACGCGTCCGCCAGATTCTCCATGTAATAACCACCATTTTTAATCCCAAAATAATGCCAACTTGAGATAATAATTTCGCACGACAAAACCAAGTCTACACCGTGTCTTTCTAGTTGCGGCCATTTGGAATACCAAGGCTAGCACCAAAATAACACCAAACGATGCAAGCAATTTCACCTGCAAACAAAACATGATTCTGGTCTTCATAGTGACCTTTAGCATATCAATCACAATGAGAAATAATAGGAATGTCAATACGGTGAAGATGATGATCCATGCTCAAAGCCATATACCAAGCTTTCCACATATTCATGGATATTTTAAGAGGAAGACTCTTATGCCACATCCAAGAATGGCCTTCAAGAGTGCCACCCCTGATATGAACACAATCCCAAGCTGACTTGGTGGAAACAGGCCATTATCATTATTGGTCCAAGTCAACACATCCAAACCTGGTTTAGTCTTACAAATATCCTCTAAGATACCATCAAAGTTTTTCGGGCCCACTAACTGGAGAATAAAATCCACATCCCAGCTATTAGATAATTTGCAATCCTTAACTTTAAGAAGAGTCCACTTAGAATTATCCAAAACCAAAGGAAGGGTTTTAGCAATTATTTTCCAAAACCTTGTACCCTTAGTTGGATTAACCAGGGTCCAAGGCTTAGCCCCCACATACTTACCCTTAAAAAAATTGGCCCATAAAGAGTTACCTTGAGTAAGATTCCAAGCAAATCTAGTATGAAGGGCTTGTTGCATATCATCAAGATTCCTTAGAGCCAAGCCATCTTCCTCCATGAGACAGCAAATAGAATTCCAGGCCACCCATTTTTTCTTACCTTTACCATTTGCCTCCCCTTAGAAAAAGTGCTCATCATACGATGGAGGGTTTTGATAATGGATTGTGGGACCTGTAAAACTGCTAGAAAGAACATGATGTAATAAAATAAGTCTGCCACCTGCCGAAATAATTTTCATCTTCCACCCCAAAATTTTCTTTTGAACTTTAGACACCAGATCTTCCAAATGTACCTGTTTGACTCGACCCAGGATAATAGGCACGCCAAGATAGTTGAAGGGGAAAGATCCTTCTGAAATCCTGTCTTTCGTAATAACAAGCTCTTTTGAGCTAAGGGGATTTTTGAGAGCAGAAAATGGCAGATTTAGAATGATTTATGCATTGACCTGACCAACTTTCGTATTTATGAAGCACAGCTAAAAGCTCCGTGAGGGCTTTAAAGCTACCATTAGAAAAAAGCATCACATCCTCAGCATACATAAGATGAGAAATTATAGGCGTACCTTGGGCCTGTGAGAATTGGCCAAATTTTTGAGCCTCCACACTTTGCTTGATCAGTTTGGAGAGAACTTCTTGTAGAATAATAAACAAATAGGGGGGAGAGGGAGTCAACCTGACACAAACCACGACCACCTTGAAAAAAGCATTTTATAGTGTCATTCATCATAATAAAATACCAAGGAGTCAAGATGTAGGCTCTAATAAGTTCACAAAAATTAGGAGAGAAGCCAAAATAGCGAAGAACCTCCAAAAGAAAAGACCAATCCACTCGATCATAAGCCTTAGCCATATCCAGTTTAATCATGATATTTTCACCATGGGCCTTCTTATTAATGGAGTGGACCATTTCTTGCGTGATACCAATATTTTCAAAGATGCTTCTCCCCGAGATGAATGCGCTTTGTTCCCACAATATCATTCATGAGAGGAGACCTGTTAAGTGAGTAATAATGATCTTGGAGCTGATTTTATAAAACACAGAGCATAGGTTGATAGGCCTAAACTTATCAAAACTAGAAGGTGTATTAACCTTTGGAATTAAGACAAGAAAAGAAGCTGTAAAAAATCTTGGAAGCTATTTAGAAACAAAAAAAAATTAGATATGGCTTCCAAGACATCCTCTTTTACCACCTCCCAACAACTTTAGAAACGCTAACATGCTTAATCGAAAATAAAAACTCTCAAATATTACATCCATAGTTCTAAAATCATGCCAACATACTAAATCACACATTTTACAAAAGCTTAAACCCGCCACTTCAAAGAATAACACAAAACATCAAGACCGAACTTAATCTTGGTGTTCTTGATCTAATACTTTCATTTCAACTCTAAGGAGTCCAAAAGTCTACAAACTTTACTTCCAACATGATCATCATTCAAACTTAGTTGATAGTATTCTTGATTAAGAACAAAAATACAAAAACCAACAAATGAATCTTGATTTACAAGGAAATCCTTGTCTGCTTTTTACTTGAATCATAGAGACTAAATCCTTGATTCACATGCAATAAATCTTGAAACAATATATCCATATACTTCACATCCGAATTCTACTTGATATAAGCATTAAATCTAACATACCATAGCAAATAATCCATCAAAACAAAGACCAAACCCAAGAGCCTCTAATCATGCTTAAAAACATACTCTTGCATGTTTATTCCAAATCCAACAAATACCTAAGTCACAAAGTTTTAAAAAACAAACTTAATCCATAGATCAAAGCTTTAAGAAAATATTTTACAAAACCAAAACTATAGAATCAAGAATCTAAGGCTAAAATGACAAACTACTCCAAACAAAAACTTATTTGGAGGATTTGGTTTCTAGCACTTAATAGCTCATGCAAATCCAGTTTATAAAGACCTAACATACTATAAATCAAACCATAACTTACACTAAAATCATGTGAACACTTCATAGAATTGAGATTCACAAATCTTTTCATCAAAACAACTCAAACTTCCAAGGTTTAACAACAAAAATCCAAACTAAACCCTTTCATCATCAACACCAATAGTCATCCATCAAACTTTCAAAAAAAATCAACCAATACTCTTCCAAATAATCAAGACTCATTAATTAATAAAATATAAGAGATTTAAGCCAAGGGAAATAACTTGCAAAAGTTGGAAGTCAAGAACACAAAGCTGCAAACATGTTTCTCCCCAAGTTCACTTGGTTTCTCTCTAGAAGTGATGAAAATAAACCAAGTGTGGGAGAAAATGAGAAGGAGGCGTAGGGGCTGTATAGCGGCTGACTTGGTGCTTGAATTTATGACACTTGAAGTGTGGTCAACTTATGAAAAGGAGAAGGAAGAAGTTGCCAGAGTGTGATGGAAAATTGTTGCCGAGTGGGGTGAAATTGAGGAGGATTTTGTGTTGCTTGGTTGGCCTTCTATAAAACATTGTTTGGGGCTGAATATGAGATGGTTTTAGTCCGCCATGGTATGGCCTTGTAAGTAGAGGAAAGCTTGTGGGAGAAACTTGGGGGAACTAGGGGTTTTGGTTGGACTAAAGAGGGTGTTACCAAATGGCATTCCATTTGGGGTTTCAAGGGGGTTTCAGTTAGGGCTTAGTTTAAATCCAAAATTTCTTGGTCAAATGCATGTATCAAGGTGTAAGAGAGTAGATGAGGGTGTAAGAGAGTGTACTTGAGTGGCTGGTTGTTTGTGGAAGTGTCTTAAACCAAGTGTAATTCACAAGATCAAAACCAGCCATAAGTTTAGGGTTTGGAGGTTTAAGGTTTCGGTTACCTAACCATTTGGGGTTTTGATTTTCCTTCAACCATTTGGGGTTTCATTAGAGTTGAAACCCTCTTTTTGGTTGGTCAAAAAGTGCCTGAGTGGATGGAATAGTGAATTGTGTAAGAAGCCTATTCACTTGCTTTGTTTTCACTCCAATCACTTACACATTTATACTCCTCCTGAAAAGTGTCAATTCGATTTCCAAATGATAGCTAAGATTGTGTCATGTGTCCAAAAAAGTTTTCTAGTGATCTTAAGTTGATTTGGACATTATACATGGAGATTTGGCAGTTGTTTGAATCGAATGGCATGTGGTGCTCTCCTAAAGGATTACTATTCACCCAAGGAAACTTTTTATTGCATCATAAAATCATAAATATTTATATAAGTCTAATGGTGGAATTTTTTTCATAAACTTGTACTTCTAAGTGTCTCAAGTAAATAAATAGGCAATCCATCTTTGTTGTAGATTGAGATTCGAACACACTAACAGAATAAACCTAATCAGTTGCTCAAGTCGTGAAATCTTCATGACGTTTCTAAGGTCTAAAGAAATTCTTTCCATCGAATTTCTTTTGGGTGGTTACATCCTCCCCTCCTAAAAGAAAGATTTCCTCCTTAAAATTTGAGTATGCATACAAAAATATAACTAGCTACCAAAACAAAAGAAAGAAGATACTCACAAAGCTACTGTTTGTCACAATGTGTCATCGTCGAAATCATAGCACATATCGGCAAAATGTGCAGGGTCAACCTCCTGCTCAACCTCATCGTCATTGTCACTACTAGGCACATGCCCCTACATGAAAATGCATCCTTAGTGCGTCAACAACATTGATGACCCAAATGTTTGGGGTGTAAAACAAAAAATCTGAGGTGAACATACTTATTCGATATCCAAACAAATGAAGTACAAAACTGTTTGATGTAATGCATTCCTTGTTCAAAACAATGAATACAAACTTAGCTAAGCTGTGTTCACAGACAACAAAAGCTACACTACAATCCCAATAAATGAGGGTACTTGGCTTTCATATCAACTTCTTTCTCTCAACTTGCTTCTTGAATATTATGATTTTGTCACAATACTTTGACTAGTGAAATCTTGCGGTTACACAATTCCTTCTCTTTCCAATCAAAAATCTGTCTGTATTGTTTTTTCCTCATATGTCAAGTTCGGTTGAAATGGTATACTCTCGAGCTCAATGACCGCTGGAGTCTGATCCCCAAAACTTTTGTTCAAAGAAGACATGTGGAACACATTATGGATTCCATGAAACTTAGTTGGTAATCCAAACAGTACGAAATTGCTCCTACTTTCTCCACTATCTTGTATGGTCCCACGTACCTTGGACTCAATTTCTCCTTTAGGACGAATCAAGTCACTCCCCTCATTGGAGACACATTCACATAGACCCAGTCTTCGACTTCAAAGTCCAAATTTTTTCTCCTATTGTTGGTGTAACTCTTTTGCTGACTCTACATCGTTCTCATTCTTTCTCCGATCACTATAACCTAGTCCTTTATTTCTTGCAAGACTTACGATCTAATCAGCTTGTTTTCCCTGACTTCATCCTAATACAATGGGGATCTACACTTTCTTCCATACAAATTTTCATAGGGTGCCATCTAAATGGTGGCCTAGGAACTATTATTGTAAACGAACTCTACCAGAGGTAGTTGTTTTTTTTTTTTTTTCAATTTCCTTCATGCTCCAGAACATAGACCCTAAGCATGTTTTCCAAAGTCTGTATCATCTTCCTGGTCTATTCATCTCTTTGAGGATGGTAGGCACTATTGAATTTCAAACTAGTGCCCATCAAACTCTACCAAAACTGGGACGTAAAACGCGGGTCTCTATCCGACAAGATCATTCTTGTTACTCTATGTAGTCTGACAATTTCTGACACGTAAAACCTAGCCAACCTCTCCAAGGAATCGGAGTTCTTGATGGGTATGAAGTGGGCACTCTTAGTCAACGGGTCAATTATCACCCTGATAGTATTATTCCCAGCAGCGATCCATGGAAATCCAACTACAAAGTTCATCAAGATATCTTTCCATTTCCATTCTGGGATCAACAGTGGCTGTAAAATACTTGTCGGCTTCTGATGCTCTGCCTTGACCAATTTGCACACAAAACATTTGTTCATAAATTCTGCTACATCCTTCTTTATTCATTCCCACCAGAAATGATATTTAAATCCTAGTTCATCTTCGTACTATCAGGATGGGCCGTATAGAGAGTATTATTAGCCTCCCTTAACACCCTATCTCTTCATTCTAGTTTAGCTGGAATCACTCTCCAATCTTTGTAATACAGGGTCCCATCTTCCTTGACCCTGAAGTCTTTTAGCCCTTCTAACTTTTCCATCTTATGTATGACTTCCATCAGTTTGTTGTCCTCTCTTTGACGGTTCTTCAGTTCTTTTCAATCCATCAGGACAATCTCTTGGATTGAGCTCAGAATGTTTTCTTGACTATAGTCCCCGATCAACAGACTTCTCAAACTACTCAAAATAGATTCCATTTTCAATGATGAACTGGACAAATCCTCAATCCTACTCTAGCACCTTAGTGCATCTGCTACCACATTACCCTTCCCGAGGTGCTACTTTAGTTTGCGCTGATAATCATTGATCAACTCTAGCCACCTTCTCTACCTCATATTTATATTTTTCTGCTCAAATAGATCCTTGAGGCTCTTGTGATCTGTAAAGACTTCACACTTTTTGCCGTACATGTAGTGTCTCCAAATCTTCAGAGCAGAAACCACGACAGCTAGCTCCAAATCATGGGTAGGATAATTCTATTCATGCTCCTTCAATTTTCGTGAAGCATAAGCGACTACCAGTCCTTCCTGCATTAGTACACATTCGAATCTTGCTTTGGACGCATCACTATACACCACATAAGACTTATGGGGCTCCGACAGTATCAGTACTGGTGTCGTTGTCAATCTATTCTTCAACTCGAGAAAAATAGTCTCACCCTTATAGTTCCAAACGAACTTGGCATTTTTCTTGGTTAGGGCGGTAAGTGGTCCAAACAATCTAAAAATTCCGTAGTAACTAGCTAGTCCTAAGAAACTTTAAATCTCATGCACGTTGGTCAATCTTACTAGGGTCAACCATTACTCCTCCACTAGAAGCAATGTGACCCAAGAACTTCACTTCTTGGAGCCAGAACTCGCACTTATTGCGATTGGCATATAACTCTTGATCTCTGAGTGTGGTTAAAGCCATACTTAGGTGCCATTGATGTTCTTCTTTGCTCTTTTAATAAATCAGGATGTCATCAATGAACATGACAACAAATTATCCAGTTAATATCTGAATATGCTGTTCATCATATCCATGAATGTCGTAGGAGTATTGGTTAACTCAAAAGGCATCAACAAACACTTGTAGTGGTTGTACCTTGTTTTAAAGGCAGTCTTCCGTACATCTTGTTCTCTAACCTTTAATTGATAGTATTCGATCGTAAATCTATCTTTGAAAACACCAATGCTCCTTGCAGTTACTATAATAGGTCATCGATTTGTGGTAACAGATACTTGTTCTTTATTGTCATCTGTTCAACTCCCTATTGTAATTGCACATCCTAATCTTTCTTCTTCACGAAAAGTACAGGTACACCACAAGGCCAAGAACTCGGACAAATAAATCCTTTCTCTAACAACTCTTCCAACTACGCCTTTAGCTCCTTCAACTCTGTGGGAGCCATACAATAAGGTGCATTGTGTGTCTAAGTTGTCTCATGTAATACCCGAATCCTACTACATAGTCCCTTACGTCATTTTATTGATTTAATTCTTTAAGTTAAATATTTTGAGATAAAGATTTTTATTATTACTTTCAATTATTTTATTTTAAGATGAGTATGTTTTATTTTAAAATATGATTTATTAAAATAAATCAAGGATATTATTTTTAAGACTTTGAAATATTTCTCTCAAGCCCTTTAATTTTTATTTATTAAGAAATGACCCAATTAATCTCTACCATTGGATTGGTAGGTGAAAAGCATTATTGAGGTGGATAAATCTCCACCATCCATCTTCCAAGCTTAGGTGACAAGCTTTGAACAAGGTAAAAGCTTCCCCACCCCTTTCACCCGTAGGATTTCAAGATAGCCTACAAATTTTCTTCCTTCCCTTTGACCCACAAGCTTCCAAAGGAAGCTATTGCATCCATCGCCCAAAGCCACCCTAAGCTTCCAAAGGAAGCCTTTGACCTTACTTTCCACCTACCCATCGTCCAAAGCAAGCCAACAAAAGAAAGAAGAGAAAATAAAAACTATTCTAAGGCTTTCTCCCCCCATACCATCGGTTTCACCCAAGAAAAAGAAATAAAAATTTCTTCTTCATTTCCAAGAGCGAACATCCTCTTTTCTTTTCATCTTCAAGAAACCAAGGTCTTTTATCTACCTCAAGCTTATGACTCCATGGAAATGGAGGAAGAAAAATATTTTCTTCAAAGCTTGGAACCAAAGCTTGCTTTCATTTTCCAAAGGATGAAATATTGAAGGTAATAAACTCTTAGTTCTCTTTCTAGCATGATTTTCACATGGATTTCGAATTTCCACCATTAATTTATCCATTGATGTTTCGGATTTGGGATTTAAAACAATGTTATCAATTGGTTCTTCATCCACACAGTTGTTCCTCTATTTGGTCTTCCACTTGTGTTTTGGAAGGGGCTAAGAGCTTAAGGTAAAAATCTTAATATGACTTATTTATTTTTAATGTGATTTTGGAAGCCCATTAAGTTGTTTTAGCTTGTGTTATGATGTGTTTAATTTCCTATATTGCAAATAAATATGTATGCCCTGTTTTTGGCCAAATTGAATGTTATCATAATTGTTTTGCTATGTATTTTCCTATATTTCGAAAATGCTATGTTGATATTAAGCTTGGTTTAATCATAGATGATGATTATAGTGATTTTAAATTATATATTTTGGTATCATGTGCCTTGTGTTGAGATTTGGTTGGTAATCTATTTTTTAGGATGCTAGAGGTTTTGTTTGGGTTTTGTAATTTTATATCTTACTTTTAAAGCGTATTAAGTGAGTAAATCATAAGCTTAAGTGTTTAAAGGTTTTAAAGTTTCTTAAAAGGTAGCCTTGCTATATTTTATGCTACTTTAATTTTAAATGGGAGGTTTTATCTAAACTAATTAAATATTGCTTATGTGAATATGTTATGGTTTAGTTAGTTTAGATATAAGAGATTAATTGTGCATAATGTATTATGATATGCAAAGCTGTCCAAGTATTCCTAAGCCTGTGTCATGCCATGTCTTAATGTAAAAATAGCCCATTTATGTTGTCCCTCGTTGGTTAAAATCTACCTAACCCGAGAGTCCCAAAATATTGATGAGCTAATCTTTTTATAATGAGGGACTACAAGTTGATTAAAGGGCATGTTTCCTAAGCTTCTTTAGCCTACTTGAGATGCCTAAATCTATTTTAAGGCTCATTGTTGAGAATTCCAGATTTTTACCTCCTAATGTCCATAACCCAAAGTGAGCTTGAACCAAAGAAACCTTGCTTGAAACCTATGAATTCTTAACTACTCTTCATGTAAGCTTTTAAAATAGCCTTTCCATGGACAACTAGCATGTCTTAATACTTAAGTTATTTCTCTTATAAGTTGAGGTGAGGAGTAGTCATTTGGGTTAATGTTAAGCATAGAAGGGACATTAGATTGAAGTATCGTGGCTTTCTCTTTTATAAGGGAAGGCTAAAGAGTATTGCATGGGTATTAACATGCTTGTGTTGTTTATTGGAATAGGAATATTGATGATGGAAGTATCGAGGAGCCTAGAGGTAAGTAGCTATGACCATGCTTCTTACACCATGCTCTCTTTATGAAAGAATATCTCTCTCATTGCAAATGTTTCTCTAATTAAATGAATATAGTATGTACAACCCTTTCTTGATAGTCACTGTTAAGTACCCTATCGATTATAATTGTGTGTACATGTATAAAGTAATGCATGCATATAGATTCTAAGTCATGAGATTTTCATGCATACTCTCTCAAGAAACTTGTGATTATTCCTATGTGTAGTATAGCATGAAAATATAATCTTGTTCATGAAAATGCATATGCATTGAATTAAGAAAGATGATGAAAAGGTTTAAATGCAAAGGAAAGGAAAGGAAATGAACATCTCATATTTTATGCTTCAAGTGATGCTTTAAATGTGTTTTAAAATGTCCCTATAAATTGATGCTTTAAAAGGTTCCTGAGAACTGACGCTTTAAAAGATGTCTTGAAAGATGATGTTTAAGCCATGTTTTTAAATGAAGTTTAAGCTCATGCTTTTAAATGATGTTTATGCTCGTGCTTTTAAACGATATTAAGCTTATGCTTCTAAGTGATGTTTAAGCCTATGCTTTTAAGTGATGTTTAAGTCTATACTTTTAATTGATGTTTAAGCTTATGCTTTTAAATGATATTTAAGCCATGCTTTTAATGGTATTTAAGCTCATGCCTTTAAATGATGTTTAAGCTCATGCCTTAAGATGATGTGAAAGTTTTAAATGATGTTTAAACTCATGCTTCTAGAAAATGTTTAAACTCACGCTTTTAAATAATGTTAAGTTCATGTTTTTAAGTGACGTTCATTTCCTATGAATGAACTGTTAAATAAAAAGGACTGAAATGAATGAAAGTATTAAAGAAATGAAAGGAAACGAAATTTTCAATAAATGAAAATACGTAACGGCCACATGAATGAAAATGAGTACCCAATGAATGAATGGGCAGATTGCAATGCCGGGTAGTAGTATCTGGTAGTGCACCTAGTGCTGCACCCTGATGGAATGGGATTCCAACCTGTGGCCACAGGCGAATCCATTGGCCATAGGGCCACTAACCCTAGCACGCAGGGCGTAACAGTTTGCAATGGCCTATAAAAGTGAAAAGATGTAAATCATGAAAATCATGTTATGCATGAAAAGATGAAAATCATATTTATGCATGAAAGATGAAAAATATGAAAGATGTTATGCATGAAATGCATTGTTTATGTATGCATGTTTTCAAAAGGAAAAGAATAGAGGCTTAGTATGTTTGCTGCATGGTGTACTACTTATTGAGTATTAGACTCACTTTTGTTTTAAATGTTTTAAATGTCCAGGAAATGATGAAAAGGCTGGGGAGCAAGGTATTACTGTAAAGAGAGTGGCAGCCACTTAGTGTTCCCTGTCGGTGAGGAAGAAGTAAGGAGATGAAAGGAAAGAATAGGTATGTACGTAGTGATTCCGCCCCTCGCAGGGCGGGGTCGTTACATCTCACGTTCCATTTCTATTCCGAATTTAGTTTCTCTATCAAGTGGTAACTCAGGTAACTCGCCAGCAAAAACTTTGGGAGTGTCTTCTACTACTAGTATCCCTCGAACTTCTTTATTCCTTACTGACTTTTCTACTACCATCGCCAGAAAAGTTGATGTACCTTCTTTAATACACCTCCTAGCTTCTAAAGTTGAAATCACTGGAGGGGAAGCCTTAATTGATGTTCCCATATAACACAACCTATCCTCATTCAAGGGTTTAAACACAAATTCTCTATTCTGACAGTCAATCTTAATGTAGTACTTGAACAATAAATCCACCCCCAAAATCAAATCGAATTTCGTCAAATTGAAAACCATCAAATGAAACTCAGTTTACAAGGAAATCATAGAAACTGAAACTTGTATGCTTTTGACTTGAATCAAAGAGACTAAAAGCTTGATTTACATGCAATAAGTCTTGAAACAATACATCCATATACCTCACACTCAAGTTCTAAGTTGATCCAAGCATTAAATCCAACATACCATAGCAAATAAGCCATCAAAACAAACACCAAACCCAAGAACCTCTAATCATGCTTAAAAACATACTCTTGCATGTTTAGTATAAATCCAACATGGAACTAAGTCACAAAGCCTTAAAAATCCAACTTAATCCATATACCAAAGCTTTAAGAACAAAATTTTCAAAACTCAAAAGTATAGAATAAAAAACCTAAGGCTAAAATGACAAACAACATTAAACAAAAACTCATTTGGAAGATTTGGTTTCTAGCACTTAATAGCTCATGAAAAACCATTATAAAAACTTAAAATGCTATAAATCAAACCATAACGTACACAAAAATCATGTAAACACTTCATAGAACCGAGACTCACAGATATTGGGGGAACTAGGGGTTTTGGTGTGACTAAAAAGGGTGTAATCGAATGGCATTCTGTAACACCCGTCCTTATGGTGAGACTTTAGAAAATAATTTTAGAAAATAAAATAAGAATTACTAAACCTTTTAAAACATTTTCATTTCCTTCTTAGGATATAAAAGATTCTATAGTTAAAAATTTAAAACTTGCATTTATAAACCTAAAAGAGAGTTTGCAGCAGAATTGATTTAACTAAAATACCAAGTCCTTTTACAAAATGATTTAATATAATAAATAAAATTCCTAGGCTTCTATCACCTTTCCTTGGGCCATGTCCATCTTGACTCTTCGTTCTCATTTCATTCTTGGGTGGGGTACTCATAAAAACAAAATGAGTCGAATATTCAGTAAGCATTATTTCATACTGTAAAAATATAATAACATAGGTTTTCATTCATACATTTATCATTCATCTACATACATTACACAAAATATTTTCTTTCTTTGAGAACATTACAAGGTGGGGGTTTTTCTTTTAAAAATGTTTTCATTTCTCATAAAACAATTTTCATACCTTGTACATCCTTCATGACGAGCTAAATGATTTCACAATATGCAATTAACTCTTATTACTTTTCTTTTCACCGGTACACACTATTACCCTTAGTGTGTTGGGGTTAGTGGTCTTTTAGACCCGGATTGCGTCTGTGGCCATAGATTGGAAATCCCTTTCAGTCAAGGCTAACACTGGGTGCACTACTAGAACTACTTATCTAGTATTGTAATTTGTTTAGTTCATTTGTACCATCATTCATTCAGTCATGGCCGTTACGTAACTTCATACATTAAAACATTCATTTCCTTTCAGTCATTTCCTTTCCTTTCATTTCATTTTATTTCTTTCAGTCATTTCCTTTTTCATTCTTTTCATTTATCAGTCCATTTCATTTCATAAAACATCATTTCATAACATAAATCATAAACATCATCATTTCATTTCATAGAACATAAATACAATAAGTACTACGCATAACATCCATTCACATGCATGCAACTATTCTTGAGGTGCATAAAATGGGACTGCCAAAGAAGACCATTACATACATATACCTAAACATTAATACCTTAGCATAGATTCATAAAGCATCATTTCATTCTAAGAAAACATTTCCTTTTTTTTCACTTCATAAAAGAACATTTTCTCATAAAAGCATTTATTTCCTTTTCATAAATAAAAATATTTCATTTTCATTTTCATATCTTTAGAAAACTATAAAAAAGTATGAACATAATACTTACTTGGACTCTATGCTATTTTCATATCATGTAATCCATTTATGTGCGTGTCAGATAGCTACCTACATGCATTCATAACTTTATGTTATTTCCTTTTCATTTACATAAGAACATTACATTTAAACTTGCATAATAAAACTATTCCTAGCTCTTAGTGCATTCTCTTTCACATGACTTTAACCTCCTATTGGTTCTTTACTTAAACTTCTTCCACTTAGACTAGTCATCATCCAACTAATCTCCTTCAACTATTTAATTGCATACTTCTTCATAATATTTCTAATTGTACAAACTTACACCTCTAGGTATTCATATCTTCCCCTTCATTACACACAAGTCATCATTCGATCCTTGAAGTATAACCATTTTCATTAATCCTAAGTCTAGATTATGAACCTAAAAGCCTAACTTCATTTCTAACTAATAAAGTGAGCTCCTATGCTTCACTTTAATATCTAACAACTACTCACAAGCCTACAACTTAAGCATACTTCACCATAAAATCCAACTACAATCATAATACCATTCATCAAACAATACTCTTCCCCGATACATTATCTAATCCAACACCAACTCAAGTTCCCATTCACTTCCTCACCTACAAACATATAATACAATCCAACCAAACATACAAAGGTACGATACCCTTTTATCACCTAAGATTAACATACAATCCATTTAATTCCCACTTGTTCTTACAAGCTCCATCCATACATAATACATTCCAAGTACACAAATTTACCCAACACATGTAATCAATCAATTTACACATATAACCTCCCCTTTTTTATCACCTAAGACCAATATACAATTCGCCAATCTTGATATACTCAACTTCAGTCACACTTCATAAAAATCCAGCCCAAGACACCTCATGCCATTTTCACACATAAATACAACTTCTCCATTTAATCCCAATACTTCAAGATAATTTAAGATACCCAAACTTTATACATTAACATCAAACATTTTAGTACAATGCATTTAGTTGGCATAATCCACAATCAAGCATAACCATGCAATTACAAGCCACTCACATACTCAACATTCAATGCAAGTGAACACAAAGATTAAAATTAAAATACGTTCATTGCTTACAGTAAACTCCATTGAAATCCAACCTAACACATCCAATCTATAAATCCCTTCCAATATTTAGAAGCCAACAAACCACCATGCTTCACCATCTTTGCTCATGCATAATACACCCAACATATTCAAATCTGTCAAGTTCTTGGACTTCATGGTCCTCATATAATTTGTAATCCATAATCCATTGTTTTTAAATAAAAATCTAACAAACTCTTCAACTAAATTAACATACACACATCAACTAAATCCATTATTCATTTAACCCAATATACAACAAACCCAATAATCATACATACTTACTAACAAGTTTTTAATCACCACATCAATTCTTCATAGTTTCTTGAAACCTACATATTCAATATATATTTTGTCCATATCACAGATACACCAATCACAATTGAAATAATAAACCTTTATAGCTTCTTGCACACCAATCACTAATTATACAAACTCAAACCAAAATAACACTCACACAATATGCCAAAACTACATGGCACATCCTGACACTTCACATGACATCCAACCATATCACAATTGCACAATAATCCTCATCACTTCACAACTTCACATAACCCAATCACAAACTGCACATTAATCCTATCACTTCACAACTTACCACCATATCACAAACTGCACAATAACCCCGTCACTTCACACTACGCATAGTCACAACACCAACTATATCATTCACAATTCACAACACAAAGCACACTTAACAACACCATTTAAGCTTCACAGACATAATATTGCATTAGATAAAGTGATAGGAGTTTATATCCAAACTTAAGGGGCTGAAAAGCTTGTTGTTGGTTGGTTTGATCTTCTTCATGGAGTTGCTTGCCGTGAACTGTTGCAACTCTATTGTACACCTTTTCGTCTGAACAACACTCATTTTCTCTACTCACACATATAAAAACACAACACCAACTTAACTACACATACATAATAATCCCCTATATAATGGAATAAGGAGTATACCAATTTAAGGGGCTGAATTGGAGATTCACAGTGGCTCTTCGTGTTGTTGCAGTGTGGAGGACAAGATTGTAAATCTAGGGTTGAACATTGAAATTGGCAGTAGTGAAGGGTGATTCATGGTGGGGGAAAGAAAAAGGTGTTCTGTTTAAGGGTTGTTGAGCTTGTCGTGCATGGTAGTGGAATCATAAAAGGGTTTAACTTGGGGCATGGAGGAGGCAACCCATGGGCTGGGAGACTCATGGTGGTGATGATTTAAGGTTGTTATGATGGAGGGAGGGTGCTTCATAGGTGGTGGCTGGGGCTGTTTGGAGGATTACAAGGTTCTTCACTGGGTGCAGTGGTTATGGCTGCGTATGAAGGAGATAGTGAGGGCTGAAGGCTTAAGGTATCACTACTGGTTCTTCACAGAAGCTGGTGGTGGCGGAGATCGTGGTAGTGCTGGATGAAGGAGAGAGATAAAGAGGGAGACAAATAGTGAGAGACTACGGGGTCGAGGAAGAAGAGGGTTGTGGTTGGCCGGCAACGTGGTGTTGGAGCATTGTGGATAGCAGTGGCAGTCGGTGATAACAAAGAGAATATAGGAGGGAAAGAGAGAGTACATGCGAGGGAGAAGAGAGATTCCAAAGAGGAAGAGTGAAACTGAGATGGATGAGAGGAGGGGGTGGTTGTGGGGAGGTTTGGTGGCGAAGGTGGTTGGTTGCAGTGTGGGAAGAGCAGGGGTTGAGGCCATGGGATGAGAGAACAGAAAGGGGGAGAGAGAGAGAGATGTGGGGGCTGAGGAGCTACAGTGTGAAGGAGAGGTTGCTTATAGCGGCTTGCGATGGTGTAGCGCCCAGAAACAGCTTTTGGGCCGATGACCCATTTGGGGGCACCCCACCCCCCCCCCCCCCCCCTGGGCTTGGTCTTCCACCATGCTCATATATCAAATTTTGTCGTATATGGGAGAAGATCCATTGCCAAATATCGATCTACCTTCTACTTCACCTATATAGACTGACGAACTAGTAGGAAGTTCTGTGAGAGGCTCTCATCCCATGCCAACCTATGATTTTTCCCCGCCCCGACTTCTAGAGGAGGTAGTGGGGTAGGTATAGGTGCATTACCACCCATATCATGGTAAACTCATCAAACAATTTATTGAGGGTTTCTCTAACCATTGTCCTAATATGCTCAGCCCATGTGGCCCCGTGCACAAGTCTCAAATCATATATCATGCCATCAATCTTTATCTGGGGGTCAAGAGCAACAACCACATATAACAAAATATTTAGCCTACTCAAATCTTCCCAATACTTGTCATATTTGACATTTATCATTAATGTCATCTCCCGCATTCTAATATGGTCACCCATACACATTTTATCTAATTTTTCTTTCACCTTACATATTTGTTGACAGAAATCATTGGATATAGGGTACCAAACACCAAATAGTCTCAATGTGGCATCCTAGAAAAGTCTCAAAAAATCTACAAAAATAGCAACCACCTCCCAATAATCATCAATAGGCTTTTCTAATCCTCTGTACTTATCAAAATAATTCAATATTTGACATACTGAATGTCTTCATCATCCAATAATTCAAAAGCTGACTTATATTTTTGGGCCGCCTCCAACATTAAGAAGGTTGAGTCCCATATTGTAGGAGCATTAGTACAAATGTCATTCTTGAATGTTATACCCGCATTCCTCACAACAACCTTAAATTTCTCTAATCTAGTAGGAGAAGATCTCACAACCATTTTGACTCATGCAACCGAGTCATCAATATCTTTCAAGCCATTAGTTACAACTCACAATTAAATTCAAAATATGTACAGACATCTAACACGCAAATAATCATCACCCAACATTGTCTTATTTGCCTCTCTATGATAAGTCTTAAGATATCCCAAGGCGACATCGTTAGATGAGGCATTATCTACTGTAACTGTCAAAATTCTTGCCAACATCTACTCCTTTATTGCGGCCTCCAAGGCCTTCACAACTGTCTCACCTTTGTGATCAAAAATTTGACAAAACTTCACAATTTTTTTGTGTAGTATCCAATCACAATCAATGAAATGCATAGTCAAAGACATGTAATTATAATTTTGAATGGATGTCCAAGTATCGTTAGTGAGGCAAACTATTTGACCCTTCAATTGGCCCCTCAACAAATCATTCTCTTTCTTGTAATATTTTTTAATATCCTTCACCACCGTGTGGTGAGAAGGAAAATTAAATCTAGGTTCCAAGCAATGAGAATATTCTTGGAACCTTCTCCCTTCCACAAACTAAAAAGGTAGCTCATCCATGATAACCATACGAGCTAACTTTCTTCTACATTCATCGGGATCATATTTAGTATACTCCTTCAACGTTGAACCCCACTACTACCATCCGACATTTTTTTAGTCCAATCTCTAGTCTAGATTGACTTTTCTTTTGTAAAAATCTCAATATTGGACTCTTCTTGCATTGTTCTTCTAAGTTAACTTTTAACTGTGATATACCATGTTTCCTATAGTGACATTCATAGAGTTTACCATGGTGGTTACACTTTACTTAGAAGTTATTGGGGTCACCACCCTCTAGTTTGGTAAAGTGAGACCAAACTATAGAAACGGGTTTCTTACTTTGTATGGGCTTGGGGACAGGGTAAGGTTCTGTCTCTGTAGGGTTAGGACTAGGGTCTGTGGGATTAGTCTCAAGTATAGGGTTAGGTGTTAAGGTAAGGGTAGGAGAGCTATCACTAAACTCTGATGAAGTAGACATTCCCCAAAATAAGCAAAAAATCTGAAATAAAAACATAAATACCAAGGATTCACATTTAAAAAAAAAAAAAAAATCTATGCACATGTCTATTTAAAAAAGAACGTAGAAAAGAGAGGTATAGAGTAACAACATGCCCGACAGAAATGGCGCAATCAGATTCTTCATGTGAACCCCCAACTACCGTGTTTGATTACTGTCTTTTAGAATATGTTTAATGCAATTAACCACAACAATAGTCAATCCTCTTTTGGTATTCGGATCTCGACAGCAATCTTTATCGTTATCCCCAATGTGTGTTTTTGTAATGAGTGATCTTTGGATTTATTGTTTAAACTAAGCTCTATAACTATATTTATGTTGTTACTCTTATTATTGTTACTATTACTATTCTTCTTATTATTATTCTGATTTTGTTATTCCAGGTTGCTCTTGACACTTGTGTATGTAATTAGATTTATGCTTTATTTAGAGAAGAAGTAGATATATCCTTAATAAATAAAAACGTAGATATATTCTTCCTTGAGTTGATGGACACAAACATACATGCATATGAAATGTACATCCATCCACACATAGAAACAACAAAGAAAAATATGGGAGGTGGCTTGAGGAAACTTGGTTTTATTATAAGAAAAGAATACTTAAGCTCCATTTCTGAATTTCCAATATCCTCAAATTGCTTTTTCTAGTATGTTTGAATACTCACCACTCAAGGAACCCAATCCATCCTATAGACAAGCCATAGACCATGTTTTATAAAGTGTAGGCAACCTCGCAATGCAATTAGGTGATCATTTTTTTCCTTTCTTCTTGCACATTCAATACCTATTTATTGCTAAGACCTCCCACTTCCTTAAGTTATCCAAGTTAACATATTTAAGGCCAGTGTCTAGATGAAGAAATTCACTCTAGGGGGGCCTTGTTTCTCTAGATGGGCCTAAATCATTTATCTTCATTGATACGTATCACAATACTTGAATATAGCCAGTCAAAGAACAATGTAAAGAGATCCACCTCCCAATCATTGGTATTTCTAACAAAATTAACACACCACATAGCAGAGTTATGCATGAGTAGATAATGATCCAAAATTCTTTAAGGTTCCAATCTGAAACTCTAAAGGATTGAAATCCTAAGTTAGTTTAGGATTCTAATCCGAAACACAAAATCACAATATCAAAAATTCAAAACACATGCACAATCAAATCTTCATAGCACACATTTCACAAAGACACAATCCCATTTTCAAACTCCTCCATTTAATCCCAACCTTCTTCCAATCTCCATAACTCAACAAAAATAAAAATAAAATAAAAAAATAAAGTTTAGGATTCAAGGCTCAAGCTAACTTACCCTTCGACGATGGAGATGCAGACGGATGGCGACGACGTAAGCGTACGACGGACAGATGGACTGCGATGGAGATGAGAGAGAGAGAGAGAGATGGGCTCTTAACACCCAAGACCAAAACCATGCCATTTTGTCAAATACAAAACGACGTCGTTTTGTGACATGAATTTTTTTTAATTGTAGATATATTAGTAATAATATATAGTATATGCAAGGCGGGGGAAAACCGGAGCGAGGCTGGGCCCCTTCCGTCCCCCACCTCTATTGGACACTTTGGATGCAGGCGGGGCCACCCACCCCTCACATCTGCGGTGCAGATCCCCTACCCCGCCCAGGCCCGGGGGGGATTTGGGCAGGGCAGCGGGATGCGGGGCCCCCTGCCCACCCCTACCTAAAAGAGTAGTGGATCTATTGGCTTGTTCCAAATATCACATTGCTGATATTTGGAAGATGATACCTCTATGTCTGATGTGGTGTTTGTGGTTAAGAAGGAATATACGCTATTTTGATGACAGAGCTCACTCGTTGAGAGAATTTAGAGAATTTTTCCTTCAAACTCTTTGTTTTTGGGCAATAACTCTTGTACTAAATGAGAATGTTTTAAGGTTGAGTTTACGTAGTGAGAGGATCTCAAATATTTTATGAATAATAGTGAAAAAATAATGATAAAATATTAAATAATAATGAATAATAATGAAAAATAGATAAAAAATAATAATAAAACAATGAATAGTAGTGGAGTATTATCATAATACTCTATTACCCAAAGTAGCCCTTAATGTTTCCTTTTTAGACTTTGCTAGTTCCTAGTTTCATAGCTTGTATTTATTTAGGTGTTTTTGCTTGTATACTTTTTGTGTATTTGAGTTATGCCTATCTACTTGTATTAATAAATTTCTTATTATTTATAAAAAAAAAATTATTTTTAAATTACTAAGATCTTGTTTGGATAATGAGATGAGATGATTTTAAATTAAAGTTGACAGTTAAATAAAATATTATTAAAATTTTATAATGACAAAATGAAACCGTTTTTATATTACCTTGATAACCAAACGGGAAAATGTAGTATTCGCGAAAAAGGAGGAAAAAATAAACATAAGCTGAACAACAGCGAAAAGTAACGCAGCTCATTTTCGAAGTGCCGTTGTGGGAACCAGAAGCTGCCGCAACAATGGCGGCAAACTCTCAGGTGAGCTTTAAACCAGAGTCTCATATCTTAGGAAAATAAACGCTGTGAGATAATTGAATTGGGCTTCCTTGTTCTGTTACTTGTATCCGCTTTATGCGTTATTAACGCCCCTCATAAACGTTGCGCAGAACCCAGGTTTCGAAACGTTTCGTTTATTCTCATCTTCAGACAACGCGGGTCTGGGCTTTCTTGATTCTCCAGAAACACCTCTCCCACCTCCACCTCCACCTCCTTGTGTCGAAGTACTTTCCTCCGAGGTATTGTTGCTGTTGTTGTTTCTGCTGCCGCTTTTAACTAACCGAGCTCAACAATTTAGGGGTCTGATTGAGATTTTTTCCTGTGAAATAGATATCTGCATCTATGAAATATACCGTCGAGCCGTTGAACTTGGGGGAACTTACTTTGCTCAAGGTAACTTTTTTCTTTCCCTCTGTTTTTGTTTCCCAAAAAATGAAGAAAAATCGAAGGAAATAAACATTAAAGGAAAAGAATAATAGTTTTTTTTTTTCTTTTGCTCATGGGAAGGTGAATAGTTCATTTTCTGTAATTTTGGATTCTAAGACAGTAAAAACTTTCTATTTTATGTACATTGTAGTTTCACTTTCCAAAATCAATAAAAACAGCACCTAGCAAAGTTGAATTGCTTTATTAGGTTGCGCTTGATGTCCCAGGTAATGGGAATTCTTTTTTTCCACCTATTTGATTGCCAAAAAAATTGAGGAAATTAAGATTTAAGAAAATAGAATGGACAACAATGTAAGTGGAAGGACAATTTTAATCTTATCTTTTTTGAAGATTCAATTTGTGAAATTAATCAGAACACGGCCTGGATAATGGAAGAGAGGAGTTAACTGCCCTGTCTTGGATAATGGAAGCTTCTAAACAAATTTAAAATTTTAATTTCTTTTATAATTCTTCACATACTATGGAAAGCCGAATATAATGATCTTTCTTAAAACTTGAGAGTTTTCCAGGGTTTGAAATCAATATGGATTGGGTATAGAATGAAAAGTGCCAATTTTTCTATTCATAATTCATGGATGGATTTGAGTCATAATATTAAGCCTAATCATTTCCAACATTTTTTATTTTTTATTTTTTATGTCGGGGAACCTCTCTAAGGCAAGGCCCTTTGGACCCACCCTTACAGAGTAAACCTCGGTCCCTTGCACTACACTCTCGGAAGTTTCCCTATATGGAACTGGTTAAATCCCTGGCTTTTTACTAGGGGGTGTAGCCCCAAAGGATTGTTTGCACTCATGAGTTGTTCAACTTTGGACCTTGAAGGGAGTGATACCCAAGACCAAGGCCTTCACCACTTGGACCAACCCCTTGGGTTAATTCCCAACAATTTAAAAACAAGCGATTTGTTCAAGTAAAATACCTCAAAGTTCAAATCCATCACATGTATTACTTTTCTTTCAGGGCCGTGTAAATACGCAAGAGGTTTTTGGTCTATCCAACTCTGATTTAGTCCCAGGGAAATATGAAGGTTTGTAAGAATTCTTCCTTCTTTGCTTCTTTTTAACTTGTAACTGTTATTTAAATGTAGTTTTCGTATTCATAACTAAACTATTTTGACATCATTGTGATGCACATATTGACGTAATTGTGGATACATGTGCTCGCTTTTGGGGTACAGGGGGACTGAAGTTATGGGAAGGTTCACTGGATCTAGTTAAAGCCCTTCACTTGGAGGTCAAAAATGGCAATTTATCATTCTGCGGAAAGCGAGTTTTAGAGGTGGGGCTCCTAATTTACAGGTGATTCTGTGCTGTTAAAAAATGCTTACACATGCTGATACTTGGGATGGTAGCTCTCATTGCTTTTCATCTTTAACTGAAAATGGAACTGCAATCCCATTGGCCTTTATGACTACTTTTTGATGCAGCAGATTAATTGCATCATTGATTGCTATTATTTACAGCTTACATTTTCCCTTCTAAATGCCCGTGCTCATGTTACATAGCAAGGAAATTCATGTTGGTTTTGTTCATCTAAATGATTCCAGTGGCATGGATGGTTGTTATTGAAGGAATAAGTCTATTGTTTCTATATGATATACGCTCCTCTAATAATATCCAATGTCGTGATCATATTTTGTGAGCTTGTGTGCTGAATAGTTTAGATGTAGACGGTAGGCCAAAGTTATAAAACCTCTCTTTTGATGCTCTAGATGTCAAGATAAGTTGGTTGGAAAGAGAATTTGAGGAGACTTTGGTTGTGGTGCAAGCCCTAAATTGTGAGAAGGCCCCATGGCCTGATGGATTCTCTCTTTGTTTTTTTTTTTTTCCAAACTTGTTGGGAAGTTGTAAAAGAAGATGTTATGAAGCTCTTTCAAGTTTTCCATGCTAATGGTAAATAGATTAGAATCCTCAAGTCAATCTTTCTCACTTTTATTCAAAAAAGAAGAAAAAAAGGGGCTATGGATATGAGATTTTAGTCTTATTAGTCTATTAGGCGGAGTCTACAATTTTATTGTAAAATGCTTGCTAATATAGACTTACAAATGCTGTTGGACAAGATAATATTCAGGCCCCAAAGTACTTTCACTAGGGAAAAAAAAAATTTGGATTCATCCCTCATTTGCAATGAGGGTCTTGATTCAAGAAAGCTTTCAAGTGGGTCAAGTGATGTAATACCTCAGTCCCACATTGGGAACAAGAATAACTCACTTTGAGTGGATAGGTTATAAAGGTAGTTATAGGAGCTAAGTCCCATATTGGCTACTTACTAGGTGAATTTGGGCATTATAAGTTATTTTATGGAAGTTTCAAACTAAGTAGTCCTTTTGGGGTTATTTCCCAGCTGTACCTATTGGTATCTTTGGATCATTATATACAGTATTCAGCTTAGATTGTAAGACCAGCCATTAGAAACTAGAGCATTTCATGACATGGCTTGACAAGGTTGTCAGGAATTTAAGACGGGGATTTGTAACACACCAATCCCACATTGGAAATCTGACATAGGGTGGGTAGGTTATAAAAGCATTCATGGGTGCTAAGTCCCTCATTGGCTCTCAAACTGGGTTTTATGAGTGGTTATAGGAAAGCTTCAAATTAACTAGTCCTTTTGGGGTTGCAACATCGAAATAGCTATTGTTTTGTCTGAGTTGTTACAGGTGTTCTATGTAAGCTTTTTTTTAGTCGGTAGGTGTTCATGTATAAAATGATGAGATGTGGTTTTGGGGAGAAGTGGTGGTTTTGGATTATTCACTGAATTCCACAGTGAGCTTTACCCTTTTCTTAACAGCACCACTAGAGGCTTTTGTATTAGTCCGTGAGGTCTATGCCAAGGGAATCCTTTATCTCGTCTTCCTTTTGTTATAGTTTTGGAGGCTTTTCTGATGATACGTGATGCCAGATCCAACATGAATGGTGTTAGAATACCTTGAAAAGGAAGATTAAAGTAAACATGGCAAGAAGCGTAGAAGCTTCCTTGAATTGGGGAATCATCATGCAATTTTTGCCATAACCTTTTTTTTTTTTTTTTATATATAGGTAAAAGTAAAATTTTATTGATATGAAAGGCATTGCCTGAGTACACTGGTAGTATACAATGAGCATGCCTAATTACATATATGTACAAGTGAGAGATACAAGCAAGTCGTGAAGATTGCCAGTATTACAAATAATGGCCAAAGCCCAAGAAAGTAAAGTATTGTAGAAAAATTGCTTCAGCTCATTCAAAGAATGCTCCATGTCTTCAAAGCACCTCTTGTTTCACTCTAGCCACAAGCACCACATAATGCAGTGAGGGATCATTCTCCACACAGCAGCTATTTGGGCATTCCCCCTAATTCCTGTCCAGCACCTCAGAATATCCCTAGCTCTTCTAGGCATGACCCAAGCCACCCCTGTCCGATTAAGGATCTCATTCCATAAACACCTGGCCACCTCATAGTGTAACAAAGGATGATCCACTGATTCCTCGTCTCTCTTGCACATAAAACACCAATATATTATGATGAGACCACACTTTCTTAGATTATCCGACATGAGAATCTGCCCAAGAGATGCAGTACATACAAAGAAAGAAATCTTAGAAGGTACTTTGCATTGCCATATAACCTTCCAAGGAAAACTATGATCATTAGATACACCCAAGAGGGCCTTATAGAAGGAGTGCACCGAGAATTTGTTATTTACACTCAAATACCAAATCATCCTATCCTCCATCTCATTGCCCATCAATATTTGCATATAATGAGTCAAAGAAATCAGCAAGCATATCCAACTCCCAATCTTGAGCCACTTTCGAGAAACTTACATTCCAATGGACAACACCATTAGATAGTACCACTAAATCAGCCACGACAGCCTCTTTGTCATGAGAAATTTGGTGGAGCATGCGAAATACCTGCTTTAGAGCCCTTTCACCACACTAGACATTAGACATCATTCCAAAAATAAACTCTATTACCTCTTCCAATTGCAAATCTGAAAACCTTGGAGAATCTTCCCCATCCAGCTCTAATGTTTTTCCACAATTCCATCCCATGTGTCCCTCTAACTTCCTTAGAACACCAAGTCTCCAGCATACACCCATACTTAGCATCTATCACTTCTCTCCATAAACCCCCCCCCCCTTCCATATGGTATCTCCACAACCATTTTCCCAAAAGTGCTTTATTGAAAACCCTCACATTACGCACCCCCAACCCAACACATGGAATTGGTGAGCAAACTTTATCCCAACTAGCAAGATGGAACTTAGTTTCCTCCCCAATGCCTCCCCAAAGAAAGTTGCCAATACGAGAAGCCACACTTGCAGATAATGGAAAAATAGATAAAAAATAGGTAGGGAGGTTAGATAGAGTGCTCTTGGTAAGAGTTAATCAACCACCCTTGGACAAGTATATCCGTTTCCCCCCAGCCAATCTTCCTTCAAATCTTTCTAACACACCATCCCAAATAGATTTGGTCTTAAAAGCAGCCCAGATTACGCCCAAACTACCACGCGGTGTTATAGTATAGTTCAAGGTGTTGATCCACAGGGAGACGAAAGAAACACTACAAGACTCAAGCTTAAAGGAAAAGATCAAATGACAAGATGACAAGAATTTGAAACGTATTTTGAATTCTACTTAAATCATGTAATTAAAATGAGATTAGGGAATGGATAAAAAGACAAGTAAAGCTTCAGGTTTCCATCAACTGGATCCAACATTTTGACTTTTCCAATCCAACCTATACACACAATTAAGAATTATAACGCCAAATTCATAATTGGAAGATATGACAATATGCTCATCAAGTTTCACAAATTTAACTCTAGAATCTATTCCCCCCCTTTACAAACCACAGTTTTCATGCAGAAAAAGGAAGATTAGATCTAAAGACGACACTATGTTCACAAACAATAGTGTAACAAAAGATCACATCAATGGCATGAAAAAGTTGTTTTAGTCATAATCATATATTCATAATCCTATAGCTCAACAAAATCAAACCATAGCAAGATTTAATATAATTATCTCAAACTTATAATATCCAAAACAAATAGAGAATTCAATTCTAGAATCTTAAACAATAAAGCTTAATCTATGAGTTAAAATATAGTCAAATCATTTTCACCAATCAATTTCTGCCCTCGGTTTTACCTATGCTTTAGTTCTCCACGGGAGCACCAAAAAAATATATTCTTTTTTCCTCCTCCAGCCCTCTACGTCCTCCCTTCAAAACTCCCCTAATGATATACTTCTCTCGGGTATAAAAGAAAACCTAACGTTTTCCTGATTTCAGCATAAAAAACTGCCCAATTTTTAGAACTCAAATTGGCAGCCGCGTACATGCTTTAGGAATCAGAATTTAGACATCTTTATCTAATACGAATTTGTAGTCCTTTAAGATTACTTTCCAACACATCAAGAATCACATCAATCGGATGTGTGAGTAGAAAGTTATGATCAAAACACTAAGGTATGTTTAGGCTGTCTCCTAACGCATTTTGGACTTGGACTTCTTGCGGTTTCCTTTAGTGATTTCTTTTCTTCTTTTTTTCTTGATCCGAATTACTCTCAAACCCACCTTATTTGAAGTTATCCTTTATTTGATATTTTGGAAAGTTATCCCAATGTTGAAGCCTTCTCATGTTGAAGCATCCTTGCTTTGCTAAAAGTCCACATGTCTATTCACATTGAAAGTCAGCGCACATTGAAAATGAAGTCCTTATTACTTAAAAGTCTTGCTCAATTCAAAAGTCATGCTTCGTTGAAAACTCTTTAAGAATTATTCCAATTCAAAAATTCCTTTGAATTTGACTGGGCTTTAGCTCTCTTTTATGGATGCTGAAATTGAACATAACAATGTGTTTAGAAATATCTAAAATAAGTAGAACCTAAATTCAAAAATACAATTAATTTCTATGATTTCTATTCACATTTTAGCATTTTAGTCCAATAATAGGGTATTTATTGTGCACTTTCGTACACTCATCAAGCCCCCAATGGAAGACTGAGTTATTTCAAAGGCAGCGAAGCAACCTTACAGCCCAAGATATTTGCCAAGTCCTGAATATTGTGCACACCACCCACAGGAACCATTTCAGACTTTGAGAGATTTACTTTCAGGCCTGAAACCGCTTCAAAGCAAAGTAATACAACCCTCAAGTACTGCATATAATCGTCGTGTGGCTCACAAATTAGTAGTGTGTCATTAGCAAAGAGAAGGTGAGATATAGTAACACTTCCCACTGAAAATCCAGCAAGAAAGCCTCCATTCATCACCGCTCTCAACATAATACTCAATGCTTCCATAACAACGACAAATAGCAAAGGGGAGAGAAAGTCCCCATTCTTAGTCCCGTAGAGCTGTTAAAGAATCCTTCCAGTGCTCCATTCGCCAAAACCGAATAGCGAACCATTATTCAATGCCTAATCCATGAAATCCATCGATCCCCAAAATCACACCCCCCAATTAAATAGCACAGAACCTCCAAATTAACATGATCATAAGCCTTTTCCATGTCTAACTTGTACAAGAGCCCGGGTGTGCCCTCCTTGATTCTACAATTTAAGCATTCATTGGCTATCGATACCAAATCCAAAATTTGTTTTCACAAAGACATTTTTAGATTTTGAAATAATACTACTCCTAACTATACTCATGCGATTGGCAAGCACCTTTGAGATAATCTTATATACCCCATTTATAAGGCTAATAGGCCGAAAGTCTTTCACATCCACTGCCCCAACTTTCTTAGGGATAAGAGCAATAAAAGATGCATTAATGTTTTTTTTGAATTTACCAAAGGTGTATAGCTCCTGAAAAACCTGCGTAATATCGCCCCCCCACTAGTGGAGGCCATAGATACTTTAAATTTGAAAACATGTGGCTAGAGGATGGGAGTTGTGCGGAAATGTTGGTCTTCATATTCATTCTTTGCTACCCCAAGTTTTGTATTTGTTGGCAAATTTAAAGCCCTTAAACAAGATCTCAAAAAATGGAATGCTGAGGAGTTTGGGAATGTTGAAAAGAAAAGAAAAGAAAGTTTCTGCTTCAACAGCTGCAATGTTTGGAGGTAAGGGAGATGTTGGGCGATGCAACAGGTGAGGATTTGGATAGGAAAAAAGGGGTGGTTGCTGAATTGGAAAAGATCACATTAATGGAGAAGATTTCATGGAGGCAAAAATCTAGGGTTCAATGGTTGAAAGAAGGTGATAAGTGCACAAAATTTTTTCATCAAAGGACAAACTTTCATAGAAGGAACAATGCTATAGAAGTTATTCAAGATGGCGAAAACATACTTTCCGATCAAGAGGCATCAAGGAACTTGCTGTCAATTTTTATGAAAAGCTGTTCAAGGAAGAATATTCGTGGAGACCATAGCTAGATGGTTTGTCATTTGATGCAATTGATCAAGACAGTGCAGCATGGATGGAGAGAGTTTTTGAAGAAGAAGAAGTGCTTGATGTTGTCAAAGGAATGGCTAAAGACAAGGCCCCGGGGCCGGACGGGTTTTCTATGGCTTTTTTCCAAGCATGTTGGGACATTGTGAAGGAAGACATTATGAAGGTATTTCAGGAATTTCATGATTTTATGAAATTCGAGAAAAGTATCAATGCTACTCTTATAGCTTTGATTCCTAAAAAGGTGGGGACCACAACTATGTGGGATTTTAGGCCAATTAGTTTGGTTAACCGGGTTTATAAGATAATTTCTAAGGTACAGGCCAATTGGATAAGTGCAGTAATGGGAAGAATTATATTAAAGTCACAAAATGCTTTTGTGAGACAAAGACAAATATTAGATTCAGTTTTAACGGCTAATGAATGTTTGGATCACAGAATCAAATTGGGCAAATCTGGAGTTTTTGTTAATTTGGATATGGAAAAGGCATTTGATCATGTTTGCTGGGAATTTCTTTTGTATTTGCTTGGTCGATATGGTTTTGGTGAGAGGTGGTATACGTGGATTAGGCATTGTATTTCTACGCCTAGATTCTCCATTTTGGTGAATGGTAACCCGGTTGGTTCTTCAATTGTTCATGTTTTTGAGACAAGGAGATCCTATATCTCCTTTCTTCTTTATTCTTGTCATGGATGCATTGAGTAGAATGATTGAAGTGGCGGTGGGAGGTAGTTTTTTGTCGGTTTTTGAAGTGGGCTGTGATTCTCGGAGTTGTGTGATTGTTTCTCATCTACTTTTCGCCGATGACAGTAATTTTCAGTGAAACCAATCAAGAACAACTTCGGTCCTTAAGAGCTCTTTTGCTATGTTTTGAAGCTGTGTCGGGATAACCAAGTCTGAGATAATTCCGGTGGGCTCAGTGTCAAATATTTCAGATCTGGCTAATATTTTGAGGTGTAAAATATCATCGCTGCCTATGACGTATCTTGGTCTTCCCTTGGGTGCCTCGCATAAATCTGTTTCGATTTGGGGAGTGATTGAGAAGATTGAGAGGAGGTTAGCCAGCTGGAAAAAATTATATTTGTCTAAAGGGTGTAGAATCACTTTAATCAAGAGTACGCTGTCCAATCTTCCTACATATTTCCTTTCTCTCTTTCCTCTACCAGTTGGGGTTTCTATGAAAATTGAAAAGATCTATAGGAATATCTTGTGGGGAGGCAAACGGGAGGAAAATAAATTTCATTTGATGAGTTGGGATAAGGTATGTCAACCGGTTTCAAATGGTGGTTTGGGTGTGCGGAACTTGAGGCTTTTTAATAAAGCCCTTTGTGGGAAATGGTTATGAAGATATCATTTAGAAGGAGATGCATTATGGAAAATGAAGTAAAAGGAGCTTATTGGACGGGATTATGGAAGTCAATTTGAACGGGTTGGGGGGAGTTTGTTAAACATGTCAAATTTAAGGTGGGGGGATGGATCAAGAATTCACTTTTGGCATGATAATTGGTGTGGAGAGTTAACTCTTGAGGAAGAATTTCCTTCACTTTTTCAGTTTGCAAGGCAGCAAGATGCAACTGTGGCTGATTCATTCTCTTTTTTGAATTTTAACATTCAATGGACTGTTGACTTCGTGAGAAATGTAAATGATTGGGAAGTTAATGTAATTTCAGATTTTTTCAGCAGATTATATGAGTTGAAAATTGTCCAAGGAAGTGTAGACAAATTTTTGTGAATTCATGAAAGAAATTTCAGCTTCTCAGTTCACTCCTTTTATAATTGCTTTAACCTGCCAAGGTGTATGTGATTTCCCCTGGAAAAGTTTTTGGAAAGTTAAAGTGCTGAATAAGATAGCTTTCTTCTGTTGGCTGGTGTCTCATGATAAAATTCTGACCACTGAAAATCTAAGAAAGCGTGGTCTTTGTATTGTTGATTGGTGTTTTATGTGCAAGAAAGATGGCGAATCAGTTAATCACTTGTTTCTCCATTGTGAGGTGGCTAAAAATTTGTGGAATGCCATTTTTGGAAGGATGGGTATTTCTTGGGTGATGCCAAAGCATGTGGTGAATTTATTAGCTTGTTGGAGGTATGCTAGGCGGAGTCTACCTTTTGCAGCCATTTGGAAAATGATTCCTTCGTGCTTGATGTGGTGTCTATGGCTAGAAAGGAACGGGAGATGTTCTGAAGACAAAGAACGATCGTTAGATGAATCAGGGATTTTTTCTTTAAAACTGTCTTTGGGCTAAGGCTAATGTAATGAATGGTTGATGTGTTGGAGTTTTTCTAGTTTTTTCTATCTTTTTAGTCACTATGCCTATTTCCAACCACGTAGGGCTAAACTGATCAATAGTCTCAAAATGCATACCATCGAGTTTGGGTCTCCAAGGAGATTTTTCAGCGAGGGTTTCTTAACAGCATCATAATCCGAGTAAACATGCCCCTCAACCTGAAACACCTCGATAGTACATTTGCCTCGACGAAATTTCCTCCATAAGAAGCACCTTCGCCAGGTCCAAAGTGATGGCTAATTTCCTGCAAGAGTCCTCCATCAAAAGAGGAGCGCTCACCTCCCTTTCCTCCAAACTCCTTAGTACGGTAATTAGAATCACGCATAAGATCTAACAAATGACACATGAATCCACACAAAAGGGATACGCTTTTCAAAACGATGAAATCCATGGATCCAATGAGAAAGGAAAGAGAGATTCAGCCGCTGAAATTGTTGAACTGGATCTATTGTGTACAAAACAGTGCTCCTTTCTACAGAGAGACTCCATAGGAGAGCTATCTCTTGTACTCGCCCTTGGCTTGAAGAGTCCCACCTTTTCTCCCAGTTGAGGAAGGAGAAAAGTATGAGGGGAAATCAATTGATGTGCCTCTATCCTGAGGAAGCTTCTCAGATTAGAACCCAGAAAGAGAGCAATATTCACTCTCTTAAGCCCATTAACACTCTCCAATGGGGAGATTTAAAGAACATGGGAGAAGTTTATCTCTAGAATTCTTTTGAGAGAGGTGCAACTATATATAATTTTAATATACCATAAAAAAGCATGCTTTTTAGCACCTGGCGCTTTTCCAAAAGTGCACTCTTTGTGCTTTAGTTATGTTCTGTTAGTATGGCTTTGCTTCAGGGTAAGTGCTTTTCCTTTATTGCTTTGCACTTTAGGCATAGCTAAGCATGGTTCTTACTAGCTTTTCAAATATCCCACAATACACCCCCTCAGTACTTTATATATCTGCTTATATTGTTTACATGATATCCTTTATGTAGATTATTCTTGTTCTAAACATTCCAATGATAATAACTTGCTTTCGATCATCTCACAATATAGTGGATTTAATAGCTCGATGAAGCTTAAATTTGAATGTCAGATTTAGGCGTGCCATGATTCAATATTTGAATTTTTGTAAACTTTGTTCAACCCTTAGGGATAGTTTATTTGCGGTAGTTTATTTACATCACTAAAATCATGTCAAGAAATCTGCTCTGTTAACCTGTTTTGAGAATATGGTGAATATTGAGACGGATGTCTCTTATCTCTTCCCTCTCCTTCCTTGCTACACTTTCACTGAGCTTCCTCTTAACATTTTCAGCTTGGATGTGGTCATGGACTTCCAGGGGTCTTTGCATGCCTTGAGGTGACTTTTTGCTTCATCAGTTGTGATATAACATATTATAAAATACCCACACACAGGTCTCTTAAGCTTATCTGCTTTCCATATCAGGGTGCAGCTGCTGTACATTTTCAGGACTTCAATGCTGAGGTCATACGTTGTCTAACCATTCCCAATGTAAATGCAAATCTTTTGGAAAAGAATCAACCCTCAGTAGCAAACGTGAGCAATTCTGGTGTTGAGCTTCGTTTCTTTGCTGGTGACTGGAGTGAAATCCATAAACTTCTTCCCCATGTACAAGGCAATGAGAAGGATCTAAACCATAGCTCAGGGCATGGTCAAATTTGTAGTTATGATATTATCTTAATGGCAGAGACAGTTTACTCAATCTCCACTCACCAAAGCCTTTATGAACTTATAAAGAAGGTATCGTTTTGTGGAGTCATAGACTACCTATTTTTGGCATTTTGAAATTGAGAAGTTGCTTGAGCTCTAAAAGCTTGTTATTCACAGTGCACAAGCTGTCCTCATGGAGTTGTTTATATGGCGGCAAAGAAGTATTATTTTGGAGTGGGTGGGGGAACACGGCGGTTCCTGTCTCTGGTGGAGAAAGATGGTGAGTCAGATCTGCTTAAAGTTTTTTCACAGAAAATTCTGAAGGAAATATATGACATAAAATTTTCACATTCGTTTCTCTCCCTTCCCTTAGGCTCCTATGTGTCAATGGTAAGGGAAGCAAAAACATTTACAGCATGCCACTGTAATGCATGATCAGCCTTAGCCTTAGTGATAAGTCTTGTACACTTTCAATTACTTTCTTAAAAAATGATTTCTTGGACAAAAAACCTATACAGCCCAAGAGCATGAAGACTCGGACAATTTTGTTTATTATGTAGTCTTTATGCTGGTCATGTACTTTGCAGTTCTGAACTCATAGATCCATAGTTAATATTCCCATATACACACTATATGTAATTTCAAGAAGATATATTTCAGGAGTTATGCATCCATGCTTGACGTGTGGCTCTTGTCATGGTTGAATTTTGGTGAAAAGTTCCCCCATGGTACAGAATACCTGTTAAATGGTCCCCTTTTTCCTCTCTTCAGGTATTATGGCAGCTAGCCTGGTTGCCGAAGTCGCAGATGGTTCGTCCAATGTTCGAGAGGTATGGAAGCTTTCGCTTAAGTAGATCTGGATTTTGAGTTATGTGGCTGGAACCAATCATTGTCCAACTAGCATTTGACAAATTGTTGTATATTTCTATCCCGGGCCATATATGGACGCATAGGTTTTTTTAATTTTTTATAGTTGGGTTTTTGTTTTTATTAATTGTTATTACTATTATCATTAGTCTCAGTCTTAGTAACCTGGTGTTTCTCTATTATTATGTTTTAAATCTTTGTGTGCATTACAATTTTGGTTGGCCAGTTTACTTGAGGAAGTGCTCGTTATACTATTGATATGATGTGATATGCCCCAATTGCATAAATGAGAACATCTATTTGCAAGTCTGCTTTTTTTTTTTTTAATAATTAAGATAAATTCCACAGCAAGTGGTGTATTTATTTTTATATGCAGAATTGTAAGCAGTTGAGAATCTCAGAATTAAGCAACAATACAAACTCTGCCTGTGTCTATGCTACATGGTTAGCTCCAAGATGTTGGTGTGTCAATATGTTTGGTTTAATCTAAATCTGAATGTTGAACAACGTTAACAGCTTATTTGATTTAATTTACATTCAAGGCAAGGTTTTTGAAAGAAAAATTCTATTTATCATCCATTTTACTATCTTATTCTCAGTATTCTATGATGTGGCATCAAATGATTAGCTCATAAGTTAGACATAACATGTAGTCTCCAATTATTTAATACTATATAATTGGATGGGTGGAAGGATGATGATAAAATGGATGGTGGATGGCATTATTCTTTTTGAAATACATGCCAATCCATGTTTACATCTGTTAACATTATGTCACCATTAGAATACATCATCACTTCATTGATGTACATGGATTGTTTAGCCCCGTTTGAATTGAGAATTGATCTCAACTCATCTCATATTATCATTACAACTTTCTTAAATTTTCACATAAAATATAATAAACAATTCAATTTTTTTAAATCTTAAAATAATAATAATATTAAAAAATAATATTTTATTCAATTTTCATCTCATTTCAACTCACTATCCAAATGAAAATAACAATTTATTCTTTCAAACCGTCCATTTTTTTTGTAATATAACCAACAACTTAATAAAGTTGATACGTAGTCCTATGTTTTTGGATTAGAAGTTGCAATGTAACCCTTATTAAGATTTAACCTAAAAAAATAAAAGAAGAGTAACTTCTAGCAATAGTTTATATAGTTTGGTGTTTGAAACCAAGAAGTGGCAAAAATCACTGCATAGTCTTAAATTAAAGAAAAATATATATTTATAATTTCGCTCATTGACACATGAAAAACACTACTAACAATATCGGCTAGGATAAAAAAATTATGGGTAATGATACCCTTGCGTCTAAACTACTACCCCTTTACTACTTGCACTAGTAGATAATTTTTTTTATTATTTTCACCGACTCCGAACGTAACTTCCCTTAATTTATTAATTCTGAAATTTCTGCATGATGTGATGGTTACTTTAAACAAACATCAGAAGCTGATTCTCGAAGCTTGTTCTCAAATTTGGACTGAACGCTCGAAATAAAGCGCTCTCTTTCCTCGTCGTCTTCTTCTTCTTTGCTGCTCTCTCTCTTCTCTCTAAAACAAGATGAAATATCTCTGTTTCTTGTTGCTTGCCACATCGCCACTGTCATCAATTGGCTCTATCTCTCTCTCTCTCCTCTCTCTTTTTTTTTTCTCTCTCTCTCTCTCCCTCCTAGAAGCCCCCTTTGCGTCGAGCCCAGACCGAGCGTCCACTCCCCTACGTATCGCTGCCATAGTTCAACGACGCCTCTCAGGTGACTATACTTTTCTCTCCTCTGTCGCCTCTCTCCTACACTAACTCTGTGTGTGTGTGTAGGGTTTCGGTGATTTGGGCAAAATAACAGAGGTGCTACCACTGAAGCCACCACACACAGCCAACTGAGACTCCTTTCCCGAGCCACCAGGTAAGCCCCACACTTTTCCTCTGATTTTTCACTATTTGGGAATACCCATTTTCTGTTTCTGTATTTGGGCTTGTTCAAGCATATTCTAATTTTCAAAATTTTTAGCTTTCCTTGCTCCGGGTCGATCAGTTTGGTGCCTTATTGAAATTGGTCTTCAATTTCTTCCATTGTTCAGTGATTATGAAGATTCTTTTGAGTTGAGTATGAGGGTAGCTTTTATATACTTGCTGAAATTATCAAGTTTCTTTTAGCTTTGTTTATGATCCCCATGTGTTTGTGCGAGTGAAATCCAATTGTGGTTAATATCTTAATTTTAGGCTTTGAATGGGTTGTGTTTGGTGTTGTTTCAGTGTTTGTGTTGTTGGGGCGAAATATCTTGTGCTGTGAGGTGCTATCGCAGGAGCTAGGAGGTGTTGTTGCAGTGTTTGTGTTGTTGGTAATACCTTTGAATGGGTTGAGTTTCTCCAGTATTAATGCTCTCCAATATTACTGTGGAAGTAACAAATTGTAGTTGAAAATACCCAATCGAGCAAGCACCATCAAAGTTCAAGTCTGCAATGGAAATAGAAGCTACTGGCATCAAAGACAAATTGAGATTTAAGTACGATCAGCTAAGATTCTGAGGCGTAGATATATGGTTGCACTTATAGTAGTGTGTTGCAATAAACTGTTTTGTAATGAACAGTTTGTAATGGATAGTTGTAATGAATGCTGTAATTAGCTGTTGTGTAATGATGTATCCAATTTTAATGAATGTCATGATTCGATATTTTTAATCCAGCAATTGTTCTTTTACGGTATTGGTATTGCAATATCATCCTAGCAGAAAACATTACAAGACCAAAAGAGACAACTGCTTTAATATTTTGTAATTGAGCCTTTACAATTGCCAAGACATGAGGAAGCTGGGTTACAAAACATCAAAAATTTGAGGTATTGGTACTGCAATATCATCCTAGCAGAAAAAATTACAAGACCAAAAGAGACAACTGCTTTAATTTTACGTAATTGAGCCTTTACAATTGCCACGACATGAGGTAGCTGGGTTACAAAACATCAGAAATTTGAGGCATATCAAAGCCAACACAAAATATAACAGCTATTGTAATCATCAAGGCTAATACAAAATATAACAGTTGTTGTACTCATCAAGGTCAACATATATCAAAGCTACCTGAAAATATCACATGACAAACATAAATAAACTTAACAAGTCATGACTAGAAAAGGAGTACAAGCAAGACCAAGAGGTGGCTCTTCAACAATATCCTTGCCAAAAAATATTAAACGTCTTAATATATATACCTTGTATTTTAAACATAGTCTGCCACATTAAGGTCTGGCCAATGTGGCTAAATAATTTATCTACAATCCCAAACCTGCATTAATTATATGGTTAAACTAGTGATTGTATTATTTTGAGTAACATTTAAATTCATGATAAATAAGTGTTATGATATAATACGTACGGATATCGACATCTACATCTTGATATGTAGGAGTACAACAAGAGATATCCTCGTTCAAAAGTTAAAAAGACGGTGGTACCTACCAAGAATAGAGAAGAAATCCACAATTAATATTGTCAAATAATCATATTATATAAATAACACTTGCCAACAATACCACAATTGATAGAGGAGTAGAGGCTATAGGAAAGTCACGCTCGATCAAGCTAGGTGTGCCAAAATCTGTCACAACTGTTCTATCTAGGCGCGACCTACTCTTCTGTTCATAGTTTCAAGACATATAGTTAATGTCAATATGTTACAAAACTACTTTTAAAAATACAAAATACATAAACTACCTGACTTACCTGAGCCCGTTGAGTCTTCCTTGCTTTCAACCTATTCACTGCCTTCTCAACAGTAGACTGTTTCCTCTTACAAACTGACCTACCTTTACTCCGCGCAGCTACAGGACTTTTTAATTTTTCAGACCCTTTTGTCACCCCTAACGACTCAGTTGAACGATTATCACACACTAGCTGAACATCAACCCACTCCTGCTTCAACTTACTTAACTGAGTCATTAATTTCACACAACCTTCATTTGAGGTGCCAACAATTGAAGAAATCTCGTAAAAAGCCTCATTCAATTTATTAATTCGGTGTGCATTTGGATTATAACTCAAATCATCACGGCTACTTCGGACAAGCGTGTAATCTCGTTTCAAGTCCTTCCTCCACCTATCAAGGAAGTATTTCGCAGGCAACTGTTCCTTGTCATGGAGTGTTAACACATGAATGGCATGTCTACACAAAATTCCCTTAAAAGCAAACAACTGACATGTGCAGCTCGCTTCGCACTCTTCCTCGTTAAACTCAATAACATATTTTGTACTTTTTCTAAACCCATCCATAACTTGGACCTGATCGGCCACATGATATGTAAAAATTCCTCCTTCACTCTGAATCATTGATGCGCAACAATAAATCAACCCTCTTAATTCTTCTTGAACTTCTTTAAATTTTGCATTTGTATAAGCTGCTTGGAACTGTCGCTCAATGCCATAAAAAGTTATGCATGGAATTTGTGTGTGGAATGAACTGAAGTCAGCTGCATGCTCATTCTCAATCTTGCACCTAAGTGCATTATCATATTGATCTATAAACTGCTTTAGTGTTGTCTTTGAATTTACGTAATCATCAAAGAACGCATTCATACCCTCACTTCTTTGAGTAGTTGACATTCCTGCCCAAAATTCATTCCTCACGTATGCTGGCACCCATAGATGACGCTCAGAATATAGCCATTCAAGCTATGAATTATCATGTAAATCAAAACTATTAAGAAGTTGCACCCAACAACACTCGAATTCATCCCGAGTCAAGGTGTCATAAACACACCTGTGTGTACAATCCAAAGAAAAAAAAATTATTTCTCATAATAATTGAAGGAGATAACACAATATTCAAGAAATAATCATGGAAAACAAATACATGTGTAGCTGACTTTTGATGCCATCGTATTGACTGTGTGATCCAAATTTTTCTGGAACTTTTTTCATTATATGCCACAAGCAAAGTCGGTGTCGAGATTTTGGAAACACCTTAGCAATTGCATTTTGCATAGCTTTATCTTGATCTGTTATGATGGCTTCTGGTGCGCAACCATTCATGCAATTAAGCCACGACTCAAATAACCAGACAAATGTATTTGTGTCCTCTCCAGAAATCAGACCACATCCAAAAAGAATTGATTGACCATGATGATTAACGCCCACAAAGGAGCAAATAGCATTTTGTATGCATTGGTTAAGTATGTCGTGTCGAAAGTTATAACATCACCAAACGATTTGTACGCAGCTCTACTTCGGGCATCCGTCCAAAACACATTTCGCAATCTAGTTTCATCATCAACGTCTATAACATAATAGAAACCATCATTTTGTGCCTGCATACGAGTGAAGTAGTTTTGTAGTGCTTCAGCCCCTCCTAACCCAAGTCGAAGTAATCTAACCTCACATATGTAATTACGTGCATCTCTTTCTCCAAACATCAAATTCTCATACCCTCCTGCCCCAACCACACAAGAATTATAATTTTTGCTCAATTGAATGCCAGCCATATCATTGTATTCCAGTCTTCTCTTCATCGGCTCATCCAACCTCTTATGACATCTAATATATCTTGCTTTTCCAGGACTGAGCGCATGAGTGTGCTCAAGAACAACACGGGTCAAGCAAAATTCACCTTCAGAACCCAATATCACATTGATCTTAGCCTTGCATCCATTGTGTTCCATCGGTCTCGGTTTAAGAATATTCGACGATGTACTCACAGATGTACCTTGGCGGACACAAGCCAAGGTGAAATATCTTATTTTTCCATCCTCTCTGACTTTTGAACTTCGTTTTGTCACTCCGAAACCAACTTGTTTTGCATACTTTGTATAGTATGCCCTTACTTCTTCAACTGAAGAAAATGACATTCCCTCTTTTGGCTCTTCAACAATATCCTTATCATCGACATTTGGTTCCATCTACACAGTCATTAAGACATCCAATATATTTTCTTATATATCATCATTAAATTTCATAGCAGCCAAATTTTTAATTATAAATTTATTATTTACATTTTTTTTGAATTTATGGGTAAAAACAAACAATCTCTTATGTTACAAGTTTAATTCATTCTAAGAATTAAATTGACAACATTAGAAAGATAACATATTTGTCTAATAAAGATTTGGCGTTTATATCATTGATTTTGTTCAATCTCTAATCTCACTTATCATTGGTTTTCACGTGTATGCTTGCAATAACATATATATACAAATTTAATTCATGTCTCAGCATTTTTAAATTTTTCATACCGCAGGAAGTGCACCACGGAGACACGACAGACAGAAGTCGACCGGCAGGAGTATCCTCACCACAGCGGAGGTGGGCTCGACTTCTGGGTTCGGAGTGGGCTCGGCATTTGGACTCGAGGTGGGCTGGATTTATGGGCTCCTGGGCTGGGCTCTCGTATGGGCTCCTGGGCTGGGCTCGTGGGCTGGACGGTGGTCTGGACTCATGAGCTGTGGCTAGCGCTGTTCAACGGTGGGGCAAGCAACACGAATCAGTGGGGGCAAGCAACGAAAGTAATTAATCTGGTTTGAGAGAGAGAGCAGAGGAGAGAGAGAGAGAGTTGCGAAGAAGAAGCTTTTGTTTTTGGCGCCAATGTTTTATTTCTGAAACTTGTGATAATTTTTTATTTCTAAAATTTGTTATAAAAAGTAGACATCACATCAGTTAAATTCAGAGGACGTAAAAGGTAGAATTGGTTCAGCTTGAAGAAAGAGATTCAAATAAAAAAGTGTACACGTGGGACAAGTAGTAAAGGGGTAGTAGTTTAGACGCAAGGGTATCATTACCCAAAAATTATTTGTGTTGTACTTTTTACCTAAATAGTAAAGGGTTTCACAATAAATAATTTATTTATCACAAAGATTTAAAAGTTGGTTCCAACAATTATTGATGTACGATGATAATGTCATAGAGCCAACAATCAATGAGGTTTCGATCAGGAGCCAGTCCTACAACGATAATATTTAGAGCAACCTCTACCAGGAGGATTAGATGGTGGAGGTAGACAGCCTCCATTTTTACTATACGCTTGACCTCTACCTCCGCCATTGCAGGCTGGGTGGTTTGGGTTCAGAACCCCATATGATATCCTTTTCTGTTCTGCAAGAAACCTTCGACTTGTATCTGACTCCATCAACAGCTCATGATCTTCATCTTCATTGCACTCTGCAATCAAACCATTGCATGGCGTGTAACCATAGCCTCTCGCTGGTGAAGTTGCACCGTCGATGAGATGGAGGAGGCCAAGGGCAAGAAGGCAGCAGAATTTGAGAGACTTCATGCAAGAGATAGACATTGTTTCCATTTCAAATGTGGTTTGATTACAACATACTCTTTTAAGCACTTCAGAGAGAGACAGGCTTTTGCAAAAAGCTATAGTGGAAGCCGCACTTCACCAACCCTGTGAGGATATCGAAGCATTTGTTTACTTTTCATGTGCCACATTTTACATGATATTTAGGCATAGTATTGCCTTTGGATGTAACAGAAAAGAATGGAAATGAAATAAATGAAACGAAACGAAATGGAAAGTATGATAAATGGAATGTATCTTGTTTGGATGTTTTGAAAGAATGCCGAAGTGAAATCTTTAATCCTCTACAACCCACTGGTACAAGACTCTGACTAATAATAAAGAAAAAGAAATCTAAGGCAGCATAAAGTAATTCCCCCATCCTTTAGGGTTTTTCTTCCCTTTATGACCTATCAGTCTCTTTAGATCGGTGTGCCCTCTCTTGTAGGTAGTCCCTGAAAAGGGTGGCATCTCAGTTTTATCAAAAAAATGCCTCACTTCTAGCGAATGGATGTTGTGGTTACATTACAACACCTTGTATTTATATTATAGAAATCTAAAACCAATGTCTAAAAACAAAAGGACATAATTATAAACCAATCATAAACTAGATCATTTAGGCTGCTTTTGGTTGCACAACTCAGTCAAATCCACTTCATTTTTAGACTAAGTTGAACATCCAAACGCAAGTTTTTACACAGGTTGAATAGAGTCTAAAATTGAGCTCATTTGTAGGGCCCACAACTGACAAACATTAATTTTCGGTTTACTTTTTTATCCATTGTGTGCAACTTTTACACCTCTCATGGGGCCCAACTCAATTGTTTATCACTTTTTCTACTTGATTGGTCTGGCTACAAGTGCAGTTTGTTAGGATTTTTTATTTTTTTTTGTGCAAGTTTTGGCACCAGCAATTGCTCAAACCATGTCAGATGAATAGTAAAATTTAATGGTGGGACCCATGTATTTTACAACTTCTTATAAATATATCTAAACTCATTTTAACATCCAAACACACCTAAACTTATCTTAAGTGGGTCCCACAAAACTTACTCAATCATCTCAACTCACTACTATTCATAAAGAACTCAGTTCAGCTCAACATCCAAATGCAGTCTTACAAAGTAAAACTGGGAGTCCTAGTTTATTAATACAAAAAATACCCCTAGGTTCCTTTGGTGATGTAATAAACAAATCACCGTCACCTTTGGCACCCCTTTTTGCAAGTGCATTAGCCACTTGGTTAACCTCTATATAAACATGATGCAATGAGGATATCAGGTTCCTTGGCTGCAGCCGATTGCTATCCCAGCCATCCTTCACTTCCTAGTGAACCTCTCCAAGTCCATTCGTCCAGTTTGCCACAATTTTGGAATCAGCTTTAACATCCACATTCTTGAATTGCAACTTGTCAGAGAGTTTTGAGCCATCCAACAAAGTGTTTATTGTAGCCATCAAAGTGTTAAACTGCATGATTAAGTTGCTTAAGTGAATAAATTGTTTAATTTAAAATGAATTAAGCACTTAATTATGCAGTAGATTATAATACTTGAATAAATTCATAATTCCTGAAATTTTTCACTTAAAAAGATTCATAATGCTGCTGATTGTAACAAGGATATACATGACACTTACATGGTTGAGTCACATCAAGCGTAATATTCCAATTTTACCTTTATAGTGCTGAGCATTTAATCTTATTTGTTTTAGGGAATTTTCGGAAGAGAGGCTACCAATTGAATTAATACTCTTTTGGAGGATTCCCCCGTGTGCCTAAGGGAACTAGAGAGAGAAGATGTTGTGGTTCTAGAGAGGGTAGGGATCGGTTATGCCAAAAGGGAGGGGGCGTGTGCAAGGTGGAACATGTACGAAGAGAGGGGTGAATCAACATTACACGGGAGAGAGAGGCAGAGCACCAAGGAGCATATACACGAAAATTGCGGCTGGAAGAAAAGGAAGTGGTTCCTTGGAGTTAAAAAAAGGGATTGCGACAAGAGAGTTTGTGGGCGTTCGGCTGGAATTTGTCCTCTGTGAGTCACGACTCTTCATTTGATTATTTTCATTTCTGAAAAGATTATGCAAGGCTAATTTTTGTAGCTTGGGTTGCGGGATGGGGCTTGATTTGTTTTGGGTTTTAGGTTATTGAAATTTCTGTTGGTTTAAACGTTATTTTTACTCTGTTGCAAGCCTGGAATTGATTTGAAACTAGATAGAAGGTCTTGCTCTTGCTTTGTTGTAGACGGTAGGCACAACAAAGGCTTGAAGATTTATCAAGGCTCCTTTCGGTCAGATGTTATTATGGATTTGACTGGCAATGCAGTGAAGATTTTAAAGAAATGGTATAAATCTGAACGTGAACTCTCAATCTTTCGATTATCAATTCTTTGATTGGATTGATAGTTGAGAAAATTAACTAAGAACCAAATCAAAAAGAGGCCCATCCACAACTCAAGTGTTCGATAAATTGCTTCTTAGATTTTATTTCCTTTTGAAATCTTAAATGTTTTCTTATTTCATTTTGCTGCATTTAGTTTCATACTTTGTTCATTTTATTTTCAAGATTCTTTACATGTTAAGTAGTAGGAATGGACTTGATACTTCATCATTTCAATTTGGACTCAAATGTAGATATGTTTACAGCTTGCTTTTGTAATTAAATTACATAAATCCTTTCATACACTCATTTTTTCCATAACCGTAAAAAGTTCAAAAAGAATTCACATAGCACCTCCTCTCCGTTCTTTATACATAAACCATAAGATTTTACGTAGCATTTTTAAGATTGTTTTAATACTCTTTTGTACGTGTGGAATACGATCCTGTATTTATCTTTGATACAACTTAGCACTTATACACTTGGAAGAACACATTTGGAACAACGTCAGTTGCCCAAGGTACATTCGTCGATATTTAATTTGTCACAGCTAAGCTGAACTTAGGCATTGTAAAACCATAACATTAGGAGATTTAATGGGAATAGCAGCCATACAAGTTGCTGTAAATATGTGTGTATCTGCATTACTTATTCTTTTGAAAGAGGACAACTTCAACATTTGATCTGCAAGTAAGCTTTTAACACGTAAACACACTCCCCACACTCTCCGATTTATCTTTTATTCAAACTATACATCTTCTAAGCCAAAGGCACCAGCTTATTATAAATGGTAGTATATCCACTACAACTCCTAACTGAGACACATCATGGGCTTTATTGAGTCATTCCTCCTCTATGTATTTCTAGCTTGGCTATCCCATTTGTAAAAGTTTGCCTAATATCATACTTTATTAATATATATTATTTTAATTAAAAATACAGGGCGAAGATGAGTATCGGGTCGTTGAGATAATTTGAGAAGAGATGGTTGATGATCCGACAAAAAATGTGATGGTTCCACTGATTTAGTTTATGTTAAATCAACAGAATTGGGAAGAGGCATGGAAAAGACTAACTTGCATGAGGAAAAGGAAAGGAAAAACGCATATAAAGATAAAGAAACTAAGGAAAGAAATAGAAAATGTTGTTCCGCTAAGAAGAGATAACTTTAAAAAATTAGGATGGCTTTGTTATTACCTAATGCACCAAATATGTTGAACCACTTTAAGTTACTTTAGATCATAGCTTTGATGACCGCATGATACCTAATCCCCTGCAAGCCAATTTTAGATGATATTGGGCATTTAAGGGATTCTACTGGCATTTAGCTAAGTCAATGTCAGTGCTCTTATACAATCAAATCTGAACCCCAGCAAAGAAGCAAATTCATGCCACACAAAAAAGAAAATTTACTGGAGAACAAGATATGGTCCATTGTTTCTTTATCAAGGCTGGAGCAACAACTGCACTTCAATTCTAATGCAATGTATAGCTTTTGGATGTTTGAGCCAATCAGTGGTCTCTTATTAAAGTATCTCCACACGGAAATAGAAGTTTTGCAAGAGATAGCTTTGTTCCAAATCCATTTAACCCAATCCACTTTGGCATGATGCTTCTGGTCATAGACCAAGCAGCTTTGATAGTGACGACATTGATAGTGAAATTTTCTGAATTTGAGGCAGGCAAATAGGTTGGTCCTTCCTTTCCGTTAGCCAACTATGACTGGACATGATTTCATTACATTAGTTCTCATCCACCAAATCCCCAAGTATCTATACACTTCATTTAGTTGCGGATTTGGTTGAATCACATGGTCGACTTTATCCACCTACAAACCAATGTGAGATCATTTGTCAAACCAAAAAGAGACTTTACCTCATTTTCCATCCATCTTATGCCTTGATTACCTCCAATATTAATGGTTTAACTGCTTTCTATAAACTAGAAGTTTGTCGAGTTGATGATAGTAGAAAAGGGTGAGTCTATCCAACGTATTTGCCTTTGAAGAATAATGACCATAGCGAATCCTCATATAAGACTTTCCAATCAAATCTCATTAGAAAAGCTTTCTTCATTCGTCCCAAATCACATATACCAAAACCCCCTTCTTCAATAGGTTTGAATCTTATTACACAACACCCATTTTTTCTTCTTTTTACCCTTTTTGTCACCCCAAAAACAATCAGTGAAAGAGCTAGGCAACTCTTCCAAAACTATCTTTAGGACATTCAAAATGAATAATACATGCAAAAGAATGTTAAAGAGCACATGTTTCATAAGTGTAGGTCTTCTACTAGAAGACAACATTGTAGCCTTCCAACCTGTTAGTTTTTTCTTAACTACTAACAATAGAGGTTCAAGAGTTATAGCAGCAAACTAGTTTACTTGTGTGGAGGGGGGGCTTCCAAATGAGTACATGGGAATTCTTCTTCTTTAAAACTCGTTGCTCGTAATATAACAATTTTTCTAGCTTCTGAAACCTTGGTAAGTAAGAATGTGGCAAATTTACTATTATTAACCTTTTGACCAAAGATACCCTAATATTGTTGAAGAACTTATGAACAAGCTTTGAGAGAGCATTTTGAGCCATTTAAGAATAGAACAAGATCATTAACATATAAGAGATATGAAACTAAAGGACATCCTCGAGAATTCTGATACGCACCAATGTTTCCAGCATCAAAAGCCCGATAGAGAAGTATACTCAAGACTTCCTTGGCTAAAATAAAGAGATACGGGGACAATGGATCTCCCTGTTTTACCCTAGTAATGATTTAAAATATCCACGATACTTTGAAGTTTGAAAATGTTGTATTGATTTTGTTGTTTTGTTTTAAAATTTGTAAAATTTGTATTGTTTATGTATGTGGATAATGATATTAGGTAATGATTAGATAAAAAGGTTGAAGATTTGAAATTAAAAAGTATTTTGTATTTTAATGATGTTTAGGAATGAAATTATGAGAAGTTTTAAAAATTTTGAGAATTCTAAGATTCTCACAGTGTCCAAACATGCCCTAAGGCTTCATCTACGAACTTCACAGCCTCATCATGAATTTTTTTTTTTTTAAATGATGGCTTGATTTATGTTGAAAAAATGTCAACACTAAATGAGTTCTCAAAAATCTCACAAAAGGGCTCTCTCTCTCTCTCTCTCTCTCTTGTATATTGGCCGCAACATTTAGTGTATTGAGCTTTGGGGTTGAGAACTTTTGTGAATGCTCTATTATACTCTAACTTTGTTTGATAGTGAATTCATTAAGACCAATCCCACCATTGGCGTAAACTTGTTTAAGCCAAACCACTTAAATCTTGGTGTTCTGTGTGTGTTGTTGTCGATTTTACTATTTTCTTTTGCTAATCTATTTCAGAGTCATCTCTAGATATCCAGTTAGTCCCAACAAGCTGATATTAAGCGTCAGGCTCTATGGAAGATCTTGAGAGATGGCTATGGCCAAGTTTAAAGTACAAAAGTTTGATGGTTAGAATAGCTTCAGCTTATGACACATCAAGATGAAGGCTCTGTTACGACAGCTCTGTTAAGGATGAATCTCCTACACTGACAAAGAAGATGAAGAGAAAGCACATAATGTTATTATATTGTCTCTCTCCGATGGAGAATTGCAAGAGGTCGCTGATGAAGTGACATCCATCAGTCTTTGGAAGAAACATGAGAGTCTATATATGAAGAAGTCTCTCACTAACCGGTTGCATCTAAAACAACAGTTATACACTCTCAAAATGAAAGAAGGTACTCTTGTTTCTGAACATCTAAATGGATTTAATCAAATCATTATGGATCTGAGGAATATTGATATTTAGTTTGAAGAAGCCTTAATTGTTTTGAGTTCATTGTCTATGTCATTTGATAATTTTGTGAACTCGATGCTATATGGTAGAGATACTATCTCCTTGGAAAATGTAAAATCTGTTTTGAATTCTAAAGAGTTGAGAACTAAGTTGAGCATAAAAGGCACGGATAATCAAGTCGAGGGCTTGTTTGTTAAAGGTTCCTCTAGTAGAGGTAGATCCAGTGAAAGACATTCAGAGAAGGGTAGGGGTAAATCTAGAGGCAGCTCAAAATCAAAGTTTAGTAAGTAAAATTTTAAATGTCATTACTATCATAAATTTGGTCATTATAAGAATGAGTTTCCAAGACTAAGAACAAGGAGGAAGGTACAAATTCCTCTAATGCCATTAGTGTTGCTAATGAAAAGTCTAACGGCTCAGATATTGTCCTAGCAATTAGCAGCTCTAATAATCGCATTGGTGACAAGTGGGTTATAGACTCGGCTTGCACATTCCATATGCGTCCTAGAAAAGATTGATTTACCACCTATGAATCAGTCAATGGTGGTTCTTTTTTTATGGGAAACAATATGGCCTGTAAGATTGTTGGGATTGGTTCTATAAAGATTAAGATGTTTGATGGAATTGTCTGAATCTTGTCTAACGTTCGACTTATCCCAGATTTAAAGAAAAATCATATTTCTTTAGGCACTCTTGATTCACTAGGTTTTCGGTACACAGAAGAATGTGAAGTTATTAGAGTTAGAAATGGCTCTATGGTTGTAATGAAAGGAGATAAGACTAATGGTCTTTATTTCCTTCAGGGCAGTACAATGACTGGTGCAGCTGCAGTATCTATTTCAGACAATCCAGACTTAGATATTACTCGGTTATGGCATATGCATTTGGATCATATGAGTGAAAAAAGAATGTCTATTCTAAGTAAACAGGACTTGTTGTGTGATCAGAAGATAAGGAAACTTGACTTTTGTGAGCATTGTGTCTTTGAGAAATAGTGCAAAGTTCAGTTTACTGCAAGTGTTCACAGAACCAAAAGTGATGTGGACTACATTCATTCTGATCTTTGAGGTCTATTTTCTAGTCCATCCAAAGGCGGTGCTCAGTATTTACTCATGTTCATTGATGACTATTTAAGAAAAGTCAAGATTTATTTTCTTAAGCAAAATAGCGACGTATTTGTTAATTTTAAATAATGGAAGGTTTTGATTGAGAATCAAACAGGTAAGAAGGGAAAGCGACTTCAAACTAACAATGGGATGAGATTTTGTGGAAGTGAGTTTGATGAATTCTAAAAAAATGAGAGTATTATCAAGTACCATACAGTTAGACACACTCCACAGCAAAATAGAGTAGTTGAATGGATGAATAGGACCCTCTTAGAGAGGGCCCCTACTTTCGAATGCCCGCTTGTCCAAAGATTTCTGGACTAAAGCAATCAACACAGTTTGTTATTTGGTGAACCGTTCTGCAGCCACGGCTATTAAATTGAAAACTTAAAATAAGGTATGGTCTGGAACTCCTGGTAATTATTCAAATTTGAAAATTTTTTGTTGTCTTACATATTTTCATGTGAATGAATGTAAACTTGAGTCAAGGGCAAAAAAGAGCATATTCATTGAATATGCTAGTGGCATGAAAGAATTTAGACTATGGTGCATTGATTCTAAATCACCCAAGTTTTTAATTAGTAGATATATTGTATTTGATGAGAAACCATGCTTAATCCGAGAAATGAGTCTACTGCTTCCACAAATGAAGATAAGGGTAACGGCAAGAATGTAAAGTTACAAGTTGAAGCTTCACAAGGAGTAAGGAGTCTGCACAACGGTGTGTTGCGATCATTGAAGAGATCGAATCTCTTCATATAAACCAAACCTGGGATTTAGTGTTAAGTTCCCTAAGAAGACGAAGACTATTGGATGCAAATGGGTCTTCAAGAGGACAGATGGAATCCAGGGTGTTGAAGATGTAAAATACAAGGTACACTTAGTTGCAAAAGGCTACAGTCAAAGAAAAGGTGTGGACTTCAATGAAGTTTTCTCTCCAGTGGTAAAACATATCTCTATTCATGTGCTGCTTGTCATGGTTGCTCTGTATGATTTGGAACTATAGCAACTCGAAGTTAAAACAGCTTTTCTACATGGTGAGCTTGAAGAGACTATTTATATGCATCTGCTAGAAGGGTTTGTTGTTAAAGGTAAAGAAAACCATGTATGTAAGTTGAATAAATCATTATATGGTTTAAAGCAATATCCGAAGCAATGGTATAAGCATTTTGACACTTTTATGGTTGATCATAATTATTTGAGAAGTAGCTATGATAGTTGTGTCTACCACAGATAGCTGTATGGTGGCTCTTTCATTTATTTGTTGCTTTATATTGATGACATGCTCATTGCTGCCAAAAGCATGTCAGATATTAGCAAAAGTTGAAGACACAACTCAATAATGAGTTTGAGATGAAATATTTGGGTGTTGCAAAGAAGATTTTAAGGATGAAAATCCATAGAGATAGAAAAGTTAGAAAGTTGTACTAATCACAGAAGAAGTACATTGATAAGGTGCTTGAGCAGTTTGAAATTACCAATTCTAAATCAGTGAGTACCTCACTCGTAGCACCTTTTAAACTTCCAGCATCTCTATCTCCGCAAAATGATGAGGAGGAACAATTTATGTCACTTGTTCCTTCTTCAATGTAGTGGATAGTATCATGTATGCTATGGTTTGTACTCATCTAGACATTTCACAAGCCTTAAGCGTTGTTAGTAGGAATATGGCTAATCCAAGTAAAGTTAATTGGCAAGTTGTAAAATGAATACTTCAAAATTTAAAGGGCAATTCAACTATTGGCTTGGTCTTTGATAAAGGAAACGACGTTAGTTCAAGCGTTGTTGGTTATGTCGACTCTAATTATGCTGGGGACTTAGATAAGAGAATATCTCTGATAGGGTATGTCTTCACTGTGTGGTTGTGCCATTAGTTGGAAACTAACTACAATCAACAGTTGCTTTATCAACTACAGAAGCATAATACATAGTGGCAGCAGAAGCGATGAAGGAGGCCATTTGGTTGTGGGCTTTGTCCAGTGACTTGGGGCTACAAAAAGAGAGAACCTCTGTGTTTTGTGACAACCAGAGCGCAATACTTTTAACCAAAAATCAAATGTATCATAAGAGGACTAAGCACACTGATGTTAGATATCACTTCCTTTGGGAAGTTGTTGCAGAAGGAGTAATAGTAGTCCAGAAGATTGCTACCACTAAGAATTCAACTGATATGATGACGAAACCAGTTCTCATATACAAGTTCAAACTTTGTTTGGAGTTGATAGGTGTTCGATATTCGTGAGTCCCTTCAGGGATTTGATGGAGTCGATTTGGTGGAATTCACTTTGTTCAGGCTTGACAAAATTCAAGCCAATATGGAAATTTGTTGGAATGGTAGCTTGATTCCTGTTGAAAAAATATCATTCTAGATTATTCGCTTGACGCCTGCTCAATATACAACTCAAGCGAACTTCAAACAGCTTGTTAGCTCGACACCCGCTCGATATACAATTAGAGCGAACTTCAGACATAGTGCTCGCTCAACACTCCGCTCAAGCGAATGTTCAGAAAACCTAGTACCTACATTGTTTTATATATAAACATATTTTTCGTAAAAAGATATATATAATGTTGCGGCCAATATACACAGAGAGAGAGAGAGAGAGAGAGTATTTTGTGAGATTCTTGAGAGCTCATTGGTTGTATTAGGACTTGGGATTGAGGACTTTTGTGATTACTCTCTTGTGCTCCACCTTTGTAGTATACGTAAGCTTGTTAAAGTAAAACCATTTAAATTTTGATGTTCTGTGTTATTATCGATTTTACTATTTGCAAAATGTTTGTATATAAAATAACTAGTTATTTGGTGTTCATGTGTGTGATTGTCAATTCTTCTTCAAATGGAATGGCAACCATGTCTCAGTGGGTAGGAGCTAGAAGACTTCCTCAACATCTCCGCGTCGCTCCGTACATTTTCTTTCTCAAGTCTCACTTTTATTTTTGAAAAGGTTATTCATAATATCTTTTTACATATCACTCTTTAATCATCCCTAAATATGATATCATATAACTGATAAATACTACGTAAGTTAAAATATCTAAACATCTACCAAACGGTTTGATATCATATTAGGAGATGATGCAAGCACAATGATTAATAGTATTCTTCGATATTTTTTTCTAGATCAATTAATAGAGATTGAGTCTTTTGTATGGCTTGAAAATCAAATGCCACAAAAAAGGGGCTGGTTTGCAGAATGAGAAAAAAAGCATCAAAACACAATTTTCATCTCATCTTATTATTAAATCTTTTTTAAATTCTCATATAAAATATAATAAACAATTTAACTTTTTTAAATTTTAATTTAATTTTTTCAAATTTTAAAATAATAATAATATTAAAATATAATATTTTAAATTTCAAAAAAAAATCAAGAATTCTCATCTCAACCCCAAACCTGGCCATTACTAATTCGAGACAGTCCTTACTGATTTGTTTTTTAATATAATAATATAAATATACTAAAACATTAACTTCGGCGCGCACCCACTCAGGGTGAACAATTTAAGGGATCCAACAGTCCAACCGCCAGCCAGCCAAGCCAGCCCACCTGGGATATGGGTATAAAAGTCCATAGGAAAATGCCAGTTTTATAAAACAAGGATATTCCATTTTTGGAAAGGAAGTCTGAAGAATAGGAAAGCGACATACAATTCGGAAAGAGTAATGCCATTTTGGAAAGAGAATTGAAACAAAACAACCAGTTATTTTATATACCAACATTTCTCATACCGAAATTGAAAAAAATTGGAGAAATATGATACGAGAAAGTCACAAAACAAGACAAGTAGTCCTAGGAAAAATAGTGGTAGCTCTTTCTTCCCCATTTATAATAATGAAATGATAAGAAATGCAGCAAAACTCAAAAGTGCAGCCGTTACAACACACCTCCCACTCGGTCCCATCCATATTTATTCATTCAAAAACCCAACCTGGTCTTCATTCAAAGGAGACCCATCAATTTCTTCCCTCCAATAATCCCAATTCCATTCCACCAACAAACACAAACCCCACCAAAATCAACTCTAGCATCCCACCACAAACAATCAAAGCCGTCCAAATATCCAAATATTATATATTTTTCTCACTTTCTTGAATCTCTCAGTACCTATAGTGAGCAGGCTTGTAAGGACCCTCAATGGGCACACTAATGTAATCAGCCTGGTCCTTGCTGAGCTTGGTGAGCTTAGCCCCAAGCTTGCCAAGGTGAAGTGCAGCAACCTTCTCATCAAGGTGCTTAGGCAACACATATACCTTCTTCTCGTATTTTCCACTTGTCTTCTCCTTCCACAACTCCAGCTGGGCAATCACCTGGTTCGTGAAGGAACAGGACATCACAAAACTAGGGTGCCCTGTGGCACAACCCAAGTTCATGAGCCGACCCTCAGCCAAAACAATGATGCCTGAGTTGGTCTCGGGGAATACCCACCTGTCTGTTTGAGGTTTGATGGTAATGCGCTTCACGCCCGGGTAGTTCTCGAGCCCAAGCATGTCAATCTCATTGTCAAAGTGGCCAATGTTACAGACAATGGCATTGTTCTTCATCTTCTTCATGTCGCTCACCATGATGATGTCCTTGTTACCAGTGGTAGTAACGAAGATGTCAGCCTCTGAAATAACGTCCTCAAGTGTCAGGACAGGGATGCCCTCCATAAGGGCCTGGAGAGCACAAATTGGATCAATCTCGGTCACAATCACACGGGCACCAGCTTGCTTCATGGCAGAAGCGCAGCCCTTTCCAACATCACCATATCCACAGACCACGGCAACCTTGCCAGCAATCATAACATCAGTAGCTCTCATCAAGCCATCGGGGAGGGAGTGGCGGCAACCGTACAAGTTATCAAACTGTTTAAACCAAGATCACAGCCACTATTAGATCAAACGAGAGAAAGGAATCTGACAGTTAAAGAGTTTCGAATTTGAAAAAAAAACTCGACTTTGATTTGGTAGGTACAAACAAAGATCAGTTTGTTAGTTGAGAAGTTGTTGAAAAATGGACAGTGAATCCGTCAACCAAGTATCATGCAATCTTAAAAATCGACAAAGGCTCGATTCCGACAAAGACATGAAGCAAAGCAAAGAAAGCATTGGATCTTAGATTCGAAATCCTACGAAACAATATTCAAATGATCCACTAGAATAAGCACATGATTTTATTATCACTTTTCTGGCAGAGAACAAAAGAATAATAAGGCAAAGATTCGAAAATTAAACAAGCATCTCATGGCTACAGTTTTTACGAGGCCTCAACTAATCAAAGTGAATGCGTTTCGTTGAATAAGGACAACAGAGCAAAATAAACATAGAAAAACAGAGCCTTCATACTTCAGATCTAGTTCAAAACCCATAAGATCAGTAAGATCTATACCTAAATCAGCTTAAATGAATAAAAACCTAACAGATCCGAAGCAAAATCCCTATAACTAGAGGAGGGGGGGGGGGGTGCAGTATCCAGATCCAAACAAAATCACACATCTACAAGTACAAGCAGTGAGCAAAACAAGTAAATTTTTACCTTGCTCTTGGTGACAGAGTCGTTAACGTTAATAGCGGGGAACAGCAAAGTACCATTTGCCTGCATCTGGTAGAGCCTCTTAACCCCGGTTGTGGTCTCCTCCGACACTCCAACCAGTCTGTCCTTCATCTTGTGGTACCTCTTGGGATCGGTCTTGAGCCCATCTCTGATAATGGTGAGCACAAGCTGGAACTCGGCGTTGTCGGTTGAGGCAGGGTCAGGGAGTGTCCCGCTCTTCTCGTAGATCTCCTCGGCCTTGACACCCTCGTGGATCAAGAGGGTGGCGTCACCACCGTCATCGACGATAAGGTCGGGGCCGCCGCCGGGGCCCCAGTCGAGGGCGCGCTCGGTGCACCACCAGTACTCCTGGAGGGTCTCGCCCTTCCAGGCGAAAACCGCAGCGGAGTCGCGAGCAATGGCGGCTGCGGCATGGTCCTGGGTGGAGAAGATGTTGCAGGAGCACCAGCGGACCTCGGCGCCGAGGGCAGTGAGGGTCTCTATGAGGACGGCTGTCTGGATGGTCATGTGGAGGGAACCGGTGATCCTGGCTCCCTTGAAGGGCTGGGAGGGACCGAACTCGGAGCGGCAGGCCATGAGCCCAGGCATCTCGACCTCGGCGAGCTCGATCTCGAGTCGGCCGAAGTCGGCCTGAGACATGTCCTTGACCTTGTACTCACGGCCAGCCGTGGTTTTCTCCACCACCAAAGCCATCTTCTGAAGAGACGGAAAGACGAACAGAGATTTTCAGATTGTGGAGAGGAGGGAGAGTGAGCGAGCGCAGCGAGAAATGGGAGAAGCAAGAGTTGGTTTAAATAGGTTAGATCTCTAGGATTGACGGTCCCGATCTCTCTATTGGGTTGGTGGATTTGGTAAATGACAACGAAACGTTTTTGCTTGCGATACGGAACATCATGAGGGAAAGCCGTCTGGGTTCAACCAGATGGACAGAGATGCTAGACGTAAGCGGGTTATGTTTTCATTGGTCGTTTCCTGAGGATGTACAATATTGTCGTGTGCTTTCCTGCACTTGATCTGATTTTTTTCTGGCTTAGTTTTTCTTTTTTTTCTTCCCTAAGCAAACATTATTTATTTTTATGATATGAGCACCGACGGTCCGACTAGTGATTTCGGGGCGTTTGGTGTCAAAACTATACTCAATTCATCTCATATTTATTATTATAATTTTTTTTAATTTTTATATAAAATATAATAATAATTTTTTTTTTTCATATTTAAAAAAAATCTTTCCAAATTTCTACATTAAAATATAATAAACAATTTAACTTTTTCAAATCTTAAAAGAATCTTTTTAAATTTTCATACAAAATATAATAAACAATTTAATTTTTTTAAATTTTAAAATAATAATAATATTAAAAAATAATATTCATAAAATATCTTATTCTACAATTCACAAACTATCTCAACTCATCTCTCAATTCAAACAATCTTATATATCCGATTTTTTGGAGTAGAGTCAGATTTAGATTAGATTTAAATAATAAATTAAAATAAAAGTTAAAAATTAAATAAATATTATTAAAATATTACTTTTTACTATTATTTTTATTTTAAAATTTAAAAGGTTAAATTATTTATTATATTTTGTGTGAAAATTTAAAAAACTTGTAATGATGAGATAAGATAAAATATTTTTTTTATCCAAACAGCCTCGTTTGTTTTTAGAAAATATCTCATCTCATCTCAATTTCATCATTACAACTTTATTAAATTCTAATACAAAATAAAATAAACAATTCAAATTTTTCAAATTCCAATACAAAATAAAATAAATAATTCAACTTTTTCAAACTTATCTCATCTAATCATTACAACTTTTCCAAATTCTAATACAAAATAAAATAAATAATTCAACTTTTCAAATCTCAAAACAAAAATAATATTAAAAAATATATTTAACAATATTTTATTTAACTTTTTAACTTTAATCTCAACTTAACTCAACTCATCTCATTTCCGAAAACAAATTTAGAATTTTTTTAAACTTTTATTTAGCTTCATATTTAGCTCAGCTTTAAAAATTAATTTTTGTGGACTTTCAAATTTTAATTTAAAAATTAAAATTAAAATTAAATCATTCATTGTTGATTTATTTCTATACTAATATCTAATTTATTTTTATACTAAATTTATACTATAATGTCTAATTACATGTTATCATACTTTAGTATTACATATTATTTCTAGTGCTAATTACATGCTATTATACTATAATATTATGTGTTATTAATTTATGATATTAGAGTTATTTCTATACTAGACTTATATTATAGTATCTAATTAGATGTTATTATATTATATTATTACATGTTATTATATTATACTAGTTTCTAACTTATTTATAACTTATTTTTATACTAAAATTATTTCTAGTATTATTAACTTATTATACTAGACTAATTAGTTATTTATAATAAACATCTCATAATTAAACTTTCTTAAATTTTCACACAAAATTTAATAAACAATTTAATTTTTTTTAAATCTCAAAATAATAATAATATTAAAAAATAATATTTTATTTAACTTCTAATTTTTATTTAAAACCATCTCATTTCATCTCACTGTCCAAACTACCCTATAGTATATAGTATATTGAGGCGATGGTCATCAAGCTAGGATATTTTTGTTGCTCAAATTGTAAAAGACTCTGAACAAGGGGATGAAGGAACAAATTAGTCAATTTGGAAGGATTAGACATTATTAGACTTTTTTTTTTTTGTTTTGATAATCAACGACATTATTAGATATTATTAAAGTATGGATCATCTGTACAAGCACTCATATTATCCCGTAATAAGATGGAAATACCGCATATACGTACTCTATACAAATCAATGGAGGCAATTCAATTTGTTTAGCGTTCTTAGTACATACAATAGTCCTAGTGTCATTAACTAATTAAGCACTAGCAGAATCCTTGTTGCCAAGTGATTGCAACTTTTCTCGTAGAGGTTGTTCACGTTGCTGTTAAAATATAAAATAAATAATAAAAATCTATCTCTTCTCATCTCCTTTCTAGCCTTCGACCCACAATTATACAATCAATGTAAGTCTCTTTCTGCTTGAGTTTCAAATTTCTTTTCATGTACCGTTTCTTAAGTTATTAGAGCTGCAAAAGTTAAATTGCCTTGGAAAGAGAAGTTTCAAGCATAGTAGTACTCTATATATGGAATCAAAATGTCAAAAACTTGACTAGAAATAGATTATCATTTGTGATCAACAATACTTCTCGCCTTTCTAAGATAATTTTATCATTATATCTTTTGATGGAATTGGGATCAAACTAGAGTTCGAGTTGTAGCAAACCAACACTTAGGGATGGTTTGGAGTATGAGAATTCTCAAAAATTTTCATCTCATCTCAACTCATCATTACACATTTTTCAAATTCTCATACAAAGTATAATAAACAATTCAATTTTTTCAAATCCCAATACACTTTTTTCAAATCTCAATTCAACTTTTTCAAATCTCAAAACTAAAAAATAATATTTTAGATTATGTTTGGATCTTTCATCTTCTTTAAAATTTTCATCTCATCTCATCTCATCATTACAACCTTTTCAAATTCCTATATAAAATATAATAAACAATTCAACTTTTTCAAATCCCAATACAACTTTTTCAAATTCCAATTTAACTTTTTCAAATCTTAAAACTAAAAAATAATATTTTAAACTTTAAAACAAAACACAAAATTCTCATCTCACTTTCCAAACATAAACTCTAAAACAAAACACAAAATTCTCATCTCACTCCCCAAACCTCCCCTTAAATGTATGATCTTTTTTACCCGCATCCTGATAGGACTTGTGGTTTGATATTTATAGGTTTTCCAACAAGTAGATCAAGTGCTCCTTGATCAGGTTCAACCAAATGATTCTAGCTTGTAAGAACCCGGTACAATAATTCTAAGATCAGAATATTGTTAATTTTTATTGAATCTAAATTATATTTAATGAGTCATATTGGATAATTTCACGAGTAATAAATTATTGAGGTTGATTATGAGTTTTAATTAAGTCTAATAACTAGGTTAAATCTCATTTATTATTTATTGAACGAGTTATACTCCTTTTAGAATTTAAAAATCGGTTATTAGAAATTTCTTTCAATTTAAAACCATTACTGATTGAAATCCCTTACACAGTCTTAGTCACTGTCAATTTTTCATTGAATGAACTACTATATTGTGTTTTTAAATTCAAACACTTCTTGAATGATTGCAACCAAATCTAACTTGAACTCGTCAGCACACTCTCCCAAATCTCTCTATAAATATCTTTTTTTCATGTGTTATTTGAAAAAAAAAAACTATAAACCTTCATAAGTACAGCGGCTGAACCCAAGATACTCAGTCTAGCACCGTGATCGATCTTGTGTCGGAAATCTTAGGAAGCAACAATATAAGGCAAGTAGCTCAATCATAAATTAAGATTAGAATACGTTAGCTATTTATGTATATTATTATTAAAGTCAATTTTTTGAAAGCTAGTATTTATGTACCACGCATGTAATGATATTTACAAGCATGTCATTCATCATGTTTCATTCTACATATTATAGTTATGTATGTATTATGCATCTCATGCATCTCACGTTATATAAGACACATAAATTTTTTCATGATTAAGTATAAGACAAGATCAGATCACTTAATAGGATGGTCATTTAGATATATAGTACCAATGCGATTTATGAATAGATATGCAAGCCATGAATCTAAGTGTGGTCCACCATAGTATGTTAGAATATTATTAGTGGCTTCCCTTGTAGCCGCGAGATATAGGGTCGGTGCACAATCTTGCACACAGGGTTAAGTGTGGTGGCCAATAAGATAAGTATGATAAGTCAGATAATTCAAGAAAAGTCACGCATGGCATAAACATACGTATGAATTATTATGATTTTAAGTTCTTAGTATGAAATATTTTATGAAAAACCTTAAGTATTTTTACGTTATAATGGGTTTCTTACTGAGTCATCGATTCATTTTAGTTTGTTTTTATGTTTTTATGTTTTTATGTTTTTACACCACCTCAGGTCAAAGTATTTATGAAAGTAGAGTTACAGGATGAGACTTAGTCGAGAGAGGCATGACAATGGCTTATATCATCTATAGAGATTTTAAGTTATGATTTTTATGGCACGAACTTTGAGAAATTCTAATAAATGCTTCTGCACACTCTCACTTATGATCTCAGTATTTTAATACAAAACAACTCTATTTATTATATGGAATCTTTGTACTTGGTGCTTTCTTTAGAAAAAAAAATATTTTTAAGTCAAGTTCAGTAGTATCATTCTGGCTTCCTCAAAAATTTATAAAAGTGACTTTATTATTAATCGTGAGAAGCGGGGTGTTACACAGCCTCTATCCTTTGAGTTAATAAAAGAAATGCTATTTATTTCCTTCCTAGAAAGAGGACTTTGAAGTTTAATACAACCTCATGAAAATTATTCTCTGTTCCAAATATACTACACAAATACCCTAGCTAATCAAGACTTGGCTAAAATTCATTAAAATCACCGTTGTATTTATAAAAATAATTTGTACAGTTTTAAAGTATGCAAGTCTCACGTACTTTTTTTTAAAAAAGTGAACAACTCTGAAATCCATATGAAAAATCTACTTTTTAATTGTGGACAACACCTTTTTTTTTAAAAGATACATGAGTCTTGCACACATTAGGACAATATCTAGCAATACTCTTATCTTGATATTCGACAACTTGTTTTTTTTTAAATGGTGAAATGCATGAGCTTTTGAAAACTAAAAAATAAATAATAGCATAATATTTAAATAGGGTTAAGAAGCTTTTAAAAAGTATATCTTCAGTTAAAATATGAAAAAGGAGCATTATAGCTAAACTTTAATGAGTGTTGGCCTAGGTGCTCTTAGGCTTGGTTTGGTTTCACAATGTTCGGTTGCATGTGGCGCTTGGTTTGTGAGCAAAAAAATTACAACTCGTGAATTCTCTCAACAGTCACTTGATTTGGTGCTTGAGCGAAACTCAACTCGTGAGTTGAGTCTCGCGATAGTGGGCTTGAGCAAGATACAAATCTTAGTGTTCGCTCGAGCTGCACTCGACACATCACTCCAGTCAATATTCATTGGTTGTTCACTTGAGTCACACTCGATATACTGCTCGAGCGAAGAACCTTTTTTTCCAATTATGGTTTCCAACATTGTTTTCTATAAATATCTAATATTTTGATCGCTTGTACAAGTTTTTCAACAGTTTCAGTGCCAATAAAGAGAGTTAAAGTGTGAGTGCATATTGTGAAAGATAAAAAAACCCTAGAGTGAGTGAGTTGAGATTATATGATTGTAATCTCCTCTTAATTAATAAAACTTCTACACCTATGTGGACGTAAGTACATTGTCAAACCACATAAAGTGTGTGTTGTGTGATTACTTGATCATTGCTCTTTATTTGTTTACCATCGTTGGTGTGTATTTTTCATAACAATTGGTATCAAGAGCCAAGCTTTGGGTCTGCAGGAGAACGATGGCTGGAGAAAAATTGAAAGTATCCGGGATCGAGAAGTTCAACAGCACTAACTTTAGGTATTAGAGGATGTAGACTAAGAACTATCTCTACGGGAAGAAGCTCCATCTTCCACTGTTGGAAAAGAAGCATAAGAGTATGGATATGAGTGAAATTTGTTGGATCGACAGGTTCTAAGAGTTATTCGGTTGACTCTATCCAGAACAGTGATGCACAACATTATTAAGGAAAGAACTACGGCAAATCTCATGGCAGTTTTGTCAAGTATGTATGAAAAGTCACCGGCAAATAATAAGGTATATTTGATGAAGAAGTTATTCAATTTGGAGATGTCGAAAGGTATGTCTATGACCCAACACTTGAATGACTTTAACACAATCACAAATCAATTGTCAGTAGAGATTGAGTTTAATGATGAGATAAAAGCCTTGATTCTGTTGGCATTACTGGCAAATAGTTGGGAGGTCATGAGGATGGCAATGAGTAGTTCAGGTGGCAAGATCAAACTGAATTACGATGACGGACGTGGCATGATTCTTGCTAAAAAGGTACGTAGAAGAGATTCTAGAGAGTTCTCAAGTTTGGGACTCACAGACGTTGACAATCTGGTAGAAAACATGAAAGGTCAAGCTCCAAGAATAGAGGCAAGACTAAGACGAGATTTAGACAATAGATCACTTAATAGAGTTGTGGCAAGTCGGGCCACATAAAGAGAGACTTTCGAAATCAGGAAAGTGCTGAAATACAAGATGTCCTAATCCTTATAGTGCACCACAGTCCGATTCATAATTGGGTGTTGGATTCTGGGGTTTCATTCCATAACACCTCACATCAAGAGATCATGCAGAACTATATTGCTGATATTTTGGGAAGATGTATGTGGCTGATAGAGGATGTAGTGGGGGTGGGTGATGTGCGCATCACACTTCCGAACAAGGCGTGTGGGGTTTACAATAAGTCAGACACATTCCAGGTTTGAAGAAAAACCTAATTTCTGTGAAACTGCTTTATGACAGAGGTTATGCAGAAGCGTTTTCTAGAAGAGCATGGAAGATCAATAAGAGTCCGCTGGTCTTGGCGCATGTTAAGAAATCTAATTCTTTGTATTTAACATCATGGTCTAGTGACGTATAGGAAAGTATAGGAGTGCAAAACGTCAAACTTAGTTACGCAAATCAAATGAGGAAGGAAAGGGGAGTCAGTTTTGTCGTTATTCATGTAAGCCTGGGGACGTTGGCTAAGGTTGCCAAGATTGGTTCCAGATTGGATACTCCTAGTGTAGTGCGAGTTGTGAGCTACCTAATGGGTGTGCTGAGAAAGGGTGATGCACGTGAGATATTGAAGTCGGGCTCGACTTTAGTACATCTTCTGGCTTGAAGACGGGAGCTGTAAACTGCAGAGATAGTAAGGCGTGGCTGGATGTGGAGAACTAGTCTCCAAGTGGGAGATTGTTAGATTGCATGTGGAGCTTGGTTCGTGAGCAGAAAAGGTGTAACCCGTGAGTTCGCTTGATTATCACTCGAGTAAAGCTCAACCCGTGAGTTTGCTCGAGTCTCGGGCAACAATGGACTTCAGTAAAATACAAACTCTAGTGTTCATTCGAGCCAATGTTCATTGATTGTTTGCTTAAGGCGCGCTTAATATGCTACTCGAGTGAAGAGCATATTTTTTGCCAATTAGGATTTCCAGTGCCGTTTTCTATAAATGTGGAATATTTTGATCTCTTGTATAAGTTTTTCAGCAGTTTCAAAGTGCACAAAAAGAGGCAAAGTGTGAGTACATATTGTATGAGAGAAAAAGCCCTAGAGTGAGTAAGTTGAGATTGTGTGATTGTAATCTCCTATAAATTAATAAAACTTTTGCAGCTCTTTGGACGTAGGCACATTGTCGAATCTCGAAAATTATGTGCCATGTGATTACTTGAACGTTACTCTTTATTTGTTTGACATCATTAGTGTGTGTTTTTCACACCACATAAACCTTTCATACTATTTCATCTCATCTCAACATTCAAATATCATTTAAATATAAACATTTTTCAATTTCAAATTTTTAATTTTTTCATCTAATCATTACAGTTTTTCCAAACTTTCAAATAAAACACAAAAGACAATTCAACTTTGAATAAAACACAAAAAATAATTCAACTTTTTTTAATCTTAAAACCAAAATTATATTCTCCATCTTTTAACTTTATAATTTTTTTATTTAGCTTTTTTTCTTATTTTCCAAAATCCCATAAAAATTTAACTCAAACCATTTTACTATTATTTACCAATTATCTTACTACTATTAATAAATTTTTCATCTCATTTCATCTCATCTCATATGTATATAACCAAACAAAACCTTTGACTAAGATTATTTATTAGGGTAGTATTTTCAGCATATAAAACTGAATGATAATTAATATATAAATAATTAGATCAAACCCACCAAGTACTTGGCATTTCATCAAGTACTAATGTATCGTGCTAAACGTTTAATTCTGGCATCTACCACTAATGCTATAAAGTTCTTTATCCTTATGAGTAATATTATATATAATTGTAAAATGTGTAAATGCTGCATAATATTTTTAAAAAAAATAGAATTTATTATTAAAAAATTAATTTTTTACTATTTATATCTTATATTTATTCATTTATTCAAAAGGATTACGGCGGCATGCACATTTTAACATTGATAATATCATTAATTTCTCTTTTAGACGTAACACGAAATGATTTCTGTAATATTTTTTTTACAACTGTGCACAGCATCACCAGCTACATCTTCGTGGGTGCTCTTTAATTAAGACTAAATTCTTATTACCAATGAAAAATATATTAAAATTTAGATTAAATCCCTACCAAAGATCGTGTTAAAACGTGAGCATATGTACGTGTGGATGGATGATCCCAACTGGCATGTTACAGCGGCATATTGTCACGTGCGAAACCTACATAGTTAGGTATTTCAAGTTCCTTTTTTTTTTTCTTTTTTTTTTCTTCTGTAAGTAGTGGTGATAGCATTTCTTTACATCTACCAAGAAAGATTCTAATAAAAAATTAAAAAAAAAGAGGAATAAATTATTTTTCTGTTATCGTGTAGATAATATTAAAGCTATTTTTAGAAAAAAATTATTAGGTTTATAAAGTGAGTTATAAAACAAGTCATATTATAAATTTATGTGACTTAATATAAATATATATAAATCCCTCTTTTACTTCACACATTATTATTGTTACGTTTTAACTTACAATTTTGTTTTCAAGATTTTTATATTTGCACTCATTGTTTATGTGGGGATGAAATTAGAAGTCTATAATTTAGACTTCAGATAAGACCGAAAATCAAGCTAAGAGATAAAACCATAGGACAAGTTGATTCAAACTCCTATAAAAAAATAAACTCAGACTTCTAACAAGAAAAGACTTCACAAGGCAAATTGAACCTCTATATATATGAGAAGATTCCCCACAAAATGAATGAACTCTCCAGAGGCTCTTCACAGGCTCTCTACAGAAGCTCCCTAAGCCAAACTCTACTACATCTACAAAGGATTTTTCTTAAATTCTCCTATTATATTGTGAGATATGTGAGACTATAGAGGATTTTAAAAATACTCATTATAATGGATTTCGCTCCCAAACAATCTGTAGACGTAGGCATTATGCCGAACCACGTAAATCCTTATGTCTCCCTTTATTTACTTTTATTCGTTTATTTATTATTTATCATATAGATGAACATGAAGAGTACCGTATTGAAGTCCAGATCATCTCGTGGGCTGAGAATGACTATTTCCCCCTTTTCGATCTGTTGTGCAAATTAATGCATTAATAGATTTTTTTTTTTTTTGATAAATGTTGAACCTCACACTGTTCATTCAAACTAGATTTTTTTTTTTCCGGCCCAATTTGAAACCAGGAATCTGGGTTCATACAGGCGGTTATCGACTCGAGTAAAATCTAGGCTGAGAACCAAATTCTCTACCCCCCATACTAGGGGACGGGTACAATTATAGAATAGAGGTATTAGGCAAAAGAAAAAGTCTATCCAGCCTCCGGTTTATGGGTCGCACACCACACTCCTAATGTGGCAAACCTGGTTCTTCACCTACGTTATGGTTCAGTCGCCCACTTCTCTCCTCGCCCGTTCTCTGCAAATCGCCCAACTAGAATGCCACTAAGCTCAACACCCGTAGAGATTGGGGTGGTCGGAGCTCTTCTTTCCAATTGGTCGGACGAGATCAACGACTCCACTAGGTGGCAGAATTGGATCTTCTACACTCTCTACGCAGCTTACGCCTTCGTCTCCGTTCTGACTTGGTTGAACTTATTGTTGGACATATAATCATGGGTATTTTTCAGATTTTAGTAGATCTTGTTGAATAAATTCATTTTCCAAATAGGTATCAAGACATATTATTTTATTCTTTATATATATATATATTCAAGTTATGATGCCCTTTTTCTGGAATATTTTGACTCAAATCGATTTGTTAAAAGAAAAAGATATGCTTAATTTCTATACTGAAAAGATAAAGAAACTTGTTTGAAGTGTTAAGGGGAATCTCTGAAGTTGGGTATCTGTTTCATGATGTGCAGATTCAATTAATAAGGATTGAGTTGAGAGTGCCTAAATATGGTTGGACAACGCAAAAAGTTTTCTCATGAACTTCACTGTTAATGACGGAGGTTGTAGAAATAGTAGGCGGTTGAGTAGAATCACTCTAGGCAAAAACCTGATACACGAGTTTTAATCTTGAAAAAACTAATTTTATGTACAAAACTAAGTCATTTTGGTCTCCAACATTATTTTTTGCATGTATTATGTACTGCATAAATTTTACATGATGAATATTATTATTATTATTATTTTTTATCTTACATGCAGTTAGTTAAAAATGTAATTAAGTTGTTTCTAGCTTTAGTTATTCTTTTGACATAAAATTTAGTTTTCTATTTTGATATATTTTTATTACGATAGACAATGAACAATGTTCAATGTTTTGAGATTTATTGCCTTAACATCATTTTCTTAGGATAAAAAAGCATATACAAATGAGGTCGCGCTTACCAAAAGAATATAGGAGTTTAGTGTAATGAGATAATAGACATTGACAATGTTAACCCATGTATCCAGTCCCTTGTAATGGTTGAAAGCCATCTGCCATGTTTTATGGAATGAAAGTATGTCAGTTATAATATATATATATATATAGGAGTTTAATGTAGAAATGAGCTGGTATCTAGAGTCAACTAAAACTTCACTCACAAGTCATAGGCCAACTCGAACTTAAGTTTGACCTTTATAGTTTTGTTTTCCCTGAGTGCAAGAAATACAAAAGATATTCTTAAAAACTTCCATAAAAATTATGGATATTAATACATTGTGAAATTAAAACTTGAAAGATACCCTTTCCTGAAATTGGCTATTCAAAATTCAAATATAGAAGAAAACCCACCTAAGGCAGTTCCATGAGGGTTAATTGCTACTTTTGTGAATACTAGTAATTGTATTTATTGCATCATAGGTTATGCAGTTAATCTCAACTTTCCATTAAAAAAAGAAGTAATGCTTCTCTTCATATTAGATTTTGTTATCCCTAATCTTCTAGTCATATTCTTTATAAGTCAATCATTTAAATGAAAGTCAACTCAAATTATATCACATTAATTGTTGTGACTAAAAGTACATAATTGTAAAGTTATAGTTTTTTTTTTAATTATTTATATACATTTGGAGAGGGTGGGTTTCGAACTCAAGACTTCAATTTTGGAGGTTGATGGTTTATACCAATCAGACTACATGTTTTTAGCTTGTCAAGTTATAGTTGGAATTTCAATCACAAAATTAAAAGAAATAATTAAAAAAAAAACAGAGAGAAAAGAGGAAGATTTCATGTTCATAATTGTGGAATAGTCAATGTTTTGGTAATGGTAAGCAAGCCAAACCACAGAAATACTTTATTTTGAGTAAAAGGTGGAGAGATCCAAGAATAATTCCATAAGAAAGCCACAACAACGTAATAAAAAATAAAATAAATGAAAAAAAAAAAGTGTAAAATGGAGTCAAATTATTAACTGTCTCGGTTGATCAAGTATAAAAAGGGATTTGGGTTTCTTGGCCGAACTTAAAAGGCGTAAAATAAGAAATAGATGAACACTCTGGTGTTGTTTGGACAGTAAATTGAAATCAAAGTTATAAATAGAATAAAATATTAGTAGAATATTATTTTTAAATATTATTATTATTTTAAAATTTGAAAAAATTAAATTATTTATTATATTTTACGTAAAAAATTAAAAAATTTGTAATAATGAGATAAGATAATATAAAACATTTCTTATATCCAAACATGCCAAAGTTAATTCTACAATATCTATAAATGTTTTAAGTGATTTTTTTTTAAATTTAATAAATATTATGAAGTTTACTATATGTGTCTATTTTTCTCTTGCATCTTATATTTCAATCAAGAACTCTAAAAGTGAAATCCGTAAAACATATGCTATAAAAACAACTGATACAACAATCCCAAAAGAATAATTATTTTTATCAGTTACTATTCACTATCCCACATCTCACACCATATGAAAAAAAAAACTATCAAATATGGGGTGTAGAGATAAATTGTGGTTGATGTATAGCAAAACCTTTCAATAATTTTAAATATTTTTATAAAAAATAATTCTTCTCATCAGCCACTATTCAATGTATACACAAAATCCTTATGAAAAAAATATAGAAAAAATTATTAGGTGCTTAGGTAAATAGTGGTGGATGGATAACAATACCATTTATAAAATAATTTATAAAAATAATATTATTTTACAGAAACTTAATTTAAAATATAATTATATAATAAATTATAAATTATAAAAATGATTATACATGTGCTCATTTATGACAGCAGCCCCAAGTCTATAGTTTTTATCAATATCCATGTCTGCACCAACCCCTTTTCGATATATCTATCAGGACAACCTAGGTTGGTTTGTGGTTGGTGATGATATTATTTTGTAAAGTCTAAACTCCTTAATTATAGTTTATATTAAAAAAAAAATGCATGAAATGGATTACGGCTAATATGGGAGTAGTGGCGTAGTGCTCCACCACCAACCGCATGGAGTGCATAACGCCACTTTCAATTCTGGGGATGTGACGTCTAAATGACCAGATTGCCACTCACCAACCCCCAACTTCTAAGAGTATTGGTAGTGGTTTCTTTATCTTCATATGTAAAATTATTTTTTTTAAAAAATGATTTTGTATTTGAAGAATGATTCCCACATTAGTTTATGTATATTTGAACTAAATAATAATAAAATATTTTTTTTATATTTTTTATTTGTTTTCTAAAATTATTTTTTATATATATTTTACAATTAGCATCCACTTTGTATTATTAACTTAATAAAAATTTTATGTATCCAAATTATTTTAATATAAATTTTACAAAGTTAATTTTAATGTGTATGAGAGATAAAAAATTAGTAAAATAATATTTAAAGAATGAACAGTGCTTCTTCATATTTGAAGAATGACTGTTTATAGTTATGTAAAAATATAAAGATGAAGAAGCCAATGTAAATCTTTTTAAAGACATATTTTTCAAATTTAAAGATGAAGATAAAGATAAAGAAGCCACTACCAAAGCTCTACCATCGCCTCAATCTACCGTTGTCCCCGTACCGGTAATAGTATCTTCTGTTTCATATTTTAGTTTTTTTTCTTTCTTTTTTTCTTTTTTTATTGTCTTTCATCATTCTTTAAATATTTAATTTGCAAAACTAGTAGTTCAATGTTACACATTTTATAGATCGAGGCTTAGGTGAGGTTGGGATATAAAAAATATTTTATTTTATCTAATCATTATAATTATTTTTATTTTTCACATAAAATATAATAAATAATTTATTTTTTTTAAATTTTTAATAATAATATTCTAATAATATTTTATTTAATTTTTAATTTTCGTTTCAACTCACTGTCCAAAGATACTTTAAGACTTCTAATTTTTATAAATTTAATATTTGAACATTAAAAAATTCGTAATTAGAAACCTTCGTTAATCTCCCATAAGAAAATTAATTATATGCCACTTTGAAGCCAACCGCATCGCACCATGGTATTCCCAATTAATTAAATGGCGCGTGTGTTCCATATGCCGACAATCGCCGAAGCTCCAATTGTCACATGTGGCGTTTCATCAAATTATTGATCCTTAGATCTTCAAAATCTGACCATTCACAGTCCTTCATAGCCAACACGTGGGCCTCACACGCCAACACAATTCCGACTACTCCTTGGATGCTTGAAAAGCTGTGATCATATCGTTCCTCTATTCCCACCTATCCTAACATCCAGAATCAACGTACTCTCTTATCCAAGGTTGTGGTGTAGGAGACGAAGACCCTCTTCAGTCGCAACAATTGACCCAGATCTGGTGTGACCCTATCTACAAGCACCTCTCATAGGTTCAGAAGAAACCCTAGGTAAGCCTTTTCAAGGACTCTCTATAAAAACTATCTTTTATGGTTCACCATTTCTTGAACCATATTGCAATAGATAGGTTTGGAGATTTTGGGGTGATTGTAGATGGATGGCCTATTTTAGTTGAGAGCTCATTCTGAGTTAAAAGTCTAATATGGAGGAGACCTAATATAAAAGGCTCATAGTTAACCAAAGAAAATTAGATAGTCTAAAGTCCAATAAAGTCACACACACCATGCGCCACCTTTCATAGGAAGATAGAAATTTCATGCAGATACATGATCAGCTCAGTTATAGGTTAATAATCTATGTCGATAAACTCTACACCAGATAAGCATCACATCGGAGTCTATATATACTAGGTAACCCCCGATAGTGGAGGATCGATCTTTCTTTCAAATTCTGAATTATTTGTTATATTTACTGACTTAAGTATCAGAGTTTTTTCAAGCGTATCACACCAAAAACTTCTTGTTATCATGCAGGTGAATGATTACAGACAGTAAGTGAGACATATCCTTTACAGTAGAGGTTTTTAACCCTTGCCTACTATGCTTTCAATTATTATTGTAATGAAATCATTTGCTTATATATACAAATAAAATAAAACAAGGGAAAATGATTTACTTACAACTATTTTACAATTCTACATAAAATGAAGGATAGGTTTATAATATTGAAATCTACTTTTAATGGAGTAGCATGATTGTATTGAGTTTTGTAATACTGAAATTTACTTTTAATGGAGTAGCATGATTGTATTGGTTGATTGAAAATGAGTTATAAAATAATTGTAAAGAAATTGTAAATGTATAGTTACCCGAAAAAAAAAAAAATGAACTTAGAGTCAATTTAAGTACAAAAACATAAGGTATTTTGATTATTGAGTTAAATGATTAATCATTAAACCTTTTATCTTACTACTATTGTAAATAGCAATTATCATTAAAACATTTACTTCACTCCAAGTAAATTAAAGCCTATGATTGTGTCTCAATCTTAATTCAATTAAAGTATTGTTAGCCGTTAAACAAACCGAATTCTAATCACCTCAAGCTTGGCTCGGTTGGACTTGTGAAGGAGGGGCGATACATAATAATAGCCACTTCATAAATGCTTGGTTGTTTGGCAGAAAAAAGTCATACAAATCATAAATCGTACTACCCTTAGATTCTAAGAGAAGTTAGTTATTGGTCAAGGCTTTGCCAAATAACCGCTCAAATTAAAATTAAACAAGATTTAATAAGTCTAAATATTAATCATATTTTATTATAGAATTTGTAAAAATTATTAAATAACCGTACTGTCTCTATGTTTTTGAAGTTTTATTTGGTTGTTTAAAGAACTTTCCCATGGCACTCTATAAATCCAACGCAACATAGGCAAAAGGCAATGAGAGAAAATAATTTTTTTTCTTTGTTTTTTGTTTTGTATCACTTAATTCCTCATTTGAATCCAACATTCCTCTCTCTTACTAGTGTGATTGCATTCTTACCTTAGTTTACATTATCAAAATATTACCTATACCATTGTTGTCTAACAAATCACCATTCGAAATGTTATTCCAGAATCCACCTTCTTATAATTATTTTAAGGTTTTTGGATGTCTCTGTTATAAATCTAGACTTATTGCTCGTTGTTCAAAATTTGATGCAACAGTCGAACCTTGTGCTTTCCTTGGTTATTCCCCTGGTATAAAAGGATATAAATTACATAGTCTTTCTACCAAATCTGTTTTAAACTCCAAAGATGTTATTTTTCATGAGGACTCTTTTCCCTTTCAATTCTCATTACCATCTTCTTCTATTTCAGATCCATTTCTAGTCATTCCTTCCCCTATTATAGAAGACATTCATCTTCAGTCTATTCTTATTACACCTACTGATACTTCTCTTCCAACTCAAAGAAGGTCTCTTCGACATAGAAGGTAGCTTGAATACTTGCAAGGTCTCTTCATACCAAGACTTTACATGTTTCTTCCTCTACACAACTGGTTGACATTCTTACTAAAGCTCTTGGATCTGACCAACTATCCATACATCTTCGCAAGATGGGTGTAATTAACATCCACACTCCATATGAGGGGGCGTATTTTTAGTCTTGTACACGTGTGAATTTGTTAAATTACTTGACAGTCGTTCTCACTTCACATGTATATAAACAGTTTTACTTTTTGCCTTTTTCATATAATATACAATACAAGAACTTTACAATCTTCTCCGTTCAATAATTCTTGTTCTTGTTTCTTTTCTTTTGCACTCTCAATTTTATTTTTCTTTTTTCTTTTATTGAATGGATCTACTTCAATTATATTATTACCGAATGCTTTGCAATGAAACATCTTCTTATTTGCTTCATCACTCATTTGCACACCCTAATATATTGGTATTATCCATACGATAATTAAGAATATTTTATAAACTTGAAATGTTTAAATTTTCAAGAATTCAAATATAGATAACGTAGCTGTTTTACAAATCTGGAAAACCTGAGATTTTCTACTTGAAAGTTTATATCAGCTCCTAAAAACCTTATTAGGGAGGGCAACATGGATTGAATATTTGGGTTTCGACTATACTTTTGTCGTAGCTAATGACAGAATCTCTGAATAAGGTTTATCCTATTTTTTTTTGGATTTTTCGAGGGTTTTCAAGTTTCAACGCTAGCATATTTTCCTTTTGGGAATTCACTCGGTTTTGAAAATAGATGCAATTCATTTTTGTTTCATGTTTAATATTCAAGAGTAAAACAATCACTAATAATTTATTCATGAATTAATTAAAACTTTTAAAAGTATATCAAATAAATTGGTTAGTCAAGCCAATCCGCATGACTCGAACATGACAAGATTATTCATCGAATTAACTCGGATTTGTGTCAAGTTGATCTAGATCTAATTAAGTTTGATCGCAATCTCATTATTTCATGTGGTGTCTGTATTGAATTCATAAATCGTATCAAAGATGGTTAGTCCTACAAATACGTGAACATGTAAAACTAGAAAAAATGTTACATATTATACTGTATTCCTATTTATATTGTATTATATTGTGTTATGACCCTCTATGGCAGTGAAGACAAGAGTAGTAGTTGTCAAGGAATGGAGAAGAAGCAAGCTATGCATCGTTGTTTACTACTATGGTCCAGATGATGCCGTCTTACCTAAATAAATGAAGTGCTGCGTTTTATTCAGTGAAGTACACGTGCCTCCTGTAGCGTAGCTGTTGGGAATAGAATTGAATTAGTCTGAGTTTATTATTTCCTTTTATGTATTTTTTGACGTCCAGGGATATAAGAAGGTAAGGGGGAAACATGGGGATTATCAATTATCTTGTATCTGAAGTCTCTTAGACTTGTTTGTTACTTTCATTTAAAGGAATTAGGGACTTCGAATACCCCAAAGTGTATGAATTCAGTAGCATTTCTATCATTTCCTTCTCTTTCATAGTTTTCTCTATTTTCCATTGCCATTTGGTCTATGCAATATGTGAGGTTCATAACAATTGGTATCAGTAGAGCCAACGATCCATGGAGGAAGACACACTATTCGAGGAGCAAGAAATTCTAAACTCTCAAGACAAGAGTCTTCAGGAGCTTCAACACTGTTTGAATGAATTAAATGCTGCTTAATTGGTTGGCAACTCAGCAAAATATTCCTAATCAGAATAGTATGATTGAAAAGTTGATGAAATAAAAATCAACAGATTTTTTTAGAGGAGGTGAAGAAAAGGGTTCTGTACAATTAAAGGAAGGGAAGAAAGGGGTTACAGATCCGGCAGGAGGAAAGGAAGAATTAGTCGTTAAAGAAGAGAGTTTGATTTTTGATGGTGAAATATCAAAAACTTCAAAGGAAAAATAGGGTTTTTCTCTGGTCTCTAAAGGCGCCGATTCTCATCATAGTGGAGAAATTCCAAAAGAATTTTTTAGAGAACAACAACTTAGTGCCTTGCAAGAAGAAGATGAGCAAGCTAGAAATAATTTCCCTCTTCCTTCGTTGAAGAAAAGCAAACGACCATTCAAGTCCATGACTGCAGATCTGGCTCATTCGGCTTCGACAGAATCACTCCTTGCTTCCACCTTTGCTCCAACTTCCACACCAACAACCAAAACAGATGAACCAAGCACCAGGTGGAAGTTTGATCCTGGTGGTGTAGACCTCCATTGTCTCTGCTCCTCCCTCTCCTCCCTCTTTCATTACCACCGAACTCTCTACAACTCTTCATCCTCATCACGAAAAACCACTCTCAAAATATGATTTCTTCCTCCATTGTCAGAAATAATCGAAGACCCACTTTCAAATTTTGGTTTGCAACTCATTTTCCTTTCGGCACCCTTGTCCCTTGTCATTTTCTTTCACTCCATCAACCTTTCTTTCTCCTGGCACTCCATCTTCAACACAGTCGCATATCAGAGACCCCACCATTCCCAAAAATCACAAGCCCTTGTTTGCTCTGCTTCATTCTATTCTTCTTATGTTTGACCAATGTCGTCTTTGACGGAGTCGGTCAATGCTGCCATCGTGGAGGTCGTGAGCGACCTGAAGATGCTTGAAGGCCATGGTGACAGGGTATGGAGCCTGGCATGGGATCCTACTTATTTTTTACGGCTTTATCGAGAGATCCACTTATTTAAGGTTTATCATATGGCACCTAGTGTTCCCATAGATTTCACTGGACAGAAGGAATCAAGGAAGTGTTCAGCATAAAAAATGATGGGAAAGTCACGGAAATACTCTAAAGGGAATTCATATGCTTTTGTCTTGGCTTACCGGCATGCTATTGGGACAATGGGCGAATCACAAGGGTTTGGTAGTTCTAGACAGGTTGACATGGAGATAACAATTTCTAAGGATTCATATGCCCCAAAGAGAAAATGCATTAGCTTGATCATAGATGGTTGTGATAGTTTTGTGGTGCTAATGCAAGTTTTGCCATTGTCAAAGATGTCAATGTTTGAAAGGAAGGAATTATAATTGAGGTTGAAAATGGAACTTGAGCAGGTCCAGATCCTTCAGAGGAATGTTGCTAGTCTGAGTTCAAATGTTGTTGTGTTATCCCCTCTAGTGATATCTAGAGCTGCAACGATGGAAAAAAGAGGCCTCCACTTGAGAGTTTGTGGAGGTCAACTGAAGTATCTGCTCCGCATGGTAAGAAGCTAGCTCCTGCAGGGCATAATGGGTCGCGTGTGAAAAAGAATTCATCTGGGCTCTTTGAATCAATGAAGCTGACTACATTAGAGAGCGCATCAAATGCTTTATTGATGGAAAAATGTAAGATGGTTCAGTGGCAACTGACTACGGATGTTTGGTTCTCTTGTACCTATGATAACACCATTAAGGTTTGGGCGGATGAAGCTGAATCAATAGAAGAGTTTGGCGATACTCTCAGTGGTAAGCACATTTTACCTATCTCCATTTTCAATTTCTATCGAGATTTGAGTGCAAAGTATACCACTGAAGGTAATTTTGAGATATTTAAAACCCTTCATGCTTCTCTTGTAATCTTTGGCAGAGGGCAATAGAGAAAACTCATGGTCTTGCAAGTTTTAGTAGATACAAATGCAGCTCTTCAGTTGCTCGAGGAATTGCTAATTAGGCTGTTTTTGAGTGGTATGGGATAAAACTACTAAAACTTGGGAATATCACTTGATAGAGGAACAAATCTGGTGGCACTTTGATAGGGGAAAAGGAGGGAATCATGTGGAAAATTATTTGGTGAATAGAACTCTGCCATGGGAAGTTGCAAGTTTGGTAATCATGTTTCTTATACATCTCAATGGCTCCCACCAAAATTGCTTCAGAGATTGATTAAAATGGGATCCATGTTTAAAGATTGCTTTAGGGAGCCTGCAGAAGTAGTACATAGATTTAGCGGATCTTTACCTAGTTATCACCCTGAAACTCTACTTGTGAAAATAATTCCAAGAAGTTGGAAATGTGCATATATGGATGTAAGTTTTATTAAGAAGATGGGAGAAGGGGAATGTGAATCTACCTTAATAATTCATAATGTGTTTCTGAATGTATATGGTAAAATGGGTAGGCCTTGGAATAAAATTCTGGATTTTGTTGAGATATCAGTGTATACCTCAGCCGTTGGTAGTTTTAACTTCGAGTTGATTGATCATTTGTCTAGAGTGGGACCTTTTAAAAAGATGGTGTCCAAAGCAATTCAGGGAAATGGAGAAGGGAGAGAGCATGAATTTTACAAATGGGAGAGGGATTTTAACTCGAACAAATTCCAAGTTGGTGTTCTATTTTCTACCCTTATGGTTGGACTTCCTGTAACTCCTCCTATAATTGAATCCTTGCTCTAGTTCAAGAATCATACTCTTACTATATACGGGCTTCTGAGGCACAGGGTTGCACACCCTTTATGTGTGTGAGAATAGTTGTAACAAAGGGGGATGTACAGGTCATAATCCTATAACTAAGGTTGTTCCAGAAAATGGCTTGGAGTTTAGTTCATCAAGTTTATGGGCAACTGCGACACCTCCTACAACTTTGTTGCCTATAATGGAGATTGGGGATTGGAGATGTGAGAAGGCCAGTGGCAGTTGTGGTTTTTTTTTTTTTTTTTTTTTTTTTTTTTTTTTTTCTGTGTACTCTTCTCTTGAAGGTGTGTGACAATTGCACTAGTACTATAAACCTTGTGGACAAGGTTCTTTAAAGGGGATAATGTTTTGACCCTCCATGGTAGTGAAGACAAGAGTAGCAGTTGTTGAGGAATGGAAAAGAAGCAAGCTATGTGGCGTCGTTTACTGCTATGGTCCAAATGATGTCGTTTTACCTGAATAAATGAAGTGTTGCGTTTTATTCAGTGAAGTACACACGCCTCCTGTTGCATAGCTGCTGAGAATAGAATTACTTAGAGTTTGTTATTTCCTTTTATGTATTTTCTGACGTCCAGGGATATAAGAAGGTAAGGGGGCGAATAGGGGAATTATCAATTATCTTGTACCTTGAAGTCTCTTAGACTTGTTTGTTACTTTCATTTGGAGGAATTGGAGACCTTGAATACTCCAAAGCATATGAATTTAGTAGCATTTCTATCATCTCCTTCTCTATTCATAGTTTCTCTATTTTCCATTGCCATTCGGTCTATGCAAATTGTGAGGTTCATCACATATTGATGTTACATTGTTCATTATTCTTGGATTAGAATTTATATTTTAAAAAATAAAAATTTAAAAATCAATAAAAAATAACACATTAACATAACAAGGTAAAAGTAAAATAAAAGTACAGTATATAGTTTAACTTAGTTTAACTTGTATAGTAAACTAAAAATAAGATAAAAGTATAGTATATAAACTTCCTTGTAAAATTGAAACAATGTAAGTACTATAGAAGTAACAAAAATCCAATAAATAAGAAGAAAACAGTATAAATGTGAGTACCATTTTAGTTAGGGTTGTTACTCGCCCTATACGGCGGGTAGTTGTCCTTCCCGAACCCCGTCCTTGCTTGGGCAGGGATGGTCCTATGCTATCTCATCCTTGACACCATCCTAGCCTCTCTCCGCCTGTAACCATTGAACATGCAAGCAAATTTTTGATATATTTGATCTATCAATTTTGGTTTTTTGTTTTGTTTTATTTTTATTTTTTGTTTTGTGTTGAAGATCATCATTGTGGCGGGTTTGCAAATAAACTAACTAAACACTATAGAACTACAATAAACTAAGCAAACTCGACAAATCTACAAAATAATGGGTCACATTGCATTGTGCAGCAATCGATGGTAGTGTGTTGCACTTCATTGCGCAGTGAGATTAACTATCACTGGAAGGGATGTTTAGGTCCCGTGGCAATAAGCCCATGAGTAGAGGACAGATTCGGCCTATGGGCCCAAGACTGGGAGACTCACGACCCAAGATCCCATGGCGCAAACTACGTGATATGTTAACGCCGATAGATAAGAGTGGTTATCTCGTCCACTTATTAAGGGATTATTAATGATGAGCCATTGGATTTAATGTTTATCTACGACCTCAGCACTTCTATAAATAACACCTGAACGTAATAGATAATTTATGATTACTTGCACACTTATATTGAGATTACATTTCTCTTATTTAGGCATCGGTGCTCCTCTAGGCGCTTATTGCCAACTTCGCATCTGTTGTAGGTTATCCGAGTAGTTGGCGGTGTGAAATAATTCATTTATAATGGCGCTATCTATGGGATCTTTACAGATTTCAATGTGATTTTCACATGCCAATTACTACGCAATCTCAAGCAACCTGCAATCAAGAGATGAATGCGACAGAGGTAGAAGCAAGGCTGACAGAAGGTGATGAGAAGTTGAAAAAGGCCATGACAGTGGTTGAGCAGTTACAGAAGGAGAATGAAGAGTTGAAGCGGCAGAATGCCGCTACACCGTCTGTCCAGAATGGGCATGAAGAGTTGGAAAAGAAGAGGTTACACAATGAACTGCGTAGCCTCGTTGACAAATATGAGGAGATGGTGAGAAGAATGGGAGGGTCCTCTTACATAGAACACTTGCTTAACCGAACTGACCTTCCTTACAGTAAGGAGGTAATGGTAGTGCCTCTCCCACCCAAGTTTAAGGTTCCTTAGATCGACATGTATGATTGGTCACAGGACCTTGTAGATCACCTAGAGAACTTTAAAGTACACATGACTTTCTACGACTTTCCCGGAGAAGTGGCTTGACAGGCTTTCCTGTTAACGTTAAAGGGAATAGCACAGGGCTAGTTCAAGGCTTTGAGTCCGGGATCCATTAGTAGTTTTGAGGAATTAGCCAAGCAGTTCCTAACGTAGTTCATGGCAAGTAGGAGGTGCCGAAGACCAGCCACCTATCTGCTCACCATTAAACAAAGAGAAGGAGAGAGCCTGAATGCATATCTAACCCACTTCAACAAGGAGAAGTTGACCACGAATGATCAAGACGAAAAGATCATGTTAGCTGCCCTCCTGGGGGCCATATGGCCTCGGAGCTTGTTTATGGCTGAGTTGGCCAGGAAGACCCCTCCACCTTGAGGTAGTTCATGGATAGGGCAGACGACTTCATTAATGCTGAGAGCACGTTGCAGGTTCTTTTGGAGCCCAGGAAGCAAGAAGTAAAGTTGGAGACTAGGAACTTGAACAACACTAAAGACAAGAAGACTGGGCAGGGTCATTAAGATGGGAGGCATGAAAGGTATTCCAATCAACAAGAGTAGGGGTACCGCCTCATCCACAATAATCTAAGTGTACAAGAAAACGACTAGGCGGTGAGGAAGGAAGCGCGCCCACCGACGAGAGGGCAGCACTATTGCAAGTACCATTAGTTGGACACTCACTGGACATAAGACTATTCACCGTTAAAAAAAAAGGTTGCCACCTTGGCAGGAAGCGAGGAGCTCAAACAAATGTTGGCCGAGTATCTCAAGCCAAGGAGAGAAGAAGGTGGTGAGCATGAACCCAGATGAAATAGAAGGTAAAAAAGACAAAAACATGAGAGGGAACGAGGACACAACACCCCTTGGCAGCAACGTGATCAAGACGAAGCTCCTTTTGGGGAGATTTGTACTGTAGTGGGAGGGTTCGCTAGCGGGGGTGTAACAGCGTCCAGTAGAAAGGCTCACGCCTGTAGAGCAAGGTATCACGAGGTGTATATGACTGATAAGCCTCCTAAACATCCTAGACTAAATACCACTCCTACCATCTCATTCGGAGATGAAGACTACCAATGGGTCTTATACCCCCACGACGATGCCTTGGTCGTCACCCTCCTGACAGCCAACTACAAGACCAGGCATATTCTAGTTGACAATGGGAGCTTAGCTGACATCTTATTCTGGGATACTTCCATCAGAATGGGCATTAGTCTTGATAGGCTACACCCTACGCCATCTCCCCTGAAGGGATTCTCAGGAGAAGCTGTCTAAGCCATGGGTGCCATTGCGCTACTAGTCACAGTTGGCCAATGCGGCCACATAGTTACCATGATGAAGGACTTCCTGGTGGTCAAAACTCCATTGTCTAACAATGCCATATTGGGGAGACCAACCTTGAACAACTTAAAGGTAGTCACCTCTACCTACCACTTAAAGATGAAATTCCTGACGGAAACAAGCATCGGTGAGGTTTGTGGAGATCAAATCCTGGCGCAAGAATGTTATGTCAGGAGCTGAAGGCGGGCGCGCCTAGCGTGTGTGTCACGAACAATCTGGACAAAAGTCCGCCGCCCCCGCCCTTAGTCAAAGTCAACCAGGACATAGAATTAAGAGATGAAAAAAAGTTGATGCAGGCCGAAGCAAATGAGCCACTAGAGATAGTAGCCTTACATCCGGGATGCCCAAACACCACAACGAGGGTAGGGATGAGACTCCCACCAGAACACAGAGGCGTTGAAACAGTTGCTGATCTAACACCGAAATGTGTTTGCCTGGAACCACGAAGATATGCCAGGGATTGATAACGCCATCATAGAACACAAGTTGTGCGCCAACCCGGAGGCGAAAAAAAGTGCACCAAAAGAGAAGGTCGTTCAATATGGAGAAATACATGACCATAGTCGAGGAGATAGACTGTCTCTTGACGGCAAGATTCATAAAAGAAACATACTACCTAGAGTGGCTTTCCAACGTAGTACTAGTTAATAAAGTTAACAGAAAGTGGAGAATAAATGTAGACTTCATTGACCTCAACAAAACCTGCCCCAAAGACAGTTTCCCACTGCCATGAATCGATGTCATCGTAGACAGTTTCCCACGACATGAATCGACAGAGGCTTTTATTGTTACCTAGTAATTTCCTTTGGGTTGAAGAACGTTGGGATGACCTATCAAAGGTTGGTCAAGCATCAAATTGGCAAAACTATGAAGGTGTACGTCGACGACTTATTGGTAAAGAGCAAGGAACTTGCCTAACACATAGTAGACCTCAGAGAAACCTTCGTGGTGCTACGCAAATACAAAATGAAGTTGAACCCAGCTAAGTGCACCTTTGGGGTCAACTCAAGAAAGTTTTTGAGCTTTATCATCTCGGAGAGAGGCATTGAGGCAAACACCAAAAAGATTAACGTCATCTTAAATATGGCACTGCCAAAAAGTATTGATGACACCCAATGGCTGGCAAGTAGGGTAGTCGCCTTGAATAGATTCATATCGAGGTCTACAGACAAGTGTCTTCCTTTCTTTAGGGTCCTACGAAAAACACACCCATGAAATGAGGAATGCAATAGAGCCTTCTAGGAGCTGAAGTAATATTTGGTCAACCGGCCTCTATTAAAACAACCCAATCAAGGGGACATCTTATATGTGTACCTAGCAGTATCCCCCCACTCCGTCTCAAAAATGTTAATCAAATAAAATTAGAGGGGTAACTGGAATGGATGTTTAGGTCCCGTGGCAATAGGCCCACGACTAGAGGATAGATTTGGCCTATGGGCCCAAGACTGGGAGATTCACGGCCCAAGAGCCCATGGCACAAATCGCATGATATGATAATACTGATAAATCAGGGTGGTTATCTCGTCCACTTATTAATGGATTATTCATGATGAGCCATTGGATTTAATGGTTATCTACGTTCTCAACACCTCTATAAATAACACTTGAAAGTAACAGATAATTTATGATTACTTGCACATTGATATTGAGATTATATCTCTCTGACTTAGGCATCGAAGCTTTTCTAAGTGCCCAGTACCGCCTTCTCATCTGTTGCAAGTTATTTGAGTAGGTGGCAGTGTGAAACACATCATTTACAAGCACCATGGTCTCTAATGCCGTTAACAAGGTAGCACATGGTCGCAAACCAATAGTAAGAAAAAGAAAAAGAAGAAGAGGAGGAGAAGAGAATAAAAAAGATAATAAATAAATGAAGAAGAGGAGAAGAGACGTGATAAATATTCCGTTTGAATGTTAAAAGTATCTTAAATTATCTATGAATATTAGTAAAATAATTTGTGAATAGTAATGAAATAATAATGAATAATTTATGAATAATAATAAATTATTTATAAATTAATAATAAAATAATATAAAAATATCTAAGAATAGCTCAATTCTCAAACATACTTATATATATTTTTTTGTTTTATACTAGTGGAAACGGGGAGGGTGAGAGAAAACCCAACTCGCTCTTCGGTTGTTTACACATTTTGTTTCTCGATGTTGCCCGCTCGCCTAGGGGTGTAACCGGTCCGGTCCGGTTTTAAACAAAATCTTAGACCGAACCGATATAACCGGTTTTATATTTTTAAAAACCGATTACGCACCGGTTATCCTCCTAAACCGGTACTTCCGGTTTTATCGATTTCCGGTCTGGTTCGGTTTTCTGATTTTTTTAAAACGTAAATTTGACATTAATATAATATTTTGTATAATTTTAATTTTTAATAAAACTTATATATGAAATATTAGTTTTTATATATTTTTTTATCAACCAGTTCGGTCCAGTCTGAAAAATCTTAAAACCGGAACCGGACCGGTTCTAATCAATTTACACATTTTAGAAATCGGTTCCAGACCAGACCGATTCAAAACTAATAAAACCGATCCGGTCTGGATTGAACCGGTTTATCAATTTCCCAATTTAAATTTATATCCCTACGCTCGCCTATCGTTGATAATGATTTCCGCCCGTTACTCTTGCGGGCGGGGCGGACTACGGGACCCCATTTGTGTACTTGGAAAAAAACACAAAATCCACCGAATAAAAAATGTACAGATCTGGTGTGGCCTGGCAACCAGCCACATGGACCCCACACGCCTACATCCCCAACTCCCCACCACCCCACCAACAAAATAAAAACTATCAAGTCAAAAAATAAAAAAAGGGTAGATACGTACTTTTATGTCTGAATGCATTTCCTATAAACACCCTCCGAACTCAGCTGCTTGTTCGTTGTCCTCGCTTCTTTCTCCTCTCTTACCGCTTCTCTCTCTCTCTCTCTCTCGATGGATCCCGTTAACGAATGGGGAAACACACCCCTCCAAACTGTGGACCCAGAAATCCATGACCTTATAGAGAAGGAGAAGCGCCGGCAATGCCGCGGCATCGAACTAATTGCGTCGGAGAACTTCACCTCCTTCGCCGTCATCGAGGCCCTCGGCAGCGCCTTGACCAACAAGTACTCCGAGGGCATGCCCGGGAACAGGTACTACGGTGGGAACGAGTTCATTGATGAGATAGAGAATCTCTGCAGGTCTCGTGCCCTCCAGGCCTTCCACCTCGACCCCACCGGCTGGGGCGTCAATGTCCAGCCCTACTCCGGTTCCCCTGCTAACTTCGCTGCCTACACAGCCGTTCTCCAACCCCATGACCGCATCATGGGTTTGGATCTTCCCTCTGGCGGTCACCTCACCCACGGCTACTACACCTCCGGAGGGAAGAAGATCTCTGCCACCTCGATTTATTTCGAGAGTCTTCCCTATAAGGTGAATTCCACCACTGGATATATTGACTACGATAAGTTGGAGGAGAAGGCCCTGGATTTCAGGCCCAGGCTGATCATTTGCGGTGGGAGTGCGTATCCCAGGGACTGGGATTACGCCAGGTTCCGCTCTGTTGCCGATAAGTGCGGCGCGCTCTTGCTTTGTGACATGGCTCACATTAGTGGCCTTGTTGCTGCTCAGGTACATTAAACGTTTCTTCTTCTTGGTTTTTAATTGCTGATGTCTTTTGATGTATATTGGAATTTGATTGGTCTGGTTGCCTGCTCTGGGATTAGATCTGCATGTCACTTGGTGTCTGGTTGTTTTGGGGAGGACAAATCTAACATTCTGGCTCTGAGTTTTTATCTGATTCAGGTATAATTATAGGTTGGTGGACCTGAGTTTTGAGCGATCGTTTGTCTAGATCTGCATTTGGGCTGTGACTTTGAGGTCTTAATTATGATAATGGGCAGGGGCGGAACCAGAAAATCTGGTTTGGTGGGGCCAAGTTTCAAAAAAATAATTTTTGGGGGGTCAAATGCTAATTTTCATATAGTCTACTTTATAAATACACCTTTCAAAATTTAATTTTCATCAAATTTTGAAAATCCCCCCCAAGCCCCTTAGTAGTTCCACCCCTGTTTATGGGCATCAAACAATCGGTTACAATTATGTGATGCTAAATCGTTCCACATCTTTTAGAGTGAATTATCAGTTTAGCTTATGTTAAAAATGTGATGCGGGAAGAAATTATACTGGATCATTGCATTGCAGTGTTACTTAAAGCAAAGAAAAAAAAATATCACCGTGTGGTAGTGTCTGATCTTGAATAAATGTAACGGGAGATTGTAATTTTGTATTGAAACTTTGTTCTTTCTATTACATTGCTACATGCAGTGGACATGAAAGTTTAGATCTGCCATAGTAATATTTCATGCACCATAGTAATATTTCATGCAAGTTTTACCTATCAAAAAATATTTCATTCAAGTTTCTAAGTGCATGGATTGATTTTGCTTGCTTGCAAAATATGTTAATATGTGGTGGGAGGGATTATGAATTTTTCTGTATACAAGGCTTTATTATTATTGGTTTTGCACAGACAGTCAAGTTGAAAGTTAAAAGTTAAATTGAGTCTCAGAATTTTTTTTATCGGAAGCATGCTTAATGTTGTGCTCAAAGTTTCAATTTCAAATTTTACTCAAAAATTAGTAATTAGCTTATTGTATTCCTTCTAACATTTGCATTTTCTTTTGTGTATTGTTTATGCATATTAGATTTCTACTTAAAATTTTCAAGATCTGATTCTTGTCTATATAATTAATTTTCCTTTTGTGTGTAGGAAGCTGCGAATCCCTTTGAATACTGTGACATAGTCACGACCACAACTCACAAGAGCTTGAGGGGTCCTAGGGCTGGTATGATCTTCTACAGGAAGGGGCCTAAACCAGCCAAGAAGGGCCAGCCAGAGGATGCAGTTTACGACTTTGAAGACAAGATCAACTTTGCTGTTTTCCCCTCCCTTCAGGGTGGTCCTCACAATCACCAGATTGGTGCCCTGGCTGTTGCTCTGAAACAGGCCATGTCACCCGGGTACAAGGCCTATGCCAAACAAGTCAAGGCCAATGCAGTTGCCCTGGGAAACTACCTGATGAGCAAGGGATACAAGCTTGTCACTAGTGGAACTGAGAACCACCTTGTCCTGTGGGATCTTCGGCCTCTTGGGTTGACTGGTAAAAGAAATGATTTAGTTGGTTTAGAAAAAGTTACTGTTGTGGGAATTGATTCCACTAATACGAATATGAATTATTGATGGCCTTCTTGCAGGCAATAAGGTTGAGAAGCTTTGTGACCTGTGCAATATTACTGTGAACAAGAATGCCGTGTTTGGTGACAGTAGTGCCTTATCTCCTGGAGGAGTCCGGATTGGTAAGTGCTACCATATAAAATTAATTGATGTTTAGGGTCTATCAATGAATATTTTAGAGTGAAAGCGATGGTTTTCATAAAATGTGATGTTAGGTTCTTGTTCTCTGGTTCTCCGGGGATGAGATATCCTTAGTTTGTATGCATATGTGTCGGTTCCATGTTTTATGTTCTCTTGGAATAGAAAAGGCATTCTTCAGGCTTTTTATCAAAAGGACATCACACTTGAAATCAGCGGTCAGTTTTCACCTGGTAGAAGGATTATGAATAGAGCGTTCATGCACATATTATTACAATTGGGACTTCTTTATCAATCATGAAGAATTAATGGTGATTGTTTTCTGACAGGTACCCCGGCCATGACTTCAAGAGGATTGGTTGAGAAGGATTTTGAACAGATAGGAGAGTTCCTTCATCGTGCTGTGACAATCACCTTGAACATCCAAAAAGAGTTTGGAAAGCTATTGAAGGACTTCAACAAGGGCCTAGTGAACAACAAGGACATTGAGAATCTCAAGCTCGATGTCGAGAAGTTCTCATCCTCTTTTGACATGCCCGGATTCCTGATGTCTGAGATGAAGTACAAGGATTAGGTCTAGTGTTTATTCATTCCTATTATATTTGGTCCATTGAAGGGGAAAAGAAAAGTTCGGTTTGGCTAGGTTAGTTGCTGTATCATCCCACTTTTTTTTTTTTTTAATGTGTTTGTTGGTCAATGTTATGAGAGTATAAATCATATCCTGTCCTAGCAACCTTTGTGCCTGATTTTTTTTTTTACATATCTTCTGTCTCATGGGGAGAAGAGTAATGGTTCATTTATCCTACTTATAGTTTCAATAGAACAATAAATTACAATTCCTGTTCTTTTTCTTTTCTTTTTTTCCCCTTTTCTGTATGTTACTAATAATGATTGGTAATATATGAGATTGTGATTTTGTGTAAGAGTTTGGTTTGGAAATTGGATTCAATAGATTTGAGAACTGGATGAATTGATAAGAAAGATGGGTCGATATTCCCCAAGCTAGCTCCGTTGTCAACAGAAAACAAGTCCGGCAAGAGTCCCTTCCCATTATCTTGTATCCGTGCCAGCCAGTTTTTAAAAATTTCGAACCGAATGAAATACCATTATCTTTGATGTAGAACAACTTCCACATTAATAAAGGGAACTTATAAATTGTATTCTGTATGCAAATGCATTCTGCTTTTGAACGAAGAGGACCGGAGAGCTCAGAAAACAAAAAAAATGAAAGCGTCAGGAGTCAAACAACGATATACGTGAGACCTATCTAGAGAAATCTTATATACTTCGGCACTTTTCTTTTTGAACCTCCGCGCATGAATTTGCTATTAACGGTACGAGATAGCTTTGTTGCCTTGAACGTTAATTCAAGACTATGTGACCATGTTTCCTTGTTTTCAAAACGTTGGCTGTGAAATAGAAGACGCCAATGCCCAAATTTTATTAATATGTCCTCGCTATTAGTGGAGGAATACCTTTTACATGTAAGAGCATGAAATTATCAAAAATTCCAAAACCATGGTGGTAGAAAAAACCATAATAAAACTATGCTACTTAAAAGATAAACCTGGGAAATACTACATAAAATAGACTTAATTCTTAACAAACCATTTAGAGAAAAACATAATAGCAAGTATCAAAGGAAACCTACCAGCCATCCATTTTCTGAAATTTGGAAGACTTGCGTGGTCCCTAACTTAGAAACCAATTGATTTCTTGGGGAGCTGAGATAAAGATTGAAAGGTAGAAGAAAAGCCAAGCGCCCCATGATTTTCCAAGCTATCTACCAAGATCTGAATCTGAAGTATATCATCCCATAGTTCATAGTATTTCCATGGTGGGATGGAGTTTGACTTCAACAAATTTATAGCAAACAAAGAGCCAGTTTCTATAATGAATTCTTGCAAACTGAGTTGATAGCATCAAAGCAAGCCAATCATTTAAAGCTGAAAGTTCATTATAGACATTAGGACATGTTAGATAAGATTAATTCAAACTACCTAAGAAGTCTGGATCTTTATTTGTCTTACAGCCCACGTCAAATTGTTGTGATTGTATCTCTATATCACTTAGGAGGCTTCTACAATAATTTCACATTTCAAGATCAAGAGTCTAAGATATTTGCTCTAGGAAATTGTAGAGAGAGGAGAGGATTTTTTTTTTTTTTTGTATTTCACTTTTTCCACACTTATAAAACTAACATACATAAAACTCTTATTTAAAGAGTTTCCTCGTGGAGTAGTTAATTAACTTTCCTAGAAGTTAATTGACTGCTTATAAGTCCCCACCCATATGGACGCTAAATGGGCATTGGGTACCATCCATTACTATAACATCTCCCCCTTGTCCACAATGGGTATCATGCTCATTAACAATTTTCTCATAATCTCTCAATTAATTATTCCTTATACGAAAAATGAAGCGTACAACCTGACAGAAAGGCAAAGAGTAGGAGTACTATATTAAGTCACAATCTTACTAACATAGTACATCACTTATAACATCTCATCTATGTCTTGTATTATTTAAATCTCACTAGGTCAAGGGTCTTTAATCCCTCATGAGTTAATAATTCAAAACAATTCTTGATCTCACATTATATAATATGTTCATGATTATATGTAGTGATGGAACCCTGGCCCCCTAATTTTTTTTTTTATATTCAAAATATCTCCTAGTTTTTTTATAATTATATACACACACACACTCATAAAATGGTTTCCTTAAAAAAAATTATAATTCCCATACTCTCCAAAACTTTCTAAAACTTCTATATACATATAAATGCCTTTTCAATTTTTTTTCCTATAGCCCTAAAATTTTGTATAATTTTCATATATTATTTATTTCCTATGATGTGGTCCATCCAAAATTAAGTTAAAGTTAAGTTTATGAGAAATAACAAACTTATTAATATGTATCCCAAAGTCTTTTATTATACAATATTAGGTTTCTTAATATGGAACTTAAAGTGAAATAAATTCAAGAAAATTATTTAAGTTTGATAATCTATATAAAAAATAATTGAGAAGTTTTATCCCCCTAGACTTCATCAAGTAAGAAAAAGTTTATTTAAAATCTCAGTTGTGGTATTATATAGTTAATGTGACACTAAAATATCTAGATTTTATTTTTACATTAAACTTGACAAGCTACCTTACATACTAGGCTTCTCAAAGATCACTTGATAGTTTTTATGAAAAAATCAAATTCTAAATATTTCATTGTGGAAATAATAATAGATGGATATATAAAATATATATATCCATGAAATATTGTCGTCATAAATCTAAACAGATGTTAAGATGTATTTTTATAATTTTATCTCCGCATGTATATAACAAATTATCTAGAATTGATTTTTTTATATGGTTATGTTTTTATGATTCTTTGTGAAATTAAAATTAAGATTTGTCCCTTTGATTTTACATAAATGTGCGATACATTAGAAAAGGCCTCCAAAAATATTTCTGGTTCCACCATTGATTATATCGAGTCAAAACGGCCTACTAGTCCAGCTATGGAGAGTATCTTTGGGCCGGTCATCATGTTTTTGGTCAAATAACACCCTCCAATGGGAGGGTGCCACGTTAGCGGCACATTGAGCTAAGCACAGGCATGGACAATACAGGATCACTCAGCAACAAAAGAAAACTCTGTTCGAAATCGAGCTTCCCCTTTACGAGATCTCACCCATTTCCATTGACGAAGAAGCCTCTTGATTCTAACGAGATCTCTGAAACCCTTGATTTCAACGAGATCGAGGTGAGCACTGCCATCGATGAAGAAGAGGAGAACTTGTGGCTTGGGAAGGCAGCTATCCCTGCGCACACGTAAAAGGTGCTCGCTTGTGAAAGCATTACACTCTGTTTCTCTCTTCATATTTCCCTTGTATTTCTCTCTTCTCTTCAAAGGCATTACAATTTTTAATTCAAAAGATAAAATGAAAAATGATAGTGTAAGAAAATATAAACGTATAATTTCCGTGAGTTTTGTTCTCTATAATTTTCTTTTTGGGTTTCGTTTGCTCGTTCATGTTTGGTGACTTTTGGAGCTTTTTCGATTTCTAGGTTCCGTGGGTTTCTTTTGCTTATCCCCATTTTGGTTTCTTTTGGAATTATGAATATGATGACGTTTCATGTTGATATGATTTTTCAAAGGAAAGCAATATTCAACTCAAATCAGCGGAAAGATTGGGGCATGACAGAGAAAAGAAGCAAGGATAAGAGGAATCTGTAGAAAAAGGTAGAATCAAGATCCAATACGACTAGACTGCGGAACTTGATAACTCAAATGCCAGGGATAGGTCTTGGTGGCGACGAAACTTGGTGGGCAACAGTCTGGTGTCGTGCGGTAGTTTGGAGGTCACTGGCTCAATGGCTTACGGGATCACACAATAAATAACCCTCTGTTTTCAATGAAGCCCCAACATTTTTTATTTTTCACGTAGGTCACAAGCTTTTATCACCTGTAAAGAGTCTCATGATCTTTGTCTATGGAATGTTTAGGTGGCTGACTTTTATTGAATGGTGTTAAACCCACAAAAATGGAAGGTCCGTTCTAAAGAGGAATAGCAGGCTATGAGACATAAATAACAAATAAGAATCTAAATAATCTTTCCTACACACTCACTCAATTCAAGTAAACTTGATTGGTTTCCTAGATATGCCCCGTGTGACTGTATCATTCATGACCCTAAGATAACATCCTAAAGTAGTGACACCAAGGTTTTATCTCATGACATAGTTCCAAGTTCAAGGGCATAAGAATAGATTATTTATTGATCCATTACGGCTCACATAGTGATAAAGTAGGGACCCATCCAATCATTCCATCATATGGTCGTCTATAGTACATGTAGTATGAAATGTATGTTATGATGAAACTCCCACTCAATTAGGCTTGTCACATTCAAATTCCATAGGAATCTTTGTCTAGTGGCCATAAAGGCACCGTAACTTGAGTTTCTTAGCGCAATTGCTCATCTAGCATTTGCCTAAGATCTCACATTCCACTTTAATCAGGCTTCATGAGTTATGAAAATATTTTATGTATGACTTTGGTAAGTCTCATCTTAGCCAAACTAAGGCTACATTCTTTGAATTTATCGTGAATGCTTCTAAAGCATCAATATGTTTACTTGCGCATTTTCCAAATGCCAAAGTAACCAGTTTGTCTCACCTTGCTGGCTATTCAAGTGCCAATGTGATCATTTATGTGAGTGGACTAATCTTTGCCTTGTGACATCTTTATAATGTATACTTTCAACTTATTATCAATTAATTTATAATATGAGGTAAATACAATAATCTCACTGATGCAATAGATATTGACAATGTCAAATGTACAATAAAGTCTAAGGTATCCTTAATTCAACATATAACGAATCTAATAAAGTATCAAACTCTTAACATGAGTTTAGAAAATATTTCTATTAGTAGCCTTAGGAAGAGGGTCAACTACTATCTTACTAGTAAAGATATGTTGAGGATCATCTCACCTCGCGCAATAACATCTTGAATGTAGTGAAACCGAATATCTAAATGTTTGGTTCTTCTATGGTATTTAGGGTCCTCGGCATATGCGAAAACCGCCATACTACCACTGTATATCTTAACTACTCCAACTGCAAGAGTCGTAACCTCTAGGCATTAAAAAAATATCCTCACCTAACAGTCTCTTGTACAACTTCTGAACAAGAAACACTCTAACTCTATCATAGATAAAATAATGTATGATTATTTCATTTCTTGCTACACCAAGAAACAACTCCCCCATTAAGCATAAATGTGTAACCCATAATGGATTTATGCTCATCTTTATCACTAGCCCAATTAGTATAACTATCACTCTTTAGTCTCATGTCTCCACCTTGATAGCAAAGAACAAGGTCTTCTGTCCCACAAAGATATCGAAAATCCTCTTAACTGTTTACCGATGAACAAGCCATGAGTTGCTCTAATAACAGCTCAGCAATCCAACTACAAAACAAATATCAAGTCGTGTACACAACATAGCGTTGTACACAAACTTTCAATTGCACTTGCATAAGAAATTTTGGTCATATCTTTCTTTTCCTTATCATTCTTAGGGTAATGTTCTAGGCTTAATGTATAACCCTTCTCAATTGGAGTGTCTATAGGTTTAGAGTTGTGCATGCATAATTATTTTAAAATCTTTTATAAGCAAGTCTCTTGAGACAAAAAAAGAAGTTTTCTAGACCGATCCCTTAAAATTTTAACCCTGAGTACATAATTTGCTTAACTCATGTCCTTCATCTCAAAAGTATAGGACAACTACTATTTTGTGGCAACAATTATCTCCATATCATTTCCAGCTAATATGATGTCATTCATGTACAAGGACAAAATTAGAAAACTGTTCATTGTACATTTGATATACACACAATGATCAATGGTCTTCCTCCAACATCTTAAACCCAATTGAAGTAATGATCTCATGAAATCTAAAGTACCATTGTCGAGACGATTGTTTAAGGCAATAAATGTAACATTTTAGCTTGTATACTTTGCGCTCTTATCCCTTAACCTCAAAACCGACAGATTGATCCGTATAGATTTCCTTGTCTACTTCAGCATTGAGAAATGCCGTTTTCGCATTCATTTGAAAAAGTTCCAAATATAAATGTGTAACTATAGTTCAAATGAGATGAATGGAAGCAAATCTCACCATAAAGGAGAATTTTTTTTATAATTTATACCTTTCTCTTTGGGTAACATTGAGAAAGACTTTATTATTATCAATTGATCAATCTCCCATGCACTTAATTTTTAAAACCCATTTGTTTCCAATAGATTTGTGCTTAGGTGAAAAATCAACTAACTCCCAAAATTATTTCTTTGCTATAGAGCTCATCTCATTTCTCATAGCAGCCTGCCATGTATTTCAATTAGGTGAATTTAGTGTTTCCTCATAAGAAATGGGCCCATCACGATCACAAGGAGCACACATGAAGATTCATCTTCAATCTCAAAACGACGAGGAGGAATGGTTTAACGTTTACTTCTACGTAACTAAGACTCCTGTGAACTATCTTTTGCATTTCTAGGATGTGACAATTCTACACCCTTGTCAAAAGATGGGGTAACTCCCTTGAGTTCTTGAAACTCAAAACATGCAAGATCTTTTTTTACTTCACCAATATTAGGAAAATCATTCATACATCATGCGACTCTATCTCAGTCATTCCTCTGTTAGGATGTTCACCAAACATTACATAGTCCTTTGAGATTTTTGAATATCTTATAAAGATATGCTTATTTTCTTTAGGGCCAAGTTTTCCATCTTTATGAAAAGTGGTTTGAACATAACCCCTATAACCCAGGCCATAAATGTTCCAAATTTGATTTTATGTCATTCCATATAGGGTCAAAGGAACAGATTTAGAAGATACACGGTTCAAAATGTAGGCAACATCTAAAAGAATATCTTCCAAAATGATATTGGCAAGTTAGCTTGCACCATCATTGATTAAACCATTTCCAATAAGGTACGATTGCTTTTTTTTGCAACACCATTTTGTTGTGGTGTGCTAGGAATTGCTAATTGCCTACTTATCCCCTTTTGCTTACATAATCCCTGAAACTCTTTAGAAAAGTACTCATAATCTAGATCAGTTTGTAGAATTTTAAAATTCCTTTTGTTTCTAATTCTCAATCTCAACTACAAAGTGCTTAAAGTAGTCTAATGTTTCAAAGAGATGGGAGATCAAATAGACATAATTGAAATGTTGAGTAGTCGTCTAGAGAAAATAAGAGCCTTCATGGTGTGCCTTCACTTTCATAGGCTTGCAAATATAAGAATGGACTAGCTCTAAAGGATAAGATGCCTTAGGAGACTTTCCGAAAAGCTTTCTATAGTCTTTCCTAGCTAAAAGAGGCTTACACACAGGTAGGCTTATAGTAGCAAGAGATCCCAATAGGCATTCTCTAGCTAGTCTAGCAATTATATATTTTCCTATGTGGCCTAGTCTAGTATGTCATTTCAATGTATTAGAAACAACAGTATCATTATTTGAAGCCATAAAAGAAAATGATGAATTATCTAAATTTATCATAAAGAAACCGTTCAAAAGAAAACCATGTCCATACAAAACTCTATCCAAATAAAAGTTCAATTGAGGGCCATCAAAGTGAAAAATAAAACTAAGTTTCAATATAGAAATAACTAAAAACAGATTTCATTGAACACTAGGTGCATAAAGCAGATCGTGAAGAAGTAACAAGTGCCAAAACGTATCTTGAGTTTGTAGGTGACAACTCCAAACGCTTCTTCTCAAGTTCCATTACCCAATATAATATACAATCTGCCAACTAGTATTCTTCTATAATCTATTAATCCAACTTGATCTCAAGTTAAATGTTTGATTGATCCTGTGTCTACAATCCCTTCAGGGATTTAGTAAGTAACAAAAATATGTGAACAAACATAAGTAATGAGAGAGTTGTGTTTAGTGGATACTTTCTTTGCCTCAGTGCACTCACAAGCAAAGTTTCTCACTTTTCCAATTTTATAAAACTTCAATTTGGACTTGTCCTTACCTGCGTGCTTGCCTCTGCGGTGCATTGCTACTTTCCCATACTGTGACCCAAAACTATTTGCTGCTCCATTAGATCTACCATGTTGCTTGCGCTTAGGCCTGAATGCCTTGTGCTTCCTAGCTTGGACAACGAAAAGAGTACTACAATGCACATTTGTGTGCCCCACCACCAGTTCCAAATGGTGAGTTATATGAACAAAAGTCTTAATATTCTCATTGTGTGTTAAAACAAGATTCATTTGCACCCATGCTGTCTTGGGCAAAGATCTTATCACAATGGTAACTTGCTGTTCATCAGTGAGATTCTTGCCGGCAACCTTTAGATCATGAATCAAGGTAGACATTGACCACAAATGCTCAGTCAGGGTATGTTTAGGGTCTATAACATACTGCTTAAAGCTCAAAGGAAGAGCACAGAGCCTAGTTGTTGATGTCTCCCATAGGTAATTTTTAGTTGGTTCCACATATCTTGGATAGTTGGGTAGTTCTCAAACTCTTCAATTAGATAATTGTGCATGCTACTAAACATGGTAAAGTACTCGCACCGATCTTTCTTTGTCCAAGTTTGAAAGACTTTCATATCATGATAATGTTGGAAAGTATTCAATTCCTCAGGTTGTATCATAAGGTGAGATAGATTTTCTAGAATCTCTTGTTCATTAAGTAGATATTGAATTTTCCTATGTCACATGTTATAGTTGGTCCCATCCAATTTCTCTGTTTTAGTAAGGTCAACAATGTGACCAACTACTAATTTTCTCTCGATTGGTCATGAGTCTTACCTTTGCGTTTTAAATCCTAAAGTTATGTTTTAAATTGACAGATGATTTTTAAATGAAATCTAGTGTTTTAAAGTCTTCGAAATATTTTAAATGTCCAAAATTATTTTAAATGGGGTATTTTTAGTGTTATTGAACCTAGCCCAATTTTGAAAGTAAGTCTCTTCATATTTTTGGAGTCCCGAAAATAATATAGTTTTAGAAAATTATTTTATTTAAATGATTTTATTTCTTTAAGAATATTAGTTAATATTCATTATTTTATTTTATGTTAAAAAACTAAAATCATTTAGATGATTTTATTTGTTTTAAAAAATATTTAGTAAAATTTATTATTTTATTTTATGATGAAAAATATTATTTTGGGAGTAATAAAACAAAGTTTGATTTTAAACAGTCTTATTTCATATTTCTACCTATTTTACTTGTTACTTAGAAACAAAAAACCTATTTTACTTAGTTTATTTTCATCATTTTAAGTGTTTAAATCTCCATCTTTAGATTAAGATTAAGGACTCGTAGATGAAGGGTTGGATTACATCCTCGAAGGAAACCATAATTCCCTCATTTCCCTCCCCTATCTCTCTTCCCCTCCTGCCATTCCCCTCTCTCCTTGATTTCCTCTTCACCCTCACGCCTCCCCTGCTCAGCAGTGACGCCGTCGCTCATTCGTTGTGCAGTCGCTGGCTAGCTAAGCCCCCTCTCTTGCGGCCTCAACCCATTGTGAGTAGCTCCATGAGCTTGCTATTAAGCTATCATCGACCAGTCACAGTGAGACCTAACAGAGCCCCACATCCACCACCCCTCACCATAGAGCACCCCAATTCCCCTCTCCCTCAAGATCTCCATGGCCACGACAGCGCCGCCCACTGGAACCCAGCCCTGTTGCACCCATAACCACCCAATGACGACACTCGAGCCCCTATCCACCGTCGTGCACCCAGTCCTCACCACCAAAGCTCTCTTTCTCTTTTCCTCTCATATCTCACTTGATCTCCACACTATCGCTGTGCGCCGCCTTCAGCCATGGCCACGGCCACTTACGGCTAACGCTCAGCCTCACCCCATGCCACCTTTGTACCCCAACCAGCTCGAGGCCTCTAGATCCCTCTCCTTGCTCTACCTCATGGCCTCACCGTCACCACCCATGGCAATACTGCTGCCAGATGCAACCCCCATCCCTGCCACGGCTAGCCCCATGAAACAACCCCTGCCTTCTTCCACTCCATGCATAATCAGAACACCAAACTCTAGCTCGGCCCTCCTCCAATTCCACTATCGTGCACAGTCCAAACTAGCAGCTTTTGACACCATGAGATCATGCCGGATAGCAAGGGATGCAATTTTCACCCCTCAGTGTGGTATAATCTCTATCGCCTTACATTTAGAACTGTTAGAACTGTTGTGTTTGTGAAGTTGAAATTAAATGGTGTTGTGAATATGTTGTATTGTGAAAGGTGTATTGTGAATGGAGTAGGTTGTGATGTGACAATGTTTAGTGTGAAGTGCTGGAATTAACGTGAAGTTGTAAATCGAGTGAAGTGCCGGGATTAGGTGTTTGATTGTGTTTGTGAATTTGTGATGTAGGTGTATGAATGGTATGAGCTGATTTCATGTATTGGGTGTAATGGTTTGGATTGCAAAGGTGTTAATGGTATGTATTTGGGCAGAGTATGTACCTTGAATGTATTACATATGGATGGCATTTGTAAGAATAAGTGGGTACTTAAATGGATTATATGTTGGTCTTAAGTGATAAAAGGGTATGACACATGTATGTTTGGTAGGTTGTATATGTATGTTTGGGTTGAGTTTATTGGTATGCCTAGTTGGCTTGTGTTGTGCATTTGGATGTGCGGAAGTGAATTGAGACTTGGGTTAATATGGGTTGGATTTTATGGTGAAGTGGGATTAAGTTGTAGGCTCCTGAATAATGGTTGGAGATTAAAGAGAAGCATGGAAGCTCACTTTATTAGTCAGAAAACAAAGTCGGGATTTCAGATTCGTAGTTAGGCTTAAGATGTATGGCAAGGGTTCTACTTCAAGGATTGGATAATGACATGTGTAAGTGAAATGAGCTCGATCTTTTGAATACCTAGAGGTGTAAGTTTTTACAATTAGGAATTTTATGGAAGAGTATGCAAGTAAATAGATAATGGAGGTTATTTGGACAATGACTAGTATAAGAGGGAGAAGTCTAAGTAAAGAGCCAATTAGAGGTTAAAGCCATGAGGGAGAGAATGGACTAAGAGTTAGGGATAGTTTTATTATGCAAGTTCTACGTTTAGTGTTCTTGTAAATGAAAATGAAATAACGGAAGTTCGGGAATGCATGTAGGTTGCCATCTGACACGCACATGAACAGACTGGATGAAATGTGTATAGCATGGAGTCCAAGTAAGTATTATATTTATACTCTTTTAGAGTCCTCTAAATATATGAAAATGAAAATGAATGTCTTATAAAATGCTTTTATGAGAAAATGTTCTTTTATGAAAAGAAAAGAAAAGCAATGTTTCTTAGAATGAAAGTGCTTTAGGAATCTATGCTAAGGCTTTCTTTGGCAGTCCCTTTTTATGCACCCCAAAAATAATTGTATGCATGTGAATGGATATTATATGTAGTATGTATTGTATGTATGTTCCATGAAATGTATGATGAGGTATTATGCTTTATGATCAAGAAAATATGTTTTATGAAATGAAATGAACTGATGAAAAGGAAAGGAATGAATGAAAGGAAAGGAAAGGGCTGGAAAGAAATGAATGTTTTAATGTATGAAACTATGTAACGGCCCTGACTGATGAATGAATGATGGTACCAAAGGACTAGGCAGATTGTAATGCTGGGAAAATAGTAATGGTAGTGCACCTAGTGTTGCCCTCTGATTGAGGGATACCTAACCCCCAACCAAGGGCAGAATCGGGTCCCAAAAGACCGCTAACCCCAATACACGGGAGGTAACAATGTGTACCGGTTAGAGGAAAAGCGATAAGATTAATTGTATATATGAAAAATTTTAGTTTTACGAAGGAAGTACAAGGTGGGAAGTGTTTTGAGGGATGAAGTATTTTAAAAGAAAAACCTTACCTTGTAATATTTTTAAAGAAAAGAAAACGTTTTATGTAAAGTATGTATATGAATGATGAATGCATGAATGAAAACCTATGTGAATGTATTTTTACAATATAAAGTAATGCTTATTAAGTATTTGACTCATTTTGTTTTTATGTGAGCCTCACCAGGACAAAGCGTTAGGACAGACACGGTCCAAGAAAAAGGTGATGGAAGCCTAGGCCTTTTTTTGTGTGTAATATATGAAATCTTATTTTTGTAAAAGAACTTATGTTTTAGTTTAATGATTTTTGCTGCAAAATTATCTCTTAGATTTATAAATGCAAGTTTTAAATTTTAATTGTAAAATCTTTTATATCCTAAGAAGGGAAGGAAAAAGTTTTAAAAGTTCAGTAATTTCCGTCTCCTTTTTCTAAAATCATTTTCTAAAGAGCCACCACAAGGACGGTTGATAAGTGTGATTTTTATTACTTTTTTATTTATGAAAAGTATCATTTTTACTTCAATATTGTTGATTTTATTTTATTTTTATATATTTTTCTTTATTTTCTTGGATTTGAAGGAATGAGAAGATTTAGTGTGAAATGATAGCATTTTTGCACAAAAGAAGAGATTACGGATCAAGCGCGACCAGAAGTTGCAACCATAATTTGTGACCAGAGTTAGGCAATAAGCAAAAACTTGGCGCCAATATATTTTACCTTCTAGGCTCGAAGACTTGGCGCAAGGCTCTGGGCGACTAGATTGGTCAACTAGTCTAAACAACCAACTTAAGTGACCAACGTAGACGATATCGTGGGCAATAACTAGCAAAGGCGAGTAGTTTTACTGCTCGGTAGGTTGGTGAGAGGGTTCTATCATCCCGGTAGGGAGTCTTTTCTCTTGGTAGGCGAGGAGACCAATTATATTCAGCGCACACAACATCTACCCAGTGGGACCCTTTCGAGTTCCGCAATCAATCTGCTGGCCACCAAATCCTCCTGAACTCCGCAAATCAAGCCACTCATTACTGAATCTTCTATTTTAGATAATTCCATTATTCTTGAGATAATTTCTTTTTTGTTAACATTTATCTTTAGAAACTATTTTCCTGATCTTTAGGCTAGATTGTAGCCGCATTTATCTTGTTGTCGGATTTGAGTTTTGACATCTATTTAATCCTGTCTTGTGGGATGAATAGAGAGGGTTAGAGTCAGAGTCAGGGCTTTAGAGTCTAATATTTTAGAGTTTATTCATTAAGTTTATTTCAAGGAGGCGGATTTGGAGGGCAGAGGCGAGGGCCGCATGCTTTATCAACCGACTCCAACGAAGAACACTTATTTTATTGTTTTTCTTTTCAGTTTTATTACAAACTAATTCTATTTTCTAGAACTTTGGTGTAATCTAGCATTTAACACACAATTTATATTCTAAGTTATCATATTTTTAATATTTCTAGATTGAGTATTTATTCTTTGTTCTTAATACTTGCAATTTTCTAACTAATTATTGTTCGATCTATTGAATCGCAATTAGACCGAGAGGTGATTTGTGATTAAAACTCTATGATTAAGCACCATTAGTTCAATGAAAGTGGAGATACTTTAACACGATTAGTGTGATTTTAAAAAAAAATTCAAAGAACTTAATAAGTCTCCAATTAGTTAAATTCACAAAAAAATATGGAGTTATTAGTTGTAGACATTTTTGATATTATTTGAGAGAAAATATTAAATAGTTAAGGAATTTTTATCATCAACTTGAGATAATTGGAATTCTATAACAAGGAATAGTAAATTGTATGAGATTTACTAGGTGAAATCAAATGCTCTAGATCTATTCTTATTATCTTTAAAATCTTAATTTTAATGCTATTTTCTACAGTTTAATTTAGCTAATCCATTCTTCAAATTTTGGTTTTTCAAATATTAATTAATTTAGTCAATTTCAATACTTAATAGCATAATTATTTCATGTGGGTTCGATATCCGTTTTCTTTTAAAACACTTTATTACATGTTACGATTATGTGTACTTGCAGATATTTTTATGCTAGTAAGTTTTTGGTACCATTGCCGGGGATTAGTTATTTGTTATTGATATTGATACTAGCTAGATTTTTACTACTTTGAATTTTGTTTTAAAAAATATATATATTTGGTTTAAATTAGATCTCAGTTTGGTTTCTTGTTTTCAGGAATCAGAAGTGTATGTCCCAATCTAAATCATTAGAGCATACACTTTTCGATCATGAGATTGAAAGAACCTTACGTCAGATCAATAAAAAGAAGAAGAAAGAGGTCGCCGCATCTAAATTTAATATAGCCGACCGGGAGCACAAGGCATTAAGAGACTATGCTATTACTACATTGGCGGTGTAGATGGCAAATCTATCACAATAACTAGGTAAGATGAACGTTAATGCTATTCAAACTAATGTTGTTTGTAATCATTTCGTAGGAAATCATTCAAGTGTAGATTTCCAAGTGGGGAATCCTTTTACTAAAAATTTTTAAGAGTTCAGTAATTCCCGTCTCATTTTTCTAAAATCATTTTCTAAAACCCCACCACAAGGATGGGTGATAAGTGTATTTTTATTACTCTTATATTTATGAAAAGTGTCATTTTTCCTTCAATATTATTGATTTTATTTTATTTCTATATATATATATTTTTATTTTCTTGGATTTGAAGGAATGTGAATATTTAGTACGAAAGGAGAGTATTTTGGTACAAAAGAAGAGACTACGGATCCAAGTGCAACTAGAATTCGCAATCAGAAGGCGTGACCAGAATTCGCGACCAAAGTTAGGCAATAAGCGAATACTTGGTGCCAATATATTTTACCTTCTTGGCGTGAAGATTTGGTAGAAGACTTCGGGCGAATAGATTGGGCGACCAGTCTAAACGACTAACTTAAGCAGCCAACCTAGACGATATCGTGGGCAACAACTAGTAAAAGTGAACAGCTTTACCTCTCGGTAGGTTGACGAGAGGGTTCTATCATCCCAGTCGGTTCTATCATCTAGGTCGGGAGTCTTTCCTCTCGGTAAGTGAGGAGACCAGTTATATTTAGCGCAAATGGCATCTACCCGGTGGGATCCTTCCAAATTTCGTAATCAATCTATTGACTAGCAAATTCTCCTGAACTCCGCAAATCAAGCCGCTTATTACTGAATCTTCTATTTTAGAAAATTTCATTATTCTTGGGATAATTTCTTTTATGTTAATATTTATCTTTAGAAACTATTTTCCAAATCTTTAGGCTAGATTGTAGCCGCATTTATCTTACTTCCGGATTTGAGTTTGGACATCTATTTAATCCCATCTTGTAGGATGAATAGAGAGTGTCTAAGTCAAAGTTAGGGTTTTAGAGTCTAATATTCCAGAGTTTATTCTTTAAGTTTCTTTCAAGAAGGCGGATCAAGAAGGCAAAGATGAGAGCCGCATTCTTCATCAACCGACTCCAACGAAGAATACTAGTTTCATTATGAACTAATTCTATTTTCTAGAGTTTTGATGCAATCTAGCATTGAACACACAATTTATATTCTAAGTTATCGTATGTTTAATATTTCCATGATTGAGTGTTTATTACTTGTTCTTAATTTTTGCAATTTTCTAACTAATTATTGTTCGATTTATTGAATCGCAATGAGACCGAGAGATGATTTGTGATTAAAACTCTAAGATTAAGCATCATTAGTTAAGCGAAAGTAGATATACTTTACCGCGATTAGTGTAATTTTCAAGAAAAATTTAAAAAACTTAATGAGTCTCCAATTTATTAGTTGGAGATATTTTTGGTATTGTTCAAGAGAAAATATTGAATAGGGATTTTTATCATCAATCTGGGATAATTGGAATTCTATAACAAGAAAGAATAAATTGTGTAGGATTTGTTAGGTAAAATCACATGCTTTAGATTTATTCTTATTATCTTTAAAATCTTAATTTTAATGCTATTGTCTTTAGTTTAATTAAGATACTCCATCTTCAAATTTCGGTTTTCTAAATAGTAATTAATTTAGTCAATTTTAATACTTAATAGCATAATTATTCCTTGTGGATTTGATATCTGTTTTCTTTAAAACACTTTACTACTTGTTACGATTCTGTGTAATAGGCGTTACAAGCAAATACATTCCTAGAGGCCATTGTCACTATATTCATTGTGTGAGATTGACATTAACACTCATTTGATTTTCTTTCAAAATCTAACTAGACCATGAAATTCCTTTCTACATAGTGAGATTATGAAATTCCTTTCTACATAGTGAGATTAAAGAATTTGCATAAAACTAGTAATCATTTTGCACAATATAAGTCAAAATACCATATCTAGTTAATTTTGAAAAAAATTTATCGAGGAATCTTAACAACTTATAACTCATGCACATATGATTCATTCATCATTGTTGCACTAAAAAAATTGCGCATAGGCTTCACCTAAAGCCTCATTAGTTTTTTGGTGCATCATGTTAAGGTAACCTTAAAGTATATCAATAGACGTGAAACACACCCTTTACATAGCCTCCATAATAAAATTACATTCTCAATATTAAATTTTCAAACAAAATCCTATACAAGTATTCTAGGAAAATAATAAATAAATAGGGATGCCACGTCATTGATATACTTATAAGCTACTCCTTATCCATCTACCTAAAAATAAATACATTACACATGTGCATAACTACTTGCCAATGTCAACTCCATAAATTTTAAATGAAAAATATCAATGAACTCAAACATTCAATCATAATGGTATGCATGATGGTTCAATGGATAGAGGACCCACATTCTTAATTAATGAGACGAGTTTAATAGGCCATCAAATTTAGTATAAATATTCAATATGGATATGCATTTAACAATAATAATTCAATACATGTATCCATAAATAATCTGTATAAATGTTCATGTAACACAAAAAAATTGGATTTGAGGAAGTATGACAAATGTCCCTAAAATAACTTTTATTATCATTATTTTTGTAAGCATTTGACTAAAATTGATTAAAAATAATAATATTCTTGACTCTTGGCCTCAATAAAACAATATATGTATGAATTTTGTAGACCAACCCCAACCCTGAGTACACATGCCACACGTGACCAAACATGAACACTGGAAACCGACGAACATGCCCTCGTGCGCCTCCTGCATATGTGGGTGTTGTTTTGGCTCAAGAAGTTGTCTTGCCTCTGTTTCATGTGTCGTGGCGGAGAGTGCACGACACCTCTACCTTGTACAAACTTTTCAGCTTCTATTTCTAGTGTCATTTGGTTTATAACTTTATTTTAAAGTCATAGTATGTGTTCAAGCTAATTATGCAACCCTTGACATGCAACGTACAAGTAATGCACAGCCAGCAGTAGCTGGTACGAAACCTGCTCAAGCAATACCTGCATTACAATATGCAGGACACACGGCATGCAGCATGCAGCAAGTAGTGCGCAGCCAGCACACTATGAAGACTCTGTCCATAATACTCTACAGCACCCAATAGCCTCCAACCATCTACTTTATCCGTAGTAAGTTTTGTTTTTATTAGCTGTAATATTTTCACTGTAAATAATATTCCTCTTGTATCAAGCACTAGTATAAATACAGAGGCATTGCCTCATTGTAGAAGTGTGGAGAATTAATATATAGAAACATTTGTTTCAACATGGTATCAGAGCATACCAAGGACTAATCGTCCATCCATCTACTTCATCACCATGTCTGGTTCCACAGGCTCCTCTTCCTCATCATCTACACCTTCTTCTTCTCCCTCCCTTTCTTTACCCAATTTCTCTCATATAATTTTAGTAAAATTAACCCCTGAGAACTACCTTCTCTGGAAGGTACAACTTGTTCCTTATTTACTAGGCCAAGGCTTATACAAATATGTTGATGGTTCTTGTTTAGCTCCCCCATCTGCACTTGCCAATGACTCACCTAACCCACGGTATGAACCATGGGTTCAACAGGATCAATTTGTTATGTCTGCCCTCATATCCTCCTTATTTGAACCCATTATTGCACAAGTAATAGGTTGTGCATCTGCTCATGAGGTATGGTTATCCTTGGCCTCTACCTATGCATCTTCTTCTCAAGCTCGACTAATCCAAACACAGTTGCAGCTAGCATCATTGAAGAAAGGAACATACCCTATGTCTGTTTACTTTCAACGTGCCAAACTGCTAGCCAATACAATGGCAGCAGCTGGACGCCCATTACCCTCATATGAATTTGTTCCATATCTCTTAGCTGGTCTTGGACCTGACTTTGATGCTTTGGTCACATCAGTCACTACACGGCTTGACCCTATATCTATTGAAACATTATTATCACACCTTCTTGCACATGAGGCCAGGCTGCAACATCATGCATCCAATGCAGCTGTTTTCTCTCCTAAAGCCAACTTCACTGCTCGTGGTAATTCTTTCACACGAGGTCGTGGAGCTCGTCAAAACAATCAAGGCAGAGGGTCTTCTTCCTTTAATGGTCTCTCAGGTACGACCTCCTCCAATTCTTTTTCCTCTCAAACTGACTCAAGACCTGTATGTCAAGTATGCAACAGAGTAGGACACATAGCACTCACTTGCATATACAGATTCAATCAAGCCTACACCTCAGTAGCTCCTGCCTCAGCCCATTACAGTGCCTCTTACTACCCTACTGATGCCACTTGGTATCTTGACATGGCGGCGACAAATCATATCACAAGCGAGCTTGCTAATCTTAATCTTCAATCTGCTGAATACATTGGTGCAGATCAACTCCGAGTTGGTGATGGATCATCCATCCCAATTTCTCATACTAGTTTAGCCCTTCTTCCACACTCTTCATCACATTTTATTTTAACAAAATTGCTTTGTGTTCCATCCTTTACTAAAAATCTTCTTTCGGTTAAACAATTTTGTTCTGACAATAATGTCTTTTTTCAATTTTTTTCTGATCATTTTCATGTAAAGGACTGCATCACGGGAAACACATTACTCCAAGGGACAACCAGTGATGGTCTCTACACTCTATCACCTCAGTCTCTTCAAGCCAATTCAAGCTCACTCTCCTCTGTCCCCCAATGGCACTCACGTCTCGGCCACCCTTCCTTCAAAGTTGTTCGCACAGTTTTACTTCAACATGGTTTAACTTTTGAGCAAATGTCTTCAATGTATTTCTGTAATGCTTGTGCTATGGCCAAGCACCATTGTGTACCAGCATACACTAGAAATACTAAGTCTAAATTCCCCTTTGATCTAGTTTTTAGTGACTTGTGGGGTCCTGCACCACATGTTTCTCCTGATGGTTTTAAGTTTTATATTTCCTTTGTAGATGACCATTCTAGATATACATGGTTATTTCCTCTTCAAAAAAAATCTCAGGCTTTGTCTATTTTTCTAAAGTTCAAGTCTTATGTTGAGTTACAATTTAATGCTAAAATAAAGCAACTTCAAATGGACTGGGGTGGGGAATTCAGAACATTCACTGATGTTCTTTCCACCGCAGGCATCATGCATTGTGTAACCTGCCCTCACGCTCATACCCAAAACGGCATTGTGGAAACAAAACATAGGCATATTGTAGACTCTGGTCTTGCATTACTTGCACAGGCATCTATTCCTTTAGCATTTTGGCCCTATGCTTTTCAACATGCTGTGCGTTTAATCAACATGCTGCCATCCATTTCCCTCAAACAAGCCTCACATTTTTCCATTCTTCATAAAAAGGACCCAGACTACAAAGCTCTCTTTGTCTTTGGCTCGGCTTGTTGGCCTTTGACCAGACCTTATAACAAACACAAATTTGATTTTTAGGGCCATGGAGTGTGTGTATCTGGGACTAAGCCCTGCTCACCAAGGTTCAATATGTTTTCATATTCCCTCAAAAAGAATTTACATCTCTAAAGATATTAAACATAATGAAGGTCACTTCCCTTTTCAAAACTCCTCTAGTTCCACCACAAAAATACTTCCTGAGCCTTCAAAGGTTGTCCTTCCCATTTTCACCTCTCCTCTAAATTCCACTCGACAAACTCAAAGCATCTTAGGACCAATGCCAAAATTTTCTTCCCCACAGCTTCCATCACAACCACTTGCACCAGTTCATGATTAGCCAGTACATTCCATAGTAACTCACTCTAGAACTGCTTCGTCCCGACCACGTCAGTTCACCGATGGCACCATTAGATGGCCACCTCCCCAAGCTCATGCATCAATCAATTCACCTATCCCAGAAACCCCTACTTGTTTTTCGACTGCAAAGCAATATAAGGAATGGAGAGAAGCCATGTCAAAGGAGTTTAATGCACTCCTAGCAAATGATACCTAGTCACTTGTACCAGCCACTAAAGCTAAAAATATAGTGTCATGCAAATGGGTCTTTCGTATGAAACAACTTGCAAATGGCACTATTGAAAGACGTAAGGCACGTTTAGTGGCAAAAGGATTTTTTCAACAATGTGGTTTGGATTATGATCAAACATTTAGTCATGTGGTTAAAGCAACTACTATTAGACTTGTTTTAGCCTTTGCCGTGACAAATGGATGGCCTATTCAGCAGTATGATGTCCAAAACGCTTTCCTTCATGGACCTTTATTTGAAACAGTATACATGAATCAACCACCTAATTTCTCACATCCACAATTCCCTCATCATGTTTGCAAGCTATGAAAAGCAATTTATGGACTGAAACAGTCACCAAGAGCTTGGTATTCTCAGTTGAGTCAGAAACTTACTGATTTTGGTTTTAATATTTCATCTGCTGATACCTCCTTATTTGTTCAAATCAATGGTTCTGCATGCCTCTATGTGCTGGTCTATGTAGACAATCTTCTTGTTACAAGTTCCAACATGCAGCTCATTAATGATCTCATCCATGCCTTGCGGTTAGATTTTCCAATAACAAACCTCGGCAAGCTTCATTACTTTTTAGGAATTGAAGCAAAACACAACTTAGATGGCTCAATTTTACTCACACAACAGAAATACATTGCTGACTTGTTGGACAAGACCAATATGATACTAGCAAAACCTGTAAAGACCCCAATGGCTACTTCCACAAAGCTCAGCATGCATTCAGAAAATTTATTTGAAGATGCATCTCTCTATTGAAGTACAGTAGGGTCTCTACAATATTTGTCATTCACAAGGCCCGACTTAGCCTTTTCAGTAAGCAAAGTCTGCCAGTATATGCACTCTCCAAGAGTCCCTCACTGGCAAGCAGTAAAGAGGATACTCAGGTATCTAAAGAACACCTCACAACTTGGTTTAAATTTTTCTCGTTCTTCCTCAATGAATATCACTGCCTTTTCGGATTCAGATTGGGCTGGGTGCCCAGATGACAGAAGATTAACAAGTGCATACTGTGTTTTCTCTGGTTGCAATCTAATCTCATGGTCCTCAAAGAAGCAACAAACCATAGCAAGGTCATCCACCGAGGTTGAGTTCAAATCAGTAGCCAACGCCACTGCAGAAATCATCTGGGTTCAACACTTGAGTCAAGATCTTGGCATCAATCTAACCACTGCACTAGTACTGTACTGTGACAACTTGGGGGCTACATATTTATCATCTAATCCTATTTTCCATGCTAGAAGAAAGCATGTTGAAATTGATTTTCATTTTGTGAGGGATAGAGTCCTTAACAAATCTTTGCAGGTTGCTTTTATCTCTGAAAAGGATCAGTTGGCAGATCCCCTCACAAAACCTTTGTTTGCTTCAAGGTTTCAATAATTGTGTTCAAGTCTGCGCTTGTCTTCACTGCTGCTTGACTTGAGGGGGTCTGTTTAAGCTAATTATGCAACCCTTGACATGCAACGTACAAGTAATGCACAGCCAACAGCAGCTGGTACGAAACCTGCTCAAGCAATACCTGCATTACAATATGTAGGACACACGGCATGCAACATGCAGCAAGTAGTGTGCAGCCAGCACACTATGAAGACTCTGTCCATAATACTCCACAGCACCCAATGGCCTCCAACCATCTATTTTATCCGTAGCAAGTTTTGTCTTTATTAGCTGTAATACTTTCACTATAAATAATATTCCTCTTGTATCAAGCACTAGTATAAATACAGAGGCATTGCCTCATTGTAGAAGTGTGGAGAATTAATATATAGAAACATTTGTTTCAACAGTATGGTTAAAAAGTGACTGAAAATGCAAGGCTGGAGTGCACTCTCTAAGGCCGAGAGTAGGCCGAAATTGTAAAGAGAGGAGAAGTTTTTTGTTAACGTTCACTTTTTCCACACTCATAAAATTAACGTACATAAAAATCTTATTTAAAGAACTCTTGAGAGGGTGGTTAATTAAGTTTCCTAGAAATTAATTAATTGCTAGTGATGGGAAGTTAATTAACTGCTCGTAAGTCCCCCACGCATGTGGACACTACATGAGCAATGGGGTACTCATTACTAACAGAAAAACAAGAGAAACCAAATAGGAAAGAATAGTTGAAAGACCTTAGGACACTCCGTAACCAGTTATTGAATTAGCCTTTGAGGAATGTGGGGATAATTGAGAACATAAATGATTTCATTGATGGCTAAAAGGGTTGGCCTAATAAGGGTATTCATCTCTTTTAGCCATGTGAGAACCTTCTGCTTAACAGGTTAAAATGAAGGAAAAGTGGCCGTTGAATTCGGCAGTATTTCTTCCCAACCATAGTTCCATATATTATGAAAATTGGGACTAGTTAAGCAATCAAGTGATTCTGGTCAGAGCCTTTGAAGAGGGACTGCCATATATAGAGTACTTTTGTCCTTCCACATGTTTGTCATGATGTGAAAACAGCCAAAAAGTAATGAAAAATGAAACCAAACATTATTAGGCACATGACAGGCCAAGAATACATGATTTGTCGATTCAGAATGACCCAAACAATATACACAGATTGAAGCTAGCAGTATACCACATTACTGAATTTTGTCATCCAAAGGAATACCGTTATGCCCTTGTTTCCACACAAAAACAACAATCTTAGTGGGGATAACATTATTCCAAATGAAAGAGTGAAAAAGAAAATAGGGGAGCTTATCTCTTGAAAGGTTCCAAGTAGACTGAGTACTCAAATTGCCATTATGGTTATGTTTCACACTCGAGAGTCGGGACCTTCCCTGAGTTTAATAACTACTTGGATTAAGGAAGATCGCTCACCAATAGTGGAAAGCTTGGAAACACACTATCCAAAGGATAATCAGAGATCTTTTATTTTAAGATAAGAGAGAGAAAAAGAAAAACCTTTTGAGCCAGATAGCCAAGATTACCTTTGCATTAAAGCTTGACAGCCCGATTGACTTAATTAATTGCCATTTCGATGTTTAAAGTGATGAATTACGTTGAAATGAGAGTATTTTGGTAAAGAGTAATGATAGATACGTAAGCCTTTATATAATCATGCGAGAGTATTTTTGAATGGATGGTGTGTCTTTTATTGTTTCATTTAATCTTTTTTTTAATATTATTTTTCTGATATTTTGCTTCTGGCCACAATGAAGAGATGGGAATTAGAATGATTCATTTAACAAAGTAATAGATCGATAGTTCTTATTGGAAAGAGAAGGACCTTAATTTATAATGAAATCTTTTAATAGTCTGATATGATTTGCAGCCCAACTGTTGTGTTGCAAACATGATTAAAGGAAACCGAAACAATGTTGTTGCCGATAATAGTCGATAAATGCAACATATACTTAGAAAAAGAGGATAACTGGAAAAAATAACATGCTTTAGGATTACCTGGATATATGCATTGGTGAGATTTATGTTGATAATCTTCCAATAACATATTTTAGTTAGATAGAGTAGCGGAAAATGTAGTAGTTTTTTTTAAACAACTTGAGAACAAGTGTAATAGTTACAAAACGATAGGAACACTTGAATGAAATTGATAGGGAAGGAGACTGTTCATGGATGGGATTTGATGAAAAGACAATTGATGCTACATTAAGATTTTTATTAATACCTTCATGTTTATGAATGTAAGAAATTCCACAACTAGCTAGGTTTTGAAATATGGGTTAGGCTCATATTGTGAGGTTGCATACATTGTTTAGTCGTATAAGTGTCATTGGTGAGCTAGGGAGCTTGGGCACCTTCCTCTACGCTTTTGAAAATATAGTAAGATATGACAAATTTAACGATGAATTGTTAGAGTGGTTAGATGACTCTTAGCCATGACAGACCTGATCTCAATGCATATGGTATTGATGATATTCCTTATTGATTTAGACACTTGGGTCAAAGAAAAGAAGCGGGTTAGTCCTACAAGGAAATAGGAGGTGAAATATTTGATCAAGATTTAAGTCATATTTGTGATCTACTACAAAAAAAAGATCTAGAGCACATTGACATCTAGATTACTACTAAATGCAAATGTAGTATGGTCTTTGTCACGAAGTAAGTAGTGTGGGATCCCATTCATTCTCATGTGGCAGGCTTTGCTATCATGAAAAAATTCATGGGTCTAACTCATCTCATAAAACCGGTTCTACAAGAAATGATTGTTCATTCATTATAAATATGCCTAAAACTTGTACATAGGCAATATGAGATTATTCCTCAATAGTATTAGTGGATCGATTATGGATGTTGCATAGGAGATTGTCGAAAGAGAGAGTGACTTTGACCTTTTTATGATTGCAGGCGAAGTACTTCTTATGAGATCACATATATATAGAAATGTTTTTGGCCCTTGAGGATTGAGACTTTAAATTGAATTCATTAAGTAGATGATAAAGAAGAGAAATTATAAATCATTGAAATGCTATCATGATGTTTTTGTTATGGATCATTAGTAGGTTTCTATTTTTCTAATACTAATTTGTAACAAAATATTTGAGAACTTGCAAGGATTTATCTTTATGTTTCTTTGATTTCTAGCATCATAATGCATTCTTTTTCAAATTATGTATTCTTTATATATATATATATATATATATATATATATATATATATATATGTTTGTTCTTAGGATTGTCTATTCATTATTCATTTTTCTATGGAAAATAGGGATTATAGCACTCAGATAATAAAAGCGACAATGAATATGGTGAAGAAGAAAACGAAAATGATATCAATATTCTTTTGTCTCCAAACAAAAGAATTTATAGGTGACAAGGAATGAGGATACTTATAATTCCCATGACTTAGTAATATAAATTCTCATTTCGAGAACCAAACATACCCAAAAAACACATAACATGAATAACAATCCAAACACTAGAATGAAACCTTACCCTAATATTATAAGTTACATTTGACCCATGCCCTATGAACATGTTAGAGCTGAATAATAGATTCGGATTGCCTTGCCACGTGCAATGCTTCTTCAGTCTTATTTTCTTTAATTGAATAGGGTTATTAGTGTCAATTTTTGTTAGTATGCTCTGTTGGTTTTAATTATGTGTTTGGACTAGAGTTGAATAGGTGATCTTGGACCACTAAGGCACGTGGTTGTTTGGTCAGGTCCAGTTATTTTAGTTGTTGAAATTACTTTGGCTTTTTGTTATTTTTTTTTATCTTGTATTTAAGGACCGGAGTAATGCATTCAAAATAATCTTTTCGGTCCTATTTCTGTAAGTGTTTCTGGAGGTCCTTGGAGCTCCTCGAACTGCCATAATTCTCTTTTGTTCAACTTATTATTATTGTGTTCTTAATACGTTGTCTTAGTGCCACGTACGTTCCTACGACATGGGCGATGGTACTCGTAATGCTCAGCTAGTGGAAGCGGTGGCAACTTTGTGTGGTGAGACTGCTTCCGTAAAAGACAAACACGATCCAGAATGGGCGTTCATGATGGAGAAAGTGTAATTTTTATGTGATTTTTATTACTCTTTTCTTTATGAAAAGTGTTAGTTTTCTTTCGATACTATTGATTTTATTTTATTTCTACATATTTTTCTTTGTTTTCTTGAATTTGAATAAATGAGAAGATTTAATGTCAAATGAGAGTATTTTGGTACAAAAGAAGAGACTACAGATCTAGATAGACGAAAGGCAACGAGATTTGAAGAGAGCCGAGGAGATTTAGCCGAGGAGACTCAATGGTGACCAGAATTGACAACAAGAGTTAGGCGATGAACGAGATATTTTACCTCTTGGGCGAGAAGACTTGGCGACAAAGCTCTGGAAGAGAAGACTTGGTGACAAGGCTCTGGGTGGTTAGATTGGTTGACTAGTCTAACTGATCAACTTAAAAGATTAACTGAAAATACATCGTGGGCAACAACTAGCAAAGGGTTTGAAAGTAATTTTTGATCAAGAAAAAAGAGAAAGAAATCATAAAAGGAATTTACAAGAAGTCCAAGTTCAGAATACATTAGGAGACAGCTTGGACAATGCTTGAGTGTTTCGATCATAACTTTCTACTCACATATCCAATTGATGCGATTCTGGATGGTTGGAAAGTTATCTTAAAGTGTTACAACTTTGTCTTTAATAAGGATTTCTAAATTCTGACTCCTGGAGCGCGTACAAGGCTGCCAATATAAGTCCTAAAAGTTAGGTAATTGTTTAGGCGAAAATCATGAAAACATTAGGATTTCTTTTCTACCCTATATAAACATATTATTAGCACGAAATTGAAAGGAGGAGAGTCTGAGTTTTAGAGGCCAATAGTCTAGAGTTTATTATTTAAGTTTCTTTCAATGAGGTGGATCTGGAGAGTAGAGGCAAGAGCCGCATGCGTCATCAACAGACTTCAATGAAGAACACTAGTTCTATTCTTTTTTCTTTTCAGTTTCATTATGAACTAATTTTATTTTCTAGAACTTTGATGTAATCTAGCCTTGAACACACAATTTATATTCAAATTTATTTTATTTTCAATATTTCCATGATTGAGTGTTTATTCCTTATTCTTAATGCTTGCAATTTTTTAGCTAATTATTGTTCGATCTATTGAATCGCAATGTGACCGAGAGGTGATTTGTGATTAGAGTTCTAGGATTAAGCACCATTAGTTGAGAGAAAGTAGAGATACTTTACCGCAATTAGTGTGATTTTTAAGAAAAATCCAAAAAACTTAGTAAATCTCCAATTAAGTAAATTCACATAGAGATATGAGTTATTAATTGGAGAAATTTCTAGTATTGTTCGAGAGAAAATATTGAATAGTTAAGAGATTTTTATCATCAACTTGGGATAATTGAAATTTTATAACAAGGAAGAATAAATTGTTTGGGATTCGCTAGGTGAAATCAAACGCTCTAGATCTATTCTTATTATCTTTAAAATCTTAATTTTAATGCTCTTTTATTCAGTTTAGCTTAGATAATCTATTCTTTAAATTTTAGTTTTCCAAATAGTAATTAATTTAGTAAATTTCAGTGCTTAATAGCATAATTAATCTATGAGGGTTTGACATTCTTTTTCTTTAAAACATTTTACTACTTATTACGATTATATGCATTTGTAGATATTTTCAGCTCAACAAATGTTCCGCAGTAGATCAACAATCTAGCAGTTAGTTATGACAACTCTGCTCAACTTTGCTCAAAGGCTCACTTTGGGGAAGCTTTGTCAAGTGGTGATAACCTAAAATTAAATGTCAATCCTTTGTTTGAAGGGAAAGGTTGAATTCAAGCTCGTACACTTTGTTTGGATTTTCTTCATTTCAATGGATTTGACCCCACTTAAGGGCTCCTCAAAGCACAACATTTTTACCATACTGTGAGACACTAGAAAATCACAAGTTGTAGATTGCTGGTTAATTGAGTCAAGTCCAATAACTGGTTGGAACAATCTTTTGGTAACTTTTAGAGTTTGATTGGGACCTTCAGTTGATGAAGAACCATTGTAAGCTCTTACTATGCTAAGACATCCTATTAGCGTAGAAAAATATCATACCCATTTTGAAATTCGATTCAACAAAATTATAGGTCTTAGTGGGAGTTTTGCATTAGTACCTTTTTTTTAGTGGGCTAGGGGATGATTTGAGGATAGTAGTTACCAAGTTCAAGCCTACTACACTCTCTATGGCCTTTGGCATAGCTAGATTGCAAGAGGAGGAAGTCTGGAGGTGAAACAAGAGCTACTACACCACTACCCCTATATCACACCCTAAACCACACCAACCAAAAGCCAACTACATCATGGCTTCCTGCCCCTAACCCCATCTAGAGATTACCTGCAACACAACCATCACAACCACCTCAAAATAACACCTAGCCACTTTGAAAACTAGTCTAACCCATGAAGTAAATCATGCCCAACCAAATGCAAGAAATGAGAAATTAGGGATTATGTTGTTATTGTGATGGATAATATCAACCTGGACACAAATGTAACCGACCAAAAATTAATTTTGGAAAGCATGGAGATAGATCAAGAAAAGGAAGGAGAGGAAGGAATCTAGCCACCATAAAGCCAGGAATTGATTTTGAAATAAAGGAGCAGCAAGGAGAATTATTGGACATCGTATTGCATACCATAACTAGTACCCCGTCGCCAAAAACCATGAGGTTGCATAGAGTTGAATTATTTCCTAAATTAGATTTAAGGTCAGGAAACCATCAAATCAAGATGAGGCTTGAAGATGCACCCAAAACTGCCTTTCGCACATATGAGGGACACTATGAGTTTTTTGTAATGGCCATTGGGATTAGCAACACATCATCAACCTTTCAAGGGTTGATGACTAAAATCTTTATATCTTACCTTAGAAAATCCATGCTTGCATTTTTCAATGATATGCTTGTATATAGCAAGACATTGGATGATCATTTGAAGCATTTAAGGGCTATTTTGGAAGTGCTACACAATCATTAGCTATATGTCATGTTATCCAAGTGTACGTTAGGCAGCCAAGAGGTTGAATATCTCGACCACCTAATTTCCAAAGGAGTTAAAGTCAATCATAGGAAAATATCAACAATGCTGGACTAGCCACTTCTTAAGAATCCAATGCTTTGAGAGGATTCTTAAGTCTCATGGGATATTATATGAAATTTGTAAAGGAGTATGGAGGGATTGCAACTCCACTAACTTCTCTCCTCAATTCAACTAGACAAAGGCTGCTACCAAAGCATTCAATGCCCTCAAGGCAGCAATGGTAATACCTTTGGTTTTGGGATTACCATATTTTTCTAAGGTGTTTATAATTGAGGGTGATGGTTTAGGTGAAGGCCTGGAAGGGAGACCATTGGCCTATCTAACTTAGCTAGGGGGTTAAGGGGAAGAGCTTATTTTTCTAAAGTTATGAGAAAGAATTACTAGTATTGGCTATAAGGAGGTGGATACATTATTTACTTGAGCAAAAGTTTAAAGTAACGATGGATCAACAAGCCCTCAAGTACCTCTTTTAACAAAAAGTGGGTACCCTTGACCGGCGAAAAAGGGTCTCTACGTTGCTTGGGTTCAATTTTAGAGTGGAGTATCGGTGTGGAAGGGAAAATAAGGTAACTGACGCATTATGGAGATTAAAGTCTAAGGATGAAGACTCTAATTCACAAGAGACACTTGTTAGAACAACAATCATAAACGTGTAGATGAAGGGCATTAGTGCAATCCAAGCTACATGGATCAACGAGCTTCTCCAAGCGTACCCACAGGATCCCCATCTGCATAAGCTAATCAACAACTACCATCAAGGGGCCTTGACCCAAACAAGACAACTTATATGATGGCTTATTATTTTACAAGGGTTGAATGCACTTAAGGACTCTTGTACCACTCTAGCAACAAGTCCTACACCAATTTCATGGCAATCCACTAGGTGCTTGCTTGTGGGCACAAAAAATGCACTCAAGGATTAAGAGAAAGACTTTCTAGCTTTGGATGCAACATGATGTGGGAACCTTCATTCGAGAATGCAATGTGTGTTAGTGCAACAAAATAGAAAATCTCCACCCTATTGGAATCCTCCAACTCTTGTCAATTCAAACTCATGCATGGGTCGACATCAATATGGAATTCATTGAGAGTCTTACACCTTTTAGAGGCCACAATGTACTCATGGACAAGTTCAGAAAGTATAGTTACTTCCTCTCTCTATCTCAACCATATATACCTACTAATGTTTCTTAAGTATTCATGGACAATATCTTTAAACTACATGGAATGACACAAACCATAGTTAGTGACCGGGATCCTAATTTCACAAGTAAACTCTTAAATGAGATGCTTAAGATTAGTGGGACCGAGTTGCTTATGAGCTCTGCTTATCATCCCCAAGCAGGTGAGCAAAGCGAGATTATGAACAAGGGCTTGGATTGACCAACCGAAGGACAAGGCATGATGGTTTTCCTTGGCATGATGGTTGTACACTACTTCCACACACACCTTTACCCAGTTAGCCTCTTTGAAGTTGTTTACAGTCACCCACTGCCACGTCTCCTACCTTTTGAACAAAGCTCCACTAGTATTAAACCTGTGGAAGAGTAAATGATGAGACGTGACTATATAATGGCATTGGTCTGAGAAAATCTTTAAGAAGCACAAGCGAAGAAGAAATATTATACAGATAGGAAAAGATTAGAAAGAGAAATCAAGATTGGGGATTGGGTTTACCTGAGGTTGTGACCATATTGGCAAATGATACTGGCCCTCTTGCAAATTGAAGTTTTCCCCAAAATATTATAGTCCCTCCTAGGTGATTAAACGGATTTATAAGGTTGCATACAAGCTTAAGATCCCAATTGACTCGCAAATTTATCCAGTTTTTCATGTCTCATTCCTTAATAAGAAACTTGGAGCTCACATTAACCTCATCCCAATCCATGATGTCAGATGGGACCATCTCTCTTTAACTAAACCAAGTATTGGTAAAAAGTATGAAAGCGAAGGGCACATGAGCTAGAGTTGAGTTATTGATTTAATGGAAGGGAGCAACTGTTGAAGATGCTACATGGGAAGATCTGGATGAGCTCAGATGGAAGTTTCCAGACCTTGAGGGCAAGGTTTTTAAAAGGAGAGACTGGGTTATGATCTGAACAAACGATTTGGATTGCCATGCCACATGCAATACTTTTTTAGTCTTATTTCCTTTAATTGAATAGGGTTATTAGTGTCAATTTTTGTTAGTATGTTATATTGGTTTTAATTATGTGTTTAGACTAGAGTTGAACAAGTCTTGGACCGCTAAGGCACGTGGGTGTCTATTTAGGTCTAATAATTTTAGTTGTTACAATTATTTTGGCTTTCCATTATTTTTATCTCGTATTTAAGGACCAAACTAATGTAATGTAAATCTTCTTTTCAGTCCTATTTGCACAAGTGTTTCTGAAGATTCTTGGCTCTTGATTTGCCATAATTCTCTTTTGTTCAGCTTATTATTACTGTGTCCATAATTGAAAACGCATTGAAATTTAGAACATAAACCCATTTTGATCACACATATAAAGTTTCCAAGGAACTAAAAGTTAATTCGAAATGAAATAAACAAAGAAAAATATATAGGGTCTAGATATGAAAACGGCAGCATTGTACATATGAAAACGGCGGTATGAGTTGCTTTTCTTGTTAGGATGATCAGCTTGTTTTTCAACATATCGTCAGTGATTCAAAACTTGCAACCATCAAAATCGAATCTTTTGATATCCATTGCATGGGTTGTAGTTTGTGGCAATGTCTTTCACTTTGGATTTAGGAGAGAAAAATAAAAATCCACTACGAGGGAAGATAGAAAGTAGGGGATCGTTTGGAAGGAAATGAGTTGTATAAGGGGTTTTTTTTCCAGGGATTTGATTTAGGATTTATTCTAATTAATTGTTGTGATTTGAATTGAAATTCCTTTGAGGTTAAGATGAATTATTTATAGGTTTTGAAACATCTTCTTTGAAAGGTACCAAACTAACACAAAACTACAATAATTATACTGCAATCGAACATAATCGCGAGAAGCCACTCTCGCAAATACATAAACTCACAATTTTCTTCTAAACATTCTTCATCTATCTAACAGATTAAACACACATACAGGAAACCACTGATAACTACCCATAACTGATAGTAACTCTTACCCTAATGTATCAAGACTTAATAATTGACAATATTTTGACAGAACAAGTACATTAAATAACTACAAAATATAGATATCTAAAATTACTATAGCCAACAGTCCTCTTTGGTCCATCTCCAAGAACATGTGTTGTTGGCCTATATCATCTTCTTGTCACTTGTTGGTTCTTCTATGGAAGGTTATAATGTCTCATGGTTGACCGTTGGCAGTAGATTAGTTGGCTACTTTGGGAACACAATAATTCTCACACCCTTGAAAGAATCTTGTCCTCAAGCTTTAGATACTTCCTTCAAAACTTCCAAGTGTAATCATCACAACCCAGGATTTTAAGAAAAATACTTTAGCTACAAAGCAATTGCACAAGAGTAAACCTTCAAAGTGACGTGGCTTAATGTGGTACCTCAAATTATGAAGTTACTTTTATAGTAAAGTAGATCTAGTGGATCACATGAAATCGCGTCAATTTGTGGATTTACTTTTGTGTAACTCTTTTTGTGTCTATAATATTTCTCAAATTTTAAATTCAAACCCAACCTAATGGTGTTACACAAAATTTCCAGGGAAGAATACTCATGACTGGTACCAATTGAAAGACCACTCCATTGTAACAATGATAAAACTCCAACAAGTGCTTCAAGGGCTAGTCCAACTTGAATGATTTGGTTGCCTATCTTGGATTTCAATATGCTTGTAACCTTTTGTGCATGTACTTGAGTGGCTTCATTCCCTTCTCTACCAGTGTGGAAAAACTTATGAAAATTTTATGGGTGCTCTAAGCTATTCCAAGATGCATCCCTGATGAGAAAGCAGTGGAGACTCTCCTTGAAGACTATCTATAATGTTACAAGAATCACCTTCTAAAATGATTTTAGTTAACCACTAAAATCACAAAGGGAGTATAAATTGGGTGGAGACCACTGATGATATTGGAGATGGGATCATCATCTTCAAGAGATTTTCCCATAGTAGCAGTTGGTCAGCATATTGCTTAGCCAATAGAAGAGATGCAATGCACGATTTTGAGTTTTGACGTAGAGTTTGGAGTTTTCTTTTTATCGAGCTATACAAGACCTTGAATGTGAAGTAAAACTAGCAACAAATGAGGTCCATACATGTTTAGCAGTGTTGAGACCATAGACAATGGAAAGGACACCTTCAGAGAGGGTGGCATTAGTATAAGCTAATCCTTTTTGGTCCATAGGACAAAGACTAGATTGAATTAAAGGGTAAGATTATCTTCAAAAATAGGAAGATATTGGTGAGGGTAGGATTTGGTGGCTTCTACGATGCCAAGGAGGTCATAGGTGCGCTAGACAGGCAAAAATTGAGAAACCCAAGTAGTTTGAGGTGTCAATTTTAATGGAGATAAATTGTGTAATGTTGGGGATAAGAAAGGAAGAAGTGAGAGGAGATTCCAGCCATTCAGATCGAAATTGGTATAAACTGTGTGGCTGATGATATCATGTAAGAAAACAAACAAAGGATGCCAAGAAAAGCTCAATGGATATGCTAAAGGTGTTTATATACACAATTTCATGAGTAATTGTAATAGTGAAGTAAATACAGTAATTTCTGTACATCTAATCAATCAAGCTAAAAATTAAAACAAAGAATTAAATACAATCTTAGTATGTAACAATAGAATATTTGATAATAGGCTGACTTGGATATAAGGATCTTGAAGATTGAATATGGCATGATTAGGCTTGTCTAGAGATATGCTTTGACTTAAGTCATGGCCTACATGATCATTAGAGTTGCATCCTTTGCCGACTTGAGAATCTATAACATTAACATGAAACTGCCTTTCTTAATAATTCTTGGCCTGGTTGAGATAGCAACTTTTCCTTTTGCCTTGTAATTTTGTTCAAACCCTTATTTGAGATCTCTCAAGGATCTAAATTTTGATTTACCAATTACAACTAGCAAACCTCAATATATTTAATGTCCCATAGCCTCTTGCATCCCGTTCTTTGGTAAAGATCTTAGCCAGAATCTGTGGTGCCAAGGGTGCCAGCCAGGCTGCCAACACCCAATGTTGGTCGGGAATCTGGTGTGCCTCGTCTGGATGTAAGTGCACGTGTCAAGTTTCAGACATAAATTCACAATAGAAGAATAGAGGATTAGTCTATGACTATGACCTTGTAGTACCAAAAAATCTAAATTCACAATATAGGAATAATTAATGTCATCCTTCATTAATTCAAAAAGTTGAAATATGTACAACCCTAAACAGTTCGTTCATTGCCTAATGGGCAGTGGAACGAATACAAGTGGTTGCCTCTTAGAAAAGACTATGTACATCTCAAAAAAACACTTCCCTCCTATGACGGAGACAAGCCTCGACCTTCAGGGTTCGAGTGGGATCGACTCCTTTTCCTTGGGCATCACTTCTGATTCTAACTCTGAATTAAAGTCAATGATTTCAAGGATAAAATCATAGGTAGATTAGGCAGCTATGACAAGACAGCTAATGCGAGATAATGCTCTTGAAGATATAATGAGAAATTTCATGTAAGCAGTGGAAAGACACATATAGGTATGCGTGGCGAGGAATCACCCTCTCTGTTATAGATATATGGATCCATAAATGTGGCAAAGAATCACCCTTTTAGTGAAACACACACACACACATATATATTGTGTGGAATCAACCTCCTAGGAATTATCCTCTTCACAACATATTTTAAAGCATAAGTAATATTCAGGCAAAGAATTGCCCTTCACTCTAGTAGGTAAAATCCACAAAGCTGCATTGATTCTAAAGGCATAATCGCCTTTACACAGAAGTTCATCACATAGATATTCGTCACACAAACATACGTCGCTTGATGGGCCACCAACCTGGTGCAGGTCAACTCACTTGTACCCCAACAAAGGTCAACTCTTACACAGGGACAACATGTTGCACCGGGAAAATGTCTACTTGGCCAACCAAATCGAGGACACCAACACATGATATGTAAGGAGATTCTACATCTCAACTATCAGGTGAGACCAAGCACGATACCACCTCACCCCAATCTTTCATAGAGAATCCCTCTACCCGTATGAATCTTGTGGCGGTCTCGCAGGAATAGTCTAGGGAACTCCATCTCGTCCCATGATTATTGAGGCAAAATACTTACTCACACATAGATATAGATATTCACACTAAGATCATAAGTCAAGGGAAAAACAACAAACACATTCAAAGTCTTATAATATAGGAAATGAACATAAGATAAACAGAATGAGTATAACAGATTTATTCATGTTCAGAAAGGGGAAGGTTACAGAATATACATATGCCTCTTGCATACAGCATTCACTCCATATTCCCAGTACTATCTTAGAAGCTAACCTACCTAACTACATCGGATTTACTACTTTGTTGTGCCACTTATTCCTTGCTTTCTCCAAAGAATTCGGCTCCACGAGTGTTCAGGTGTTTAGGATATCAAAAGTGAGATTTTGTCCCACGTCCAAATCTATTTTACAGGGTGGGACTATCAGATGCCCTTCTAGCTCCAGGTATGCTTAAATAGCAGTCTTTCAGCCTCATTTGTCCTACTACAAGATGAAAGAGACAGAAAATCAGTGCATGGTCCACACCTCCTTACAACTTGCCAACTCTCAGTCTTTCCTTAAATGAGGGTCTTCCATGTGCAATTGGGCCATACCTCTGGGTTCACATGATATGACCTGCCGGGTTATAACCCTTCTGTAAACCAACTCCGGATGTGACCCTTCAGGTGGATTGTGCGCTTCTGTATACGACACTGCCACTCTTATGACATTTTCTGTATTGTTCCGGATAACACACATATTTGGCCCTATTTATCCTTGATTGTTGCTCTCCTTAGGCGAGTAGCCTTTGCTCGCCTTGTGCGGGTAACTTTTTTCTCATCAAATCCACTAGCCTTTTCAACTCCTCGTTTTCTCCCTCACAGTAAGCAGCCTTTTTAGCTTGCCTACCATAAGGCGAGACATCCATCTCTACCTCAGGCTAAGATGTGCCTGCTAGGCCTTACACAAGGTGCTTGCTTGCCCACATGTTAGACTAATTACACTTTGCAGCACTCGCATCTATTTTCTTCACCAAGCCAATGGAGTGTTCTTCATCTTTCTTTCCACTCAACTCCATTGTTAATCTATCCCCTTGCGTTGGCGGGGACCTTACACAATAGGAGCATGAGCTCCCCTACAAATCGATACCTTTGTTTTTCATGGTGATAATCCTTGGTTGTATGAGCTCGACAGAATGGGATGCTTCTTCAATGAAAAGGTGATGCCTATTCTTGGAGCTCCCCTACAAATTCACACCCATGTCTGTGTCAATAGGGAAGAGAAGTCTTCTGCACAAATACGTAGTGCATAGAAGAAACACAAATCATAAACAGATCTATCCATTTTCTATGAAAATCCAACTTATGCAAAACCCCTCTCAAAGACCCCATTCAAACCTATCATAAGTTTTGCTCATATCCAATTTCATGGACACAAAACCCTTTGTTCCTCTTATTTTCTTGTTCAATGTCCAATGCACAGTTTTAGAAGCTATAAGGATATTGCCAGTGATTAATTTGTCTGGAATAAAAGCATTTTGACTTTCGGCCGGAGATTATATTTGACATAATATACTTAAATCTTTTGGCCAACACTTTGCAATTAACTCATGGTATACATTTCCAAAGGCTAATTGGTCTATAATATGTGATTCGCTATGGGTTTGTTGTATTAGGGATTAACACAACGTGTATAGTTTCGGAGAAAATTTGGCCAGAATTAAGAGCATGCAGTACTATATGATTAGTGATTGAGTCTCCTGCTGTATGCCAATATCTTTTAACAAAGAAAGGGGGCATATATACCATCCCATCTAGGGGCTTTTGTGGGGTGCATTTGATCAAGAGCATGCTTGATTTCAACTACAGTAAATTCTTCGAAAATTTCATTCAGTGTTGTCGTGCTTGAAATAATTAGATGGTACTTATCAGAATTCAATTTTGCCCCTGTGGTGAGAGGCTTTCAGAATAAAAGATTTAGTTATTGATCTTTGCTTCCGAAATTCCTCTCGTTTCAGAAGATTAATCATTAACTTCCTGTCTTGTTCTCTAATCTTTGCCAAAACATTATCATCCGACTGCTCTAATCACCATTAAATATTATTTATCTCTTAACCATGAAAAGAGTGATGTTATTGTGTTCTCCTTGTCTCATTTTCCTCCACCATAATCTATTTTAATTTATTCTTAAAAGTCAAACAAACACATTATAGAAAAAAGATGAGTAGATGATCGGAAAAATGATAAAATAGATCGGCTGATGACAAAAGGCCGACATAACAAGTTGAAGAAGAATGAGGCATGTTTCAATTCATTGGAATCAAAGCCTTGCATTGGTTGCGTTAACATAGAAAATGCTTATTCATGAATAATTAATGATCAGTTTTAGACATGATGTAACAATTGACATTTGACACATTATAATATATCAATGGAACATTGGACATTTGAAGCGAATTAGAGGAAAAGCATATCAATACTTCATGCCTAACAACTAATAATATTACTCTCTTTTTTTATGAGCAACGTACTAAACATTCCTTTTGATATGCTAAAGATGGAAGAGATTGTGCATTTTATATTTTATGCCAGTCTAGACTAAAGTCAAACTCTTTTAAAAAGACTTGATTTTGGTCTAATTTATATTGAAACTAATTAATCCGTGCACGTTCCAGATTAATTTCCAATCCAACCCAAAACTTTGATTTCGTTGAACTTATAAAAACAATATTATATCGGCCATGTAATTTCTCGATTTAATTATTTATTTTTTTATGATATTATTTAACATATATTTATATGATTTACTTGTCCAATACTCATTCAATTTTATTTTAATTATTAGGTGTTAGGAACTTAGAGAAAGAATCAGAAGCAAGATTTCAATAATGCATGGCGCATGCCTGCTACCAACAATGACGACAGACAAAATATTATAGCACATCCCATGGTTTAGGCCTTATTCAATGACAATAATACTTATTAATTTCGATATGTCACACAAATTATGGGATTAATCAAATTATATAAGGCAATATAAAAGATATGGCGATAGCTAGGCATACTTATTGGTCCCCATCATGACAAGTTTTTGTCATCATGAAAACAGAAAAAGAAAACGCGCATGTTCTCTCATATATACCATGTGATATTTAGATCATGTCCAATATAATTGGCGTGCAAAGACTCAGATTTTTTTTAGTAATATTATACACTACACTCTTATCTCACTTTTATCTCACTATATAAGATGTGACATATTTATCACCATTTGATAATAAATAATCATTCAATAATGGTGTTGTGAAATGTTATGCAAAACACACATACCAACGATGGCAAATAAAGTAAAAGCAACGCAATCAAGAACACGACGCACAATATACGTGGTTCAGCAAATTGCCTACGTCCACAGAATTGCAGAAATCTTATTAATCAAAGAGATTACAATCTCTCAATCACAAATCACACTCTCTAGGACTTTTTGTTCTCTCACACAATATGCACTCACTAGACAATTTTTCTCTCTCACAATATGCTTGAGGTCGTACAACAAAAGTCTAATATGATATATTTATAGTGAGTAGTGCTGGAAACCTAAATTGGCAAAAAATGCATACTTCGCTCTAGCGGTATGTCGAGCGTGCCTCGAGCGAACGGCCAAATGAACATTGGCTCAAGCAGGACTCGAGTGAACACTAAGGTTTGCATTTCGCTCAAGCGGCATGTCGACCGGGACTCGAGCGACCTTCTCGGACTGATCTTCACTCGAGCGGTATGTCAAGCGATGTCAAGTGAACTTTGGCTTGAGTTTCGCTCGAACGGTATGTCAAGCGAACTTTGGCTTGAGCCAACAATCGAGCCAACTTTCAGCAAATACATTTTCAGCTCCAAAATCAGTGTTTACATATACCCCAACAATTGGATCATCCTATAATGATAAATATGCCACATCTTATATAGTGAGATGGTAATATGGTATATAAAATTGTCCTTTTTCCGTACATATTTAGATTTAGGTTTTAACTTCTTATTCTGGGTTTATTAATTCATGTCATTATGAATATCTTATAATAAGACGTCTAAAAGATACTTTGATCAAATGTTAATCAATCATTCATATAAGAATATTTGTACATAGGTTTTTTTAATGAGGTAAGCAATACATTTTTTATCTTTGATTTTATTATATTTAGGAGATGTTTGGGTAAAGAGATGAGATGAGAATTATATCATGATAAATAATAGTGAAATGGTTAGTGAATAGTTGTGAAGTACTTTGAATTAAAATATTTTATTGAATTTTGAAAAAGCAGAGATCAGAAAAAGTTAAATAAAAGTATTATAAAGATAAAATGTTTGAATATAATTTTTTTTTAGAAATTTAAAAGAGTTGTATTATTTTTTATGTTTTATTTGGAAGCTTGAAAAAATTTTAATGATTAGGTAATTATTAGATGAAAAAGCTAAATATTTAAAATCTAAAAGTGTTTTTTGTTTTAGTGATGTTTGTATTATGAGAATTTTTTAGATGAGAAGCGATGATCTCTATTGGGAAACAAGACCTTAATCACACAGGTGATATCTCACATTTTAGAGTGATTTTACAGGTTAATCAATTTAAAATATAACTCTAAATAATATGATTGATAAAGTTATTTGGACAAACAACTATGCGACCAGCTCATTTGTCGGTTTTCTTAGCTTAGAATTCAATCCAGTATTAAACATGTGCAAAGCTGTTGGAAGTCCAACCAATCAAATAGTCTTTGTCTTGGAGGAAATAGAAAAGCTAGCTATTCCATGAAATCGAGGCTCCACAGGGCGTCTTATTCCTTTCTTTTCACAAGCATAGTAAAGCTATAAATATATATGTATATATTTCCTGATCTGCCTCAGCTATGGAGCCTTATTTTTATGCACATATAAATATAATGACAAACTCTACTCTACTTGCCCTTCTCTTTTGCAATGATTGATCTGACCTTTGCTTTCATTGAATTACCTTCATGATCCAACAACTTCTAGGACCTTAATTTCAAATCTTGATTGGAACGTCTACCCATATATGAAAGATGTCGTACTGTAGAGGAATATTTAACCATATATATATATATATATATCAACAATATTTTTCATAACACTTTACACGATTATATTTTAAAATGATGAGTATTTTTGTAAAATATCTCGTATATGCATGTAACGTTACTTATTTTAAAACAAAATTGTGAAATGTGTTGTTAAAAATATTGTGTGAGTTCCATTACTCTTATTATTAAATAGCACTGTACGTTTTAATAACCCTAATTCGTGTACACAGACTCTCGTATATATGAACAGTACAACCCTAATACCAATTTAATCTGTTAAAACGGCCTATGTCTCGGTCTCTCTCTTGATTCTCTGTTTCTCACATGAGCTTACTTCTTCCTTAACTAGATAAACTCTCCCATTCTCCTCTCTGCCCCATTGACCCTCTTTCCCTTGGCTGGATTCGATGGCCTTCCATAGTTCCAGAAGCGCGATCGACAACATTAATTATGAACACCCAGGCTAATTTGGGAAGAGTACTGCAAGTGTTATATACATATATATCTATATATAAATATATAATTTCTGCTACACTGATAATTATCAGTAAATTAACATGAGGTGATTGAAATTTAACCATGAGAGATATTAAAAAAAAAAACTATTTACAAGTTAGTGGAGAACACTTATAAATGTGTCAAACAATAAATAAAATTGGAAAAGAAATTTTAAATTTTAAACTTCTCATGAGCTCGCTTTTGCCATACCAGTAGTATGAAGAGTGTCTTCCAATCCAGTTTACAAGGACTAACTAAAAATTAGGCCCGTTTGATTTCGCAAATGGTTTCAACCCAAGGCTCTTCCACAGCATCACCTATCTGCGCACATGGTTTGCTTAGCTTAGAATTCAATTCAAGTATTAAACCTGTGCAAAGCTGTGGGAAGTCCAACCAATCAAATAGTCTTTGTCTCGGAGGAAATATATAGGAACTGAAGTCATGAAATCGAGGCTCTACATGAGGGCGTACGTCAGCTTATTCCTTTCTTTTCACAAACATAGTAAAGCTATATATATATATATATATATATATATATATATATATTCCCTGATCTGCCTCAGCTATGGAGACTTATTTTTATGCACATACAAATATAATGAAAAATTCTACTCTACTTGTCCTTCTCTTTTGCAATGATTCTGGCCTTTACTTTTCATTGAATTACCTTCATGATCCAACAACCTCGAGGACCTTAATTTCACATCTTGAAAGGAAGGTCCCATATATGAAAGATGTCTTACTGTAGAGGATTAGTTAGCCATATATATCCACAAAATTTTTATAACAGTATTTTACACAGGTATATTTTAAAATGAGGAGTATTTTTGTAACACATCTCATATATGCATGCGTAACGTTACTTTTCAAATAAAAATTTCCTTATTTTAAGACAAAATTGTGAAATGTGTTGTGAAAAATATTGTGTGGGTATTATTACTCTTATTATTAAATAGCACTGTACGTTTTAGTAACCCTAATTCGTGTACACAGACTCTCATATATATGAACAGCAAAACCCTAATACTAATTTCTGTTAAAACCTATATCTCGGTCTCTCTCTTGATTCTCTGTCTCTCACAAGAGCTTACTTCTTCCTTAACTAGATAAACTCTCCCATTCTCCTCTCTGCCCCAATGATCCTCTTTCTCTTGGCCGGATTCGATTGCCTTCCATAGTTCCAGAAGCGCGATCGACAACATTAATTATGAACACCCAGGCTAACTTGTGAAGAGTACTGCAAGTGCCTATATAAATAAATATATATATATATATATATATATATATATATATATATATATATATATATATATATTATTCGGTACCGTGAGACAATGGGAGAGGACTTTTGTGCTTCACAAGACAAAAAGGATCTATTTTTCAAACGCAGCCGCCATAATTCCATAATTAATCCATTGTCAATTCTTGCATGATGTAATTAAGTGTTTTAGATATGGTCGTTTGTGTGATGAGAAAGTGCAAGAAAAGAAATCTAAAGGCTCGTTTGGGCCAGTAATGAGATGAGATGAGATGAGAATTTTGTTAATAGTAATGTAATGGTTTGAGTTAATATGTTTTATTGAATTTTGATAAAGAAAAAAGAAAGAATTGAATAAAAATATTATAAAGTTAAAACATTGTTAGAATATAATTTTTTTAATATAATTTTTATTTTGAAATTTGAAAATGATGTATTGTTTTGAAGTTTTGAAGTTTGAAAAATTTGTAATATTAGATGAAAAAATTAAAAATTGAAAATTGAAAAGTATTTCTATTTGAATGATGTTTGGGAATGATTAAATTATGAGATGAGAAGAAATCACCTCAATTTACAAACAAGTCCTAAATCTTAGCAAGTCTATTTAATTAGCTCATGTTTTACTAAGCTTTCTTAATTTTCTTGATGAGGATTGAAGCCCAATTGCGCTTGAGATCTCTTGATTTAAGAGAGAATACCATTAATTAGTTTGAAGCTTTATGTTCTGTAATCACATATGAATTTCTATAAAATGCTTCAAAAATATCCATGAATATATATAAACTACTACTGCTATGCACCATCGAACTACCACTTAAAATATATAATATATATATATATATATATATATATATATATATATATTTATATTGCACACCAAACTAGCAAAATTAACAATTTAATACCGAAAATTACCAATTTCTTACATTCGAACCATTTTTCCAATTAACCTGCATGTATATAATATGATGGAACCCTAAAAATTTTGAACGAATTAAGTGTTGAAAATATCTTCACTTAGTTTAACAAAAATGAAAATATATAGCATTCATAAACATAATCAGAAAATTAAGGGCCACCCTCTTAATTGATTGCCTAAATCAGGAAATCATGTGGTATTTAGGCAAGCAACATGGTGCCGGCCTTGGTGCAATTATTTGGAAATGGGTGGTCTTTTTTATTATTTTTTATTTATAACGTTATTCTTCGCTCTCTTTTTCATTTTTTTCATTAAATTCAAGTGAGGGCATTTTAGAAAAGTCAATCAAAGATTCTAAGATTTTGTCATATTGAACTAATCAACTGAATTGATGATGTAAATTAAAAGAATAGTGATAGTTTGGAGGTGAAAATAAAATTTCTCTAAGACTAAAGTGTTTCACCGGCCCTAAGCTACAACCAAACTATGGAAAATAAAAAATAAAAAAAAATCCTTCTGCTACACTGATAATTATCGGTAAATTAACCATGAGGTGATTGACATTTAACCATGAGAGATATTAATATATATATATATATATATATATATATATATATATTTACTAGTTAGTGGAGAACGCATATAAATGTGTCAAACATATAAAATTGGAAAATTTTGAAATTTTAAACTTTAAACTTATCTTGTAAGCTAGTTTTTGCCATATCAGTAGTATGAAGAGTGTCTTCCAATCCAGTTTACAAGGACTAACTAAAAATTAAGGCCCGTTTGATTTCGCAAAATGGTTTCAACCCAAGGCTCTTCCACAGCATCACCTATCCGCACACATGGTTTGCTTAGCTTAGAATTCATTCAAGTATTAAACATGTGCAAAGCTGTGGGAAGTCCAACCAATCAAATAGTCTTTGTCTCGGATGAATTAGGAACCGAAGTCATGAAATCGAGGCTCCAATACAGGGGGTCTTATATATTCCTTTCTTTTCATTGTCCTTCTCTTTTGCAATGATTCTGGTTTGCTTTCACTGAATTACCTTCACGATCCAACAACCTCGAGGACCTTAATTTCACATCTTGAAAGGAACGTCCCATATATGAAAGATGTCTTACTGTAGAAGATTAGTTAGCCATATATATCCACAAAATTTTTCATAACAGTATTTTACACAACTAATTTTAAAATGAGGAGTATTTTTGTAAAATATCTCATATATGCATCCGTAACGTTACTAATTTTCAAATACAAATATCCTTATTTTAAGTCAAAATTGTGAAATGTATTGGGAAAAATATTGTGTGAGTTCCATTACTCTTATTATTAAATAGCACTGTACGTTTTAATAACCCTAATTCGTGTACACAGACTACTCTCATATATATGAACAGTAAAACCCTAATACCAATTTCTGTTAAAACCTATATCTCGGTCTCTCTCGATTCTCTGTCTCTCACATGAGCTTAATTACTTGTTCCTTAACTAGATAAACTCTCCCATTCTCCTCTCTGCCCCAATGACCCTCTTTCTCTTGGCCGGATTCGATTGCCTTCCATAGTTCCAGAAGCGCGATCGACAATATTGATTATGAACACCCAGGCTAACTTGTGAAGAGTACTGTAAGTTGTATAACTGTCTATATATATATATATATATATATATAAAAATATATTATTCGGTACCGTGAGACAATGGGAGGGGACTTTTAGATTATGCTTGGATGTTTCATCTTATTCAAAATTTTCATCTCATCTCATCTCATCATTACAACTTTTTCAAATTTCTATATAAAATATAATAAACAATTCAACTTTTTCAAATCCCAATACAACTTTTTCAAATCCCAATTTAACTTTTTCAAATCTTCAAATTAAAAAATAATATTTTAAACTTTAAAACAAAACACAAAATTCTCATCTCACCTTCCAAACATATCCTTACTCTTCACACGGCAAAGAAAATCTATTTTTCAAACGCAGCCGCCATAATTCCATGATTAATCCATTGTCATCTAGTCTTGCATGCGGTAATTAAATAAAATTTCTCCAAAACTACCCTAGTCAACTTTCATAAAACTTCTCAACTCATCTTATCTCATCTAATAATTATAAATTTTTTAAATTTTTATATAAAATAAAATAAACAATTCAACTTTTTCAAATAAAAAAATATATTTTAACAATATTTTACTCAATTTTCAACTTTTATCTCAACTTATCTCATCTCATCTCATCTGTAAAAACACTACAAAAGATTTGGCCTTTTGTGACGGACGAAACCGTTACAAAAATAAGCAAACCTATTTTTTTGTGACGGTTTGAGACTGTCACCGTAAAAGCATCACAAAATATTTTTGTGATGGTTTATAGTTCAACCGTCACAAAAAAAACTTTTTGTAATGGTTGAAAGTCTTCTATGAGATGTAACGTTCGAACGTGATGTTTTTTTGTGATAGTTAAAATCCGTCACTAAAAGTAACGTTCGCATGTGTCAACCGATGTTTGAACGTTAACCTGACTGATTAACATTCGAACATGAAAAATTAGACGTTCGTTGTTTTTACTTCCCACAAATGATACTTACGTTCGAACATAACAATGTTCAAACGTTATCTCAGAGACGTTTGAATGTAGCATTCGGATGTTAAAGAAGAAGTGTTCGAACATATTTTAACGTTTGTATGTTGGTTTATCGTTCCCACGTATCTATTCTAATCATTCGAACATTTAGATCATTTTTTCGTTGAAATGTGCAACGTAGTATCTTACATTCGAACGTTTTATTGGAATTCAATGGTATTTTGTTCAAATGTTGATTCGAACGTGAAGTCATGTTTGAACGTTTGTTCTTTATATGCGAACATTATGGTCAGAAATAGTAATTTAATAAAATTAAAAGGCATACAAATTGATTCATATTACACCCTAAATATAACAACTAATAATGTCTTATAGAGTTGTAAAAATAAACAATAAAAGTTTCTAATAATGACAATGATAATGATATATTGATCATTTCTTTTTATTTCCTGGCCCACTGTGATCCTGCTAAAGTGCATAACACATTCCGTCTAGACCATCATCTCCATTTGTATTTGCTCTTGTACTTTAATGCGTATTCTCTAATCGTGGTCTCTTTGTTGCTTCCGCAAACGCATCTCTAAATCAAATTGTCGCGATAAGAAAGACTCCAACTCCTACTGTCTCAGCTTCATCTACTCGATTTCTTGGCATGTTGTATCTAAATCTTTAGTAAGATTGTCAACTTCCAAAATCGATGTCATGGAGGATGAACCGACACACTTGAAAGAACGTCACAAACCTCTTACTGAACAAAACTTGGTCCCGAGCATTTGCATGAATATGTCTATGTCACTAGGAGATGATTCCTCATAGGCTAATTGGATCTCAATAATTTTTCCTACAATTACAACAAAAACACCCAATAAGTAACATATTATAAGAAATGAGGAGTCAAACGCAATATGAATTCACATGTTGCATAATTTATTTACAGAAAATAACCTCATTTACATAATTATCTTTAGTGATAGGATCAACCCACTCACTATGCTCATCAGTGTGAATAACAACATAAATATGAATAATAGAGAAATTTGCAGGATCATCACGTTTCTAACAAAGCCACATTAGTAATTTTAAAAAATAATGTTAGTATTTACATAAAAGAATATGACAAAATGAGTGAGAATTAATAAGTTATTAATTACCATTTTATCAACAAGATGTTGGAATGACCTTAAACTGGCGCGATGGTGGATTGTCAAAGCTGTTCTATTTTGTACATTGATATACTTTAAGTGCTACAGGAGCAATTAACAAAGTTAAATATAATCTATGAAACCAATATAGATGTAAATAACTTATAGGGAATAAATCTAAAATACCTGATAATCTGGACTGCGAAAAGATCACAACACTTCCTCCAATCGTCTAACTTCATTTTTTGAAAAATGGACTGAACAGCCTCTTCCAACGTCTCAAATTTCTTGAAATGGTCATAACATTGTCCCTTGTGAAGTCGAAATAATTTAGCCATCAACTCATTCACAGTTCGCACATCCTCGCTACAGCCAAAATTGAGATTAAATTCTTCTAAGAAGTGAATTGTGTCAAAAATATAAAATCGAAAGATCTCTAAAAAAATTTACGTTCGTATATAAAATACCAGTACACGACTCCGAATGTGATCCTTTACCTCATTCAGAATATTTCTCCATGATCGTACATAAAATGGGACATAAACTTGGACTAGTGTGCCGACATAGGAGGAAAGTGATGCTGCACTATCATCCACTCCTCCAGTGAAGTTATCAAGAATGTTGACCTTGATTTTTTTGTGCCTTCTATTTCTTTATAGAGCAAGCCCACATGTTAAGCCATGTCCACACGTGACAAGGCATCAGCTAATATTTTTAAAGTTATTAAATACAGTCCCCAAATTATTGAAATATAATTAATTATCAACAAATTTTCCTTATTGGTAGGTGTCGAATGGCTGTCTATCTCCTGTGTATTAACTTGTTTAGGAGCGAAGTGCTCAGTTGAGGAGTCGTGAACGGGTTCGGGACTTGGGGGAGGAGGCACATTTCTTCATTGTCGTTTTAATGGTAAAAATGATTCACCTATGTAAATAAAATATTTATTACTTTTATTTTTCATCTCCAGATGTATTTTCCATACTTGTTTCAGAATCGACTTCAATAACATCTTCGTCATCATCATCTTCTTTTTCGTCTTCTTCATCGACCTCATCTTTGAACTCTTCTTCTTCTTCTTCTTTAGACTCTTCTTCTTCTTCTTCTTCTTTACTTTCTTTATGAACTGAATGATCATTTAATACGAATGGGTCGAGATGTTCAGGTGGGACGCCATCTCTACATAACGAAATTAGTTCAAGTATACTGAGGTCAACAAATAAATTAATACCCTCTCCATCTTCCTAGTAGGCCTCTATAATCGGATTGTCATCTTCATCTCCACTATGATCGTGATCTGCTACCATTCCTGCATCATAGATATTTTGAGACACAAATTTTTGTATGACTCGCCAAGTTATCTCTCCACTATATTCATCAGCCCCTTCCATTGGACCAACTAAGTAATAGACTTAGGTAGCTTAACAAATAAATACACATTGATCATCTACGTACCATTTACATGCAGTATTAACAGTCGTAAAGTGACTATTCATATGTATTGAAACCCAACCACCGCCTATATCCCACCAATCACATTTAAAAACATATGTCACATTCCCACGCAGGCATTTTAATCCGATAATATCACGTATGACACCATAGTAGTCAATATCATCTATTCCATGACTTCCCTCGACCAACATACCATAGTTTTGTATCTTTCGATTATGTTCATGGTCCATAGTATGGAATCTATAACTTTGAACAGTGCATGCAATGTATTGAAGTGCTTTGTGTGAGGGACCACAGGTGAATGCATGTAGTTCAGAAGAAACTGATGTGGGATCATTAGCACGTTGTTCTAAAATCTAACAATTGAAATAGTAACAAAATTATTAAAAGTAAACAAGAATTAAAATGGTTCAAAGTGATTTTAAGTCATGAGACATTTAAAATGCATGCACATTTTTCAAACCATTCTGAAAATTCTTCTTCGTGTCTTGCCTCTATATTCTCTACGCCTTCCGTCCTAAGTTTGTATATGTGCTCACTATATGGAAGTACAAAAGAATAGAATATTTGAACATAGGAGTTATATAATAATTCTTTTAATTAGAATTATTCTAAGTATGTAGCGACATACCTGGGATAGTCATCAATCTCCTAAAAATTATTTAACACGTATCACCGAGTTTTTCCTAACTCTCCACCAATTAAGTCGTATCCTGTTTGTGCACCAAAGGGCCATACATTTTGAGAAAACACTGATAGCTCACAAGGGGAAGAAGCAGCAAGATTAACATTCTACTCTTCACGATTAAATATTTTCTTAACACCATGAAGATATAAAGAGCAAAATGTCAACCATTCATTGTGTATATAAGCCTCTGCTATTGAGCACTCAGCTCGAGCTTTATTCCCAACAGTGCGCTTCAATCTACCTAAATATATTTTAATTGGATACATCCAACGGAGCTGCATCGGGCCACCTAATAGTACCTCCCAAGGTACATGTATTGCTAAATGGACCGTTACATCAAAAAATGATGATAGAAAGATCTGCTCGAATTTACACAGTATAGTGGTAATGTCTTCTTCCATCTTCTGTAACATATCTCGATTTACTACCCAAAAGCACAAATCCTTGAAAAACATGCAAAGTTCGGTTATGGCGACACGTACATTAGAAGTATGTTTCCCACGAATTCCAACCGGTAATAATTTTTGCAAAAATTCATGACAATAATGACTTTTCATTCTACTTATTTTCCAGTCATCAGAGCCCACGCATCTATCGAGATTTGAGGCATAATCATCTGGCAACTTCACACATTGCAATCATTTGCAAAACTCTATCCTCTCATCCCGGGTCATCGTAAAACATGTATGCGGCATAACCACCCTATTGCCTTCCATTCGCAAATGCAGATTATATTTAATTCTCATTCTCTCAAGATCTTTCATCGTCTTAATAGTGTCCTTCATCTTTTAGTAATGCTCATCAATGTCCCCATAATATTATCACAAATATTCTTCTATATGTACATTACATCCAAACTATGTCACAGCATGCATATTGGCCAAGTCAAAGAAAATACTATGCTTTGTCCAATTTAATTATGCAATGCCTCATTTTCTCTTGTTCTTTCCTTGACCTTTGCCAAAATTGTTCGCTCTAACTTCCAGTAACTGTTCAACTCTCTCATCACCAGTTAACTCCTTCGGTGTAGTTTTATCTTTAACTCTCCATCAAATTTATCGCCTTCCCTTCGCCATGCATGATTTGCTGACAGATACCGTTGATGGCCCATGAAGCACATTTTTTGCAAATATTTTAACCACTCACTTGCAGTCACTTTATTACACGTGAGAAATGCTAACTTCCCTTTAGAACTCCAACCAGAAAGATTCCCAAATGTTGAAAAATCATTTATCGTCTACATTACTGCAGTGTACATCTGAAAAGATATCGACATATATGCATCAAAAGTTCTGACACCTGTTTTCCATAGATCTTTCAACTCTTCAATTAACGGCTGCACGTAGAAGATTATATGGAATCAACACTACGGGTCAAGTGTTGTAACTTGTACTCTTATTGACAAAGTGATTGAATCCATTCATTGTTAGTCCTAGACGCACATTACGAGCTTTGTTGCCAAACTCTAGGTGTTGATCATCAAACCTTTTTGCCACGCAAGTGAGTCAGCTAGATGCCTCATATACTCTTTATCCTTAACTCTTTCTCCTCTTGCCACCTCATATCTTGAGCTATTTTTTTACACATATATAGCCTTTACAATCTAGATTTCAGCAAAAAATAACGCAAAATCTTCAGTGAAATATTTTTCTTACCCTTCCACCTTGACTCTCTGCATACGGGACAAGCCTGTTTTTCCTTATTCTCCTTCCAAAACATAACACAATTATTCTCGTATGCATATATGGACTTGTACTCAAACCCTAACCCATTTTCTTAACTGTTTCACTTCATAAAAATTCTTCGGCAATGCAGAGCCTTCATGAAACACCTCATTAAATAAGTCCAAGACCATATTGATTACTTTTGTCGACATCCCACACAATGACTTAATGTGAAGTAGCCGCACAATAAACAAAATTTTGTTGCATTTTGTACATCCAGGATAAAGCGCACGCTTTGCATCTTCCCACATTGTAGAGAAATTCTCCAATTTAGTCCCTCGGCCACTTGAGGCATCCTCATCTATTTTATCCATAAACATCCAAGTTTCAATATCACCCAACATCTCCTCCATCTCATCCCGCTCATTAATGTCATCCCGCTTAGTATCTTCATCCATGTGCCGCATATCAATACCATGACCGAATATAACCTTGGTTGATTGTTCATATGGCTCACCATGCAATACCCATCGGGTATACCCCAAATTCATACTATTCATAAATATCTGACTTTCTACTTCATCCAACCCTATTGCATACAGATTTTCGTACCCTCAACATGAACACTTAATGTAACTGCAACTATCAGTAGAGGCTCAAGCAAAATCAATAAAGGCTCTAACTCCACGTGCATATGATATATAGTCCTTTCCAAGTCTATCGCCAAGACCCATCCAACTTTTATCCATTTCTAACAAAACCAATCGATTAGTATAATGCAAACTAATTTCACATGCATCACATACTCCAATTCTCACAGCTCTTTAGATCTTCGGTAGTTGGTCCTATCTCATTTAAGATTATATCATCAATATTGCACAAGTTTCATCACTTTTCTACTTTCCACGTTAATAGAAATTTCAACAGCACCTCCTCATAGTTCTCCAAGTATACATGCTCACAAACAGAGATTCTCGCCCTATGAACAATATATCAGAAGAACAAATGAGGAAGACACCAAAATTTCATACTAAACATGTAAAGTTGGAGTAACAAAAGTGTGTAATATAGATATTATAATCTCAAACTGTACACACTGGACAATTCAAGAATTAGTGAACACCTGAATGTACACTAATTCTCAAACGAGTCTAAGGTTATTCATGCAATGTTACACAAAATCTAACAAATACTATATAGATATATACGAAACACAAGCTATGTCGAGAGTTTGGAGGCTTTGTTCTAAGTAACATATTGGAGTATGTTGTTTGAATTACTGAGAAATTAATTATGTTAGTATATATAAATTAAATTAAATTAAAGTTATTCTTTATTTATTAGTTATTTATTTTTTATTAGTTATTTATTAAGTATGTTATGAATTACTTAGTATTTTTTTATATTATTTGTTTTATTTATTAAGTATGTTATCATGAATTACTTTGATTTATTAGTTCTATAGTATAATCTAGCATCTTATTAATATATAGTATTTGTTTAATTAGCTTTTTGTATAATATCTTTTTAATTAATTATAGTAGTATATATAAATTAAATTAAATTAAAGTTATTTTTTATTTATTAGTTATTTGTTTTTTATTAGTTATTTACTAAGTATGTTATGAATTACTTAGTATTTTTTTTATCTTATTTGTTTTATTTACTAAGTATGTAATCATGAATTACTTTGTTTTATTAGTTATATAGTATAATCTAGCATCTTATTAATATATAGCATATGTTATGAATTCTTTACTTTTCCTATATTTTCAATCTCCTGATTGTATCTCATACATTCACAATATTATAAAATTCACAATATTTTCTTATTTATCTTTTTCTAAATTCACAACATATTCACAATTAATTACCAATACATTCACAACATATTCTTATTAAATTCACAACATGCATATTCACAACATATTCATTATATATTCTTATTAAAACACAATCAATTATCTAACAACATATTCACAATATATTTTTATTAAATCACAATCAATTATCTAAAAACATATTCACATATCAAACATATTCACTATCAATTATCCAACATATTCACAATATATTCTTATTAAATCACAATCAATTATCTAACAACATATGTACAAGTATAACATATATACTAGTATGTTATTAGTATATCATATATTATTAGCTTATAATATGTTAGTACATAACATTAGTTGTTAATTAGACTTTACTAATATATCAACAACACTAGACTAGTATATATAGTATATATACATACTAGTACACTATATATACTAGTACATAGTGTTATTAATATAACATATATTATTAGCTTATAATATGCTAGTACATAACATTAGTTGTTAATTATACTTTGTTAATATATTAACAACACTAGACTAGTATATATAGTATATATACTAGTACATAGTATATAAGTATAGTGTACATATTGTATACATATAGTATATTATAATATATACTAGTACATAGTGTATTAGTATAGTATATTAAGTATATTACATATAGTATAGTAATAATATTCTTTATCGATAATCACATATTCACATTATATAACAACTATATTAACAATAATAATATTATTAGATTATATAATATATAACAACTATTATATATTATATTATAAATAATATATTATTTACTATAAATTATAAAAAATTTATTCTAGAGACATTCAAACGTATCAATATAACGTTCACATGTCTCGGACATTAAGTGACAAATGTTCACACGTAAAAACATAACGTTCGCATGTCATGGAAATTAAGTATTTTAATAGTCAAACATTAAATAGAAACATTCGGGTGTCTTTCTCGCTTATCTCGTGACGTTCATATGTTAACATTTCTATGTTTGAAAGTTACGTATATACAAGCTTCCATTCGAATGCGGAACGGGGTATATATAAGCTTCCATTCGAATGCGGGACGGGATTTCAAACGAATCCTCTCATTTTCCTCTTGTCACCTCCATCGCATACAACTACCAAAGCCATCACCACTGCCATCAAACTCTACCACAAACATCACAAAAGAGGTAGGCATCCCTCTTTAACCTTTGGGTAGATATATTTTTTTTTTTTTATGTTTAATGAATGTTTAAGGGGTTTCCAAAATCCATTAGTGGCCAGACTTTCATCTTGATTTTTCGGCCACCAAGAGTTGTCAATGGTCAAACGGCCACCGTAGAAAACTTTCTTGAAGTGTATTTTTCATTTCTACAATAGTCTTGGCCACTTTCATTGTGTTTAAGGTTTTAAGGAATGACTGAGTTGACTCAGCCATTTCTTTCTCTTAACGTTCAAACATTAGTTTCTAACGTTCGAACGTTATACCTTTGAAATAAGGAAGACGACATAAACATTCGCACGTTAATCAAACAACGTGCAAATATTTTACAGTACGTGCGAACGTATTGAGAGTGCATGCGAATTTATATTTTACATTCGAACATACATTTGTAACATTCGCATGTATGATCGTTCACATTCTTGAGCCGCACATACGTGCGAACGTTAGTATTACGTGCGAATGTTAGTATTACGTGCGAACTTTATTTGGAATTCGTTCGAATGTAAAACCTTTCAGTTACCAGAAATGTCAGAAATGTTCAAACTTATAGTTATATACGTTTGAACGTATTAATAAATACGTTCAAGAGCTTTCACGTGTGAACGTATGTGTTTTGTAGGTTTGAACTCAATAATTTTCTTTTTATTTTATTAATATCGTGTGAACATATATTTGGTTTAATTCGAACATATGTTTTAGTCATCATGTTCGAATGTAACTCATCTTACGTTGGAATGCTTATTCTAGAGGAAATTAATGTGCGAATGTAAAAATTAAAACATTCGCACATATAAGCTTAACGTCCGAACGTGATATTTTACGTTCAAACGTGTTCCCAAAATAATTTAGATTACAGTACAGAATATGCAACATAATACTAATACTGCTCAAATATTTTTCTTTCTTTCAGGATATGGCTCATCTTCTGATGACTAGGAAAATGGGAAAGGAAGGAATAAGTTAGGACACGTCTCGAATATGGGCTCGAACATGATGTCCGAAGGAAAAATCATGACCAACCAATTCCACGAACTCATATGGGAGCAAAAGAGCATTCGAGACGTGTTCGTTACGAGAGGTTGGATGAGTATCTTCACATTGAGGGGTAGCATATAACCCCTCAATGGTTCAGAATTTTATATGGGGATGTGCTCCATGCCTTAGGATACATCTTCTCACATCATGATAGTAAGCGATGTTCAGTTCGAGGTCTCGGTGGATGTCATCACCGAGCTTCTAAGGATCTGTCGCGTAGCTGAGATATCGACTGCAGGAGATGCTCAGCCTAGGGATGGATCCCGAGTAGATGTAGATGTAGGCACTTTTGTATCATCTATTAGCCCAGTCGAGGATACTGCTGAAAAGGATGACGACCAAGATGAGGATTTTTACATCCTCACTGGGAGAGACTGAGAGCAACTTGATAGGAGGAACTCCTTTAGCATGGTACAACTCCTCTATTTTTTCTACATGTTGCATCTTATTATTGCAACAAATGTGGATCTTATGGCACATAAGGCCATATTTAGCCAGACTCGTGCACAGTTCCTTATACGAGTGATATGTGAAGAGCCCATCGAATTGCCACTTGTATTTTTTAGAGGATCCATTATGAGATGAACATTGTCTCCATGGACAACCTCTTATATGGAGTTGATTACGCACAAAGAATAACGCGGTAATTGTAGCACAGTTTTGTGGTGTTGATTTCATAGAGATAAATTAAAAAAATAGCAAAAGGAACAAAGAAACTAAAGAAAAATATTAAATGATTAATGAATAATAAATATTAATTTTAAATACAAATTAAAGTGAAGCAAAGTGACTAACAGAAAAAGTACTCAAATTTGATGAACAGTAGAGTGTCAGGAATCTCTTGTACAAATCCAGTATTTTAATTATTCTTAATTCACTGAATAACTCAATTGGGAACTGAATTCCCAAAATTCTCAATCGGAACGTATAGATTTATAAACCAAAATTAAACTAAATGTAACCCTTTGAAAAATCATTCAGCACTTTTAAAATACGTAAATTATTATCACTATTGAGAAAATCCAACAACGACAATATACTCAGGGAGCGATATTGCAGGAAAGAATTAAATCAATATAGATAAATAATTGATCCAAACATAATCAAAGAACTAATCCATTCAATAGAAAAAGTATGATTGAATCCTTAAACAGAATAAATTCTATGATTATTCAGAGAAGAAAACATCAACAATAAATTGAGAATGATAAAACAAAAGAGTTTTAGTAATTGAAAATCAAATACATAAATTAAAAATACCATCTAATGTGCAAGTTCATCCCTAACCCTACTTGAGAATTTAGTTACCCATAAATATAATGGACAACAAAAATCTCAAGAAAGAAATAAAGCAAACGGCAGCCATGGCAATTAATTTGCCTCCTCATTCAATCTGGTTCTCCTCTTTCTTTAGTCTGATTCCCCTCCTAAAAAACTATCAATTTCATGCCAATGAAATGCTTATATAGGGTAGGAAAGAAACCCTAATGTCTTCATATTCCCACATACAAAATCACCTAAATTTTAGGACTCTTCTTGGCAGCCATGTATGTACTTCAGAATTTAGAATTTGGAAATACTTATTAAGACACATTTGTAGCCCTTTAAGATAACTTTCCAACACATCTAGAATCTCATCAATCCGATATTTGAGTGGAAAGTTACGATCAAAATACTAAAGTATGTACAAATTGTCTTCTAGCAAATTTCGGACTAACTTTTTCTCTTGATCCGCATTACTCTCAAACTCCATCATTATCCTTATTTTAAGAGTCCTACACTCATTAAAAGTTCTTAGGTTGTTCCAACATCTTGCCCACTTGAAAATCCTTTGAATTTGACTGGATTTTGACTTACTCTTTTATAGACCTTGAAACTAAACATAAAAATATGTTTAGGAGTATCTCAAATTAAATAGAAACTCAATTCAAGAATACACATTAATTTCTATGATTTCTATTCACATTTTAGAATTTTAATCCAATAATAAGGTACTTAGAGTGTACTTTTATACACTCATCAGGAGTCCTCATTACCAAGCTATTACTAGCCCGGACGGTGCAACCCCAGGTGGAGGAGTGAATGACAGAGCAGATGTGCCCCATCGACATGACCACACGCCATCGGAGCATTGGACAGGGGAGGGGACATGTTCGACGTCAACCTGGCCCTGTGCCAGATCTTGTTTCTCTGACCCAATCTAGGCTCAGTGTTACTCCCCATATTGGGAGTACTAGTCAGCCGCCGACGGGTACATCTATGGGAGATGCGCAGCTTGCTTGGCTCGAAGCGCACCCTGCTTGGGTTGATGCGATGGTCTCAAATATTATTGCGCATATCGGCCAACAAATCACATCAATAGAACAGAGTGTCACCAATTTTGTCACAGATGTTGTCCATCGGATAGATATCCTAAAGACAAAGGTCAACACATTGATTGACAATTTTAATAAATATGTAAATAACTCATACTAAGTGTTTTTCACTTTTATCATGTTGTTTACAAAATTTTATCATATTTTGTACTTTATTTTTATCATATGTAATGAACAATATTATTTAATATATCTACAGTTTTTGAATTTCAATTCTCAATCTTTTTTTATGTTAGTTGATACAACTTTAATATTAAATCACACCACTTCAATTCTCAATTTTTTTTAATTTGAAATATCCAACTTTAATATTAAATTAATTAACGTTCAAACGTGAATCACTAACGTTCGAACGTTGGGGCCAAACATTTCCACGTTCGCACGAAATAGCCTCAACTTTCAAATGTCTGGGGCACATTCTAACGTGAATATGTATACATTCGAACGTAATGCAATTTCTCGGCTGCCTTCAGTGATAGTTTCCACAAACCGTCACAAAAAATAATTTTTTGTGATGGTTTGGACACTGTAACAATTTCCAAATCGTCACAAAAACTCATTTGTGTTGTAGTGAAACAAGCGAGGCCTTAAATGTTTCACCGGCCCTAAGCTACAGCCAAACTATGAAAAAAGAGAACGATAAAAGATCATTGCTCATCTCTCACATGGGAAGTGATAATTAAAATATCTAAGGAGGTGTTTGATAAGTTGAAGAAACATATACAAAGCATAAAGTTTCAAATAAAAATTTATGTTTTCTTGTAATTCAATTATAAGAACTACCACCATGTTTACAAAGAATTTGTTTTAGAATAAAGAAAGATTTATAATCTATAGTATGACATTATGTTACATAATTTTGTGAGGCAATTTTTTGCGAATCTCTTTGTGACTAATTATTTTCTTTTAATTATTAATTAATCAATGAGTGCTAATATAGAAAGTAGATTCTTTTTCCATATATTGAAACAACCTAAAGCAAATGATAATTATGTTTTTACATTGATTATTTGGAAAATGCACGTAAGAGCATGCACACTGAGAAAAATAGGTTAATACGACATGAACCCGAATGACACGTACTTGAATTACTCATTTGGTATTCGAGTTAGGTTAGGGTCGGCTCTTTCATGACATGAACCCAAATAACCTAACACAAATCCAAATGACACAACCCGAGTTGTCACTCATGGCACCGCTGGTAGGGTGGTTAATTAATTTTCCAAAACATTAATTGACTTCTTGTGGTGGAGAGTTAATTAGCTTGTGTGGTTAAATAACTAGTGGAGAGTTATTTAACTGATTATAACTTCCCCACCCACGTAGACATTACATGGGTCATAAGCCAAGTACCCATTTACTAATATCTCCCACTTGTCAACAATGGGTCATGCCCATTAACATTCTCATCCTAATCTCTCAACCCATTATCCCTCATATAGAAAATGAAGCGTGTGACCTGACAATAAGGTAAAAGGTACGAGTACTATATTAAGTCCCTATCTTACTAACATAATACATCATTCATAGTATCTCGTGCTTACCTTAAACTATTTGATATCACTAGGTCAAAAGTCTTTATAACTTAATGCAATTCTTGGCCTCATATTATATAACATGCACGTGATTATATCAAGGCAAAATAACATAATCACTCAGGTTATAAGTCATACAATACAAATTAAGATTCCATACAATCTTTCTAAGATACATGTCAATTCAAGTAGATTTGCCCACTTTCCCAGATATGTTTCATAAGACCGTATCATTCGTAGTCCTGAGATAATATGCTAAAGTAGCAACATCAAGTTTTTATCTTATGACATAGGTCCAAGTTTAAGACATAGGAAAAAAACATCTATTGATCAATTAGGGCTCACATAATGATGGAGTAGAGATCCATCCCATAACTCGTTTGTATGGTCGGCTATAGCATATACAATATAAAATTTATGTTACAGCAAAACTTCCACTCAATTAGAGTTGTCACATTCAAACATCGTAAGAATATTAGTCTAGTCAACATAAAGGTGCCCTAACTTGAGTTTCTTACCATAGTCACTCATTTAGCACATGCATAATATCTAATATTCCACTTTAATCAAGTTTCATAAAATTGTGCAAATACTTCATATGCAACTCTTGTAAGTGTCATATGCACCAAGCTAAGGCGACATTTTTTTAAATTTATCTTAAATGCCCCCTAAATCATCAAGATGTTTACTTGCCTGATTTTCAAGTGCCAAGGTAATCACTTTATCTAATCTTGCTCACTATTATGGCGATACTTCCACTCAATTGGAGTTGTCACACTCAAACATCATAGGAATCTTAGTCTAGTCACCATAAAAGCACCCTAGCTTAAGTTTCTTACCACAATCACTCATTAAGTGCGTGCCTAATATCTCATATTCCACTTCAATAAAACTTCATAAAGTTGTGAAAATATTTCATCTGCAACTCTTGTAAGCATCATCTGAGTCAAGCTAAGGCGATATTTTTTAAATTTATCTTAAATTCTCCCAAAGTATCAAGATATTTATTTGCTATCTTTTTAAGCACCAGGGTAATCACTTTGTCTAATATTGCTCAATATTCAAGCGCCAAAGTGATCATTCATGTGAGTGAACTGATCTTAGCCTGTGACATCTTTAGAATATGTGTTTTTTATTTAGTATTTATTAACTCATTATATGAGATAAAAATAAAAATATTACAAATGCAATAGATACTAACAGTGTCAAATATACAAGTCAATAAGGTATTATCAATACAATATATATCAAATCTAATGAAGTCCCAAACTCCTAACTTGAGTTTGAAAAATATTTCTACTAGTAGCATTATTAAGAAGATCGACTACCATCTTGCTAGTAGAGATATGATCATTTATAAAGCCTCACCTCACGCAACAACATACTGAATATAGTGAGACCTGATATCTACGTGCTTGGTAACTATGATATTTGGGATCCTTGGCATATGTAAAACCTATCATATTGTTGCTGTATATTTTATTGGTTTCATCTACAAGAGTTGTATCCTTTGGACATTGAGTCTCTTGTACAGCTGTTGAACAAACAATATACTCTGACTCCATCATGGATAAATCAGTACATGATTGTTTCTTGCTACACGTACTAAACATAAATGTGTAACTCATTATAGACTTACAGTCATCTTTATCATTGCAATCAACATTGTTATAATCCCTTCAATTTCATGTCTCCACCATGATAGCAAAGAATGAGATATGTTGTCCCATGAATTAGAAAATCCTCTCAACTACTTGCCAGTGAACAAGTCTTGAGTTACTATGATAACGACTAATCAATCCAACTACAAAGCAAATGTTAGGTTGTGTACACACCATAGCGTACATTAGACTTCCAATTACATCTGCATAAGGAGTTCTAATTATCTCTTTTTATTTCTTCATCACTCTTAAGGCAATGTTCTATGCTTAATGTATAAATTTCTCAATTGGAGTGTCTATGGTTTTAGAGTTGTGCATATGAAGCCGTTCTAGAATCTTCTTACTATAAGTCTCGAGGCAAACCAAAACGTTTCCTAGATTGATCCATTTTAATTTTAACTTCATGCACATAATTTACTTCATCCATGCCCTTCATCTCAAAAGTATAGGACTACACTCTTGTAGCAACAATTATCTCTATAGCATTTCCAGCTAAAAAATGTCATCCACGTACAAAGATAACGTCAAAAAGCTCTTCCCTACATGTTTGATATACACACAATGGTCTTCTTTTAGCATTTTAAAACCAATTGAAGTAATGGACTCATGAGATCTAAAGCGCCATTTGTCTAGAGATTGTTTAGGACAAAAAATTGAACGTTTTAACTGACATACTTTGCACTATTGTCTGTCAACCTCAAAGCCAACAGGTTGATCCATATAGATCTTCTTGTTTATTTCTCTATTGATAAATGCAATTTTCACATCCATTTGAAAAAGTCTCAAACCTAAATGTGCAACTATAGCTAGAATGAGGTGAAGACAAGCAAATCTAACTACAACAGAGAATGTTTCTTCATAATCTACACCCTCTATTTGATTATAACCCTTTGTCACATGACAAGCCTTGTACTTGTCAATTAATCCATTTGTCTGATGCTTAATTTTTAAAACTCATATGTTTCTAATAGATTTGCGCTTAGGCAGAAGATCAACTAACTTCAAAACTTAGTTCCTTGCCATAGAATTCATCTAAACTTTCATAGATTTCAGCCATTTAGTTCACTTATATATATATATGAGACTATTGTGAGTCACTTCTTAGTGGTACACTTTTACTATGAGGCAAGTTTCTCCCACTATCTTTTGCAATTCTAAAATGTGATAATTCTCTACTCTCGCCAAAAGATGGTGTTACTCCAAGTTCTTGCAACTTAAAAAGTTCAAGAAGTTTATTTTGTTCACCAATATTCAAAAAGTTATACTCAATAAATGTGACATTACGCGACTCTATTTCCGTCCTTCTCTATTAGGATGTTCACCATATATTATATAAACCTTTGAGCTATCTGAAAATCTTATGAAGGTATGCTTATTTGTTCTAGGATCAAGTTTGACATATTTATGGGAAGTGGTGTAAACATAACCCACATATTTTCCAAATTTGATTTTGCGTCATTCCATAAATCGTATCATAGTGGTAACTTGCTACTGCTCATCAATGAGATTATTGCTAGCAGCCTTAGATCACGAATCAATGTAGACATAGACCTCAAATGCTCAATCATGGTATGTTAATGGTAGATAACATACTGCTCAAACATAAAAGTAAGAACATGGAGCCTAATAGATGATGTCTACACACAAGAAATATTCATTTGGTTCCACATATCACTGGTTATTGAGAGTGACTGTTTGTTCTTGGTGGATGAAGTAAACAAAGAGACTGATTCTAATGCTTCCATTAGATCAGTGGTTGCGGAAATCAAAAGCCTAATGCTCAGACTCTCTCATTGTTCACTCCAGCATAGTAACAGATTCATAAATGAGGCAGCTCATCGATTGGCTAGACATGCATGGTCCATTGAAGATATGAATATATGGTGGAATAGTGTTCCTCCTTTCATTGAGAATGTAATTTTCATTGATCAACACTATTGTACACCTTTTTAAGGTTTTATACCTAGATGAAATGAAGCTATTTTCACTATCAAAAAAAAAAAAAAAGAATGCGACATTATCGATATACTTATAAGTTACACCTTTCCAGCTTACTCTTTTGATGTCTTCGAATTTATAATTTTGTTTTAAGTCCATACTGTTGAGATTGTTTACCCGAGTACGGATCTGAGTACCCAACTATACCCAAACTTAGACCTGAGTGTGGAATGCGGCCTGGATACCCAATCGGTCAACCTGGGTCATAACCCAACCCAGTACCCAAAATAATCCAGGTTTTTTGAAACCCGGAATCCAAGTGGACCAAATTTTGGAAAAAGAAAATCCACTTTTTTTTTTTTTTATGTTTATCTTTGTTTTTTAAATTCAGGTACTAGGTTGTACTTGGTATGCACAACTTAATTTTTTTAAAATTAAATCTGGGTTGCGGGTACCAAGTTTTAGTACCCACCCCCAGATATGGGCGGGTGGATAATTCGGTTACCCACCCGGGTTTTATTCGGGTCGATAATCGCCTACGGAATCCTATTCTTAGAGTTTTTGGATTTATCTATCTACATGAAACAAAACTTCACCAAATTTAAGGGACATACTTAGGAAATTATAGGGAATGATTCATGTAGTGAATTTCATTCTAAACATGTCATAACATATCCTTTAATGAAAATTCTGAAACTCAAACTAACATGGCATGTTATTAATCTCCCTTTTAAATTCATTTCGAAACATCAAACGTTCAAAAGAGTGAAAACAACCAACCTGCCTCTAATACCAATGTTAGATATTCAAATTACTTCAAGCATAATTCTCCCAAATCTGGATCTTTGCTTATCCTATAATCTAAGTCAAATTGTTATGATTGCATCTCTACGTCAGTTAAGAGGCTATTAGAGTTTGCCAAATAATTCCAAACTTTAAGATTGATAGCCTTAGATGATTGCTTTAGGAAATTGTAGAGAGAGTGTAGAGGCATTTTGTTTGTACATTCACTACCTTTCATTTGATTAATGTACGTAAGAATCTCTTTTAAGAGTCTCCTAATAGGGTGGTTAATCAACTTCAAAAATTAATTAGCTGCTTGTGACAGAGGGTTAATTAACTGGTGCAGTCAAATGATTGGTGGAGAGCAATTTAATTGATAGCAACTTTCTCACCTATGTAGACACTACCAAGTGGGAAATGTGATACGCATTTACTATCCACATATATATATATATATATATATATATATATATATATATATATATATATAAGTACCATCACGGTCGAATGCATGTGGTTGATTCAGAGGTTCAAAACCTTATGCGCCCCTTGACTCATGGGTTGAACAATTTGACAATTTTTCAAATATATGGTCCAATTTTATGTTTTCTTTGCAGCCAAAAGAAAAGAACACGTTAACTCATGTCTACTCAAGAGAAAAAGAGTAATACTACGTAGAATCATATGCTATACATATTTCATGTTGTACATTTCAATAAAAGTGGTATCCATTATAAGAAATAGATATTTTCAATATGGGTTATAGATATATCTCACTTTCTTTTTAAAAAGATAATACAAAACTTACACATCCTAACTTTATCAAAAACTGTACGTGCAGTCATTTTTACATATTTCTTTACGTACTCCACTAATATGATTAATTATGTTATTTTTTTAATATAAAATAATTATTTTGACCAATCATATTAATGGAGTGTATAAAGAGTATGTAAAAATAATTGTATGTAACATAACTCTAAATTCATACAAATTATTTAAAAAAAAAATAAGAAGATAATTAAAATAAACAGATAAGGAGGATGAGAGATAGGAATATGAAAGATTGGACCGAATTGAAGACTGGCACATGGGAATGCCTTGTTCAAAAGGTCAAGTATCATTAAAGTGAAGTCAAGCTTTCCTGAATATTTATTTCACATGAAAATTTCCATAACCAATAAAACAAAAACTCATGTGAACACTCGACCACTCATGATTCCCCCCTCCCTCTCCATGTAATAAAATTCTCGGGCCAGCAACGATATGGAAGGACTGCTGTACGTAGCATGTATGTGTCGGCTACGAGCCTTCCCCTCTATTGCAATTTGCATCTCTCCTGCCTAGCTTCTGCTGCCAACTGGAAAAATGACATTTTTTTGGTCCCCACTTTCTTCTCTCTGCTCCCCATCATTTTCTGAACTTAGAAATTATCCATATTGCTTAATAAATATTAATAAATAATTCTATTTTACAGTCTAAAATAATTAAAATAAAAAGTAAATAATAATATAGAAGTGAAAAATAAATTTAATTCAGAAAAAATCTGTATGTCCTGGCACGAATTACACAAACACGTTAACATTTTGTTATTATATACATATATGTATTTAAAAACAAATTATTTAATTTTCTTTTGGTTTGAAATGATGCATGGATGTCGTTAATCGTCGGTGGGTGGGGTTAATCGCGGAGAATATCAGATTTCTCAAACACATGCAGTGCATTGATAGGGGTAGTGGCGCACATCATGTGCCAATCATGGTGACTGAAAAAAAAAAAAATAGAAAGCAGAAAATTATTATTATTTGGGTGAGTGGGATATATATGAAATTTATTCAGAATTTTCTTTATTATTTTTTCTCAGTACGTCGTGGGCTAGCTCTTGCTTAGGTCTTCAGTGCTTGTAAATTCTATACATGAGTGCACGCTAATTCTATGTACTCTTGAATGGGGAAATAAAATGGTTAAAATGGATCTCATTTAGATAATGAGACAAGATAAAACGATTTTATAAGATAAAAATTGAAAATTGAATAAAATATTAATAAAATATTAATTTTTAATATTATTATTATTTTAAAATTTTAAAAAGCAGAATTGTTTATTATATTTTTTGTGAAAATTTGATAAAATTTTAATAATGAGATGAGATGAGATAAAACCGTTTCTATATCGAAATGGAACCTAATTAGAGAGAGGATTTTTTATTTTTTTTTATCAAAGTTTTAAGTTGTTATTTGAATTTCAGAATATAGAAAAGATAAACATATCTATCATCAGTTAGATTCTAGAACATTTCTTTTTAGACTTCATTAATTAAATGTTTTATAAATATTATAATAATTATGACCGGTTTAAGGATGTTTAAAAAATACTTAAAAAAAACTCATTTGCATTAGTGTGCATATTTGGAGTGCACATTTGGTCTGCACCTTAACATTGTCCCTAACATAAATATATCCAGTCTTAATAGTCACGTAATCCGAGTCAAGTTCTTAAATTAGTTAACAAGATTAGGCTACGTATTATAAGAATAGAGGGATTTGATTTTTTCGAGGGATAAACTTGGGATTATACCATTTTCCTATTCCAACTTGACTTTGTAACTTTGTTCTTAAGCTTGATAAGTTTAATTCGAATTTAGAAATAAATAAATAAATATATATTTTCACCATTCTTCATGATGAAGCAAGCAAGCAAGATAGGTGTGTATTGATTATATTATTGATAATAGTTTATTAATGCCAAAAAATAAATATAAGAAATGAGTCACGTTTCATTACTTTAATGAGAATATTATTAATTTTATGATCAACAGCAAACATTAATATCTTGAGTTCTTTGAAAAACCTAACATATAACCATGTATACACACACACACATAATTAACTATGTATATTTATATATGTCATCATCTTATAAAAACCTAATTTTAAGATCGGTTAGAGTGATTAGGACCAATTGAAAGGTTTAATGCTTTCTTTATAGAATGAAGGAGACATTGACCAGCTAGAGCATCCGCATCCGCATCCGCATCCCTAAAACTAATCCTTAGCCAAATTATAGGCAAAAAATATGAAAAGTGAAGAAAACTCATCTACATTGGTGCCTAAATTAAGTTTTGATTTTAGGATGTGTACTAACTCATTCTTTTAATTTTTTTATTCCAAACTTATATTTTAATAGAATATAAAGGAAAGTGAGAGAAAATAATAATAAAGAAAGAATAAAAAAATATTATTTTAATATGATAGAGAAATGATAAGGAATGAAATATAGAAGATTTTTGAAAGATAAGTATAATTTAGTAGAAAATTATAAGAAGTGTGTCTAGCCAAATTTTAGGAAATATTATTGGGAACCGGATGAGAATACTCTAAGATGAATCATTTTTATTTTCAATACCAATAACCAATTTTAGTCAAGGCACTGTAAATAAGATATTGAATTTGAGAGTTGGAGAATAATTAACTGAGATCCTCTTAATTATTTTATTAAATTAAATAATCATTTTAGGGAGAATGAGTAATGGTAGATAAAAATTCAGGGTGTGCAAGTCTTGTTATAATTATTATTTTTGAACTAAAGCTCACCATTAAAAAAAAAAAACAAGTTTTTTCTTTTTTAGAAGGTAGAATACACTTCATTTATTCATAACTGGACATTATAATTTTGACCTGAGACATACAAAATACAAGCCAACTATTGCTTTTAAGGCTCCTCAATACACAAATTTTTTTGTGATTGACATGGTCTAGTCCATTGCTGTGACTCTCTACAGACAAACCGTCTGAAAAAAATATTGTTTTAAAACAGATTTAAAAAACCTTATATTTTGTCCTAAGATAGAATTAAACAACTCCACACTCTGTCTAAGACGACTTAGATAACACACTTTATCGACAAAATCTAAGAGATTATGTGTTTTTTTTTTAACCTAAAATAAAGGAAATAAAAGAAAATGTAAAAGATACATAGAAAAATAGTGAAATATAGCTTGAAAAGTTGTAGATCCGTATTTTCAACCTTAGAGGAAATAAAAAATGTAAACACCGAGACTGTGGTGGCACGTGAGGGACACACATTACCATGGAAGTACAGCGGAACGCCAGGTCTGAATAAATCGATAGCTCTGGTCTCGAAAAAGCCACGCGTGGTGGCGATTGAGCTCCCCTTGTGACATCTGCGCACACTTTGGAACACGCGTGTCACACGCCCCTCTGTTTGTCGAGATTTTTCATCCGTCTAAAAGATTGGCGTCTTGGGAATCTTGTAATGAGGCGCGTGATAGTCACTTAGTTATAGAAAACAACATATATGCATTTCGCCTTACTGTAAATGAAAAATAAAATAAAATTAAAAAAAAATAGAGAGAAGAAGGAGGAGGTATGCGGGAGGAAGGAAAGAGCCAAAACTTCAGCCCCATCTCTTATTTGAGTTTCTTTGAAGGGGATGTGGCTATAGAGAGAAAGGAGAGAGAGCGAGAATGGGTCAGTTACTCCTCTCTTTCCCTCGTAAGTTTTTTTAATCACGTATTGCTTAGAAAAAAAAATAAAAAAGGTCATATTCACCATATTTTTAACCATAATCCAGACGTCGTCTTCTAATGCCTTACTAAATTATTGAAAAGTTATTTATCATCTTTTACTTATCTTTTAATCATTTAATGTTACGTAAGGAATGGCGATTGAGCGGAGGATAAATGACATTTTTTCTTTTTCAAAAGGTTTTCACTTTTGGATTTGCACATGTAATTTTTCATTAGTAGGGAATCAATCAATGGTAAAAATTAAAAAGCTTTAAAATAAAATAAATTAGATTTTTTTAAAAAAATCTATATATTATATTTCATTATAAACTTTTGAATTTTTCTATAAAAATAAAAATATTTTAAAAATAATAAAAACACCACATTTTATCGTAGAATGGGAAGGTAGTAATTAGCATTACTAAAATTCTAGATGGAAATAGCCCACGCCAATATAAAAGCCAAGAAGCTTGATTGAGATCAGCACCGACCGGCAACAGGGTTGGTAAGCTGCTCTACGGGATGAATGAACACGTGCAGCCAACACGGAGTAACTTTGAACTGAACAAAACAAACAAGCAAACACCGTACGCGTACGCCAACGCAACAACATAGACACCAGCAAAATAAGCTAAGATTTTTGCATAATTTATTGTTAGAGAACTAAAAAATATTAAAATGCCGTGTCGGTAACAAAGGTACCAGCAAACTGGTTATATAGATAGATGATTTCTCGACAATGCAGACTCATGTACGCGTGAATTGATTGTTAATTTTTGACAGTACTCTTTGACCTTTAACCAAACAAACAAACAAACGGCGAACCGCCACTTGCCCACGTGGGTTTTTCTATGCTTTAATTGTTTTCCAAAATTATCTCGTACGATTTGATTCTCTCCATTTTTGGATTTGCTCAATGGAGTAGTTTGGATTATATTTAGTACAAGAAGTTATTGAACTTATTTGGTTTACAAAATAGATAGATGACTAATGAGGGCTGATCATAATCAGTCACATCAGTTTATTTAGTTAATTAAATAGAAACATTATATTCATCATCTTCACACATTATATATTATAAATTTTTTTTATCAAATATGTAGTATATAGATGATTAGTAAAAAAATTTAATTAGTTTAAGAAGAATTAAATTAAAAAATTAAAAAAATATAATGTGCAATGTGTGATGTCTGGAGATAATGAGTAGCAAAACTTAATCAAATATATATAACAATGATATAGGGAAAGTAAAATGCTTTGTGTCCCTAGAATGGATCCCAATTTTTAAATTAATGATTAAGTAAATATTTTTTAATGATATTGTGATTTTTTTAAAATATTTAAGAAAATTAAAAAAATGCATGAAAAAATGCCAAAAAAGAAAAAAAAAAAGAGAAAATAGCCTTGTTGGTGGCTTTTCTGTGCTACAACCTCGAGCAGTGTCCATGTGTAAAATGCTAGGATGCATACAAAATATGCACACGAGTACAAAAAAAAAAAAAATACAAATGGTTTATTTTTTTTTAAATATTTTTAAACATCTTTAACGATTAAGAAAAAAGAATTAAAATATATAAATAGACACATTTAGTAAACATATTTGAAAGATATACAAGCATTTTTTATGATATAAATATATATATTGTTTTGTTTATGTATTATACATAAATAATATATCATTTTTTGTCTTTGTTATCTCAAATTTGTGAAAAGAATGATGCCTCCTCCCCCACTCTCTCCTAAAAAACTAAAGTTCTATATTTGATTTTTGTCGGAGGGGACTCCTCCATTTTCTTTTATTCTTTCTCAATTCACTCACTTTGTCTATCAAGATTTCTTTTACTTTCTTCAAGATTGAAAAAGACATTTCTACAGCTTTCTAACAAACTCTCGAGAGACGTGTGTGGCACAAGTAGATTTACAGGTCAAAAATCGTTCGGAGGAAAGTGGTGGTTTTGTGAAAATTACCGTGAGTGGTTCTCACGCACCACCCATATCTGTGTGTGGTCCTTACACGCCATCCCTTTCGGCAGCTTTTCTCGACACACATCCCAGATCAACGGACTTGCCTACATCAGACATTTCAGATCTGACATTTGTCGCTGAAAAAAGATAAGTGTGTTGCCTTCATGGACCGTCACAGGTTCCAGAGTGTACTGGAGTTGGTTCAAATTATAATTCGTCTTATCCTTTTTGGTTTCTTTATTATTAATTAAAATAAAATAAAAAGTCCGTCTCTTAGACGTTTGTCTATAGATGTTAAGTCTTTATTTAGATAGAGAGTGTTGTCTCTTGGATGTTTATCTGTCGAGAGTATAAGCAATAGCACAGACCAAACCAGTCACAAAAGAAATAGTGTACTGGTGAAGTTTCAAATGCATTATTTTTGTTTATGATATTATATTTGATATGAGGACATTTCAGAATATATTCGGTCATGAATGTAAGTTTTTCCAATGAAAGAATGATGACAGTTTCTCTTTAAAAAAAATTGTGAAAAGAACTGTTTAATTCATTATCTAAGTTAATTCTTTTAAGTGAATAAATTTATTCAAATGATGTTCGAGTTGGTTCGTATAATGATAAGCAAATCTTATATGTTAGATATTTTAGGTCTCGTTTGATTATAAAGATGATATGAGATGAAATAAAAATTAAATAAAAATATTGTTAGAATATAATTTTTTAATATTAATTTTATTTTAAGATTTAAAAAAGTTGATTTATTTATTATATTTTGTGTGTGAGCTTGAAAAGATTGTTATGATTAAATAAGATGAGATGAGATAGTTTATGTAACAAATTAAGTTAATTTTTTCTTGGAAAATAAAAGCTTGTCCTCTGTTTCTCTAGGAGTGATTATAATTGCATTCAATTTAGAGTTATATTCTATAGTCTATATTACACTTTCATCTCATTCTTATCGATTTTTATTTTTAGAAGGATAAAAGTGAATTTCCTGCTATTTATTGGGTCATTGGTTTGATTGTTTTGAAGAATCTCAGTCGCAATTAATAAATTTATAATGAGCCATGCTATGCATCAGCCCCTGTTTACGGGCTGATGCATAGCACACTTGATGTGTCTTCATATGAATGGTTTGGATGTAAATGATTTAGATGATGTGAGTGGTTTAGATGATGACACATAAGGTGTGTTGTGGCTACTCCTGAATAGTAGGCTGATGTAAAGAATTTTCCATTTATAATAATATACAGAAGTGATTGACACATTCTAATTATGAAGACGGATGAGAGCAACGGGCAACGCCGCAACGGACCTACAAATGGAGGAGGGTATTTATGGTACATACAAGTAACAATATATTGAATTAAATTATTTAATTATGAATGCCAAAAAATATATATATATATATATATATATATTTATATATTTATATATTTATATATTTATATATATTTATATATTTATATATTTATATATTTATATATTTATATATTTATATATATTTATATATTTATATATTTATATATTTATATATATATATATTTATATATGAGCTAGCGAGCCACTTTCCATCCGTAATTAGTACAAAGAGTTGAACGAAAAATTCAAAAAAAAAGAAAAGGAAAAGAAATGAAAAAAGAAAGTGGTCTCCAACCAACACCAACTCCCTGTTCTTCTTCTTTATATTTAAATCTTTCAACATCCTTCACAACTTCAGGGCTCAACGCCTCAACCTCAATCCAGGCTCCTGCTCTCTCAAACACAGACTAACCCACGCAGATACATAACACTTTTGAGCGCCATTTCTTTCTCTCTTCTGATCTAACTCGTTTCCGACACGAGAAATTAGACAGCAAAAAAGCGAAGAAAGAAAGAAGGAAAGAAGGAAGCTATGCTAAGCAAAATGGCTTCTTCTCCGCCAGACACGAGCAAGACCATAAAGATAGAGCGCTATAACAGCTACCTCCGCAGAGTTAACAGCACAAAGCTCCTAATTAATGCCTCCTCCAAGGTCTTGTTCCGCGCCACTCTTCTCATCTCCCTCGCCCTCATCTTTTACTTCGTCCTCCACTACCCACCGCTTTCCGATGCCCCCAGCTCCTACCATCTCCACACTACCCGCCGCAACTTCCTCTCCTCCGCTCTCTACGGTCCCAGCGCCGGCGGCCCCTCCTGGGAGAAGCAAGTCCGCCACTCCTCCACCCCCCGCCGCCCCAACGGCATGTCCGTCCTCGTCACCGGCGCTGCTGGCTTTGTTGGTTCCCACTGCTCCCTCGCCTTGAAGAAACGCGGCGACGGCGTCCTCGGCCTCGACAACTTCAACGACTACTATGACCCGTCGCTGAAGCAAGCGAGGCAGGCGCTTTTACTCAAAAACCAAGTCTTCATTGTGGAAGGAGATTTGAACGATGCCCCATTGCTCAGTAAGTTATTCGACGTCGTTCCCTTTACGCACATCCTCCACCTCGCCGCCCAGGCAGGGGTTCGCTACGCCATGCAGAATCCACAATCCTACGTGAACTCGAACATTGCCGGGTTTGTGAATCTCTTGGAAGTTGCCAAGGCTGTGAATCCTCAACCGGCAATCGTTTGGGCGTCGTCCAGCTCCGTCTACGGCCTCAACACCGAGAACCCATTCTCCGAATCTCACCGGACCGACCAGCCCGCCAGTCTCTACGCCGCAACAAAGAAGGCCGGCGAAGAAATCGCCCACACCTATAACCATATCTACGGGCTCTCCCTCACTGGCTTAAGGTTCTTCACGGTGTACGGACCTTGGGGTAGACCAGACATGGCCTATTTCTTCTTCACCAAGGACATCTTACAGGGTAAGGCCATTGACGTGTACAAAACACAGGACGGCAAGGAGGTGGCGCGTGACTTCACGTACATCGACGACATCGTGAAAGGGTGCGTTGGGGCCTTGGACACGGCGGAGAAGAGCACCGGGAGCGGCGGAAAGAAGCGGGGACCGGCGCAGCTGAGGATCTACAATCTAGGAAACACGTCACCGGTGCCGGTGGGGAAGTTGGTGTCCATATTGGAAGGGTTGCTGAGCACCAAAGCCAAGAAACACGTGATCAAGATGCCGAGGAATGGGGACGTGCCTTACACGCATGCCAATGTGAGCTTGGCTTTCAGGGACTTCGGGTACAAGCCCACCACGGATTTGTCCACCGGATTGAGAAAGTTCGTCAAGTGGTACGTGAATTACTATGGGATTCAATCGAAAGTAAGAAAGGAAACCAGAACCCGCGGCAATAATGATCATCCCGAAGAATCCGATTGACGATGATGATGAAGATCATATTCGAAATCAATCACTCTGGGTCACGTTAGTTTCTTCTTTGAATTAAAACTTGTGTTCTTTCTTTTTCGATTTACATATTTTGGTGAAGTTATTGTCGTGGTCCTTGAAAGTATTGGATCAAGATGTTTAAGCTGTACAATATAGATATAAATTTGTTATAGAAAAAGATGAAGCAGCACAGAGAACGAAGCTGTGGGAGGAAATGTAGATCTGTGAACTGGGGGTGGGGGAGGGAGCTGCGCTGTGCTTTGCTGTGCTGTGCTGTGCTGTGCTGTAATAATTTGTCGGTGAGGTCTGCTAAAATTAAGATTGCAGATGTTAGCCGTTGAATTGATGTAAAAGAAAGGAGGAGAGAGAGAAAGAAATTTGTGACAGAACACAACAATAATCTTAATGATGACATCAAGAATCATCCACGCCTTTTTATTAGTTTTTGTTTATTTGTGCGTTCAATTATTTATTATCTTTTGGCCTTTTTTTTGAACTTTTTGTTTGGTCATAATTTCTTTCGGCTTTTGAAGATTGCTTCGGTGGATGAAAGGGGGGGTTGGTTGGTGGTAGGGTTGTCTCTTGTGACATGAGATTCTCATTCTCCCCCCCCCTTTTTTTTTAACAAAAGCTTTTTATCATATGATACAGATAAGTATAGTACAGGTTTAAACGTGTATTCGTTTTTTAAAAAGTGGGCAAATTTAATACCCCAAAAAGTTACACTTTTTGACGGTGAGCTTGGTTATTTTTTAAACGGGATGCGGGAGATTTATATACTCAATTTGTAAACTCTATAATATTAAATATTACTCATATACATTATAGATTTTAATATTAAATAGAGTAAGTTTTATATTTTGTGTTTATATCTCTCTCTAATCATTAATAATGTTTAAATTCAGAGACGAGATGAGATGATTTTAGATGAAAGTTGAAAAAAATATTATTTTTTAATATTATTATTATTTTAAAATTAAAAAAAATTAAATTAGAATTTAAAAAAATTAAATTAGAATTTAAAAAAATTAAAATTATTTTTATTATATTTTATATAAAAATTTAAAAAAATTATAATAATAAAATAAGATAAGATAAAATATTTTTTAAATAACTGAAAGAAATTTTAATGAAACTTTTGCGGCCTTTGAAAACCCTTTATCCAATAAATTGTTGCCAGAGAGAAAAAGAAACCTCACCCAAAAGAAAAAGTAAAAGTGCAATAGGGTGACGGAAGTTTCTACACGCGAGATAAGAGGTGGAAATAAAAAATGTGAATAATTCATGGACCACTTTTACGCGTAAAAAAATAGTCATGAACATGTAGGATTCCTTTGATTATGTGATGTTTGTGAAACTTTTTACTGAATTTGACAACTGTTATGTCTCCCATTCCTGTGGCACCATCACCCGTTGCTTTTGTTTGTACTATTTTGTTCTATGCGGAACCAACTGACTCGATCTATTTTTTTAACACCCAAAAAATAAAATTAGAAATACGTCAAAAAGAAATAAAATCACTTATACTTATAGGAAGAGAATACGTCAAAAAGTAAATGAAATCTTAGCAAACATCCAGTGAAACATAACAAATCAAAACAAAAGAATGGGTCAAATAAATGGCCCGGACCATAGTTGGTCACTGTGGCTATTGTTTGCAACATTTATTACGAGAAACTCTAACAATAGAAAGATATGGATGAGCCCGCCGTTTGGATTGAGAAATTATTTTATTTTATTTTATCTTGTCTCATATTATTATAATAAATTTTTAAAATTTTTATATAAAATATAATTTAATTTTTTTAAATTTTAAAATAATAATAATATTAAAAAATAATATTATAATAATATTTTATTCAAATTTTAATTTTTATCTTAAATAATCTCATTTCATCTTACTTTTCAAACATGGGCTAATTTATTTGGGACAATGGTTGAAGATCTCAAAGTTGCAACCTTTGAATTCTTCGTTAAGTTAGACAAAACTCACTTCCTAGTTATAAAAAATTACTAGCATACATGTGGTGAACAGTAACTGATCAAACCGGCTAATAGATGGCAGAAGCGACTGAGAGAGATGGAGAATTGATCAGTTAGTAGTACAAAAAAGTAGAACCTATATAAATCGGTTCGGTTCCCGGTCTGCACAGGATTTTAAACTAGTGAACCGAATGATTATATATATATATATATATATATATATATTGTACTTATATAGAACGGTGTCTTTTTTACTTAAGTAAGGTAAACCACATTGTTTCGTTAAAACAATTACGAAAAAATGAATTAAAACGATGATGTTTAACTTGATAAGCGAAATAATGTTGTTTTGGTTAAGGCTGAAGCACAAACCTCCCTCTTCTCCCTTATTTGACGATCGAAACTCTCTCTCTCTCTCTCTCTAGAGTGTCTCTGCTCGGTTTGACGTTCTACCTATGGCCTATGAATTGGATTCTTTCAATTCGATAGTCCATCTACTTGCTCCTCGCGTCCTTCTCAGGGTGATGGAAGTCTCACTGGTGCTCAGGTATTTACAATCGTGTTGGGTGGATGAATTAAGGGCTACGTCAGAGTAACACCAAGATCCGACTGGTTGGAAGATGAAAATCAAGACTAACTTAACCTAGCATTTAATTCTTAAAAATTAGGATAATAAAGCATAAGCTTCACTTTTATTGAAAATATCATAATCCTCAATTACAATGCAAAACCGAAATAAATAGTAATAGGGTTCAGCTAGCCCTCCCCCAATTATTCCCTCCAACGACTTATTTTGAAATCACAATCCCAAAACAAATCAAACTTCTAAAATTAAGGAAATAATCCCAACAACTCCAAAAATAAAAGAAACAAATTAACTAAATAACAAATAGATAAACTTCCTAATTTGAAGAAGAACAACTTGTCACTAATCCCCTAAAATCAAAGAATTTGCCTTATCGCCTAATTTCACAGGATTTGCCTCATCACCTAAATTCATAGGATTCACCAACAACCCGATTAGCCCTTCAGGTGGTGAGCAGTTGGTCCTCGGTCGTCTTGCCTTGCGCGCCCAAAGCCTCCCTCCTCGCCTCCTCCTAATTAGCCCTCTAGGTGGTGAGTGGTTGGTCCTTCTTGCATCTCCATCACAACGTCCCCGTTGGCCCATGCTCGTCCCAGTCCCTATTACCAACAAGTTAGTTTATTAAAATATTCTAGTTGCCACTTTATCCATATTTTTCCTATTATATGGTATCTAGCTTGTTTATTTATCTATGTATAGGCATTACGGATTTTCGAAGCGAACGTTAAACCTTTAAACCTTTTGGATTGGGGGTGAAAAGTAACATATAGCAGATTTCTCATTGTGAGTGATCTACACATTTAGTTTGGTGTAATTTCTTGCATGAAAGAAATTAAAAAAAAAAATAAGAATGCTGTTAATTAGATACTATGTTTTAATTGCTGTTGTGATATTTGGGGCATGTGTTTTGTTTTGTTTATGTGTTTTGTAGTTTTTTTTCTTTCACATGTTAGATAATTTTTTTGTCAACTCCAATTTTTGTTGACTCGGACAAACTGACCAAAAACATAATAGATGTGTAAGGGAATCAAGACCAAAGACCCAGTTCAGGACAAATAGTTCATACCCGACCCATAGGAAGCGTCCTCTGCATGCAACCTGCAAGAGGGAGGGTGCTGCAGGAGATGAAACTCATCGATCTGAAGGTCCCTCGACTAATGTCCAGCTTTTAAGTGCCCACCCGCATAGTAGGTGTAATGTACAAGAGCCATTGATCTTCTGACTGGAAAGACATCAACGGACCTTTAAGGATACTTTTTGGAAAAAGAAATTGGAGAACCATGCCGCATTAATGGCACCACTACTCTGGCTACACACTGAATTAATGATCTCGTCGCAGAGCTAGGCTACATTAAAGGACTCTAACACAGGGAATAGTACAAAGGACGCAGACTCCATGGTGGCAAACATAATCTGTCCCCCTAGACTTATAGTATAAATAGCAGATCCTAGGTACGAGAATATCTCTCTGATCTCTAGACTTCTTTATTTATTTACAAACTTTCAAGAATACTTACTATCTTTAGCATTGGAAGTTTCCCGGCCCCAAGGCAGCCCTCTCCTAGTTTCATTCTCCATCAACTTTTGCAAGCCCATTTCGGAAGACCTGAGTTGTCAAAACTTGGCTCAAAGGTATTAAAAACACGACGTTATAGATCGTTATAGATTCTTGCGTGTCTTTCTCATGCCTGCAACAATCCATTTCGGACAACTCAGGAGAGATATAGGAGATGCCATGGAAGTAAGGTTGAAGAATATGGAGGAATGGGTAACAAAGTTAACTAACGAAATGCAAACACTTCGTAAGGAAAATGAGGACTCAGAAAACCTCAGTGATTCTTCAAGAGACAGTGATGCAAAGTTAAAAGATGCCAATGATTCATTCCTAACCAGCTGAGATGTTTGGTCTCTAGACCAACCACTCATACACACAAGTGCAGAAAATTAAAGACAATGAAAAATAAACAGATAAAAGGGAAAAATGTCAGATATTACCCAGGCTATGAAGAGGTTCACAGCTCCACAAACATCCCTTCAGCTATAAAGGAATTCTCTAATAAGCACCAGTTGTCCCCGGCAACGGCGCCAAAAACTTGACTCGGTCTAAAATATGCTTTTAAGTGTAGAAGTGTCAAGTCGTATCAAGGATAAGTCCAGGATCTTATTCCATAGGAACAAAGGATTATCAAAGCATTTGTGAAATTTAATTGAAAAGTATGATGATGTATGAGAAGTGTGAAGAAGTAAAATGAAGTATAAAATTCTTTATTTTTTTTTGTATTTTTTTATGTATGTATAAACAATGAGCCAAATGGATTTTAATATATTCACAAAGAAAAATTTAATGAAAAAGGAATGGCTGCTGAGAATTTAATATTCTAAATGATGAAAAACTATAATCCCAATTCCTACAAGTAAGAAACATAATTTTTAAATATAAAGTTGAAAATAACTGTTGTAAAAAAAAGTGATTTAACAAACACTTGGGTTGGGGATGAGACTCTTTTTGTCTCGGTGTCTAGAAAATTTCCTCGATTAACAAACCGGTCAAGGCATTGATAAACGAAAGATAAAAAAGTTATACTCAAGTTTTGCAATATTTTCCTAAGGGTTTCACAACCTTACTAACCAAACACTCATTAACAATCAACTGAGAGAAGCCTCAATAATTTTCAAGCGTTTGTTGTGCCTTACGTCGACAACAAATCAAGAGCAAGAGCTGCAATCTATTTTAATTCAAATTTGACTAGTAACAAGTGAAATCAGTATTCATCAACAAAATATTTCATTAAACTATAACTCAAAACAAATCAAGTCTCATTCCACAACCCAAGTTTCAGAAATTAGCTACACATGGTATTTCTCGCAGCGAAAATCAATCTAAATAAAGCCATCACAAAATCTGAGAGTAAAAGAGACCCAAATGGGTTAAACCATAGAATGCAAAAATTAACTTGTCCAAGAAACGCTCTAGCCAAATGACCAAGAAAAGCTGAGGTCGAAACTGTGAAACTCAACAGTCCGAAAGGAACCAAAATAAAACAACTGAAATAAAAACTAATGCTCTCCAGAAAAACTAGAGGAGGAAAGGTGAAAACCTAGCCAATATTGCTTCAAAAACTAAAAGAGAAAACAAAAACAAAAACTGAAGAGAGAGTCCCAAGCGAAAAATGAAGGAAAAAAAGTTAAAGAAAATACCAAACCTAACTACTCTTTTACCCATAAATTCCTCTTCCTTTTATACTCGAAATCCTCTCCCCTTCTCTCTCTTGCCATGGATTTCAGCTTCTCCATCGTGGTCCCCCTAAATCTTGTCCGTTCCTCTCTCAGCAAAGCCCATTTTCACTTCCACCCGCAAACCATCACTTTCTACCCAGGGACCACTTCGGCCTCCATTCCCTTTTTTTCTCTCCTAAGCGCAACACTTAGGCGTGAGACATGTTCTTGATCTTCATGGGCTTAAGTGCTTGTATGTGGGTTTTACTTGCTTTGATGATTCCTTTCTGAATTTAATTATGGACAAGAAAGTCATTTCACATGCCAAACATAGTTAAATCACATTATCTAATTAATACTCTTATTTTAACACATAAATCTATTTCAACCCAAGATATTTAAGAGTATTAATATTACATAATTGACCATTAATCACTCGGCAGGTGCAGGATGGTGGAGCAGATTCCAGTGACAGTGAACATGTGGGGTCCTAGAACACGCAAGCTGGACCAAATAAGGAAGAGGAGCAGAAGAACATGTAGGATGAGCTTCATAATCTTAAAGGGAAGTATGAGGAGATAGCAAAGAAGGTGGGTACGTCATCATCGGTGGACCGGATGCTCACAAGCACTAGTCTACCCTACACAAATGAGGTGATGGCAGTACCCTTACCACCAAAGTTCAGGATCCTAGCTATGGAAATATATGATGAAGAAAGGGACCCTCTTGAGAACTTGAAAACTTTCAGGGCTCACATGACGTTGCATGACTTCCCAGGTGAAGTATCATGTAGAGCGTTTCCACTGACCTTGAAGGGGCTGGCGCGTCTATGGTTCGGGTCTCTGGCACATCGATCGATGGATAGTTTTGAGAAGTTAGCTAGCTTGTTTCTGTCTTAGTTCATGTTGAGTCGAAGGAGGTGGCACCTAGCGGCGTACCCCCTCAACATCAAACAAGCAGAGGATGAAAGCCTGAAGTCCTACCTAGCTCAGTTCAATAAGAAGCACATGACCACCGACGACCAAGATGAGAAGATAACCTTGGTAGTGCTTCTGGGAGGAGTTTGGCTGTGATCCTAATTTATGGCCGAACTGGCGAGGAGGACTCTAGTGATGCTGAGAGAGTTCACGGACCAGGCTAAGCTCGAGGGGGAGTAAGGGTGCACTGCCCTAGAAAGAAGAATGAACGACAACCTCCTCAGCCAAAAACTTCGTTTCCAGTTGTCTTGTGATATCTTTTTCTCCAATGTGTAATTTTTTGATATTTAATGAAAAACATGATTTTTCAGGACAATCCAAAATGCCTACTTCAAACTTTCATATTATCAACAAAGTGCCAACGAGTCAATTCGTGACTAACAAAATCTACAACGACAAAGTCATCAATGGATTAATGCTTACCTCCTCGCGGGATACCATAGAGAAAGGTAGGCCTAATAGGTTGTCTTATCCCTCTCACGATGGAGTGTGGGTCAGCCTTCGAGCGGCAACAGGCGGGTGCATGTCTAGTCACAAACTACCCGAACAACATACCTCCCTAAGGGATACCATAGGGAAAGGTAGGTCTAAAGACTGCCTTATTTCTCCCACAGTGGAGAGCGGGATTAGTCTCACAGCTCTCCAAATAAATTACCCCGTCCTCCGTCGCGATGAAGAGTGGGATCAGCGCCAGCCTGACCCAACACTTACCTTCCCTGTGATATCAACAAACGGGTGCGGGTCTAGTCTTAAACTGCCCAAACAAAGTACCTCCCGTAGGACTAAAGGGGAGAACCAGGCCGAAGGCTGTTCTACCCTTCCCGGGATGGAGAGCGGGTCATGCCCCCCCGAGGGCCCTAACAGCTAGCCCTGACTCCTATCGAGATGAAAAGCAGACTAGCTATATCACTGTCTGAACTTACCTCCACGGGGGATACCACAGGAAAAAGGTAGGCCTAAAGGTTCCCTTATTCCTCCTGTGATGGAGTGCAGGTTAGTCCTCAACTACTTGAAATAAAAAAATTATACCTTACTCGTGATCATCAACAGGCGAGAGCAGGTTCAGTTGCAGACTACCTAAAAAAATTACCCCATCGTGGGGTAACATGGACTAGTCGAGCCAAAGGCCACTCAAATCCTCACGCAGAGGAGAGCAGGTTTAGCCTTTGGGTGGCCTGAACACTTACCTCGACCTCCACTATGAACGTAGACTGGGTTCAGCGCCAGCCTGGCCCAAAATCTTACCTTTACCTATGATGTCAATGAGGGGGGAGCGGGTTCAGTAACAGACTAATTGAACAACTTACCTCCCTGCAGGATACTATAGGGAAATGTAGGTCTAAAGGTTGTCTTAGCCATCCCGCAGTGGAGAGTGGAATCAACCTTATGGCTACCTGAATACTTACCCTGACTCTAATCATGGTCAAAGAGCAGGCTAGACCCGCGACCATTCAAAAATATTACCTCCTTGGGGAACCAAAAGAGGTGGGTTGAGTTGAGGCATCCTGATCTCTCCCCAATGGCGTGCGGGTTTAGTCTTTTGGCTACTTGATATAAACAAAATCCCCAAAAAGGAAAACACATCACTCGAAAAGCTACACAGTGTCAACAAGCAGAAGTGGGTCGAGTCTATGAGCCGCATAAATACTGGAGCAAAAGGCATGGACATCAACGATGTAGAAAACAACAAACATGGCATGACACAGGCCAAAAGACTCATGTTTACGACATTAACCACTATTTCCAAAAGAGTAGTGATAACATCCTTACTTGACAAACAGGATGGATCGAAATAATGAATGAAGGAAGACGGGTATAATTCCAAATTGCCAGGTAGCCTACATCGTCGCAGATAAAGGAGGCAAGTCAAGCTGGAGACCATCTTGTCACCCCGCGGCGGATTGAAGGATCAACCCCGCCAGAGGATTGCGCGATAAAGGAAGGATAAAGTGGGAAATAAAAGAGCCAAGTGGGGTAAAACATGTCAGGAAGATGAAGAGAGAAAAAAGACAACCAGGCAAGTCGTAAGGCCCCAATGAGATTGGCCACGTGACAGAAGCCGACAAAGGCAGCCCAAGCTGGGAAGCTACCAGCTAGCAGGGTCATCAGGTATAGGCTGGACACTGGTAGGGTGGACCGTAAACCTTATGGCCAGCTCCACAGGTCGATCACCGGATCCTTTAGCGGCCGGTGTAGGAACAACCGAATCCAGGGAAGCGTCGAGCATCTCTTTCCTTCCTAGGTTGCAGCCAAACTTGAAGGCCGTCGTGTTGGTAGGAATGCCAGCAAGATTAAGACCCTGCAGATATTTCGTGAAAGACCTTGAACACAGCTTAGGACTCCTCAAGAGGTAATCCTGCATTGACCTCCGGCCCTCAATAAGCCCGTGTCCCCACACATCATCCCAAACTCCCAGGAATGACTTTAGCTACTTATCTAGGTGAAGGACAACACCTTGGGCTTGGGATAAGTCGTCTAGATGACTCTGGTTAAGCCACTCCAATTGCTTCTTCTCCACCTTCGCCTTCCTCTTGAGCTTCTTCCGGTGGCGCTTCATCTTCCTAACCATTATGCGTTCATCTGCCAAGTCTCGTCGTGTCCTTTCCAGCTCGCCTTCCAACAGCTCCCTCTCTTCCCTTTCACCGAGGGCATAGTCAAGGAAGGTGGTAGTCATTGAATGGAGGGTCAAGTTCTCTTTCTCAATAGACTTTTGGCTGTTCACAATGAAAGCCATCAGCTGAGAAGTACCCTGATGATAAGAAGGATCGACATGCAACTATTAGCAAGGAAAAACTAAAAAGCAAGAATAAGGAAAAAAATAGGAAGGAAGGGCTGAACCTCATGGAAAAACTCAGACAAACACTTGACAACCTGACTGATGGCCTCTGCAAGTCTCCCTCCCGTTTCCAACTTGGACAAAGAAGGAATGACTTCCACTGAGCCTTTGGCTTTAGATGATTGCACGACCATTTCAAGAGAAACAATTTGACCTTCGCATGAACGTTCCGGACCGGAGCCGATTACTACATTAAAAAGGGGTCACCCACCGTAGGGCGCACTACCTGAAGAGTGTTTCGTGTACGAACCCCCCCAACCCTCGCCAATTATAACATCCAAAGGGGTATCACTCCCTTCTGGGTGCTCTGCCTGGATAGGCAGGTCATCAACCGGACTCCTTGAAGTCAAGGGGACTACAATATCCAAAAGGATTTGTTTCGGATGCAACCCTCCATCTCTGCCCAGTTGCTAGAAGTAGCAATAACCGCTCCCTAGCCTGCAGCCTCGTCCTCGAAGGAATGGCTACCGACGGTGGAACGAGATGAAGAAGGTGGAGAAATCCATGAAGAAGAATGTTGCTCCACATTAGCTCACCTAGAAATTATAGCGATGTAGAGGATCTAGATTAGGGCATTTAGCTCCACCTCATCCGCGGACAACTTAGTAGTAGCAACCGGCATTGACATCGCTGGGGGTTCATTGGCTGAACCCTCTCCAGAACCTTCGTCAGAGTCACTAGGGTAATAGGGAAATCAACCTCTGGGGTAGCTGACTCTCGCAGTGAAGGATTCAAAGTTCTAGAAAAGGGCCTGCCGTTAACTCAAGCACCTTCCAGGTGAGGCTTCTTCACCTTACCCTACGAGGTTGGGTCCAAGGAGCACTTTCGAGCAAGAACAACCCGAGCCCAGGCCGCAGTCACCCTATCATCAAAAGGAAGGTGACCAAGGGGAGGCAGAGAACCTCTTAAGCTCTCCTTGGAAAGAAGGACTTCAGAGAAGACACCTTCGGGGTTCTTTTGCACCCATTCTTGAATAACCACAATGCGCCATGTCTCGTAGGAAGTAGCCGATGGATGCACAACCTTGTCCTCTAGGACCTTCCCCCAATTCGTTTGGATCAAAAACTTGCGACGACCCACTTGGCCCACCAGGAACTCCCACCCCTGGCTAGACACGAAAAAGAACTTAGGGGACCAATCCTTCACCTTGTGATATCTCGATTCTAGGTTAACTAAGGCGTGTATTGCCTTGAAAGTACACATATTCCCTTTCTACCGTAGCACCTTATGAGTAAGAAGGAACTCACGACCGGTAAGGTCTGCATCATCAGGGTATGCTTCCAGTAGAGCACACCACCAGATAATGCTGCAGCAAATCAAAAGCCTTCAGGCATTCAGGTGCAGTTGGGAGGGGGCTAGACCTAGGCAGTCAAGAAGGTTACGAACAGGACGGGGAAAGGCAGCCTTCGGCCGCATGAAAACATGGAAGGAAATAGGTCCACTCGTGTGGAATGACCCTCTGCATCGACAACACCCGCGTTGGGACCAGAAACCTCGAAAAACATTGATTCTGGAACCTGGTAAGTAAGGGCCAGGGAAGCCAGCATTGACATCGTGGCATTTGAATGCCAACAATTGCCCCCAAATAATGGCCTAACATTGGTAGAACCCCCACTATAAAAATTGGGTTGAGTAGACTTTTCGGAGGCTATCACGACCAATGTATGAGATAGTGAAGGAAGGGAAGAAGATTGGGTGGAGGATAGAAAAACTGGAAAACTGAAGTGGCAAGAAGGCTACACCCTAATAGAAGGAAACAACACCCAACTCTAGCTTTATATAGGGGGAAGGCGATGATTGGTCTCCCACCCTTAGTTGCAGAAAGGAGAAGTATAAGTCGCTTCGGATTCTGGAAGTGTAGTCCACGAAACAACGTGAACACGAAGAGCCGCCTTACACCCTCACATTAATGAGCTTGAAAAGACGTCATCAGAATCATCAAAAGGTGAGTCAATCAAGAGTGATGGGGAAACATTACCAGGACAACTAAAAGACGAGGGTATCCCAGAACTTAGGAGCCATGCACACACCAATGAAGGGATCCCAGCTTCAATGGAAAGGCGGGTTCGAGTAGTGATAAAATTCCCAACTTACTCATCTAGTGAGAATTAGCAGGGTAACTGTAAGGGGATTCCCCCCTTACTAAGCCCAGCAAGACTGTGAATGAAAGCTAAGGGAATCAAGACCAAATGCCCAACCTAAGACAAATAGTTTCCAACCCGGCCTATGGGAAGGGTCCTTTGCAAGCAACCTGCAAGAGAGAGGGTGTTGCAGGAAATGAGACTCGTTGATCTGAAGGTCCTTCAAGTAATGTCCATCTCTCAAGTGCTTACCCGCATAGTAGGCATAATGTGCGGAGAGCCTTTGTTCTTTTGACAGGAAACACATCAATGAACCTCCAAGGATATTGTCTGAGAGAAGAAAATTGGAGAATCACGCCGCATTAATGGTACCACTACTTGGGCTACACGCCACATTAATGACGCCGTCGCAGAACCATGCCGCATTAAAGGATTCTGACACAGGGAATAGTATGAAGGACGCGGACTCCATGGAGGTGGACACGATCTGTCCCCCCAGACTTATAGTATAAATAGCAGATCATAGGTATGAGAATATCTCTATGATCCCTAAACTCCTTTACTTATTTACGAACTTCCAAAAATATTTACTAACTTTGGCATCGAAGGTTCCTCGGCCCCAAGGCCGCCCTCTCCTAGTTGCATTCTCCATCATCTTTTGCAAACCCATCTTGGAAGACCTAAGTTGTCGGAGCTTGGCCTAAACTGTGCGAAACACGATGTTAACAAGATGATTTGAGAAATACTTAAACATCAGGATTACCCTGAGTGCATTTACCTATAATACTTGTCCTCTTTCCTAAGAAAAGGAATGGGAAGGATTTGTCGGTTTTATGGGATCATTTTAAGAAGGTAGAGACTTGTTCCATGGATGAGCCTATGGTTGGATGAGCCTATGGTCAAGTGTAACTATTGTGGCAAGCTTTACGCTTGCAACTCAAACAGGAATGAGACTTCAACCATGCAAAACTATTTACTTACATGTCCCAAAAACTCTAAATGTGGGCCATGGGATAGGTAGCAAAAAAATTGGTTGGTGAGGCAACCCCCAAGGAGGGGATTGAAAATAATGTTGGGAGTATGATGAAGACCATTTGTAACCTGCAAGTATAGTGAAGAGTCTGTGATGTTGGCTATTGTAGAAATGGTAATTGTAGATGAGTTGTCATTTAGAGTTGTAGAACATAAAAGGTTTAGGAAGGTATGTTGGTTTCTTGAACCTAGGTTTAAAGTATCACGTCATGTTACAGTTGCTAGAGATTGCATGAAGTTATTTGCATTGAAAAATAAAAGCTCAAAAAGTTGTTTAAAGATAGTGGCATGAAGATTTTATTGAATACCGATAGATGTACATCTGTATAAAGTCTTAACTATATGTGTATAACCGCACATTTCATGATAGGAATCGAAAATTGCACAAAAAAAAAAACTTTAATTTTTTTTTTAATTCTTAATCATTGAGGGTAGACTAGTGGGAGTATGTGGAATGACCTTGCTATTGGATTTTTGAGACAGTTTTGGGGAAAATATATGCATATGAGATTTTAAGCACTGATTTTGAAACTCACTGTGAATGAGAGTTTGAGTGAGTGTAATGATACCATCACAATGGTTCGTAATATAGTTAGATATGTGCGCTCATCTCCTGCATCATTATATAAGTTTAAGAGTTGTGTAGAAAAAGAGAAAAGTGATTATAAGAAAATTTTGTTCCTTGATTTACCAACTTGATGGAAGTCAACATATATGATGTTGGAGGCAACTGAGAAGTTTGAGAAGGCTTCTATGCAGATGGAGAGTGAGGACTGCAATTTCCTCTCTTACTTTGTTGAGATAGTGCGAGCATTTGTAAGATTTTTAAAAATGTTTTATGATGTGACTATAAGATTTTCTGGTTCTTTATATGTAACTATCACGAGTTTTTAGGAGATTTGTCAACTCCAAAAAGATTTATTAGATTGAACTAGAGTGATAATCATTATTTTCTAAGCATAACCTTAAGCATGAGAAGGAAGTTTGGTAAATATTGGGGGTCATTGGATATGTCGAATTTGTTTATTTTGATATCCGTTGTTCTTGATCAATGTAGCAAGTTAGGACTTCTTAGTCTCAACTTAAAGAAAGTCCATGATGTGACTTGGGTTGAAAAGTTGGTATTGAATTTGAGACAGTTATTAGTAGATTTGTATGAAAAGTACAATGCGACAATTGGGTCTACCATGATTAACCAACAATGAGCCCCCTCCGAACTTTACAATCATAGATGATGGCAATGACGATGCTAAGAAATGATGGTACAATGAGTGAGATCAAATATCTCTACCTTAGGATCTACCACTGCCAAAATAGAGGTGAATCAGTATATATCATATGGTTGTGAGTCTCTAACCTCCTCTTTTGGCTTGTTGATTTCGTGGAAACTTAGAGAGATTACCTATCCTATACTAAAGATTGCATAAGACTTCTTGGCCATGAATGTTTCCACCGTCGTGTTCGAGTCAATATAGTATAGGAGGTTGTGTGCTTGATCAGTTTCAGTGTTCATTAATTGACTCCAGGAATAAAGGAGGCCATTAATTGTGCTCAAAAGTGGTTGAAACAAATATTGACACCTATTGATATTCGAGAGTCCATGGATAATATAGAGAGCTTCTTGGTGGGCTTTATTAATGTTATGAGATTCATTCAATATTTATTTGATTTTGGAACTGGTTTTTAATATTTTACATCATAAAACTTACTAATACTTTATGTTTTCTTCTTATCTTTGTTTTGATATAGAGTTTGGCGCACAATCAAATATCACAACCATTGAAGTATATTGAAGCATCATGAGTGAAGACTCAAGAACATTTATTTATCTTTATTTGTATGGTGCTTATGACAATTTTTAATTTTTTTTATTTGTAATTGAATTTGAGACTTGATAACTTGGTTTATAATGTGTACCAAACATCTAGTGGAATTTAGACTTTGAAGTGGTGGATGGTATCACGGTGGTGTTGGTTTTACTTTTTTAATTTTTTTAATTATCTAGCATGTATTTACAATTAGTCATTGGTTTTTTTTTTTTATTAACTTAACATTAAAAAATGGTGTTCAAAAATCAAAATAGAACTTAAATGTTAAAAATGACTTTTAACATGTCACTATATCAAATTAGGACATTCATTGGGCCCAAAAATACTTTAGACAAGGACAAAAAAAAGGTCTAAAAAGGCCCAAAAGTAGACTATTTCTGATGAACTAACCTAAAATTGGCCGATTTCCTGGCCTTCTTTTGGTCGGTTCGACTGGTTTGGTCCAATAGAGTGGCCGGTTGATTTTTCACCCCCATTGGTACTTTTATAAAGTTGTGTAAAAGTTGTACATCCATATATAGAGATAAGTAGATCAAGCCCCAAAACATTATCTTAAAAATAGGAAATGAAAACAAAACATTTGCTGCTCAAATTAAGGTGAGAGCGGGAGGATAAGGAGGTGAGGGTACCATTTGAGGGAGGAGAGGTGGTGGCCCGTGCATTGGCACCAATGTGTATGGCTAGGGATGAGCACAGACTTAGTCGAAGTCGGATTTGCCTAAATCCGACTCCAGCTCTAATTTGTGTAGGATCCAATCTAACTCAAATCCTGACTTGTCGGAACAGAGTCGAATTTGGGTTTTCAGCTTTGGTTTTTTTTTTTAGCTTCATATTTAGCCAATTTTCAAAAAAAAAATTTTGTGGGTTTTCAAATTTCAATTTTTTCAAAAAATTAAAAACTTAGAACTAAGTCATTGACAACTAATTTACTTCTATATTAATATCTAACTTATTTTTATACTATAATGTCTAATTAAATGTTATCATAATATAGTATTACATATTATTTTTAGTATATAATTATATGTTATAATACTACAGTATTACATATTATTTTTAGTGTCTAATTAGATGTTATTATACTATAGTATTATGTATTATTATATTATACTAATGTCTAACTTATTTTTACATCAGACTTATTTCTAGTGTCTGATTAATGTTATTATACTTTAATAACTTAGTAATATGCGCTATTAACTTATTATATTATCCATATTAGTTATTTTTATACTAGTGTCTAATTTATTTCTATACAAGACTTATACTATAGTGTCTAATTGTTGGAATAGGTTGCAATATATATTTAAATATTGATGAAAGAGAGTTTGTGAAAAGATTTAAAAATCTGTGTGAACCAAGCCCCTCAAGTTATTGAAAATAAAATGAAAAGGCACTTGGGGGCAGGTGGGTTTTGAACTAGTGCATGGGCTGTAGAGAGACACATCTCAACCACTGGGCTAGTGCATCACTTCATTTATGCTTGTAACTGTTATATTATTTAAACATAACTTCAATTGGTTAAGTTACAAAAAGGTGCAATTTTTTCATTGGCATCTCTTTGAGTCTATAAAACAGATATATACAAATGCGAGAAACAGTTTGTCTTCTTCATCCCAATTTCAGACTTCGTAATAGAAATTCAAGAACTCTCCAAAATTGCTATTTGTAGAGTTATAGGCTTTGTTGTATCATGGAGATGATTTGCTAGGAACCTATTAGTAAACTTTAACCGAGTGGGGGCAAATATCGTCTTAAAGACAGTATTTCTATATGCCTCAAAGCGTACAAATTTCTTAGATTCTCTTTTCAATTCCTTATTTTCCAAAAATTTTAAGATGATATTTCAATGGAAGGAGGGTCTAATGCAGCAGCTTTCAAAGTCATGAATCAAGATTTTGTGAAATTAGACAGATTTGATGGAACCAACTTCACACGTTGGCAAGATAAGATGAAGTTTCTTCTCACTATCACTGCATTGAAGATTTTCTATGTTTTTGATCCAAATCTAAAGCCAATTTTTTATCCAACTCCTGAAAATACTAAAAGTATTAACACAGAGAGGAAGAAACGTGAAGAGGATGAAACGTGAAGAGGATGAACTTGTCTGCAGAGGTCACATTCTCAATACTCTCTCTAATAGTTTATATGATTTTTTTTACTGTTATTAAGTCTCCTAGAGAAATCTGGAATGCTCTAGAAGGAAAATATAAGACAGAAAAATTAGGTACTGATAAATTCATAATTTTGAAGTACTTTGAGTTCCAAATGGTTGATAATCTGTCTGTCTTGGACCAAGTGCATGAGTTGCAAGTTTTGGTTAACAAACTTAGTGATCTGTCAATTAATATTCCCAAGTCTTTCCAAGTGGGAGCAATTATTGTAAAACTTCCACCAAGTTGGAATAACTACAGGAAGAAGCTTTTGCATATGACAGAAGAACTCACTTTAGAACAAATTGGAAAAACATATACGGATTGAAGAAGAGAGTAGAATTTGTGATGACAACCATTTTGATTCTAAAGTGAATGTTAACAGTATTCAAAAGGGAGATGACAGAAAACAAAATTATGTTAAGACAAAGAAGGGAAATACCTTCAAGAATAATTATTCGACCAACAAAGTCAAGAAAAATAGGCCATGTTTTAATTGTGGAAAAAAGGGCCATTATATTCGTGAATGCAGATTTTTAAAGAATAAGAAGAAAGAAAATGGCAGTAGTTCAAATATGACAAATGTAGTTGAAGAAATCATTGCGATGGTAACAAAAAAGGAAATTGGCATGATAACTTAGGTGCATTTCACTTCTACTCCAAATTCCTCTGATTGGTGGTTTGATTCTGGTGCTACTATGCACGTGTGCAATGAGAAAGCACAATTCAAGAAATATGTGGTGGCTACTAATGGCCAAGAAGTTCTTGTGGGAAATCACACTTCTGTTCAAGTTCATGGAAGAGGAAATGTAGAGATGTTGCTTACTTCTGGGAAAAAACTAATTTTATCCAATGTTCTTCATGTCCCAGATATTAAAAAGAATCTTGTATCCGCCAATTTGTTATGTAAAAATGGCATAAAAGCTGTCCTTGAATCTGATAAGTTGATCTTGTCAAAGAATGGGGTATTTGTTGGAAAGGGATATTCTTGTGATGGGATGTTCAAACTCAGTATTATGAATAAAGATGTTACACATTCTTCTTATATTGTTGACTCATTTTCTTTATGGCATGGTCGTTTAGTGCATTTAAATTTTAAATATATGAAACATATGTCTAAGCATGGTTTAATTTCTTTGAAGAATGTTGATGATACAAAGTGTGAAATTTGTATTCAAGCTTAAATGACTAAGAAACCATTTCCTACTGCTAATAGAAATTCACAAATTTTAGAACGTATACATTTTGATATATGTGAATTAAATGGCATTTTGACTAGAGGAGGCATGAGATATTTTATTACATTTATAGATAATTTTTCTAGATATATTGTTGTGTATTTAGTGAAGAATAAAGATGAGACTTTTCACATGTTCATTTGCTATAAATCTGAAGTAGAAAATCAAAAGGAAAAGAAGATAAAAATTCTTAGAACCGATAGAGGTGGAGAATATTTCGCACGTGAATTTTCTAATTTTTGTGAAGAACATGGAATTGTTCACCAAATGACTACACCTTGCACACCACAACAAAATGATTTAGCTGAATGGAAAAATAGCATACTTGTAGACATGGTTAATGCTATAATTTTAACTCCAAAGTTGCCTTTTAATTTGTGGGGAGAGGCATTACTTACAGCATGCCATGTGCATAATAGAATGCCATCTAGAAAATTACAAATGTCACCATATGAACTATGGAATGGAAGAAAACCAAATCTAGATTATCTTAAAGTGTGGGGGTGTTAAGCCTTTTACAGAGTTCATGATCCAAAGAGGACTAAATTAGGATCTAGAGTAATCAAAAGTGTGTTTGTTGGTTATGCTGAAAATTCCAAGGCATATAGACTATTAGACTTAAGCTCTAATGTCATAGTGGAATCAAGAGATGTTGAGTTTATTGACAATAAATTCAGTAATGATACTGAATATGTTTCAGAACCTAATCAAACACAAGTTTCTAACTCTAATTCGAATATCTCTCTTAATAAAAATAAGAGAAAGTCTACATATTTGCCACTAGAGCAAAGAAAAAGTTAGAGAGTTAGAAAAAAAAGAATTTTGGTCCTGACTTTATTTCATCTCAAGCTATAGTCTTCCTTGTGGAATGAGACATAAACATAGTCTTCAATAAAATACCCATTGTTCTTAACACAGAGGATGATCCAAAAGTTTTGATGAAGCCATGTCTTCTAGAGATGCAGCTTTTTGGAAAGAAGCTATAAATGATGAAATGGACTCAATATTATCTAATAATACTTGGGTGTTAGTGGATCTACCTCCAAATTAAAAAACTATTGGTAACAAATGGGTATTAAGAAGGAAGTTTAATTCTGATGGATCAATCCAAACTTTTAAGGCAAGGTTAGTTGTGAAAGGCTTTAGTTAAAAGGAGGGAATAGATTATTTTGATACCTATGCTCTAGTAGCAAGGATCATATCTATTCGTGTACTTATAGCTCTTTCATCTATATATGACTTACATGTACATCAAATGGATGTAAAAACTGTTTTCTTAGATGGTGATCTTGATGAGGAAGTATACATGGAACAACCTAAAGGGTTTGTTCTGCCTAGAAATGGAAAGAAAGTATGTAAATCAGTTAAGTTATTATGTGGTTTAAAACAAGCACCAAAACAATGGCATAAAAAGTTTGATTCTGTTATTTTATCTGATGGTTTCTAACACAATAGTGTTGAGAAATGTATCTATTCAAAATTCATTGAAGATTATGGTGTTATTATTTGTCTTTATGTTGATGACATGCTAATTTTTGGAACAAATATGAAAGGCATATGTGAAACCAAGAAGTATTTGACTTCAAAGTTTAAAATGAAAGATCTTAATGAAGCAGATACCATTTTGGGAATCAAAGTGAAAAAACATAGTGATGGTTATGCACTATGTCAATCTCATTATATTGAGAAAGTGCTTCTTATACTCAAACATCTAGGAATAAAACAAGCAAATAGACCATATGACTCTAGTGTAAAATTAAGTAAGAATTCTAGAAGGGCAATAGCACAGCTTGACTATGCTAGTGTAATTGGTAGCATGATGTATATTATGCATTGTACCAGACTAGATATTGCCTTTGTAGTGTGCAAACTTTCTAGATACACTAGTTGTCCTAGTATAGATCACTGGAAAGCAATTGGCAGAGTCCTTGGATATTTAAAGAAAACATTCTACGTAGGACTCTTTTATTCTAAGTTTCCAGCTATACTAGAAGGATACTCAGTTGCTAGTTGGATTACTAGCACAAGTGACAATAAATCCATGTCTGGTTGGATATTTACCCTTGGTGGATGTGCTATTTTTTGGGCATCAAAGAAACAAACATGTTTTTCTCATTCCACAATGGAATTAGAGTTTATAGCATTAGCAGCAGCAGGAAAAGAACCATAATGGCTTAGGAATATGTTGTTGGATATAAAGTTATGGCCATAACCTATGCCAGCTATTTCCTTGCATTGTGATAGTGAAGCTACCATGTCTAGAGCATACAATAAAGTGTACAATGGAAAATCTAGACACATTTGTCTAAGACATGATTATAGTAGACAATTAATAATTGATGGAATTATTACAATTATCTATGTAAGGTCAAGTTGTAATTTGGCAGACCCTTTTACAAAGGTTTATCGCGAGAATTGGTAAGGGTTACATCCATTAGAATGAGACTAAAACCCTTTCAAAAGAATCACCAATAATGGTAATCCAACCTTTTTTCAGATTTAATCTGAAAAATAGTTTAATGGGTAATAATAAATTACTGATTTGTGGTTAGTTGAGGACTGCAATAACAAAGTCTCATTCAGGATGGATCAACACAGACTGTTACGATTAAGAAGGATGGATTTTACTCTTAATGAAGTTCAAATATAGAAGTGTCTTGGTTATAACAGGGACATAAAAGGAACTTCACCTATATATATATATATATATATATATATATATATATATATATTTTTATAAAAGCGGATCATCACCCTTCATTAAGATAGGACATACAAATATGACTTGAAAACAAGTCAATTACAATCATTAATAGCTCCTCAGTACATATACGTGTCTGACATGATCTAGTCTAGACGGCAAATCTCTAAAAACTTAAGTCTTAGAGAAATACCACCTCTGTACACGGCAGAGGTTACACAGCCCCCATACCCCGACTAAGCGGGGTAGGGTTCACCAACCCCACCATCCGACAATGCGGAGGGGGGATTTCTTTTTTGGATTTTTATTAATCTAAAAACAACATTACATAAAGGAAATTACAAACATGAAACAAAATAAAAAACACTGGCACGTGCACTACACAGCAACAGACTGCATAAGCAGTGCACAAAAGGGGTTGTTGTAGCGCGTGCAGCCCACGCGCCCAACTGGACGGAGAACCGTCGAACGATCTTGGAAGTACTGGACTTGTAGACTCCAGAAACGCCGCGCGTGGTAACGTCAGAGGGCTCCCCGGTGGCGCGTGACAACCATGCGCCGGAAGACTCCGGGAACTTCGACCCGCGCGTGCGGGCCACTCTTGGCTCCGTTTGACCCCGCGTTCGGTGGTCTTGTAGATCGGCGGCTGGGCAACACCATGACGTGGCGTGTTCTGGCCTATGGTCACCAGAAGGTTCTAGATTGGCGATTCTCCCTTTAAAAGGCTTGAAAAACACAAAAACAAAACACAAAAACAGCCACAAAAAGGAGAGATAAGGGAGGGAGGAGGGAGGGGGAAGGGAGCCGAAGCTCCCACCCCCTCTAGCTGGGTTCAAGAAGGGTTTTTTTTTCTAGAGAGAGAGGGTCTAGGTTTTTTGAGAGAGAGAGGTTCCTATGAGCATTGTTCCTTGGAACTTCACCTATATGAACATAGAAGTGGTGCTGCTTCTATCAAGAAATTTGGGTTTATACTTGTAAATGTTCATTAAACCAGGGTGTAGCACAAGGCCATAATAGTGCCAATAATTATGAACCTTTATTGTGAATTAGATATTCTCATGTGTGTGTTATTTCTGGTTTTGAGTTAAAAAGTTTTGGTTTAAGCCTAGGCCACCAATTACTTTTTAGAACTTTGAATTAATTACACTACGAGAAGGTTTAGGTCAAAAGATACCTTCTTTTATGCATGATAATATCAATATTGAAACTGAATATAAAATATATATTACAACCTAGTGGGGGATTGTTGGAATAGGTTACAATATATATTTAAAATATTGAAGGAAGAGAGTTTGTGAAAAGATTTAAAAATCTGTGTGAACCAAGCCCCTCAAGTTATTGAAAAAAAAAATGGAAAGGCGCTTGGGGGCTAGTAGGATTTGAACTAGTGCATGGGTTGGGGAGAGACACGTCTCAACCACTGGGCTAGCGCATCACTTCATTTGTGCTTGTAACTGTTATATTATTTAAACATAACTTCAAACGGTTAAGTTACAAAAAGTGCGATTTTTCACAGGAGTCTCTTCAAGTCTATAAAACATATCTGTACAAACGTGAGAAATAGTTTGTCTTCTTCATCCCAGTTTCAAACTTCGCAATAGAAACTAAAGAACTCTCCAAAATTTCTATTTGTAGAGTTATAGGTTTTGTTGTATCCTGGAAACGATTTGCTAGGAACCTATTAGCAAACTCAAACTGAGTGGGGGCAAATATTATCTTAAAGACAATATTTCTATACGCCTCAAAGCCTACAAATTTCTTAGATTCTCTTTTCAATTCCTTATTTTCCAACACTAAGAACATGTTATTATATATTAGTATTACATGTTATTATAGTAATGTCTAACTTATTTATAACTTAATTATATACCAGACTTTTTAGTGTCTAATTATATGTTATTATACTTAAGTAAATTAGTATATGTGTTATTAACTTATTATACTAGACATATTTAAATAATAGTGTCTAACTTATTTCTATACTTGATTATGTATGATTGTAATACTATGATGTTTATACATACTAAACTATCATTAGTCTATTTATATTATAGTATAAGTATATTATTTATAATATTTAGCTCATATTAGTATATTATTAAATTTGAATATATAACTATACTAGTATACATGATAAAATATTGATAAATACATATTTTTATAACATATGTACAATATCAAAGTCGGAGTCGGAAGGCAAAGTCGGAGTAGGAGTTGGAGCATAAAATTAGAGTCAGAGCGGATTAGAGTCGGAGTTGATCCAACGATACCTCTGACTCCGACTGAAAAATTAAAAAAAATCCGACTGACTTTGTTTTGTCGAAGTCAGATTTGGAGTTCAAATTTTTGAATTTTTATTTAGTCCTAGTCTATTGTGCTGTATACTTGGGGAAGGACGAGTTGTAGAGCACCAATGCGTATGGCAAACGTGCTGTACAGCAAAGGTTAATACGAACCACCGACATGTAAGGGTGGTGGCGGCCTAGGAGTTGCATATCCAAACAACAATGAGCACCGTACAAAGGCATGAAAGGGATAGATCAAAATGCATGCATGGGGAAAAAGGGAAGAAAAATTGGAGTAGGCTGGAATCTTCGGTGGGAAAGGGGTGTAAGCATATATCTGCCTCGAATGTTGCAAAGGAAGGTGATAAACATTGCTTTTTCTTTTGTGTGGGAGAAGCTTTTGGAAGCTTCCCTCTCTCTGTTGCTCCAATGTGTATCTTTCACCTTTGTCACCTGTTACGTACGCTAGTCATCTTACCAAACTTTATTTTTTCTTGTCTTTTTTTTTTCTTGAGAAAATGAGAGGCACGATGACTAGCATAGCAACCCTTCTTGGATGTGACTATTAGAGCCCCTCATCTCTCCCTACTACGAAATATTCAGTTTGAGCCATAACTACTGCTCCAAGATTGAGCTCGTCACCACAGCACCCTCTTAGTATCCAAGTGGTCCAAAGCCCATCACATGATCCAAAGGTCAGACTTTACCACTACAAGTGATTTCAACTTATGTCCTGATTCGAACTCCTAACTTCAAAACCATTAAATATCCATTCGTACTAACTGGACTACCACCTTGATGGGCTCCACGATCCTATCCCAACCCTCCTTGTTCGGTTTGGGATAGGATCATGGAGAATAGGGTCCAAAGAATCCAGGCATATGTAATATATTTTGCCGTCCAATGAAACTAAGTAGGCTATAGTTAAATCTAGCTCGCAAGAAAGCCAACTAGAAATTTAATCCATACTGTTTGGGTCACTGGAAAAAAAGACGCCAAAATTCAAAGCTTACAAAAAGAGGGAGAGTGCAAGAAAAAGGCTATCACGTCAAAAACATCAATAATAAAATAATAGTAAAAAATAAATAGCCAGTTGTATTTATTAGTCATATTTTCAAATAGCCAACAATAAAATTACTGCTTATTTAACTAATTTGATATCTAATATATTTTGAACTCCCTGGCCAAACTTTAGCTTAATTTTAACTTTGTTTAACTCACTACAAGCGCTCTAACTAAATTTGGATTGAACTATTCATTCCTGTTAAAATATTTTACTCTTTATTCTCTTTCATCCATTCAGCCATTATCTTCTTACCCCTCCATCTCTTATTCTTTCTTTCAAATTTTTAATTGGCTTGTTTTTATCCTTTTGAGTGTGTCCATTGCAATAGGATAGAAAGATATCGCAAATATTGAAACATCTGGGAATATTATAAATATCTGAAATTAGAGGATATACTTAAAATGGATAAAGAAAGAGAAATTTTAGTTCGAAAAGAAATTTCATTAAAATAAGATCACAAACTAATAGGCCACGCGAGATTGTAAAATTTCTTTATAGTATAAGGCAGATGTAACATATATCAGTACATCTAGTCACATCAATTTATAAATTTTTTATTAAAATTTTTCGTGAACCTAGCACTTTACTTAAAGGAAATAATAAAAAAATATTTAAATAATATAAAATTAGAAAAGATAAATTGATGTAAAACACATTACAAAATTTATTAACTAAAATTGATAAAGTAGTTCTTAATTAAATATTTCATATAGAAGTTTAGATAAACAAGACAAAGTTCTATTTTTTGTTGTAGAATGTATAGGTAGTTAGGATACAAAAGCCTGAAAAAACAAAAAATAAGACTCATACAGATATTAAAATAAATGGAAACCAAAACATCCCGGACTTGATCAGGGGAGAGTACAGCAGTTGGGTGGGGTTCAAGTTCAACGGCATTTGGCTTCCAACACAAAAGAGTGTTCATTGATGTTTGGATGTATCTGTCTTTATAACTAGGTTTATATACATATGGTAGTGAAATAACAATATTCTTCTTATCAGAAATTGAAGAAAAAAATAGAGGAGTGTTCTACTGCATGGTTGGGCATGCAGCTTAGAACTACCACTTTCAATTTCAGTGTTAAAAGTTGGCAAATTAAGAAATCTAGGATTGGCAGCCATTCTCTTTGGGAATGGGAGGGGTGTGGCTGGAGAGTGGAGAGGTGTGTGCATGGGGGGTGGTAGACTCTTGCTCAGGATATCCATACAGCCATGCATGCAGCAGTTTCCACAGTAGCAACCCCACCATCACACCCATGTACAGTTGCGAGCCCCGAGGATCATCTTATCATTAATGTACTGCATGCACGACATATATGCTCGTACTGCCAGATCTTAGTTTACACGGTTTTTTTTTGTTTGTTTGTTCGTCAAAATTATGAGCTTATCATTTTTCTTGTAATAACAAATTAATCACATAGTTTAATTTGATACGTCAGATTTATTTTATAATAAAAAATATTTTATAATTTTAGATACTGTATTAAGTTACATCAATTTGTAAATTTTGTTACAAAATTTTTTTTACATAGCAAGCATTTCTTATTCATATTATCTCTTCCTATCACAATGATTGAGAGCACTATCCTTGACATGGAATCTCCATACCCCATAATTTATGAACCTATCCTTCTCTAGTACTTAATTATATATAAAGTCATTATCCCTTCTTGCAAGCCACTTCTAGATCTATTTCATTATGAATTGACATCTTTAAACTATACTTTCTAAGCGATGGTTAGTCCAAGATGTGGAACAACAAAGTTTGATTTTGAAAAACATTATCGTTATGAAAGTACTATACACGTAGTAGGCCGAGAATTACAAAGATCTATTGAGATCATATGGGATGCAATAATTGATAATATTTGCGACAAGAATGAATCGGCCTAAGTTTAGAATGATCGACTCATTTAATTCAATTCATATAATAAAGAACGCAAATCAAGTGCAAAAATTAGTAGGTATTAGATGATTAATGTTATTTAAGGCTATTTGAGCTTATAATTGTATTGGGTTCTTCAAATTAATTAATCCTTAATTTAGTGATCAGATAAAATTATTATAAACAAGAAGGAAATAGATCACACTACCTATATAACTCAGAAATCAAAACAAAACACATTATACTACATATCATGATTCCATCTTGGTGTACGAAGAATATCCCTGATTCCAAACCACGACTCTACTGGTTGATAGCTAGATCCCAATTACATTAAAGAAATGGGCAGAAGTGGAGCGAACCAATTTCTTTTTGGGTACATGAAATGTCTGACCCCATCTTGCATCAAACTAGTGCCATCACTAATGAAGAATATCTAGCTCACGGGCCCCTAATCCAAAACAAAAGGGATTCAGAAAAAGGATTCATAGCCATCATTCACATCATATGCCTACATATTGAAGAATATATAACATAGTCCCATTAATTACTACTTCCCTAAAATTTTTCCATTTAAAGTAGCCAATATCTCTACCGTAATTATAATATAAATATTATCTGCAAATGAAAAATGCAAAGGAATTTTCATGTGATTCTTTGTGGACTTCAGTACCTAATTAATTAGGAAATATTGATTCGGACTGTAGTTTAAGATGGTAAACCCAGAACTGAACATTCTTTAGGCATATATAATGTCCAGCTGCCAACCAATTGACTGTTTCCTATGCTTTAAGATGAGACAGCCCGTTTGGATTCAATGATGAGTTGAGATGGTTTGTGAATAGTAGAATAAAAGATTATTAGAATATTATTTTTTAATATAATATTATTGTTTTGTGATTTGAAAAAATTGAATTATTTATTATATTTTATATAAAAATTTAGAAAAATTGTAATGATAAGTTGAGCTGGATTTTAAAATCAAATGAGGTTGACTTATGGGATTATCAATATATAGTGCATATTTTAAGATTGGCCGGAAGCAATTAATTATTGACTTAAAGTTGAATTGTCAATCCCTACAAAAACTTGAGACATGCTTGTATAGTTAAAAAAGAATTATGTTTAGCATGCCACACACCACATTTCTTTTATGTTTTTTTCTTCCTTTTTCCATAATAAGTATATGGTGTATTAATGATAAGTAGGACAACTCAATTAGTTTAGCAAGAAAAAAATTAAAATATATATAGTGTGTGGTGTGAGATGATGAGTAGCATAACCCATAGTTAAAATAATGGCATTGCAAGCTAGGTAAATCTACGACCAAATTCTAGTATAGTTAATATGCTATTTGTATTAGGGGTGGTGTTCATTTGTCTTTGTAGGTCGTGTTCGTGTTGTGTGAAGTCATAAACATTTGACTATATAGGTCAATCCAAACTCGACAACTCGACCTGTTAAGCTAAACGTGTTAAGCTTTCAAACTTTAACCCTATCTATTTAAAAAGCGGGTTGTGTAATGTCATACATTTTGACTCGTTTAATAATTAATTAGAAATATGCCAATATGACACAATTTATTTCAACTCGTTTAATGCAAATGGATTGAACTAATACGCACAACCCATTTGACTCAATTAACATAATTTCACATAAAATTTAAAATCTTCATTTATTAGTAGCTATAATATCTAAAAACAATCAAACTATCTACTAACAAAAAATAATAATATTTTTCAAAATTTAACCTATAATAAAACCAATATTACAAACCCAACAATAACAAATTTAGCATAGGTTCATAGTTACAGTTTCAAAAATTAGAACATAAGTATATTGAGAAATACCAATATTACAACTCGGCAATAATCAAATTTTAATTTTGAAATAAAATCTAAATGGGTTATTGCAGGTTGATTTCGGGTTAAAAGGGTTGACCAGTTATTGACTCGTTTATTAATCGTGTCTTAACGAGTCAATCTGTTTGGACCAAAACCCATTTCTATAATTAAAATCCAAATCTGCTAATTTCATCTTAGGTTGACGGATTATATCAGATATTACCATCCCTAATTTATAGGTCTAATATGCCAACATTGTAGAAACAGTTTAGTTATAAAAGCCTTAAAACTCTAGTACTTATTAATTGATGTGGCTTTTCTCAATATCTTCCACATGCATTACCGGTGTTTCAAAATATTGACTTGCAGATCATAGAGCTTTCGATGCAAAAATGATATATGCAAAACTATTATACAAGTCTTACACAACTATCTAATCAAGAGAAGTGCTAAATCTATAAAAAGATTTTACAAAATGGAACTTATAAAATGATGTGGTTTTATGTAATACGTTAGATTTATTTTAAAATAAAAGTAACATTACAATCGTTCCTACCATATTAAACCACGTCAGTTTGTGATTTTATTTTTGTGAAATTCTTTTGTAGCTAAAGTATTTCTCTAATAAATATTATTATTTTTTAAAATTATTTATTATTTGACTTTGATGGGTTTGAATCTAAATTATAATAATATTTTATTAAAGAGACGCGCGTATAATACTTGGGTAATAGTTGTGTCCCGGCCTATCACTTCTCTTAAATATATATTTACAATGAAACTTGTCGATTTTGGAATATATATATATATATATATATATACGTACACATTAACCTTTAAATTAATATAGATAAGAAATGGGCTGAGTTCATGTCAAAGGAAATTTCGGGCTCATATAAATATATATATATATATATATATATATATATATATATATATATATATATATATATATATATATATATTTGCTTAGAACTGGCATTAATTTATTAATTCTGACTTTAACACCGCAAATATTGGAGGAATCCATGGATGAATGCAGCAGGGCTGTCACATGCATATAATATACCAAGACATGGATGCATATATATATTTATATGCAGTATTTTCTTTAATCTCTCCTCAGTACGTTCTCTCATTTCTTCCCTAATTTCGCAGCTAACAAGTTGACTAATTTAATTAACATGAGTGGCTGGCCGGCCAAGGAAAAACAATTCATGCATATATATGTATGTATATATATATATGCATATATATATATATATATATATATATATATATATTAATAATAAGCAAATTTGCATTCATAATATATACCAAATTACAAATGAATTGTATCAACCCAAACATAATGAGAAATACAATGAGGGATAGACCCCATCCAAAGGTCCACATCAGACACATGCCAAGCATTACGTGCTAACTGATGAGCCACTTTGTTCTCCAACCTCAATACATGTTGGACTTTGGAGACCTCAAAGCATTTCATCAGATTTTTTACCTCATTAACCAGATTTCCCAGTACTTACATAGAATCTCCATCTGCTTGAATAGCTTCCACCATCAACAAGCTATCACTCTCAAGCATTAGCTTTGGATACCCCATTTGAACACAAAACTGAAGGCCTTGAAGCATTGCAAGCAACTCTATGGCTTTAGGGTCTGCAACTTCAGTCTTAGCTTTGCTCACATCCAATAGCACATTGCCATGTTCATCTCTGACCACAACTCCAATACCAGCTTTATGTAAATCATAGAACATTGCCCCATCAACATTCAATTTGCAAAAACCAGCTGAAGGGGCATGCCAGGAATAATCTGTTACCAGTTTAGTTGTAGATCTGGAGGCTTTCTTAAAACACAGAATGTTTAGGGCATAGTTCACCACCTCTGTAAGTTCAAGTTTGGTCTGCTCAAAAGACAACTTATTTCGTCTGAACCAAAAAGCCCAAGCAAGGATAAAAAACTCGTCAACCATATCTTGCTCCCATTTGCTCACCACTAGCTGGACAATATCAACAACTGACATATCCTCATGCACTTGTCTAAACAAAGGCAAGTTCAGCAGCCATGAATCTTTAATAGTACTAGGATAGTGAAAGAGTGCATGTGCCACATCTTCTACAATAGCATTACAGAAATCACAAGAGAGACAAATGTCAACCCTCTTATTATGTAAGTTATGTTTTGATGGAAGACCCTCATAGCAAACCCTCCAAGCAAAATTTTTTATCTTATTAGGCACACACATTTTCCACACAGCCTTCCACAGCTTATGATCATCTTGAGCCCTAGAACACCCTGCAACCCCTTGTGCTGAAAGGGACCTAAAGAATCGATAGGCACTTCTCAAAGAATATGAACCATTTTTCTCATGTGCCTCCAAATCAACTGATCTATATATATATTTCTGGTCTCAGAGTAATCTTTAAAATATCTAATGCTTCCCTTGGATTGAAAAGGGCTCTAATGGTGTTAACACTCCACCAACCCAAGTCAGGATCAATAAGAGAAGCCACTATTAAATGTTCATCAACCATTACTTCCTCAAACAACTCATCCTTTAAAGCTGAATATAACATACTTCAAAAAAAAAAAAATTACTGAATTCTAATTAATCTCAATTTCAAGGTGGAACAAAATATTGTCGGTGATTTAAATATTACATGAATTAGTTTATTAGACTAGAGGACGTTGGCCAATATATATAAAAATATAAATATATATTTATATAAATAAAAGAATTTATTAGAGATTGAGATCAGATACGTACGTAGGATACAGAAGTCAAATAAACTGAGTTGTAAATACACCCACCGAAATAATATTAATGTTTGCTCGTTAGAATTTGGTACGTACTGCGTGATCATCAATGTTATTGATCTATCATTTTCAAGAATTAATTTCATTAATGGCTCTTTGACTTGCATCTATATATTATAAACTATTAATGTCTTCTAGAGATAACCCCATCGTCATGATCATGAGGAGGAGCTAAGCAGCTTATAAGATCAGCGACATTAATGACCATGATCATACTATATATATATATATATATATAAACTTTGTTAATAATTTATTTTTATTTTTATTTTTGTTTTTATTCTTTGTATTTTTATACCCAGGTTATCTTATCAATTAAACCTCTTTCCGAAAGTAGTTGAGATCACGTACGTTAATTTATATATATTACGTACAAACATGCAATGAGTTCGTTATTGCCCGTTTACTTGAGCTGAACTCATAAAGACTTATAATTATTTTGAGTTTCTATGTATTCACCAGCTTGCATGGAGTGAAGATCATGATCAAAGTATTCTGGACATGACCATGCATACGTACTTGAATGTGGCGGACTTAATTGAATTTTAGCGTGATCTGATCAGTAGTCCCACCATATATATATGGACAAGTATATATTATATATTAAGGTAGTGGCCCGTAAAAATAATAATAAATATGAGTCTTATATATCTCGCTAACATGATCGTACGTATGTGTCTACGAAGACTCGAATTATTAATAACCTCTCATCTGCCAAATTACATGATGGGAATGAGTCTCTTACCACTAAGCAATATGGTGATCTTTTACTCTTCTTTTAATTCCCCTGATCTTCTCAGTGGAAAATGATTGTTGTTAAGATGTTCATTATTTCCATGGCTGAAAATGCTAGCTGTCACGCGGGGTTATTAATTAGCTTTATTAAATGGAGAAACCCCATGCTTTTTGATATTTTTCTTGGAAATGCTTTTTGATATATATATATATATATAAGATTTCAATTCTTAATTAAACTTTTAACAAATTGATGTCTTGTTCAAATAAAGTCATGTTCTAATTAAGGAAGTCGACACTTTTGACCTTGCCATTGATCATCTCCTGCACCCACATCGAGTAAATATTATTTCAACGTACTGCTGTGTAACACTTCACACACATGTTGGGAATAAAAAGCGGATTTCTCACTTAGAGGGTGAGGACCTTAGGTCTAGAGGAAGAAGAAGAGAGAATTGAGGGAAATCAACTGAATATCACTTTTTGCATAAAACTCAACAAATCATCCTTCTACCTATACATACAGCAGAGGTATAACAGAAAGTGGTCCCAACCAATGGGATAATGACACATAAAGGCTGATAAAATTGTAAATTCACCCAAAAACTCTACCTTTCCTTCCTCTCGCTCGCCGACTGTAACATGCCTGATCATTCGGCATTATGATCATGCGGCCTATGTCCACCAACAGGTAAGAGCTCAAAGAGCTATATTTTGCTTTTATTTCTTGATTGTTTACGTTACAAATGACTCCAACTAACAAGAGAATAAAGATAGATGATAATAATAAAAATATAGAGATAATATCACTCTGGGAGATATTCTAAACACGGGATAATAACAAATCTAATGACATGAAAGCGTTCAAATCTATTATACTCTAACAGCTGCTTCAAACTCAAGCTGGATCCAAATGCCTAAAGCTATGAGTTTGAAATCTATATGGTTGAATGACTTGGTGCGACAATACAAGTTAAAGGCATGAATATAACCTTTATATCCGTTGATTGATCTTTGATGTGATGATAGAAGTAGTGTAGGTGCTAGTACCGCAACATAATATGGTGAGACAGTTGCTAGTGATTGGATTATCAAATTTGGAGCTATGACTAACCCTATGATCTGCCTGCAATGGCCAGAAATAGTTAATAATTGGACAATAGACAATAGGCAAAAGCCGATAAGGGACTAACAATAAGCAAAAAGAGTGGCTCAATACTAACAGAAATGGGCCTAGTACATAAAATCATGTTACTAACGATAGGCTGAAAGACTCAACTACAAATGGGTTGAATACAGCATTGGTCAACTAACAGGACAAAAAATAGAAAGCCAGCAAAACAAATGGGCTTTGGGCTTCAACCCATGCTCATAATAGGACAATTATGTTAAATTTCATGGTTTGATTACATAGTTCAAACTATCTTATTTCATTTAATTATTATAATTTTTTTAATTTTTTAATAAAATAAAATAAAAAATTTATTTTTTTAAAAATTTTAATATAAAAATTATATTAAAAAATTATATTTTATTTAATTTTTAACTTTTATCTCATCTCCTCTCATCTTATATATGTAACCAAATGTCTCACCAAATGAGACATTGATAATGCTAAAATGGCATTGATTTGATATAAAATATGGTTGAAATGATGTTGAGGATCCCATGAGCAAGATGACGCCAGATAAAGATTTGAATATACAGAGAGAAATCATGTCAGAATTGAGCACGGTGGTAAGTTGTAACTAAGGCCGAGCACTCCCAATGGATCATTCATCCTATCCTTTAAAATACATCACCAAAACTCACTTTTTCTATTTTACATATTGACTTTAACAATATACCATACATCAGTTTATCTATTTTTTCTTCATATCATTTAAATATTATACTTTTAATATTTTTTATTTATTTTAAATATTTTCTCTAACTATCAATAATATTCTCATATCTTCTGATATTTATAATATCTTCCCGTATACAATGTCATATAATTATGTTATATTTTAAATTAATCTAAATTTATAAGCTAAATCAAAATATAAATTAATTCAAAACATAAAAAGAGAGATTATATAACGAAAGGATCGAGGATGGACTTAGCTCAGTGCAAGGCCTTATAGAAAAGTGAATCTTAATCTCAAATTAACCATTCTTCCATTCAGAAGCAAAAAGGCTTTTTGAAGAACCCATCAGGAAATCCCAAAAATCTGATGAAATGGTGGGAGATCGTGTCATTTAGTAATTCTCAGGTATTTCATTCATTTACTATTTTGTTTATTGATTTTGTGTGTCTGTTTGGTTTGTGAGATTTTTATTTTTCTCACACTCTGTAATGGAATGGACTATGAATTACTTATGCTCTCTCTCTCTACATTTATACCTAGGTTATTGTTTCTAGATTCCTGAGGTGGGTTTCTGAAAGATAAATTTTTGGGTTTCTAAAACTGAAAGCACAAATTTTTTCTTCCTAGAAAATCCGTAGATGCAAACTCTCTCCATATGCTGTAAAACTCCACAATGATGTACTCCTAGACCCATATCCAAAGAAAAAATTTGTGGCCTTTTGGAGAGAGTGAGAGACAGAGAGAGATTCCTAGAAAGCCAAAGTATTTCACCAGTTTCTACTTTGAATCGGTACACGCTAAAGGGAAAAAATGGCAAATGTTTAGCTAAGTCGTGAGAGCAAAGCTTGAAGCAGAAGACAATAGATGATCGGTGATGGAGTCGACGAGCGAAGTCGAGGAAGATGGAAGGGTCTGGTTATCTTTGGCGCCAAGCAAAGAACAAAGCGTGGGAACGAGAGAAAGAGGGTCTCAAATGAGAATAAAGATAATTTGAAGAAATGGAGAATGTTAGCAAGGGAGAGAAATTAATTAAAAACATTTACAATGAAGAATAGTTTCTATAAATGTAGTGGGTTCCCTGTAGCAAAATGTAAAATGTCTTTAAAATAGAAGATCCAATAGAGAGCATTTTTTAGAACATTCTTTTAAATTTTAAAGGAAAATGTATTATAGAGCGTCCATTGGGAATGCTTGGCCGGTTCCAATAATATTTTGTGATATAATTGTAACTGAAAGAAAAAGTGAAGACTCGAAAATAAAACAAAGAATTCTTTGGGGGCCTGTTCAACATTACAATATGAAAAATGTTAATTGCATATACTAATAAAAGTTTACTTCTCCATGTGTTTATTAATTATTGATATGTTGAAAATTATGTAATTTGAAATTCAGAATTTGAATTTAAAAAAAACTTACAAAATGAGTCTTGTATGTAAAAATATAAATCAAAATTATAAGTACATATAGAATTGCTCTTACAATTTTTATATATATCTATATATTATATACCAGTATTCAACACTGGTTAAGAGCCCAATGGCTTGATTTGCTCATATTTTCTTTATTATTTCAGTAAAAATAACTAGTATTTTTTTTTATAGAAAATATGTTATTTGCAGTCTTAACGTGTGCGAGCACCCCAATCTCTTTAAAAAAAAGGTGAGTGAATCCTAAAATTGTATTTAACATTACTTATTTTTATAGGAGAATTGGGCTAGATCATGAGAATAATAAGAATGTAAAGATCATGATACCATTATAGGTTATAATGGGTTGATTATAAATCAAGTCTTTTCTAGATGGAAAGGAAAATAACAGATCTAAAGATATTCTAAATTTGCCACGTAGTATTAATGCACATTTTATTACATAGAATGAGCAAGAAATGGAATTGTCAATCGGAAGGGAGGATATATAGAAGAGGAAAAATACTTTAACTACAAATGAATTGCATAAAAGTCATCATTATAAAAAAAAATTTGATATGATTTAATATAATTCGTCAGATTGTTAAATTATTTTTTATTGAATTTAATAAAACATATCAAATCATATCAGTTTGTGAATTATTTTAGTGTAATTCTTTTGTCACTATAAAAAGTCAGTGGATGGGTGAAAATCAGCTTATATATATATATATATGGGTTTTGCTATTCATCCTCCCCACACTCCACATTCAATACTTTTTAATATTTTTTTTAATTTTTTTTTAATTTATTTTTTTAAACTATTATAATTTTTTATTCACTATTCATATAAAAATATATTTGATAAAAAAAATTAAAAAAAGATGGAGTGTGGAGTGTGGTGTGAATAGTAGGAGGTTGAGTAGAATTTTTGTATATGGGTTCTTATATATATATATATATAAGAAAAATCTACTCAATCCTACTATTCACACCACACTTCACACTCCATTTTTTTTTTAACTTTTTTTTAATTTTTTTTATCAAATATATTTTTATATGAATAGTGAATAAAAAATTATAAATAGTTTAAAAAAAATTCAAAAAAAATTTTTAAAAAATATTAAAAAATATGGAGTGTGGAGTGTGAGGAGGATGAATAGCAAAACCCTATATATAAATTTAATTGTGGGATCGGGAGAACGTGCAGGGTTTCAATATTAGATCTCATGCATTGATTGCTTTCGTCCGTCATACGAGAGAGAGAGATCTCTCCAAGGTGCATGCGTAGAATCGAAGAGATCGACAGGACTCAGAAATTGTGGGTTTGTTGATAAAGGACCTACCCACCAGCAACCACGCATTAATGCACACCTCACTTTGCTTTTTACGTATGCACCACATGCAATATTAGCCTATATATATCTATTACCATATATAAAAATGAAATCATATAATTTTGACGTGACATTTTATTCATAAAAGTAGGTATTCTATTCATTAAATTTGAAGTGTTATGTTTATTAAACGGTAAACCTTTTAAATGCAATGTTTCATTATGAACCATTGTAACTTTTAAGTTTTATTTTTTTCTTACATATAAATATATAAACCGATTCAAGAATCTACCCAAAAACATTAATTCAACATTTACATTATTTTGTATTTTAAGCGAAGTCATATGACTCCAATGTGGCATTCTACTCTTTCAACTTGAAGTGTTATGTCTATGGAACGGTAATCTTTTTAAAAACAATGTTTCATTATGAACTGTTATAACTTTTAAATTTTATTTCTTTTCTTACATATAAAGATATAAACCGATTCAAGTTTCGACCCAAAAGCACCATTTCAACATTTATATTGTTTCGTGAAATAAACTGTCCTATAAATCGTTTCGAATTTCTCCACTACAAAATCCGGTCTCTCTCTAAATCTCTCTCCCTCATACACAACAATCCGCACATTGCGCAGATTATAAGCTCGTATATTTAATTATTAGCTACAATTAAAAGTCCTAATTATTATTATAATTCTTATTCTTATTATTATTTGACTTGGTCCTTTTAAAAATTTATGGTGTCACCGACCAAAACAAATTAAGAGATTCACGTTAGGATAATAATATTAGATATAATCTTAGAGTGTGCATACTTTGTTTTTCAAAAAATGAGATTCCTCATTTAAAAAATAATTTTTTAATATAAATCATAGATTTATCAATTTTAGTCAAAGAAAGTGCGCATGATTTATACATCTTAAAACTGCAAAAAAAGGAAAAAAACCCACTTCAAATTTAAAGGGATCATCACAAGTTCCCAACTATCATCATTGTTGCCACGACACTACAACACAATTGAGTTTTTGTGACGATTTTGAATTTGTGACACTCTTGAAACTATCACAAAAAATCATTTCCTGTGACGATTGTAGGAAACCATCACTAAAGATGAATGAGAAATGGTTATACATTCGGACTATAATAATGTTTCGTTTGAACGTAACTCAGACGATATCGTTTTGGAATGAGTACATGCGAACGTATAAAATGTTACGTTTGAACGGTTCATGTAAATTCGAACATTAAGCCCACTTACATGAGAACGTGTAAGTTATTCGTTCGAACAATTTCTTTTATGTTTGAACAATAGTCATTATCGTTCGAATGTAAAATACTTTAAAATTAAAAATGAAACTTCAAATTAAAAAAAATTGAGAATTGAAATACAAAAAAACTAGATATATTAAATAATATTGTTCATTACATAAAGTATAGAAAAAGAAATATAATAAAATATAATACGAAATATGATAAAAGTGTAGCAAAGCTCAAAATGAATTATTTACAAATGTATGAAATTCCTTAGTCAATGTGTTGACCTTTTCGTTTAAGATATCTAAACGATGGTCAACCTTTCTGAGACCATCGTATCAACCCAAGTAAGGCGCATATCGAGCCAAGCAGGGCGTGCATCCCCTAAGATGTACCTATCGACTGCTGACTAGTACTCCCACTATGGGGAGCAACATTGACCCCAGACTGGGTCAGAGGAAAAAGATCTAGTGTAGGCCCAAGCTCATGCTGAGCACGCCTCTTTCCTTGTCCAATGTTCCGACGATGTGAGGTCACGTCTAGGGGGTTCATCTGCTCAGTCAACCATTCCTCTACTTTGGGGTGACACTCTCCCGTCCAATAATAGCCGAGTAATGATCACCCGATATGGTAGGTTGTCAATGGAGATGATGCTCGCCTCGTAACGAATCCTCTCAAATATCCGTAGTGGCAAGTCGATGGGCTCGCCACGTGCCACATGTATGAGGAATTGTGCACGTGTCCGACTGAAGGTGGCCTTATGTGCCATAGGATCTACGTTTATTGCAACTATGAGATGCAACATGCAGAAAAATGGCAGCAACAACGTCTGGGAGAATGTGTTCTTCCTATCGAACGGTGTGCAGCATCTCCTAATGAGGATGAAGAAATCCTCATCGCAGTCGTCATCCTTAGGCTGATTAGTCCCCTTGCCCTTTGACCGGTCTACATCTCTGGCCATAGACTCGACTGGGCCAGTAGATGATGTAGATGTGCCTACATTTAGTGCGTCCTCAGCCTGAGCATCCACTGTAGTTGATGCCTTAGATACATCCGGACCCCGAGTAGCTTGGTGTAGACATCTGTCGATACCTTGAACTGAACATCGTATACAGATGATGATGCATTCTGAGGCATGGATAACATCTCCATGTAAAACTCACGGACCATGGAGGTGTAAATCCTCCCTCTCAATGCGCAAATGTTGGTCCAACCTTTGGAAATAAAGACGGACCTCAGACTCTTCACCTCCCATGTCATCTCGTCGAACTCGTTGATATAACTTTACAACCTATCCGAGACGGGTTATCCGAGAAGTGTCCTGGGTTCCTTCCTTCCTCCATTTCCTAGTTGTCAAAGGATGAACCATATTCTAAAAAAGAAAAAACATGAGTATACATATATATAAAGGGAAACAAATTAAATCTATTCTGAAATACGTTTGAACGTAGAACTTGACCTTCGAACTTAAAAGGATAACATTTGAACGTGAAGGTAACACCGTTTGAACGTTAGGAGTCAAAAGACCCACGAAATGTTACATTTGAACATTTCATGTAAATACATTCGAACATTCTAGTGCATTCAAACATATTTAACTTAATGTTCAAACTATTGCAGGTATACATTCGAACGTTAGGAATAAAACGTCCCATGAGACCTTACATTCGAATGTTTGAAGTATGCAGTTCAAATGTATACCTAAACGTTCAAACAGCAGAAATGATGCGTCCGAATGTTAGGAGTTAAACAACCAAGAAAATGTTACATTCGAACGTTTTAGTGTATAAACGTTCGAACGTAGATTAACATACGTTCAGAGTACAAATGATAGTTCAAACGTTGCCAATGGGACATTCCGACGTTTAAACCGAGAAATGAACTCAGCCATTTCTGATTTCCTCAAATAGGACGTTAAATGAAGTATACACTGAGTGTAGACTATTTACAGTAGTCATTTGGCCATTGGTCACTCATGGTGGCCAGAAAATCAAGTTTCAAATCTAGCCCCAAATGGGTTTCGGTTCATACCGAAACCCACTAAAAACGATAAAGAAAACATAATAAGAAGGAGAGAGATGGACACTAACCTTTTATGTAACGGTTGTGGTGGGGATTGACAGCGGTATGTGACAAATTCGATGGCTGAGTGCAAAGGTTTGAATTTTGGATGTGGGTGGAAATGCCATTCGACATTCGGACGCACTACATATATACAAGTAACATGTGAACGTTACAACTAATACATTTGAACGTTCTGTTATTTCCTGTACCGTACGAACGTGTGTTGTAAACGTTTAAACATTAATAGAATGAATTTTTTATATATAGTATGTTTATATGTAAATACTATATATAGGATATTTTTCTAGATTGGGGAAATACTATATATTTTTTTTTTTTTGGGAAATACTATATAAAGTTAGTATATATAGTAATATAGTAATATATACCATATATACTATATATATTATTTTAATATAGTAATAATATTAAACTACTAGGTTTAATTTTGTTTTATACTATCTATTTTGAGTACTTGGGGAGAGACTGGTTTTAATAATTTTAAATATATTAGTTAATGCCTTGTCACGTCGCGTTCAAGGTCAACATCTCCAATAACTCTACTGGAGGTGTGGATGATAGTGCAACATCACTTTCCTCCTATGTTGGAATACTAGTCCTAATTTATGCGTCATTTTATGTGCGATCTTGGCGAGATGTTCTGAATGGAGTTGATGATCACATTCGGAGTCGTGTACTGGTGAGTTTATATACCCTTGTTTTTTTTATAGATATTTTAATTTCATATTTTTAACACAATTCATTCTTAGGATGAATTCGACATAAATTTTGGTCGTAGTGAGGAAGTACGAATTGTGAATGAGTTGATGGCTACATTATTTCTACGTCATAAGGGATGATGTAATGACCACTTCAAGAAACTTGAGACGTTGGAAGAGGCTGCTCAAGGCTGCTTAGTCCCCTTTTCAAAAAATGAAGTTAGACAATTGGACAAACTATTGTGACCTTTTCACAAGTCCAGATTATTAGGTATTCTAGATTTTTCCCATATAACTTATTTACATCTATATTGGTTTCATAAATTATATTTAACATTGTTCATTTCTCTTGCAACACTTAAGTTCAATCAATGTACAGATAAAATGGTCATTCCAACGCATTGCCGATAAAATAGTAATTACTTATTAAAATTCAGTCATTTTTATCATATTATTTATTTAAGTACTAACATGATTTTTTAAAATTACTACTGTAGCTTTGTTAGAAACGTGATGATCCTGAAAATTTCTCCCTCATTCATGTCCATACTGCTACAAACATTGATGTGCACAGCAAGTGGATTGATCCTGTCGCCAAAGATAATTACGTAAGTGAGGTCATTTATGAAATTATTAGTTCTGATGAGTAAGTTCGAATGTAAACAAAGAACGTTCGAACATGCCTTTACATTTGAATTAACGCTCGAACGTATATACTCCACAAATGTTCGAACTTATTCTGTTACGACAGTGAAAGGGAGAGAGATTGCGACGATGACTGGACAGGACAAATGGGAGAGAGACTGAGAGATGAGAAAGAGTAAGAAGAGAGAGAGAGAGAGAGGAGATGGGGAGGTGGGTTTTAAAACAAAAACCTACAACAAATGACATCATTTTATTAAAAGTTTTATTTTTTTAATATATATATATATAATTTGGGCTGAGCGGATGGAAGAAATCTTGGGTGGGCTTGGGCCTAGCTCAGGCGCAGTCTCCCAACACCCAAATGAGTGCAAACGTCCACATGCATGTCGTCTATGTGTAGACAGGAGCCCTCGCTCGCCTCAGGCGCAGGCCAAATGAGGGTGGGTGGCGGATGGGCCAGATGCAGTGGCCCACTGCCCACCCCTAACAGGTGGTCGAATCTAGATGTTATTTGCCCACCCTGTTTAATTTTGAATTATTGTATATAAATTTTATGAATTATAAGTAATAATTTATAGTTCTCGTTGCAGACTCGATTCATGGGTGTTGTATATAGGTGATTTATATAAGTGATGGAGTTTATAATTGTCGCTGCATTTAAGAGAAGATTCTCTCCCATTTTCAATGATGGAGTTAAATTTCTATAAAGTATTAATTCTTTAATAGATTAAGATCCCCTAATTTCTTTTTCAAACTCTTGATAGATTCTATAGAAAGATAGGCAGCAGGTGCATGTCGTAGATCCTATATCATTTATTATTATTTTTTTTTAGAGGAATAATATTGTGAAGTCTACTTACTATGTTCATTTTTAGTACAAAATCCTGGCCTACAATTAGCCTGAATTTTAAGAGATCTCAATCCTTACTCTCTAGCTCACATTCCATTAACCATTTTATTATTGTTGCTAATATATCATTTAAGGAAAATATGGAATCTATGATAACACCAACCTTTTTTTTTTTTTTTAACTTTTTGGTTTGAGAACCTGTTTTTTCTTTTTTACTTTTGAAAATTTAATACTCGAGTTTCACATCAAAAATAAATTTGAAACCCCTACTTCAAGTTTCGTCAATTTCTCGACAGAAAACATTGAAATGATCGTATGGGAGTCAAGAAAGATAGACTTGTGACCCCCTCTTCTCTGCAACTTCTTTAGCAAAGTTACATATTATGAATACTGAAGGTCTTAATGAAATATCGGCTATCTATCTAAAGAAATATAGCCAACGACCAAAATCATTAGAAAGATAGACATAATTCTCCTCTAAATTGGGTAGAATGAATCTTTTTAACAAACGGACAATCACATTTTTTTTTTTAATAAAGGGACACATGTCAACTTTTAAGTTAGACTTTTGAAATGGCTTGTGCTTGTCACATGCCTAACAAACATTCGTCATATTTGCTACAACCCAACATATTAATTATGTAATAGTAGTAATTTTATAATTTTTGTTTTAAGAATCCAAATAAAGATAAATATGAACACGTCGAGCATCATTGCTCGGATCAAGCAAAAAAGCTCCCTATAAAACAGGTTTATCCAAATCCCAAGCAAGAGCCTTAGGGCGAATACAAGGAACAAAGATGATGCACAATGGTGATTGATCACAGCCAAACTAAAAGCTTGGAAACCTAGCCACCTAACTTAGAGCACCAACTGTGAGGTCACCCTCGAGCACCTTAGCTCCCTATCTTGACCAGATCATAATGCCCTAAAGCACTCCCTTAGGCATGCCAGCTAGTTACCTCAGAAAACGAGCATCTGAGCTTCATAACCTCCACGTGCGAGTTGCCTTAAAAAACAAGTTGACAAGTTCGACAACTACCTGAGATGGCCCCATTAGGTCGACAAGCCCCCTGACTAGTTAAGCACATGTTACAACAAACAAACTCTAGTTTTAACAACAAAACAACAACACAAACCTTGAAACCACCTCAAACGGCAAGAAATCCACTCACGCCAACGAAAACAAAAAGGATCACCAAGTACAAAATATACACTCTTCGCCAACTATGAATAGTCACATATGACCATCAGTCATATGCTCGATTATCAGATATAAGCTTGCACAAACAAACATCCTAGAGGCTTATCCTCAAAGGTTCTTACAAGGAATTTACAAGACTCCTAAAGGTCCACCCTTGGAGATCTTTGTTGCATTGCATAAAAATGGGAAATCAAGGACACGTTCTGGTTAGTTATTTTTTCTATAGCTCTTGTAGACTTTCTCTATCATGGTTGGCGTGTATTGAAGATTCTCAAAACCTTCATGTCGAACATGTCAACCTTAAGAATCATAGGCATCTATTGCATATAAAATGAACTAGGTCTAGCCCATTGCCAATAGTAAAAGATAGAGATAAAGTCAAAAGAGGTTGATGAACATACAAAAAGTGAAATTCACTTTTGGCAAGTAGGACTTAGCTACTCCAAAGAATGAATGAGACCTGTATAAAATGAGGGGACCATTACAAATGTGAGATAATCTAACAACTCTACGAGGAAAGACTTTATTTCTTCTCTACAACTCGTGAGACTTTCTGTCTAGAAGGAAAACATCGTCTTCAACCTCCCTTTAACCATATTTTCTCCATTATATTGAGAGTTATGGGACATTAGAGACTATACAAGCATCAAACATAGTGGATTTTTCCCCCAAACGACCCATAGGCATAGGCTTTTATGTCAAACTACGTAAATCTCTATGTTTCTCTCTTTATTTACATTTTATATGCTTAATTTATTCTTTATTTCATAGATGATCATTTGAATACCGTATCACACTACAAAAAAATTGCTTATTTGAGGCCAGTTATTTCTAGTGAAATGACTATTTCTAACTAAAATGAGTTTATTTTTGCTGCAAATAGTCTTTTTTCTTGTAGTGTCAACACCCAAACCATCATATTGGGCCATTTAACCGTCTATTTGTGCCCCACCCCCGTTGGAAAAATTCATCACCAGGGTTGATAGTATACCTAGGTGCATGGAGAAAATGGTCTCTTTTAGCAATAGTCCTATATCCCATTGTTACATATTGTTACATTTTTTTCTAAGTATCAACATTGTTGATTTTTACTTCTTTCTATCATTTGTTTATAATATTTTTTCATTGCAAGCTCATATTTGTTACCTAGGTGCTAGTGCAGATACCTAACATAGGATATGTACATTACATGTTCAATAGCAGGTCCAGATACCTATGAACTAGCATGTATGTTAACACACTCACAACTGGTACAGATACCTGTGTTGTGATACAGTAATTAGTAGAGACACATGACTCAAGGAGAACCGTGCAGCATGCATATTTCATTTTTATTGATCACGCTTAATTATTGAACAAGATTTCAACTTTATGTATTTCACGTTTATGCTCTTGTTAATTAAAGTTCAGTCTAGTTCATGTACAATTTCAGTCATTTCACGTTCAGTTCATATTTAATTTTAGTTAGTTCATATTCAATTCATGTTCAGTTCACATTTAGCTTTATGTCATGTTTAAGTTCACGTCAGTTTAGTTCTTCTCACGTCAAGTTTTAAGTTCAATTCATATTTCAGTTCAAGTCATGTCAGATTATGCCATGTTACAAGTTAAGTTATTTTACGCATGTTATGACTTTGCTTATTCATTCATGCCTTACTTCCATGCATACATCATTAACCTGTGTAGAAATTCTCTGTTAACTTGCTGAGCTTTGTATTCAAATCTCATCATGGTAGTTCCAACTATCATTCTCACCTGAATGGTTGACAATGTGTCAAGATCCAGAGGGGGAAAGGAGCCTAGCAAACTAAAGGAGGTTGATTAGGAGGCGACAACACGATGCAGAGCTTGTAGCCTCCATAGTTAAAATTTTGGATAGTCTTATGGCTTCGTTAGTCAAGTTATACAAGTTGCTTGACAAACTTTCCCATTAGTTATGTTTTGGTGATATGATGATGGAGCCCTATCTCCCATACTTTGAGATTACAATCATTTTGAGACTCATTGATATGAACCCACAGGAATAGAATTCCTTGAATCCACAATCAATTTGAAAACTCACCCAAGAAAGCCAAAATCAAGGCAATGGATGGAGAATCTAGACCCGTTGAAAACTTGTTTCAAGAACCTAGATTATATTAAAATCTAGACCAGTTGAAAAACCTGTCTCAAGAACCCAGATTACAAGGAGGAACGCCACAAAGGTTGTGATTTACCTTTGATAAGTTTAAAAGTTCAATCAATAACAAGAGGAGTTAAACTCAACTCACAATTATTAAATTCATTAAATTTCATAAATGTCTTAATATGAGGCTACAAAGAGTATTTAATCCAAAACCTAATTAAAACCCTAGCCAAAATAAAACCCTTTCTTCCAAATATACCCCTGGATGAATAGTATCGTGATACAATAACTCACTACAGTACTTCTTTAAACCTTAGTTTTTAAAAAGTAATTTTCCGAATAAGCCATTGGCCAAAATACAAGGCCTTTCCAAAATCATAGTTCATGAGAAATAAGACATATATTGGCCAAGCAATGTCAAGCCCAATTATTCTAAACTAATTCCTATAACTAATAAAATAAGCCCCTTTAATGAAATAAACAAGTCCAAGGCCTTCAATCATATAAACATAATAATAGGCTCTAGTTTATGTTGTACTCTTCCATAGCTTATATCATGTGGATGATCACTGGATATCCTTCTCTCAAGCCCATCTTGAATATTCGGCTCTTACTAGACACGTCCCAAGTGTATTGTACCAATCCTTGCATTGCCTCCTTGATATTCTCTGCTCTTGACCTTGTAATTGGCCCATCTGAAATTTTCAAATGATCTTTAAGACTAGCTCCATCTTGGTGCCCATCACTCATACTGTAATCATGGATGTTTAGCATTTCAATATGTATGGATTATGCTTTCTGTATTTGGGATATCTTTAGTTGGAGCATAATATTGCTCAAAGAATAAAAAATTATCCACTACGAATATTACATACTGTTAGATGCATGTTAGTTGTATTGCATCTTTATTTGTCATGAACGGGGGCCAGATAACCTTATGTTGGATGTCCCAACACTTCAGATGTTCGTCTGATCCCAAGCAAAAATCTAAAGGAGTCACCGGGTGGTATCAGAGTAATACGTCTTTTGGTTTTAAATCCACATATCCTTAGGAAATGCACCAAATATTAGGCTTGAATTTCTTGAAGTATAAGAGATGGTGTGTGGCTATGATACGAGTGTACTCGTATGTTTAAAGAAGTGACACATGACTTGCAGTAAGATACCTCGGAACCCTGGTGGAGACATCTATCATGAGAATCGGAATCCTTTGATGGATGGAGGATTAGCTGAAGTTGTACTTCTGCTGACTAATGTGCTTAGACATCAACAACGACAACAAGTGCACATTCCAAGACCCGAAGTTAGCGGTTGTCTGTATGAGATGTTCCTGATCCATTGTTACCTGAGTTTCTCTAGTAATGAAGGACTTTTGAGAGCCGAAAATGGATTATTGATCTCAAAAGGACACACGAGATCTGTGGATGCACTAAGGATCAGAATGTTCTTTATGTTGGATACTTATTCCAAGGAGAAGCCAAAATTTGGTGGGATACCAGAAGGCAGCTTCTAATAAGGGAATTAGGCACCCTCACTGCATTGACATGGGTTAGATTCAAGGAGGATTTTGACAACAGATTTTTCCTAAATTCTGTTGAACAATAGAAGGCACGAGAGTTTGCGTCTTTAACTCAGGGTAGTTTGATTGTGGAGCTGTACGCTGCCAAGTTTATGGCACTAGGAAGGTTAGCACCACACCTGATCTCTACAAAAAGGATGCAGGCGTAGAAGTCATCAACCTAGGATCAGTAGCCATGTGGCTTGTCATATAATAGAGACGTACCTAGAGTTGGTGAACGTAGCTACAATAGCATAAGCTGAATAGAGAGATCTGGCAATCCAAATCAATTCCAAGTGCAAAAGGACCATGATGATTGCTGCAAGCGGTAGTTTAGAGAAGAAGAGGTCTTTTCCAGCCTGGCAAAAGGCAAGGGAATAGTGACAGGAGGGTAGAAACCATCTTTCCACCCATTGTGCCCAAAGTGTGCATAATGTCATCCTAGAGAATGGCACCATGGAAATGGAGTTTGTTTCCAATGCGGGAAGCTTGGACACTTGATTAAGTGGAAATAATATGAAAAATAAGCATAAAAACTAAGGGTGTTTGTTCTAAAAATGGATACATATGCTTATTCACACACAAAGTTCACAACAAAGGCAACACAAGGGCAATATGGGGAATTCATGCACAGAATAAACATCTACACTAACCTCACATACCCACTCGACACTTAGAGGAAAAAAAAGAAAAAAGAGTGCTAGTTCCTCTCAAACCCGTAACCCCCTTGCTACTTTGCATCTCAAGCTTCACACCTTAGACCCACATGGAATTGGAGAGAGCACGAGCACTGGAGAGAGCAACAACCTAGAGAGAGGAACTAGCAAGAGCACTGGAGAGGATGAGAAAGGGGAGCTTAAAAGGGACCAGAAGGCGTGTGAGAAAGGAGTCGGGATTGTTGGCAGAATAAAAAAAAATCATTTTGAGCTTTCGGTAATTAATTTTAGGGATTTCATTTTCCTTTTCTTTGGATGATGAGTTGGTGTTTTCCTTTGGTAAATTGTTCATTTTCTTGCTCGTTGGTAGAGTAGTTTCATGACCTAGGTAAACGGGGACCTTTGAACAGTTGGATTTTAGTTGGGAGTTTTGATTTCCTTTCGAATTTAAATTGTAATCTCCATGAATTTCTGTCATTCTCATAGACACTGGGATTAGGGTTTCTCTGCATCTTCTTTGATCCATCGTTGATTGAAGGTACGATGAATGCTTAAGGGATACAGACCCTAGACCCGAGTTGTATGTTGATTTTCAATTTGATATAAAATCTTGTGGAGTTTATTCAGTAGATGTTCTGTTTGCATTTTAATCATACATATCATCCGAATGTTGTTGCCACGAGTGGAGTAGCATTTGATAGTAATTGAGGAATGTCAAACTTCTCTAGAAATCCCTCTGTGCAAAGGGAACCCAAAGCCTAGGTACCATTTTCCTTGAAAGTTTCCTTTTCAGAATGTGAGTGTGGAGTTTTAAAACTTGTTTTCTTTTCTTCTTATTTGTTACTATGGAAAGTCAGGTTTCTAAATATTGGTGAAACCCTTACAAAAATATTTCCTTAGTCTTAAGCTATTTTTAAAACCCCTTTTAGTTTCTGGCATGAGCATTCTTGGCTGAAACTACCCAATGATTGAAAATAAACCTTTACCCATCTCAGATATTACTTTCTTACCTCATGTTAATCCAATAAACATTTACGTAGCATTGAAGTTACCTTAATCCCTATGAAATCAACCTTGGGACTCTCATTATACACAAGCAAGACACCTTCTACACTTGGGAGGTAATTAAAAAGTGGAACCAACACTTGATCAGGGATTGTCCTAACACCGCACAAGGTAGTGGAGTTGGTGATAACAAGCCAAGGCCCCACATCACAGCTTGCGTGTATGCAGTAACCCCAAGTGATATTGATGCTGATGCATTAGAGACTGAGGAAGCTGGCATCATCACTAGTATTTTCCTTATAGTGTTTGTGTTTTTGTTGATAGCCTAAGGCTTCGTTTGGTTACCAAACCAAACTCAACTCATCTCACTCATCATTACAATTTTTTCAAATTCTAACACAAAATATAATAAACAATTTAACTTTTTTAAATTCTAAAATAATAATAATATTAAAAGATAATATTCTAACAATATTTTATCATCTAAACTCAACTCAACTCAGCTCACTTCAACCTATAGGAAGTGAGCAATCAGCTCAGCCCCCCAATCATGCACCTCGCCCACCTTAGTATGCACTTAACTCACATCCAGCTGCATCAGGATCATCTCAATATCCTGCTGCAGCAACTTATGGGCAAAGGAGGAACCTCGAGGAGGCTATCCAGCAGATGGAAACAACGCTCCAGCAGTTCATGCAAGGGCAAGCAGCAATAAATACATAGAATGCTCAAACCTTTAACGACATCAGAGGGACCTTGACCAAAATTTTTGCAACCTTGAACCTCCAAGAGAAAGGGAAATTCCCTGCCAGCCGCAACCCAACCCTCAAGGTCAAATTCACCAAGTGTCAAAAATGGGAGAGGGCTTTAACTTGAAGCAAGTAAAGGTTGTCACCACCTTAAGGAATGGTAAAACTTTTGAAAACCTTACTCCTGAGAGCACAAGGGGTAAGATTTCTAATCCTATACCAGTTCAAACTGAGGAAGCTACTCACCAAGAACCAGCACCTTTCCCTAGTAGGCTAACAGTTTCTCATAAAGAAAAAAATTAAATTGAGATCCTAGAAGTATTCAAACAAGTAAGGATCAATATACCCTTACTCGATGCCATTCAACAAATTCCCACTTATGCCAAGTTTTTAAAGGACCTGTGTACAATTAAGAGGAAGTTGAGTGTGAAGGAAAAGGCCTCACTGAGCAAGTCAGTGCCATAATTCAACACAACACACCTCCTAAATTTAAAGACCCGGGTCCCCCACCATTGCTTGCATTATTGGGAGTTCAAAAATTGGCCATGCCCTACTCGACTTCGGATCTAGTGTCAATCTGTTGTCTTATACTGTATATGAGAAACTAGGGCTGGGAGAATTGAAATCAACCTTCATAACCTTGCAATTAGCTGATAGCTCAATTAAAATACCAAGGGGAGTGGTAGAGGATGTTCTAGTTCAAGTTGATAAATTATATTATCCTGTGGATTTTGTTGTCCTTGACATGAATTTATTTGTGAATTCAGTTTTTCAAGCCCCCATAATTTTGGGAAGACCATTCTTGGCTACCTCTACTGCTTTAATAAACTATAGAAGTGGGGTTCTGAAATTAAGCTTTGGCAATATGACCCTGGAACTGAATATATTTAATCTGTGCAGGCAACCTCAGGAGGTAGAGGAGCCTCAAGAAGTCAATCTGTTGGAGGACATTGTTTTAGAATCTTTTCCTTTAATTATTGAAAATTTTGAAGAAAATTTTAAAACAGTAGAATTCTTTGACCAACCATTGCATGTGTTTCATGTAGGGCACTTAGCAGCATAGATGCCCAAGACTGAGCAACTAGGCCCAGCACAACTAACAAAGGAGGTAGCCGAGGAGTAGGTCCTAGCTTTGGACCTCAAGCCCCTCCCCTCAAAACTCAAGTATGTTTTTCTAGAACCTAATAGCACTTTACCTGTGGTTATATCTTCTTGTCTAACTAATAGACAAGAAGAAAAGCTACTGAAGGTCCTTATAGAACATAGAAATGCCATAGGCTGGACCTTAGCTGACATTAAGCATATAAACCCTTTTATTTGCACTCATAAGATTTACCTGAAAGAGGATTCCAAGCATTCTAGAGAAATGCAAAGAAGGCTTAATCCTTCAATGAAAGAAGTAGTAAAAAAGGAAGTCCTTAAACTGTTAGATGTGGGTATTATTTACCCAATTTCTAATAGTAGGTGGGTCAGCCCCATACGAGTGGTCCCAAAAAAATCTAGGCTAACAGTAATAAAAAATGAAGAAAATGAATTAGTCCCCATAAGGGTAACTACAGGCTAGAGAATGTGTATTGACTATAGGAAGCTTAATGCTTCCACTAGGAAAGACCATTTTCTATTGCCATTTCTTGACCAAGTCTTGGAGAAGGTAGTTGGATATGCATTTTATTGTTTCCTAGATGGGTTCTCAGGCTATCATCAAATTGAAATAGCACCTGAGGACTAAGAAAAAACTACTTTCACATGCCCATTTGGAACCTTTGCATTTAGAATGATGCCTTTTGGGTTGTGTAACGCCCCAACAACGTTTCAAATGTGCATGCTCAGTATTTTCAGTGATTTAATTGAGAATGGTTTAGAAGTCTTCATAAATGATTTCTCTGTTTGTGGGAACACTTTTGAGAAATGTTTGACTAATTTGCAAGTTGTTTTGGCCAGTATGAGGAGAAAAACTGGCTGCTTAACTGGGAAAAGTGTCATTTTATGGCTCAACAGGGTATAGTATTAGGACATATAATGTCCTCAAAGGGTATTGAAGTAGATAAAGCAAAAATAGACTTGATTTCTAAGTTTCCCACTCTTAAAACTGTGAAGGACATTAGGTTATTTTTAGGTCACGGTAGATTTTATAGAAGATTTACACAAGGGTTTAGCTCCATTTCCAAACCATTGTGCAAATTACTTATGCATGACACTAAGTTTGAGTGGACAACAGAGCATCAAAAAGCATTTGACCAGCTCAAACATACACTCACCACAGCCCTTATAATGCAACCCCCAGATTGGTCCCTCCCCTTTGAAATCATGTGTGATGCCAGTGACTTTTCCATAGGTGCTGTCCTAGGCCAGCGTAGGGACAAACTACCTATTGCAATTTACTATGCTAGTAAAACATTAACTGGGGCTCAGAAAAAATTACTCCACAACAGAGAAAGAATTGATGGCCATTGTTTTTGCTTTAAATAAATTCAGAACCTATATTATAGGGTTACCTGTAATTGTCTTTACAGACCATGCAGCCTTGAAATATTTGTTTACAAAAAAAGATGCTAAACCAAGGCTGATTAGGTGGGTGCTGCTCTTGCAAGAATTCAATATCACAATTCTAGACACAAAGGGAGTGGACAACATGGTGGCTGACCATCTGTCCAGAATAGCTGTCACTAAATCTGATTTTTCTTTGCCAATTTCTGAAAATTTTCCTGATGAACAAATACTTTCAGTTGAGAATACACCATGGTATGCTGACATTGTCAATTTCTTGGTAACAAGGAAAACACCTCCACACTGGAGTATTCAGGATCTAAAAAGGTTCAAATCAGAGGTAAAGTATTTTTTTATGACAACCCTTACTTGTTCAAATACTTTTCTGACCAAATAATTCGTAAGTGTGTCCCTGACAATGAAATATCTTCTGTCCTATCTGCTTGCCACAATGGGGCTTGTGGGGGTCACTTTTCTGCAAAGAAAACAGTGGCTAAAATCCTACAATCTGGTTTGTATTGGCCCCATATGTTTTGCAAAAGGTGTGAGCCATGTCAAAAACTAGGAGGGATAATTAGGAGGAATATGATGCCCTTACACCCAATCTTGGTTTTGGACATTTTTTATTGCTGGGCTTTAGACTTCATGGGCCATTTTCCCCCATCTTTTGGGTATGTTTATATTTTAGTGGCTATAGACTATGTGTCCAAATGGGTGGAAGCCATCCCTTGTAAAAAGAACGATCACCAAGTGGTGCTCAAATTCATAAAGGACAACATAGTGTCCAGGTTTGGTATGCCCCAGGCCATCATTAGTGATAATGGAACACATTTTTGTAACAGACCACTAGAATCACTTTTAAAGAAGTATGGAATCCATCATAAGGTGTCTACTCCTTATCACCCACAAACTAATGGCCAAGTGGAATTAGCAAATAGGGAAATTAAACATGTTCTTGAAAAAACTGTTAATCCCTCAAGAAAAGATTGGTCTTTGAGGTTGATTGAAGCCTTGTGGGCATATAGAACTGCTTATAAAACCATACTTGGTATGTCTCCTTATAGACTGGTCTATGGTAAAGCATGCTATCTCCTAGTAGAACTTGAGCACAAAGCTTACTGGGCAGTGAAGAAATTTAACTTTGATATGGAAAGAATTGGTTCTTTAAGAAGGTTACAGCTATCTGAGTTAGAGGAGCTTAGGAGGGACGCATATGAGAATGCTAAGCTAGCCAAGGAACACATGAAGATCTTACATGATAGGAGCATCCTTAGGAAAACTTCTGAGCCTAATCAGCAAGTCTTGTTATACAACTCCAGGCTTCATTTGTTCCCCCAAAAACTAAGATCTCGGTGGAGTGGGTCATACATTGTAAAATTAGTTTCTCGTCATGGTGCCATAGAAATAACAAATCCTCAGAATGATAATAGTTTCAAGGTGAATGGCTAGAGATTAAAACCATTCTTAGGGACTTATGCACCAGAAATTTCATCCATCCCATTACAGGAACCAATAGTCAACTGACTAAGTTCCTATGTAGACTGCAAGTTTCAGTAATCTTACTTAGTTTCTACTGTTTGCTTCTTCTTGTTTTATTTTATTTCATTTTATTTTATTTTTTGCTCACTCCCTTTTACTAACTTCTTTTCTTCAAAGATATTGGTTTCATGATCTAATTAGATTTCATTGCAGGAAATACTCAATTTTCTTGTTTTGTATTTTACAAATGCTAAATTATGCTACCCAAGTAACATCTTTCATTTACTCTTCTTCATGCACACATTGAGGACAATGCTTCATTTTAGCTGGGGGGGAGTATGAATAGTGTATATATATATATATATATATATAAAAGGGTTCTGAAACACTTCTTAGGTATAACTAGAAGAGAACTGCCTGAATCATGAGTTCATAGATACACAAGAACTTTGAAGTGGCTTTGTTAAGAAGATCATATAATAAAGTAAAACTTGAACAAAGGAAATAGTCAACACTTTGTTTAAATTCTAAACTGTTTCCTTTGCAAACCAGGACATCTGAGAAGTCACACTTCTTCTACTAGGGGTACAAAAAGTGCAGCTGGGCATACCTTAATGAACCACATCTTAATGGTTTATATTAAAAAACAAAAACAAATGAGAAAAGGGACAAACCAGAAATCTGAGTGTTTTTGTAAAAGGCTGCCTATCACCGGGGCTTTGACCAAAGAAAGAAAAGAAAAAAAAAATAGGAAAGAAAGAGAGCCTTTCAAAGTGTGATAGCGTGAAAGCCAACAAATCAGTGGTTTTGAATTAAGGATAAGGGTCACTCTTTATGATAGCTGCTACTAGGAAATTACCTGGTAGAAGATGGTGTGCAACTCTAATGACCTAGGAACAGCACTGACCACAGTTTGGGGTGTGCAACTACATTATTGGTTTCCTTTGCATAAGTGTTTTTATATTACAAGAATTTCTTAAACGAGTAACAAATCTGCTCTATGGAATTAATGACTTATGTTTTTGACAAGTTCTCAGCTGGGAAAACCTTTGAAGGGAGAATTCTTCATCCTTTGTTTATCGCTCTTTTGCTAAGGGTCCAGCAAAATGCTAGTTGGGGGTTGTGATTAAGTGGAAATAGTATGAAAATTAACCATAAAAACTAAGGGTGTTTGTTCTGAAAATGGATACATATGCTTATTCACACACTATGTTCACAACAAAGGCAACACAAGGGCAATATGGGAATTCATGCACAGAATAAACATCTACACTAACCTCACACACCCACTTGACACTTAGAAAAAAAAAAGAAAAAAAAGGAAGAAAAAAGAGTGATGGTTGTTCTCAAACCCATAACCCCCTTGCTGCTCTGCATCTCAGGCTTCATACCGTAGACCCACATGGAATTGGAGAGAGCGCGAGCACTGGAGAGAGCAAAAACCTAGAGAAAGGAACCAGCAAGAGCACTGGAGAGGATGAGAAAGGGGAACTTAAAAGGGGCCAGCAGGCATGTGAGAAAGGAGTTCGGATTGTTGGCAGAATAAAAAAATAATCGTTTTGAGCTTTCGCTTATTCATTTTAGGGATTTCATTTTCCTTTTCTTTGGATGATGAATTGGTGTTTTCCTTTGGTAAATTGTTTATTTTCTTACTCGATGGTAGAGTAGTTTCGTGACCTAGGTAAATGGGGACCTTTGAACAGTTGGATTTTAGTTGGGAGTTTTGATTTCCTTTCAGTTTTAAATTGTAATCTCCATGAATTTCTGTCATTCTCATAGACACTGGGATTATGGTTTCTCTGCATCTTCTTTGATCCATCGTTGATTGAAGACACGATGAATGCTTAAGGGATACAGACCCTAGACCCGAGTTGTATGTTGATTTTGAGTTTGATATAAAATCTTGTGGAGTTTATTCAGTAGATGTTCTGTTTGCATTTTAATCATACATATCATCCGAATTTTGTTGCCGTCAGTGGAGTAGGATTTGATAGTAATTGAGGAATGTCAAACTTCTCTAGAAATCCCTCTGTGCAAAGGGAACCCAAAGCCTAGGTACCATTTTCCTTGAAAATTTCCTTTTCAGAACGTGAGTGTGGAGTTTTAAAACTTGTTTTCTTTTCTTCTTCTTTGTTACTATGGAAAGTCAAGTTTCTGAATATTTGTGAAACCCTTACAAAAATATTTCCTTAGTCTTAAGCTATTTTTAAAACCCCTTTGAGTTTCTGGCATGAGCATTCCCGGCTGAAACTACCCAGTGATTGAAAATAAACTTTACCCATCTCATATATTACTTTCTTACCTCATGTTAATCCAATAAACATTTAGATAGCATTGAAGTTGCCTTAATCCCTGTGAAATCGACCTTGGGACTCTCATTATACACAAGCAAGACACCTTTTACACTTGGGAGGTAATTAAAAAGTGGAACCAACACTTGATCAGGGATTGTCCTAACACCACACAAGGTAGTGGAGCTAGTGATAACAAGCCAAGGCCCCACATCCCAGCTCGTGTGTATGCAGTAACCCCAGGTGATATTAATGCTGACGCATCAGAGACTAAGGAAGCTGGCATCATCATTGGTATTTTCCTTATAGTGTTTGCGTTTTTGTTGATAGCCTAAGTGTTAGAATTAGTATTAATAATAGTATCACATTATATTTTTATTTGGAAACGTCAACCTATTAAAGTTCATGACTTGTGCACTATTCGATTCGAGCGCATCGTAGTCCTTTGTATCTGCAGCATTTGCATGAATTTGTAGTTTGTGGACTAAGCTATTACCTTGATGGGTTGTAATGTTAATTCCTCATGGGAATACAATAGCTTGTACTGGTTTAGTTAAGGATTGACCCATAGAGGTGAAAAGAAGGATGCCAAAGGCTGACATTCTAGTATTTAGTCAGATGGAGTTTGAATTAATCTAGAGGATGGATTGGCTATCCAAACATTATGCTAAGATAGATTGTTAGGAGCGAGAAGTCGTGTTTGAACCCCCAAGTTAAGATAGGATGAGTTACATAGGAGAGTCAGTTAAGGCCACCCCTCTAGTGATTTCGACTACGCAAGCAAGGAAGTGCATCGAGGATGGAGTCTTAGCTTTAGACAGTCGGCAGTGAAGGAATCCATAGGATGTAGTTGAAGATTTTCATAAGTTTTAGTCAACGACTTACTTGGTTTACCACTGGATAGAGAAATGAAGTTCGATATAGAGTTGGAACCTACGACAGCTCCAACTCACAAGGCTTCGTATCGTATGGCCCCTACTGAATTGAAGGAGCTTAAGGTGCAGTTAGAGGAACTATTAGAGTAGGGTTTCATCCGCCCCATTTCTTCTCCTTAGGGAGCACCTTTGCTATTTGTAAAGAAGAAATATAGATCTATAAGAATGTACATAGATTATAGAGAGTTAAACAAAGTAAATATCAAGAACAAGTATCCATTGCCCAGGATTGACAATTTGCTGGATCAATTACAAGGACTAGCAATGTTTTCAAAGATCAATTTACAATCTGGATATCATCAGCTGAAGGTCAAGGAATAATAAGTACCGAAAATTGCCTTTAGGATAAGGTACGACCACTACAAGTTTTTTATGATGCCTTTTGGGTTAACGAATGTTCCAGCCGCATTCATGGACATGATGAACAGAATATTCAGACCCTATATAGATAGTTTTGTTGTCGTATTCATTGATAACATCCTAATTTACTCGAAGAATAAGGAGAAGTATAAAAATCATCTAAATATGGCTCGAACTATACTTAAGGACCAAAAGTTGAATGCCAAGCTTAGTAAGTGAGTTCTGGCTGCTTGAAGTGAAATTTTTAGGTCATGTGATCTCTAGTGGATGAGTAGCAATGGAGCCAAGCAAGATTGAAGAAGTAACAAGTTGGCAGAGACGGACCAGTGTTCATGAGATTCAGAGTTTCTTAGGATTGGCTGGCAATTATAGGAGGTTTGTGGAAGGATTTTCCAGTTTTCTAGACCACTCACCACCTTAACTAGGAAGAGCATGAAGTTCGTTTGGAGCGATAAGCATGAAACAAGTTTTCTTGAGTTGAAGAAGAAACTTACGACCACATCGATACTTACATTGCTAGAGCCTCTTAAGCCCTTTGTAGTGTATAGCGATGCATCAAAAGCAAGACTCGCTTGTGTACTGATGCAAGAAGGGAAAGTGGTTGCTTACGCTTCACGTCAACTGAAGGATCATGAGCAAAATTACCCTACTCACGACTTGGAGTTAGTTGCAGTGGTTTTTGCTCTTAAGATTTGGAGACACTACTTGTATGGCGAAAAGTGTGAAGTTTTCATGGATCACAAAATCTTCCTAGGAAAGGTCAACATGGTAGCTAATGCTTTGAGTCGGAAAAGTAGATCGGAAGATTCGTCTATTCCATCGTCAAAAGTAAGTTCTCTCTTATGTAGTATGAGGAAACTGTTGATCAAAAACAATAATCAAGAAATCTTTCGAACCGTAGTCCAAGAGTTCATTCCATTGGATTGAGAGGAACTAAAAGACTGTCAACAGGAAGCCAGGAAGCTTGCCGAAGTTATCAATAAAATTGAGAAGTTAGAAGGACCGAAGGACTTCAGTATCAGAGGAGATGGGACTCTATATTATAAGAATCAAAGAGTCGTCCCCACAGATCAAGAGTTAAAGGAAAAGGTTGTAAAGGAAACTCATATCACACCTTAGACTGCTCATCCCAGTAGTATGAAGAAGTACCAGGATCTAAAGCAATGAAGAAGAACGTAGTAGAATTTGTGAACAAATGTTCTATCTGTAGATTAGTTAAAGCGGAATACCAGAAGCCTGTAGATGAATTGCAGTCATTGCCAAATCCCAAAATGGAAGTGGGAAGATATTTCGATGGATTTTATAGTAGGTTTTACAAAGACCTCAGCAGGGAATAATACTATCTAGTTGATAGTCTGATAGTTAATAGTTCGTTCTTTAAATAATAACTCAATTAAATTCGTATAGGGTTAATACTATAGGATTATAGCTACAGTAATTTTTATTTGTTATAATAATATAATATAATATTATTAGATAAAAAATTCGATGCTCCCATCTAATTCCAGGCAAGCAAAAAAGTTGTCGATGCTATCTAGGATGCCTTCCATTTAATCTTTTATTATTAGTTGTTGGGCTTTCTTTGGATAGTGTAATTGTAAAATATGAAAAAAAATAATTAATAATATTATTATTAAAAAAAGAATATTATATTATTATTTTAATGAATCTAATGGTTAATCCAATGTGAGATTATGGATAGGAAGGTTTTGAAATTATGAAAAACATTTACTTTTCATCATATTTTGAAAATGGTTTTGATGAAACCAATATCAATGCTCTTAGTGTGTATGCTATAGAATTATTCTCCCTTTTGATCATGTCTTTTTGTAGTTTCATGGCACAAGAGCACAAGACCGCCCGAAATCAACTCTTTCCACATAACGAGTGCGTGAGATGAGAGAAGAATGTCATAGAAGGCGACTTGCTGAGTTAAATAGAGAGTTAGCCGCTTACTGGAAGAAGATGGAACGCCAAGAACTCCACGATACTCACATTATGGATATCAATAGTAATGGTGTGGGCTACAAGAGGAAGGTGGTACCTCACGAAGAACGTTACCTGTACCCGACTACGTGGATAGAACAGGATAGTTTCAAGGTAAGGATGGCACAGGACCAAGTTGAGTCCAGAGAGGAACACACTGTAGCTGCCAATGCTAAGCCCGTAACTTCAAGATCGTCTATGTCAACGACTCACCATAGATGTTTGCTAGTAGAGGTTCAGTAGCCAGATAGCGATGATGAAGAGGTTGAGTAGCACCCCAACTCAAGTCATTTCGACAACGTGGCATATGATTCGGATGAAGACGCGTTCTACTACTTACCCTTGCACGTCGTACCGATGGATGTTGACTCATCACAACTGGCACTAACTTTCAACGATATGTCGAATGATGGGCAATAGGCTTGTGAGCAGCACCTTCTCCTTAGTATTATTGATTGTTAGTACTTGCGTTGATTTTGAGGATGAAATCTTTATTTAGGAGGGGAGGATGTAACAGCTTGTTAGAAATTCAATGGTAGAGTTTCAATAGGTTTTAGGAATCTCGTGAAAATTCTGTAAGTTTTCATGAATCGACCAATCGTATAGGTTTTAGTATGTTAGGATAGTCAGTGTTATCACTCATTATGGTGCCAGAAGAGCGATTTTATTTATTTGAGATAGTAGAAGTGTCAGAATGTGATATGATTTGCGCCATTTGACTTAGTTAATTCTTTAGTATTTTATGGCGCAATACACTCATTTTTTATTTTCGGACAAAACACTTATTTGAAAACGCGTTTTGTTTATTTCGAGACACCTTAAAGTTGAATTTCAATAAACGAATTGCACAATTAAGTTATTGTCTATGTTTAGGATTTTGTAGTGTCAAGTTTATTTTCACATTTTCTAGAGTGAATAGTATCATCAATAGTAGAACGAAATGCAGTGTTTTTAAAATCACATTGTGGAATGTGTAAATTAGGTTAGAGAAGTTTTATTTGGATACTTGGCAATATCTTAGCTACACTTGGTGAATAGTATTTATTACTTGGTACCAAGAGAACCATGAGATAGAAATGTAAAGGAAATCGAGGTGTGAGATCATGCCACCTAAGCAAAATACTATTCCAACCAATCATTCAAATGTACCAAACCAAATAGGGTTTCAACTCTAGTGAAACCCTAAATACTTAGTGCAAGGGTATTTTTCCCTCACTCATAAGCTCACTAGGCACTTGGTCGAGAGTAATGGGCTTCGCCCCAATACTTGGCCCCACGATCAAAACTTGCCCACGAAGCAACTCACCTGTAAGAGAAAGTAAGCAATGATGGCTGATGGGACAAATAGGCTTGACGCCACTTGGCCGCATCCCGCTCATGGGGACTTGTACAGGGCAAAACAGGATAGACGGAAAACCTTTGATCTTTTAACAATGGAAAATCGAAGGACTACCGAAGATATCAGTAGAGTAAAGCAAATCGGAAAATCATGTCGTATTAATGGCACCACTGCCCAAACAACACACCACATTAATGGTGTCATTGCAGAGGCATGCTACATTTAAAAGACTCTAACAAAAGAAACAGTAAAAAGGACATGAGCTCTACGAGGGCAGGTATGATCTGTCCCCCAAACTCCCAATATAAATAGCAATTTTCAAGTACAAAAAAATAAAACTCTCTAGACTCTCTCATTATTTACAAACTTCCAAATTACTTTACTGACTTTGACATCGGAGACTCCCCGATCCTAAGGTCGCCCTTTCCCACCTTCTTTCTTTTTAATTTTCGCAAACCCAACTTTGAAGACCCCAGTGGTGGAACCTAGCCCAAAGACATATGAAACACAATGTTAGCACTTAGAATCCAGTTGAAATCCCAAAAACTTGGTTGTAATCGAAACCTTAAACGGTTTTTCCAAACTCTAAAGTTTGCCTCCAAATCCTAAACCGAACCAATTTCTAGTATTGTGTTTAATCATTTGATTAAATTACTTCCATGTGTTATTAATTCCTGAAATTCATGTTATGACATCATTATTCAACCCTTTAAAGCTTGGAAAGTTGATTGGGTCAAGAAGAATTAGATTCTGGCTTAATAGCATCTCAAACCCTAACCAAACCCTCTTTAAACCCTAAAATGAAGCCCACAAATTTTGACAACCTTGACAAAGCTACTTGAGGAAGTTTTCACCCTCTCAAGGCTGACCATCTACTTCTCATGATAACCCTCAAATAGTCCTTGGTGGGAAAGAGAAGGCCACCTCACCACCACCTCCTACCTGCCACCTCTAGGCAACCTTGGGCGGTTTGCCCTCACTTTGCCCAAGACTTTCATCATTCAAGTGTCATTTCAAGACCTCACTTCACTCTTCCAAATGTGTAAGAGGCATGCAGGTCATTTCCTCACTTATTTCATCTCTTTCATTTCCGTTCTTGGAGATAACACTTAGAGTTTTCTCTCGGACAATTTTTTGTAGCACTGTTCGCCCGGGTTCTGGACCCAGTACTCGGGTATACCCAGCCCAGAATCCGGTCTAGGTTAGCCTGATTATGACCCTGGCTGAAACAATTTGGGATTTTGAAACTTGAAAATCTCGTTTCGTACCCCCATTTTTTTTCAAAAATTTCTCTTTTGAGATAATTCATATTAATGTCTATATCATATATATATATATATATATATATATAGTAATTCACACGATCACATGCATGCGGTTGAAAAGTAACATAGAAGAAGTGACATATTTCCAATACATAAGGTTAAACATGATTTTATTTCAACATTCAATTGATGGACTCACTTCCACTATTTTTTGCTTCTACAATTGTTTTAAAAATGAGGTTTTTATGGAGAATATACATGAATTACAGACTTTAATTAACACATCGTGAAAAGTAAAACCTCATTCTTTAAATGCGTCAAAACAATATTTTTAAAATCCCTTTAAAGGTTGTACCCACGTCTCTTTGTTCCATTACAATGCATGTATGCTTAAAAGAAAATTAGTAAGAAATTAAGCAATGGGCCAAAGTACATGTTCATGTTCCTTGACCACTTATCGCCAGGCTAGCGTCGTCGACAGCCGTAGCACGACGGCCTGGAACCTCCCAAACAACAGAGTTGGGAACGCCAAATGTTCCCCATAGCGCAAGAAGGTCAACAAGAGAGGCTATCGACTCCTAGTCCTGGCCCTCAAAGAACAACGACTTCTCTCTAGTGAATCCTTCAGAAACACTAGAGGTCCCCGGGGTGCGCAGAGTGATCCTTCTTGGAACCAAGACGAGGAGGGTTCTTGGGGGCCATTTGAAACAAGCGTAGGGTGAAAACTGGAAATAGATGGCGAAGAAGAAGAAAAGAACTCGAAGAAGAAGGGAAGAGAAACAAGAAGGTGATGGGGCTTGAGTAGGAAGCAAAAGGAAATAGAAAATGAGGGGGAAAACGGGGCTTAAGTAGAAGCCTACACAAAGATCGCTTAGAGGCCAAACCATTTTTTCACGCGTGGTGACGTGGGCACAGCCCAATGTAACAACTAAGCAAGTCATGAAGAGCAATTTTTGAATTCTCACCGCACGTGCACGGTGGGAATTCGTGGGGTACTGAGAAGGAGATTTACTTTCCCACCTGGGGCGTGTGGGGTTTGGTTCCCCTTAGGGCCCAAGCCTGCCAATAGATAGTCTAGTACAGAACCAATGAAGGAAAGAGAACTGAGCTGGGCCCAGAAAGGTCCTTCGAATATGGTGACTGGTCGCATCACTTGCTCAGACCACAACCCACATTGTCGGACAACAAACACATCGCATTAAATGATTTGGAAAGCCAACACACAACGCCAAAGCCAGATGTCCACTCACTTCTATGCCCAAGGTAGTTCACGCACCTCCCACCCTTACTTGCCCCAGGGGACAAACTGGAGACCCACATAGTGTGGCAGGGCGACAGCTGACATGATAAGGGGAAACCTGCCACTAGTACAGTGTCCTGTACACCTTTGCACGATCTACTAGCAGTTGGCTCTTTGAACACTTTTCTCCTTACATCCTCACATAAAGAGATAATTCTAACTTAGATATCAGAGGTGTCCCTCATCACCCCGAGCCCTCATCACCTTGGATCTTGCAGGTTGAAGGGAAAAGAATTGCTAAATTACCCTAGCTACAAAACATGACATCAACAAAAATGTAATGAATAAGACCCCTGCATTACTTAAAAGAGAGAAGTTATTTCCATTTATAATGACTCCAAACGATTTTGATTATTACTTTGACTAATTCTTTGGAGTATAGGTCTATGTGGCTTAATCTTTCTTTAGGTTGTCATGAATATGCTCATCTCCAATCTAGATGCCTCTATTTTTTTTTCTCATTTTTAAGGAATTAAGGACACTATCTTTTATAAGCAAGAGCAAGAGGGTGATAAAGCTCAAGAGGTTGTCATCCTTTGTAGAGTTAAGGAAAGTTCCTTGAGACAAAAGTCCCAAATTCAATGGCTACAACTTGGGGATCGTAACACTATAGATTCTTCTTCGAAGATGTAAGAATATCTGATATCAAAGCAAAACTAGCTTTAATGATCTTCTTCTACCATGCTCAAAAGCAGCATTTTCACGCGTGGCTTGATGATCGATGGAATGAAGCAACATATTCGTGGCTTATCAAGATTTGGGCTTCGAGTTTGTTATGTACGCGTTCCACTCGTTGTGACTTGGTGGATAGATGGTTTGCTAGGGCCAAGAGTTGGACAACTCGACTCCCATTTCTAGGCGTTCCACTCGTTGGAAGTAGGTGGGCTAATCCCTGTATCTCTATGAAGGGCTTTGATTATAGTCTTAGGGCCCTCAAGTTACTTGTTTCTCAATTTTAAGGAAGGAGGCCTAGGCTCAGGATTTTACAAAGTTTTGGAACACAATCTAGGCCTAAGTCGAGGCCAAGGCTTTTCCAGTTGTATTTTCTGTCTATTTTATAAATTGAGATAAATTGATATGATATGTTTAATTATAAAATTAATTTTATTATAAGATAAATTTTATATATTGTATGAAATCATGTAAGATTATAAATTTATTTTTATGAAATTTTTTTGTAATTAACACTGAAGCTATGGATATTTCTCTTGTCCATAAGAATGACTTCGGCTCCTCATTTGGGATCAATGGAACAATCCTCCGCTCTTACTAGGCTTGGAGTGATTTGATTCCTTGGTTGGCTAATCGGCCAAAGGTAAATATCTTCTTGGTACCATCATGTGCCTTGCACTTATTGCTTCTGTTCGTTGCATATGGTTGGAGCACAACTCCTAGATGTGTTATTCTAGTCCTATGGGCATTTCTCACCCTGTAGAAGATAGCTCGAGCGGCTATCTTGAATGTGAGATACTCAAGCTACCCAAGCTAATTTGAACCTTGTTAAAGTTTGAAGACTTCCGAAAAGTATATTTGATTAAGGCTCGGAAAATTAAAATGGGGCTTAGGATTCGATATGTATAAAATATTTTAATAATTATGTTTCACGTCCTCTAATAGAGTTGAGCTACTCTGCTACCTGAGTAACCCACTCAAGTTTACCACTTTTGCTTTTAGGATTTTTTTTTTCATTTTTTTCACATTTTTTTAATATATTGAAATATTTTTAAAAATAAAAAAAAATACTTCAATATACTTAAAATCACTTACTTAATCACTAAGTAAAAAAAAAAAAAAGATGGTTCAAGCGGGAGGCAAATTAGTTTTTTTCTTTCTAATATAGTACGTCAGTCTAATATCTATAAAATACCCGTTCATTTCTTAATTTTTTTGTTTAACTACATAAAATAAAATAAAATATGTCTAATCTTTCAATTTTTTTGCAATTCTTATTAAATATAATGATTAAAACGTTAAATTTATGTTTAGTTCTATCGTATTTCTGTACAAGAAAAATAAAACTAATCGTTAGACAATATAAAAATAAAATCAATTTGAATATATGGATGAAACAGTTCAACGAACGATTCAAAAAGTTTACTAAAATCAATTTAATTTCTTATCAATTCAATTTGAATCGGTCTTAATTGATTTGTTCTTTTGAACATTATATTGATCGAGAAATGCATTTTTTTTAAGGAAAATATTATTCTCACATAAACTTTTTATCGAAAATTTCTACTGAAATGCATTTTATTTTATTTTTTTAATTTAATGATTAAAAAAATATTTTTTAATGAATTTTTATTTTTAAAAAATATTTAAAGTATTTAAAAAATATTAAAAAAAAAGAAAAACTTTTACCTTTTGGTGACAATCCTATGTAGAGTGTAGCAGAGTCCTTCTCTTAAATAGCGTTATTTGTTGGGGGCTTCTTTCTCAAACGAAAACTTGTAAAAACAAAAAAATAAAAAATATCAGAAAAGAAGACAACAAAGAGTGGGGGTAGTACGAAAAACATGCATGGGACTTGATCGGTGGAGGCTGGAGCTGTTCTCTGAGTCTCTCTCTCTCTAGAGTTTCTCTGTCTAGATTGGCGTCTCTTTTTCTCTCTCACAAATCAAAAGCAATATATTTACCTTCGCCACTGACTCTTGCGTGTTACTTCCGAACAATACATTACCTACTGGAAGAAAGAAAAGAGTCTCTCAGAGAGACGGGAGACTCTCTGTAACACAAATACTCGAAAAAACACAGAGACAGAAGAGAACCCACTGGACAAAGAAACCAAAACACTCATTAAGGTTCTTTCCCCCAAATATTGCTTGTTATCTTCTTCTTCTTCTTCTTCTTTATCAGTAAGAAAGAAAGAAAAAAAAAGACAGACAGAGACAGAGATCTCGTCCTCCTACATTTCCAACTTTGTAGCAGACAAACTAATCTCAATCCCTCAATTCCATACCTTTTTCTCCTCCTAAAAAATTCCTTAATTTTGTCGTTTATGATTCGAATCGTGCTTCCTTTCTTCTGCTTTTGATCGGTACCCTACAATTGCCTAGGTACCCAATAAAGTCCTCGATTCTCTCTCTCTCTCTCTCTGTCTCTCTAAATTTATTTGAGTATTGAAATTAGGGTTTTTTTTTTGTTCTGGCAGTTTTTGCTGAGAAACGTGTTTCTTTTGCTGTTGGATTTCTAGGGTTTTGTGGATCATAATCGAGCACTTGTTGAATACCTCGATTCCAGACTTAATTAGGTTTGATCAGAGCACAGATTGAAGATTGACGGAGCGTGCTCGGCGATGGGCACGAGCTCCGATCTTCCACGGAGTCGAAATTGTGGATTTGACAGCACTAGGGTTCAGTTATCAAGTTCGGAGATTGCTTAAGAACAATGGTTACCCATTGGTGCTCCGAGCATGGAAGAGGATTGCACGTATTAATTTTGTGTAGACAGTGATCCGAGAACTTGGGAGGGTTTCTGGGCCGTTCTTGGTTTTTGCTCATTTGATCTTTCACTAGGGAATGATTTTGTTGTTGAGATTTGCTTATAAGAAGGAGGTGATGATTTTGTTTTGGTCGGGAAGACTACACAGAGGGTCTGATTGCAGTTCACTGTTTTTGTTTCTCAAGGAACCGTTCGGGTTAACATAGATTGAGCTAAATTATTGACCAAAGTGGTTTTTAAGTTTTGTCATTTGTGTTTATTGAGCTAGTTTAGTGTAAGGAGTGGGTGCCGTGTTGATGGTTAAGTTTTGAAGGTTCTTTCGTTGATAGCTGCTTGACCGTTGTGTGCATTTGTGCCTGACGGGAAGAAGTGTTGGTGGCTTTTGGAATTGGTGTTTGTTGGAGTGAGTGGTAAGCTTATGGAGGGATATTGAATCTGGAAATGAATGCGGGGACATGGTGCATGGACAGGAGCATGGTTGCTGGTTCGTTCCCTTTGTGGAACATCACTTCTGGAAAGTAATCAGAGCATTTTTGTTTGTAGAAGGTTCTAGAATATCGTGTTCCTGGATTTCCTGCAATGTCGCGCTGCTTTCCATTCCCACCACCAGGATATGAAAAGAAGGCTAGGACGGAGGATGTGGACTTGCTAAAACAGGTTAATTTTCTTTCTTTTGTACAATGATAGTCCATAGATGGTGTGACATTCATTAGGGGCGTGGAAATCAGTATTATTTTGAGTTGCACAGCACTTAATTTTGCCGATACAATATATTTTCAAAAGATTTTTGTTTCTGTGCTATAGCTAGACTGGATTCACTTCATAGCTTTCTGTAATTCCTTAAATAAGTATGGGTGAGTTATCCACATCTGACTGACGGAGGATGTGGACTTGCTAAAACAGGTTAATTTTCTTTCTTTTGTCCAATGATAGTCCATAGATGGTGTGACATTCATTAGGGGCGTGGAAATTAGTATTATTTTGAGTTGCACAGCACTTAATTTTGCCGATAGAATATATTTTCTGAAGATTTTTGTTTCTGTGCTATAGCTAGACTGGATTCACTACATGGCTTTCTGTAATTCCTTAAATAAGTATGGGTGAGTTATCCACATCTGACTGAAGAGCTTTATTATTTAATAGATTCAATTCTGCTTTTGGGGCGTAAGTAATAGATTGACGTATTAGGATGTATTTTAAGAGCAAAGAAAATTTGAAATTATTAAAGACTAGATTACTTGTGGAAGTTTGGGTGCTATTGAAGATATTCAAAGGGTGAAATGGTGGGGGTATTCCTACTGCCTACTTTTGATGGTTGAGATTGTGACTTTTGGTTGATTGATAGAATGATGGACTAACTCTCTTTTTTCTTTTTTTTTTTGTAAGTAAATGATGGACCAACTCTGTTAATCAGTTTTCAACATTTTTTTTTTATTGTTTGGGTTTTTTAGGTATTAAGACTGTATTTTGGAATTGAAGTTATGACAATGAGGTTTCTATGCGCCATGTTTCCTCAAGCTTATGTTATATCATATTCTTTTTGATAGGTAAACATAATTTTCTTGGTCATATGGATAGGCAATAACCGAAGTATACGGGACATATATAAGAGCTTAGCTTATTTGTGCTAGTCTAGTCATACAAGAAATTCATGAAAGTTTATGCCATTAAACTCAATTACGATTGACCAAGTTCATGCCATTCATGAAAGGTCACACTATATCATATGATGGCATTACAATCCATTTTGGGTTTTAGATAATTTATTCGGTTTGGATTGATGAGGTGCTTTTAATCTAAGAAATGCATGTGCCAATAAGATAATTCTTAGGATAATTAAAAGTACCTGTCTTTATTTTTCCTGCCACTAATTCATAATTTGTATTGTAATCCACGAAGAATTGTAAATGTACTATTTAGAAAAACCCATGAAGAATTGTAAATTATGTCGTCACTATGTTGAATAATATGATTTGTATGGTCATATTTATGTGCATACTTAGGGCTTGTTTGGGGCCTCAGATGAAACATAAAATTCTTATATGATCTCATTTCATCTCATCCCATCTTATTCCCAAACATAATTTAAATACTAAATTTTCAAACTAATCATTACAACTTTTTCAAACTTTCAAATAAAAAATGAAAAACAATTCCAACTTTTTCAAATCCCCAGACAAAAATAGTATTATAAAATTATATTCTTACAATATTTTAACTTTATATTATTTTTTATTCAACTTTTTTTCTCCTTTTCCAAAACCTAAAAAATACTCAACTCAAACTATCTCACTACTATTCACAAATTATCTTACTACTATTCACAAAATTTTCATCTCATCTCACTCTCTAGCCCTGCTCTAGGATTGGTTTGGGGAACAAGACAAAACACAAAATTTTCATCTCATCTCATCATTACACCTTTTTCAAATCCCCATACAAAATATAATAAACAATTCAACTTTTTCAAATCCCAATACAACTTTTTCAAATCCCAATTCAACTTTTTCAAATCCCAAAACTAAAAAATAATATTTTAAACTTTAAAACAAAACACAAAATTCTCATCTCATCCCCCAAACCTACCCTTAAACACCATATCTACTTTCTTGCTACTACGCAATGGTGTTATCCTCTTTAGAGGAGGCAATCTTCAGTGTCACACTTTTCATGATATTCGTGGCTGACTTCCTGTTTCCATATGGAGTGTTGTTTTATAGATGTTATGGGGAGTGTTACTATAATTTTCCAAGTTTTCTTTACCCTTTTTCATTATGGATCAGTCATTTTAGTCATGGAGCTTAACTAATTGAAGTTCTTATCTCTAATCTGAAAATATATGCATATGTGAGACTTCAGTTTTCTTCATTTAAAACCGGCGGTCATCTTTTTACAGAAATTTTCCAATTCAGTTTTCTTCTTGTTTCAAACGTATGAAAGTGTTGGATATCCTTTTTTAACATATTTCAGTCCTATATATTCATTCGCAGTATTATTATTTGCATTGCAAAAAACTGCTGCTGATGGTAAAACGTATGAGTAAACTAGAAAGATGGTTTCCTAGTACTCAGATAGCTAAATCTTACCGCCTGAAGTAGGATAAACTTGGAGAACCCGTCTTCATGTGCTTGGGTGGGATTCAGATCAGCAAAATTAGTGGGCTAAGGGCTTAGAATTAGATAAGGATATGAGTAGTGTTTTGTGGTCTAAATACAGATTGGAAAAGATTGGGTTTGAAAGGGTGAAGAGGGGCTGAAAAAAGAACAAAGGCTGCATGAATTCTGAGCAGAATTAGAATTAGGTATTTTAGGTTATTTTATTAAGCCCTGATGGTTGGCTCAAGTGGTAAAGGCCTTGGTCTTGGTGGTATGCTCCCCTAAGGTCTAAAGTTCTAATCTTCTTTGGTGCAAACAATTTCTAAGGGGCATCGGACTGGGGGAACTTTCCCTTGAATTACTTGAGGTGCACTTGCGGGAAACTCCTTGCCGAGGGCCTGTGCACCCCCAGGATTAGTTGGGACTTTGTTCTCGGACACCCGGTGTCAATAAAAAGAAGAAGGTATTTTAGGGTTTTGTTTTGGTTAATTGGTGTCTGAAGGCTTGGGAATATTAATATATATGTATGTATGTATAGGGTTTTGATGGGGTAAAGGAAAGGGTTTGATTTGGGGTTGCAAAAGTCGTGTAAAGAAGTTGAGATTGATATAGCTAAAATAAACTAATATTGACCTAATTAACAGCCATGGACACTTGTTCTTTTATCTATGAGGCTTCCTACTTGGTTTTGCCTTAGTCTGATGCTTCATCACTTATCGAAAAAAAGGAGAGAAGAAACCTCATATCTAACACTGCTGTACAAGTGGCGTCATTGAGTTTGTGAATGAGTGCTTATGCCTTGATATGAGAGGGAAGCTGTTCTATTATGCCGTGATTATTTCTGAAAATTACGTGTTTGCACTTGTTTTGCGCTTCATGAAGCAATTCCTGGAGAACTGCACTCAGGACTTCGGTTTGTTAAAAAAAAGAAAGAAAGATGATCTTACATTTCTGTGAAGTTGTAACTCAAGTTTGATGGCATTTGGAAGTGGTAAGTGGTTAACGCTATGGCATATATGGAGCTTTGGTCATAGTTTTTACATGAATCCTTATAAATTTTCAATTTAAACCTCTGTCAATAGTTGCCCATTGTTTATGATAGAAACTGGGGGTCAACCAGTCTTACAAGTTACATTCATTGTAAGGATGCATTATGTGATTCGATCCTGATGGTACTTTATTTGTTGGAAAAATTTAGGTCAAATTGTGTACAACAATAATGATCACGGTATTCACTGATGTTTTTGAACTCAACTTGTTAATATGCTTATTTGTAACTACTTAAAAAAATGCTTATTTGTAACTGCATTTTTTTGATTATTTGCACCTTTGTTGCATCTCTTACAAGTTTCGTGCTACAACTTATATCCTTTTTTACCATTCCAATTTGTTTTCAAAGCACAAAGATCATAAGGGTGATTGAAAATTTAGTCACCCTACTTCCAAGCGATGGCTTTAAGCAATAGTTTTCGACCCATTACCAATAGAACACAAATAATATTTGTCCCCTCTTCAAATGTCCTATGTTATGTTATTATAGATGGGCACCCTAAATTCAGACAGGAGGGAATTGCTTCATATTTGCTTATTCTGAAACCTTAAGAAAGCATGTCTTTGTATGCAAGTTTGTGTTTATGCATGTGTCAAGACCATAGGGTAAACTAAACTTGGAGACTAATTATTTATTAACAACTCCCTTACTCATTCAGCAAAAAAAAATCCTTTACCGAAAAGAAATCTTTTGCCTTTTTTCCCCATAAATTAAATAAGAGTACATACTCCTGTGAGTTTTTGCACGAGGATCATGTTGACTGTTAGAACCACAAGCATGCATGGAGATGTTCTTCACTTTTTCCAGTCAATACTAGGAAAGATGCTGTTATCTCCATTGTTGTGAGTACTTTGTTAGAGAAAAAGAAGTTGATCTTGCCAAATGCCAAGAAATAGCTTGTGACATATCTGATGATTGGATTAAGCTCAAAAGTCTGATAGATATATTTAATTGCGTATGTATGTGTCAAATTTATGTTATATGGTAATCATGCATAATATATTGGGAGATGTGCCCATAAAGAATACATTTCCGAAAAGGAATACTTATTGGGTTTAGCCATGATTTCGATTTTTGTATTTGGAGAGGAGATACAACAATTTTAACAGAATTCTTAGTTGGTATATAGATAAGGGAGTCATAGTTTAGTAATTCAGGTGTATATATTGTTGTGTTTCTGAAAGAGAAAATCTCAGATTTCTGGTTCTAGGAATGAGCTGGCCGTGATAAAGATTTCAAGTTCTAGCAATTGCAAATTATTTTTTTGATCAGTAAATAAGAATTTTATTAAAATAGGCATAGCTAAATACACAGGACATACACAAAAGCAACACTTATGCATAAGTGTCAAAAGATACAAGGAAATCATGTACGTCCATGCCATTAAAGCCTATTACAATCGACCAATGGAATAAAGTATTAAGAAAAAATGTTCTAAGCTCATCCATTGTCCGTTCATGATCCTCAAAACTCTGACCATTCCTCTCCATCCATATGCACCACCATAAATAGATTGGAATCATTTTCCACATAGTTGCTATTTGACAGTTACCTCAGATGCCTCGCCAGCTGGACAGAAATTCAACTACCCTTCGTGGCATCACCATTGGAGCACCATTCAAGCAAAGATATAATTCCACAAGCTCATGGCTACATCACAATGCAATAATAGGTGATCCATGGACTCCCCACTTTTCTTACACATAACACCAATCCAACACAATGATGCGGCGTTTCCTTAGATTATCTAAGGTGAGAATCTTCCCTAATGAAGCTGTCCATACAAAAAAAGAATCTTTTAAGGGGGCCTTAGTCTTCCATATGTTCTTCCACGGGAATGGACTTATAGAGTGTGTCATAAGGGACTTATAGTACGACTGTACAGTGAATCTCCCATTCTTGGACAGTGATAACAAGATCTTATCAGCTCCTCCATTCACTCTACAATTCTACATAAGATTGAAGAAATTTGTAAATGTGTCAATTTCCCAATATTGGGCAGCTCTTAAGGAAAATGATATTCCATTAGGGAGAGCCACTAGATAGATAGATCCATGAGCTCTGCTACTGAAGCCTCCTGTCTTTGTGCAATGTCGTATATTGCTGAGTACGCTTCCTTTAGGATTTGATCTCCACACCATAAATCATTCCAGAATTTGATTCTCGAACCATCCCCAACTGCAAAGCATGTATCGATGGAAGTTTTTCCAGCCTCTTCTGATGTATTTCTAAAGCCCCACCCCATGTCATCCCCTCACCTCATTCGAGCACCATCCTCCTCACAATCCACGATATTTTAGATCTATGATAACCCTCCACAAAGCTCCCCTCTTCTTGATATCTCCACAACCACTTACCCAATAAGGCCTTATTGAAAATGAACAAGTTCCAAATTCCCAACCCACCTTCACATATTGGAGTACAAACGGTTGCCCAATTCACCAAATGAAGCTTGAATTCTTCATCCATCCCCCCCCCCCCCCCGCCATAGGAAGTCTATCTGCAATTTCTCTAACTGGTGAGCCACCGTGCATGGCAGTGGAAATAATGATAAAAAGTGGGCAGCTTGGATAGAGTACTTTTTATCAATGTTACTCTACCATCTTTGGAAAAATATATCATCTCCCAACTAGTTAGTTTACACTCCATTTTTTCCAACTCCCCATCCCAGATAGTCTTCGACTTAAATGAAGCACCCAAGGGAAGATCGAGATACTTCATTGGCAAGGTGGAGACTTTGCACCCCATAATACTGGCCAAGCTTAAAACACTTGGAACATTTCCAATTGGAACTAATTCTGACTTGGTGAGATTCACTTTCAAACCCAATGCCGCTTGAAAGCCAAGTAAGAGAGCCATCAAAACTTGAATTTGATTATGGCTAGCACCACAGAAGACAAGAGTATCATCTGCAAATAAGAGGTAAGTCATCTCACAAGTGCCAGTTCTTACTTCCCCTACTACAAATCCTAAAATCCACCTTCCACAAGACCTTTGATCATTTTACTAAAAGCTTCCATTAGGAAACTAAAAAGTAATGGAGATAGGGGATCGATGAAAGTAGCATAAAGGTTTTTTTTAAAATTACCTATTTCATGAAACTCATGGAAGAAGCTTATGATGTCATCTTCCTAGCATGCCAAAAAGAAAGCCATGGTGAACCCATTCCGACCCAGAGCTTTGTCGCTTGCCATACTTTTCACCACCTTGTAAATCTCCACATCCTTGAATGGTTTCTCTAGCCAACTTGCTTCTTGATGGTCGAGTGAATCAAATACAAGACCATCCAAACTCGGTCTCCAAGAAACCTATTCCGAAAGTAGTAGTGCATAGAAGTTGGTGATGTGATCCGTGATCTCAGACGGGTTCGATGTAATCCTCCCATCTACTAACAATGACTTAATTACATTGTGCCTTCTATGTGAATTAGCCAAGCAATGGAAGAACTTGGTGCATTTGTCCCCATCTTTTAACCATAAAGCCCTCAATTTTTGTCTCCAAAAAATCTCTTCCATTAAAGCCATCCTTTCAATATCTAAGGCCACAAGCTTTTTGTGAGCCTTTTCTTCTTCTGAAAGACCCATCTCCTCCTCCACATCCTCCAAACCCTGTAATCCGTTGAGGAGGGACTTTTCTCGGTGTTCCACATTCCCAAAAATCTGCTCATTCCACTTCTTCAGGTCCTCCTTTAAAGCCTTCAGCTAACAAGCCAGCACATAACTAGGATTGTCTTGTATGACATAGGATGACCACCATTGTCTAACTCTCTCAACGAATCCTTCTAATTTCAACCACGTGTTCTCAAATTTAAAATATCTTTTACCTCCATGGATGCCTTCACAATCAATGAGAATGGGGAAGTGATCCGAGCACAGCCTTGGAAGTTGATTCTGGATTAGATCCAGAATATGTGCTTCCCAATCGTGCAAGATGAGGAATCTATCAAGTCTTGACCAAGCTGGATGCTCTCTATTACTAGATCACGTGAAAGTGCTACTAACTAGAGAAATGTCCTGAAGATCTTGCTCAGAAATAAATTCAGAAAAATCCGCCATTGCTGAACTAGAGCTAGGACCTCCTAATCATTCGCTTGGGAAGCGGGTGACATTAAAATCACCCCCAATACAGCAAGGCTCCATGAGCTACAAAGACCAGCCAATTCATCCCACAAGCCTTTTTTCGCAATATTAGAATTAGGACCATAAACACCGGCAAAGGACCATTGGTAACTATTTTCCACATTCTTGAAAGAAATGGCCCCCGCATATTCCCAACACACTCACCCTTCTTTTCCACCACCATTTTATCTCACATTATCAAGATGCCTCCCGGAGCCCCTTTAGTCGGCAAATACAACCAACCCCACTTGACAACAATTCCACAAACTCCGTATTATGCTAGGGGAGATGAGCTCCAATTTTGTCTCTTGTAAACATACAACATCTATTTTCCAGCCACAAAGCTGATTTCTTACTTGGCGTGCTTCTCTGACTCGTTCAGCCCCCTTACATTATACAAGATGATCTTGAGCTTCATAAAACCACTGATTAGGGGTGAAAAATTTTCTTTCAAACTGAGAAAACCAATTGGACCGATTAAGAGATTGGTCAGTTCGGTCCAAGAAAATAAAGAATTTGAATTTTCGGACCGGTCTCAGGATAGGGTTTTTTCACCCTGAACCAGACCGAATTTAATATATAAATTTTTAAATAATATTTTCTATGATATTTGTAATTTTTTAAGCAATTATATAAATTAAAAGCAAGTGATTATCTGATTTTTTTCTAACTAATTTTAAGTAATTATTTAATTCTCTTCTAACCTAATTATTTATGCTTAGATTATATAAAAATTAAAGGTTAAGAATTTTAAGACAGTATTAATTATTAATTATTGATACTACACATACTATTAGCATTATTAATTTATTATAATTAATTAAAATACTTATTTAGTTAAGTATATACTTAGTTTGGATAAGTTGATTATATCATTCACTTGATTTTTTGTTATCATTATATATAGTTTTTCGTCAAAAACTTGAAAAAAAAAATGGCCCGGACCAAAATACCCAGATAAGACCTACCAGACTGAACCAAAGTGGTCTGGTTTGGTCCAAAGTCCTTATCAGTCCGGACTTTTGGTGGACCGAAAAAATCAGTCACATCCAAAAGTTTCCTCCAAGACCAACCGAACCAGACCAATTACACCCCTACTACCAATGTTGCCCTACCATTCTACCACGAGTCGCACTTCCTTCGTAATTCACCAAACAAGTAAGTCTGTTTAATTCCCTTTCCCTTTTCTTGGCTGAATGGCTTTCCATGTTTGAATTGGAATGTCCAGCTTCAATAGCTGCAAGTAAGGCCAGGAATTGATCTTCAAAACCAATACAGGGGTGTCCTACACAGTTGAATCTCCTTGACTTTAAGTAATACCCAATCTGGTGCTAGTATCTGATCATTCAGCGGGAGCAGTGCATTCAAAGGGGTAGGCTCATCCCAAGGATCATCAACACCAATGTCCATACCATCTAGTGACCTCCACAGCCTTCTTGCATCAAGAGGCTATGGGCATGAAAATTATCAAGGTACCAGCATTGATTTGGATGTCCCCTACACCCAGTGTCTCAGTACTGTCCACCATCGGCATGTTAGTATCCATTTCAAGTTCATCTCATTCAGACACAGAAGCTGTTTGACTTCCAAATGTGGCAGAGATGCTCCCCAGCTCATTCTGGCCCTTTTCCACTGCCTGAGAACCCTCTTGCATCTGAAACAGCCGTTCTTGGCTTCTAACTCCGTTGACAGCCTCAACTTTGGCAACCCATTTGACTAGGGTCCCACCCACCAGATCGCCTACTCCTGGCGATGGGTTCTATGTGGTCCCCGGCCGATGATTAGATGATGTCAGCGTGTCTTTGCCATTATTATACGCAGGACCCGTTTCAGGTGGCTTGGGTGAAGAAGTTTGCTGCTCTTCCAATTTGCTGGTTTTCCATGTAGTTTCCAGCAGGTTTCTTGGGTATGGCGTGGCTTATTATAATAGTCATACCATACTCGAGATTTTTTATTGAGATATGATCGCTGTAAAGAGGCATTAGCAGCAGCCAAAACAGTAGGAATAGCAGCAACCAAAGCCGAGTTCTCTACTGTTCCTTCAGCCCCTTTTTTCTTTAGCATAACATTCTGACGACAATCTTCACGTCTCACTTCAGAAAATACCTCTCTGATTGGAGGCAGAGGTTGTCTACCAAGAATCCTCCCCCTAACTTCATCAAACTCATCATCAAGTCCAGCCAAGAATTTAAAAATTCTTGTGTTTCCCTCCATCTTCTTGTTGTAGTTGCAATCATTTGGGCTCTTCCATTCATAATCATTGAATAGATCCAAGTCCTGCCACTATCCCTCAAGGACATTAAAATACTTAGTCACATTGTCTTCCCCTTGTTAGGTCTTGCCAATTTTTTGCTGCAATTCATAAATCTGAGAATAATTTTCAAGGTCAAATTACATCTGACTAAGATTATCTCAGAGTTCTTTTACAGTAGGATAGCACATGTAATTAGCACTAATATCTTCATCCATTGCATTCACAAGCCAAGCCATAATCATGGAATTTTCAGCATCCCCCATATAGCATATGATGGGTCTGCTCTGTCAGGGTCCTTGGTTTCACCAGTAAGGTACCCAATCTTACCTCTCCCGTGGATATACGTTCAAACTGACTAAGGCCATGTCAAGAAGTTGGCTTCATTGAGACGGATATATGTGATTTGGACTGAATGGGGTTCAGTATGGGCTACTTTGGTTTCAGTTTTGGTGTTGACCACTGGTTCAGGTCTGGCCATGGTGGAAGTTTCGGAAATTTCAGACATAATGGAGGCTGAACAGGGTTAACGCAATAAGGCCTAGGTTTAGAGGCTATGATCGCCGAAAGGAAAAGAAAACCAAGCTCTTGATACCATCTAGAAGTGGAGAAGAATTGGAATAGTATTTCTTATTTTTTTTAAAATTAGGTACAATCCGTGTCTTATAGACTACAAGGAAAAGCTAAAAGGAAAGAATACCAAAAGGAAAGAATGACAATTGCTAACAAATCTCTTAGAATATCTCCCAAGAATATTTACATAATTACAGAAATTTCTCCTATAATCCAAGGAGAGTTGACTAGATAAATTTGGAAATTTTCCAACAGTTTGACATGCCAACCTTGGGTCGAACAAGGTTTGATGGGCTGGGCTGTTGATTTACCTTTCTCATCCCGAGTATATCTCCTTTGCTGGCCCAGTTTTATATTGTATCTTTATTCGGCCCACTTTTGCCCAAGCCTGAAGATTTCGGACCCAAGCCCATTGCCTTATTCACCCACTGGATCGTGGAATTAACCGACCTTCTTAACTTTAGCAAGTCTTGTTTATGAAAGGAAAGATCTTCAGCCTTCTCTGCATCTCCTCTCTTGGTCAAGGAGCCTCTTACCATTTTGGTATTACTTCTACAGGCTTGAGCAGGTGGCACATGTCTCCATGCTTTCTCCACAACTGCTACCTCCTTTGCCTTCGAAAACCCAGAATTGCCCTTCACCCGTAGTACTAGTGCTGCTGCAAATCCCAGCCCACTTATTTCTAGTTCATCACTGCCGGCAACAAGACCCAATGACCAAACCACCTCTGCGTAAGGACTTAGGCTCAGCTTTCTCCTGCCCCGCATTTAATATAAATATAGTAATATGTATTAAGTAAAACTTTTACTTAATATTTTATATAAGTTGTAGTGTAGTAGGGTGACCCTTTTTTAGTTTGTCTTGACAATACAAGTCTCACACTTAAGCAATGTGAGACTTGTATTACAGTACAACTTGTACAAGATATGTACTAGCAAATTTAAAAATTACATAATTTTTAAATTATAGTCATATTTACAAATTTAAATTTACAATTTGAGTCCCCAAATGTGTTTTTGATCACTTTTGGACCTAGGAATAATTTTTGGGCCTAGTGGAATGTAGTTCATTATTGAAGTGGGCGGGAGGCAGGGGGCAGATTGGGAGTCCACCCCACCGCCTGGCATGTAGACCCCGCCCCCAGGATGGGGGAACGGGGGTGAAAACCCCACCCCCTGGCCCATGTGGGGTAGGGGGCTACCCAGCACCGTATGGTGCAGGTAGCACCCCTATTTCTGGGTTGTGTTTTGAAACCTTGACAAACCAACTTTTCTCCCCTTTTCCAAGCTGCCATAAGCTTCCCACAGTGCAACCACCATCTTTTCCATCCTTTCCCCCCTCCATTTCTTCAGGTATGAAAACAAAGTTCCATCTGCCACCACCGCCATATTCCACTAGCACCATACATCGACCTTGAGCATTGGAACATCTCTAAGAGATGTAACTTCTATTACCATCCCGTGAGGTTGCAATGAACTGATGCTATAACCATGAAATTATGCTATAACCGAGATTCAGTGGTTGTTTTCTATGCAACCAATTTATATCCCTTATTTTTTTGGTTATGTGGGATGTGATTTACTTTGGAGCAGTAGGATACATATAGGTTCGTGGGAAGTGGCTTCGTTGTTCTATAGGAGCGATAGCATTTTCAGCTTTTGTACCATAGCATTTTTATCTGTGAGATATACTTGTAAAATAAAACCTCTGAGATAATATCTTTTTTATGTTATGGAAGTCTATAATAAATTTCAGGGGAAATATAATTTGTCGGGTTCCGAACAAGGAGTTTCTGAGAAATATAGGACCAGGAGACAATCATTAACTAAAAAAGCTGGGATACAACTAGCTGAATGGGATAGTCTGTTTTGATGGTTGAAGGAAACAAAGGTCCTTTAGATTGTTACCTCCTTTGTAGCCGAAGAACAAGTATAAGATGCCCACCGGTTGTGCAGAACTGCTACTTTTGAGAAGATCTTTTGATGGCAGAAGAGAATTTTATCGGCTAGATGGCCCACAATATTTTCATTAAAGTTGAAAATATTAGGCGAGACCTTGCAATTTTTTCAATCGTTCCCATCTCAGAAGCTATACTTTCTTCGATTCCTCTTTCTTTTCTTTGTTTTGACAGCCAAGAGACTTGATTTCTGGACCATTTTAATAAGTGACATTTTCTAGTTGTTTCCTAGTTAGAATGAAATACAGCTTCCAGTATAGGTGGAGTTCTATTTATGTTCTTGTTGGATAGATTTTGTGACAGAAGATAGTGTTTTTTACTTCCACAACTGTGTCTTAATTGGGCATGCTGAGTGAAGTACGAAATTTACCCTCCAGTAGGAAGGAGCACTAGATTATGTGGAGATCTTTTCATCCCCGCTTAAGAGGATTTTTAATGTCGCTGCTTGTTTCTTTTTATAGCCTATATGGAGGGATAACAATGCCTCTAAGAAAAGTTAATCAGCACCATCAAGCATGGTGGGTAATTTTTATGATGCATAAGTTGACCAAAATCTAAAACATTTAGCTTGTATGAATGAGAGAACTCTCATGCGATATGTCCTTCCAAAGACTACTGGAAATGGTATATCATATTTATCTCCTTGTTTTTCTTTAGGGTATAATTTCAAGATTTTATTTTTTGATAAGTAAAATAACATTTTATTGAAAGTAGTAAATAGGCATAGCCCAAATACACAGGAGCTATACAAGCAGCATACACCTAGGTACAAAGTTAGGAGCTAGAAAGGGTATAATTTCAAGATTTAGGGAAGGCATTGGCTATATATATTGATGGATCAGCATTTCAGAGGCATTTGACAACGGCATATTCCTTAGTTCGAGATGATAGGTTACAGTCTTGTTTCTTGAAATATGGTATTCAGGAATGTTCTAACTTGCCAGCTAATTGAAGATGATTGTTGTTAGGAGGATTTGCATATCGTATTGGTCTACTTCCAATTGGCTTTCATTTCCTATTTTAGGGCTTCTTTTTCTTTTCCTTTCTTTATTTTCTTCATTTCTTTTGTAAAACCTGAGTGGTTCCCCTTTATGGGGCTCTACTTGTATATTTTCAACATAGATGTCATTAATGCTGAGCAGTTCGCGATTCCAATGTGGAAGCCAAACAATGGAAGCTCTCAGGTTAGAGTTGTGCTATCTTCAAGCCTGCGTAAACACACCACTTGTTGTGGGATCTATTAGAGTTATAGAAAAGATCAAAACACCGATACTTTTTTATGCTAGATAAAGTGGAAGGATTCCGCATCAAAGTTTTGTTTGGTGTGTCAATACTATAGGCTTACAATTAGATTTGTTCTTCACTTTAATGCTTTATGGGCCTTTCCATAGTATAGATAATTATTAATTTGTTTAAATGTATGGATTTCCTTGTCTCAAATAAGCTAGAGGGCATTGTTGGACAATGTTATGTATTGGCCAGAAGAGTTCTCTCCAGCCTTCATTTGTTGTGGTGGTTATTGTTTGCCATGTCTTCCTTTGCTGTTGCTTGTCGCTATACTGCAGTTTGGAATCTTCTCAGCATTCATTTTATCTAGAACCTTGTGTAAATTGTTGCTGATGATATATTTACTTTATTGGGGAAAAATAGATCATATAATGAAAAACTTTCTGTTACTGTCTGCAGCCTCGATGGATTCTTTGTAATTACGTAATATATTCTCCTAGTATTTTAGAAAAGCATTTTCTTACTATTGCTTCCTCATGCTTTTCAGGAAAAGCAGAGAGAGAAGCAGCATAAAAAGGAGAAAAGGGACAAAGAGAAAAGAGAAACTAAAGAGAAAAGAGAGACAGATAAAAGTGATGGTAAGAATAGAGAAAAGAAAGACAAGAAGGACAAGCATAGAGATAAAAAGAAGGATAAGGAGAAGGACAGAGATAAAGATCAGGAGAAAAACAGTACCCCAGATGAGAAGAGACTTCCGGATCAAACTGGAGAAAAACTCGTTCAAAAAGATGAAAACAAAATTAAAAATAATATTTCTGATGAGAAAAGAATTTCTGGGCAGTTTGCAGGTTACAATGCAAAGAAACTCAGCGAGAGCAGCCATATGGCAGAGGAGAAGAAGGATTTTAAATTTGTGGAGGAGTTGGGCAGGAGGATTAAAGATGATGACAGAGCAACTGAGAGCAAGTTGGTTGAGAAGTTGGCAAAAATGGATCAAAGAAAGGATGAGGGGACGGCCAAATTGGTGGCTAAAGGTACTGGAATTTGGGCTGAAGGTAAGGAGAAGAACAAGAGGGTTGATGATAGAAAGGTGGATGGTCAGGGAATTAAAGGTGAGGGAAGATTTAGTGGAAATTCAATGGTTCCAAGTCCTGCTGTGGTTTTTCAAACTAGAACTGGAGGAATTTCTAGACCGATTGAGAAAAATGTTGAGAGAAGTGTGGAAGAGAAGGAAAAGGCCAAAGAAAAGGAAGGTGATGATAAACGGGGGGATAAACGTAAGGATAAAGATCGAGAGAGAAAGAGCCATGGGAAGGATAAGGACAGGGACAAAGAGAAGAAAAAGGAGAAAACAAAGGGGAAAATTGACCATAAGAGTACAGAACACGATAAATTAAAAGATGTCAACAAGAGTGATCTTATCAGTAGCCATAATGCTAAAACCATTCAACTTCCAAAGGACAGCAACAAGAGTGCTGCTTCTGAGAAAAATCTCAAGAAACGGACGGAAGTTGAGTCAAATGGGGTTTTACATGGTGAGTTATTTTCACAATGAATCATGAACTGCCCAACCTTTGCTTTCAAGTTACGATAGCCTTTATCCCTTTCTAGGATTGTTGTAACTATTATCCTTTTAAGACTTTGTTCGGTCTCGTGATTTTCTTCTCCTTTCTTTTTTGTGGGTTAAAATTTGCTTCGAATAAATTTCCAGTGATTCTTAAAATCACATTAAATTAATTTTGTCAAGCTGTTTCGAACTCTGATAATTTCCTTTTGCTGACAAGTGATACTTCATTTCTGTATTTTCTTACAGCCGGTGATCTTAGGCCCTATAAGTTGGCAAGAACCACGTCTTCCTCCCATCAATTTTCGGAAAATGGAAGGATATTGGAACCTTGTCAAACTTCTGTCCCGAATGCTTCAGATAGGCATGGTGCAGCCAGTAATCCTAAGGCGGATGATAAGGAACGCAAGATAAATGGCATTATAGATCAGTCATCTTCTGACTCAAAGAAGTCTACGTTTGTCACTGCACAAGCTGATCAGATTGCTCAAGTCTCTGCCAAGCCAGCCCACCCAGATTCTAAATATCTAAGCGAGGTGTATATGGTACCGAAAATGGGCGAATGTTCGGATTATGATGACCAAGAATGGTGGTTTAGCAGCCATGATTTTCAATCAGAGAAGTCCAAGGTGGAATCTTTAGGGGTTGAGGACACACCACAGGTATGGGATGAAGCTCTGAGAATAGAGTCTGCTGATGTTTGTGCCCTGCCGTATGTTATTCCCTACTGATTTTAATGATACAAATGGGCACTAATCCTTGAAAATGGGCATGCTTCACCCTCCTGCTCTTCAGCTGGGAAAGAAACCCTTCATCAGGAACCCAACCAGAGAAGGTACAGCAGCATCTGGCCCTTGGAGTTGGATTTTCCGATTTTCTTGATGCATTCTTTTGTATTGCACGCTGTTCCACAGCGTCAGGTGGGTCAGTGCATGCCTTGTTCTTCGACTCGGTTCGTTGAACGTTCGTACGCTGCCATTGCATGCTCCAGTGCAGCAATTTCATGGCATCCGTTCATCAACTCATTCAAAATGGCAAATTTCATACAAGGCAACTGCGGAAGGTTGCTCTGGATTTGGAAAGGAGATGTATAAGCTCGTGCAATTTTATTATATTAATTTACGTAAGAGCTGAGCTTAGAAGGTGTCTAATCAGAATGTAAGGGAAACTAGATGTGGTCTCTACAACCCGGCCACAATTTTGATTTGTAACATACAACTCTTATTTACAAGAAATGTAAAATAGAGGAAAAGAAGGTAGTGGCATTCATTCATTTTCCGTCTCCTAATATTCGTAATCGGAGGGGAATTTTTCAGGTAGGAAATATAATTCCTGTAAATAAAATGTTCTAGTACAATTTGTACCACTAAATTACTATCTTTAACTGAAATTTTGGCCATGATTGGTTATAAAACTTTTGAGAATGTTTGAAATTTTTTTGGAGATTTATTGTTTATTGGGTTTTGAAAAAGGAGAGCAAATTTTAATTTTTTTTTTGAAAATAAGTTCTATATTGAGGTTTGTGAAAGTGGATTAATGAAATTAAAAAGATGCTTGAATATCAAATTTAAAAGTATTTTTTTAGTGCATGTAAAAGTGTTTTTAATTTTTGTGTATGTCTAAATGATTGGGTAATATTTGGATGAAAAGTTGAAATTGTATATTGTTTGTTAGATTTGAAGATATGTGGTTAAAATTTATTGGAAACCCAAACAAACTCTTGGAAAATTTCCTTGTTCAAGTTCCTTGGGTTGGATCTTTTTCAAAATGATCTCGAGAGTTGAAAAATTTTAAAGAAATCGATGTGATTTTGGTTGTTAGTATATCAAAATCATCTCTTCTTTCAAACTATGTTAGTTCCGCAATAAAAAATGTCAATGAGAGGGCGTGTCTAGAAACAGTTCTGGTCTCTCCAAAGCTTCTTGAAACCTACAAGCAGTTGAAAGTTAAGCATCTACCTAGAGGGTATGCTCGTACCATAGCCCTATGTTCATCTCCACAGGGCAGGATCATGTCATTCATGGCCTGCATCCTTCCAGCTGGTTTCAGCCAACGTCATGATTTCAAGAAGGTGGTGCATGATAGTTGGTCTTAGCAAGTTGTACAAATCAAGGGTCTCTATAAATTAGCAGCTAAATTAAAAGAGAGTGAAGCTTATCCTTAAAACATAGAATAGGGAGTGTATACATATCATAGTTTGGGCTTTTAAAATATGTAACCAGATTGTTACCGGTATTCACCTTAAGTGAGGGCTAGTAATGTAATCCATCAAATTTTAAAATATTGTTTATTATTATAAAAAATATCTGATATATTTATCACATTAGGTCATATTAGTATGTAAACATTTTTGTATAAAATTTATGTATAAATCTAAAGTTTCACTTTACATTTTTGTTTTTGACTCTTTGGTTGGACAATATTGGATGTGGTGTTGAAGCCAAAGGAATCCGTCCATCGTTTTACTCTTCCCCATTAAAGCTAATTAAAGAGATTATCAGGACATTTTGTTATATACCGATTCCAAAATTTAATAATATCATGGAATAAACACTATAAAATATATAATATCTACAAAACTAAATTATAATTAATTCTTGCTACATAATTAAGCAATGCTATTTTTAATTCATGTATTTGTCATCCCCAATAACATAAATTGTTGTGATACATTTTTCAATAACTTAAAAAATATATTTTTTATTTAAAGTCACTTAAAATATATTATATCAGTTGGTGTGATTAAGAAATTAGTGGTTGTAATATATGACAGGATCCGTGAACTCAACATTAACACAATCAAAATAAGTGAGTTTGAGATATAAATGAGATTAGGTCAAAAGGGTTGGACTAATAAGATACGATTATAAGCGGGATAATTGTGAGTCAACCCACATAAATCCGTATAATACGATTAAATTCTATAAATGTTTAGTTTTATATGTCTTTATTATTGTTGTGGTGTAATATTAATATAATTAGTATTTGATTACTTAAGATCTCAAACTATCAAACTTTTATTATTAAAATGTAATTTTATTATATGAAAATATTAATTTTCTTATATATTATTAGTTTGAATATTGATCGTAAAATATTTACCATGAATCTAGTTGTAATTCTAAACTATTTAAATAGTTATCCTTGTCTTATACATGAAATTATATTAATTGAATTAAAACAAATATACCGATTAGATCAACTCATTTACTTGAAACCGGTTAAATGGGTTAAACGCATTGTGTTCAGGTTAACATAATAAAATTTAATTGTTAAACAAGTTATGTGCATCATGTCGAGTCATTCTTTATTTATATAGATCATGTTAAGGTTTTAGCATTTAATATAATATTCATGACTTGATACGATGCGAATACAATTCACAAACAAGAAATTGCCACCCATATAATTAGGAGTTACAATATCCAAAATGAAGAATCATGATAGTAAAGGATAGGTTTGGAAGTGAGATGAGAATTTTGTGTTTTGTTTTAAAATTTTAAATATTATTTTTTAGTTTTAAAATTTGAAAAAGTTAAATTGAGATTTAAAAAAGTTGTATTGGAATTTGAAAAAGTTGAATTGTTTATTATATTTTATATGGAGATTTAAAAAAGTTGTAATGATGAGATAAGATGAAATGAGAATTTTGTGTGAGATGTGTTTTCCAAACCTAATCTAAGGATATGTTTGGAAAACATATTTCATCTAAAATTTTCATTTTCATCTCATTTTATCTTTACACTTTTTCAAATCTCCATACAAAATATAATAAATAATTCAACTTTTTTAAATCCCAATATAACTTTTTCAAATCCCAATTCAATTTTTTCAAATCTCAAAACTAAAAAATAATATTTTAAACTTTAAAACAAAACATAAAATTCTCATCTCATCCTCCAAACATATCCTAAATGTCTATGAACTTCATTCCGGCTGACTATGCCATTGAAGTCATCAGACAATATATGTATCTGTAAACTTTTGAAGTACTATATATGCGTCTAATGAAAGTTATATTATTATTATTTTTAGAACAAAATATATATGATTTTACATCAATTTAATAAATCTTGATAATTTACCCTCGATCGTAAATATAAAAGCCAAACTGTGTACGTTTATAGTAAAATGATCATCACTTGCACCAGACATAACTTCTTTCCCACCTAAGCCAAACTGTTCCAATTAAATGCTTAAAAGTTATTCACATAAGGTCATGTATAGGTGGCCGGTATATATGGGATTCAAATAATTTGGAATTTTTGTCGAAACTTTATTATGTACACACATACATAATTATGTATGTACGAGTCCTATCAAGTCATGTCCTGGTTTGAGAAATGGCGTCTGGCTGGTTTCAAATTGCGTTGGAGTGTGATAGGGAAAACAAGAAGAAAAGAAGGCTGTGAGACTGCTTGAAGAGCCGGTATGGAGGACTGATTGCAAAGGGAAGAAGTGCGGATTTGCAATTAGGAGAGAGAGAATGTGGGGCTAAGGAGTTGCAGGTATTGAAGGCTGTGGAGCCGATTTCAATGGGTGCTGGTGTTTTGCCTGGGAATGAAGCGGAAGCTGGGTACGATGGGGCCTCATGTATATGAGAACCTGCCTAAGATCTTGTTTATTTTTACAGATAAGATCATATTAGATTAAAATATTATTAGAATATATTTTTTTAATATTATTTTTATTTTAAAATTTTAAAATTTAATTATTTATTTTATTTTATATTAAAATTTAAAAAAATTATAATAATTAGATATAATAAATTGAGATGTTCTTTTAAAACAAACGAAAAGTCTTGTCTCATGACATCGTAAGCATACCGAAAGATAAGAGAGGGGAAGTAATGGTGGGTCCCCTCTCTTTTTTGATGGTTCCCTCCTTAGTCCAAGAAATGAAATAAACAACACCTAGTTGTACTGCAATTTCGCATTCTAGTTGTACCTAGCAGAGTTTTTTTTTTTTTTTTGTATAAAGAAGGTTATGAATAGATTTTTTCAATTTTTTTTTTAAATGAGAGTCTCTCCCACTTTTATATTATTTACCTTCTTTAGTCTCGTAAAAATACATATATTTGCCAAAAAAAAAAAGTACACAACTTATATATCTACGGGTAAGAGGAAGTCCCCAACTTTTTTGCTCCTTTAAGTTGTTCTACCATTTTCTTAGCAACTGGCTTTCATGATTTTCATGTGTATAGATACTCTTTTCTTGATCATATGTGATATTCTCTACCCTTTTCTTAGCAACTGGCTTTCATGGTTTTCATGTGATTATAGGTACCTTTTTTTGATCATATGTGGTATTCGCAAGTATCTTGGTCATCTAACCAAGGAGCATCACATTGGCTTTGAAGCAACTGTGGTTTGGATGGTGAGATGAGATAATTTTAAATAAAAGTTAATAAAATATTATTTTTTAATATTAAAAATTTGAAAAAATAAAATTATTTATTATATTGTGTGTGAAAATTTTAAAAAATTATAATGATAAAATGAGATAAGAAACACTTTCACCATTCAAATAAGGCCATAATACTATTATGGGTACTTCTACTTATAAGTTGACGTGCAGATTATTTATATTGTTGACATAAACATTATTTAATTGGTAAGATATTTGAATTATAAATTGCCATGTTAGTAGTATAGAAAGTGGTTTTATATACCGACTTACAAATAATTTTTTTCAAAAATTGGAAGCGAAAAGATGATAAAAGTAGGCATCCGAAGGAGATTAATTAGGAATGATATGAAAAAACTTTTTACATTTACATGGAGTTGAAAGATGCTGTTTACAAAAGATGAAAAGAAAATGGAACTCGATCTGAAGGAGCATATTCCCATACCGACGCAGCAGTAGTCCTAAGCATATACCATTGCCTCTAGTCCTAAGCTCTCCCTCCGTCCGGCACCGGCATCCACTCCACGCTGCAACAGAGATCCGTTTTCCTGCACCGTCTTCCGAAAGGAAGATTTTCCTTCTTATCACAGCACATATGATTCAATCACACAGGTTTTTTTATTTACCCAACAGAAAATATAAGCTTTTGTTAACCTCTTATGAAGAAGACTTCTTTTGGCTTTGCATTTTACCTGCTAGTTTGATGGAATTGTGTACATCTCAACCTGTTACAGAACTGCTACTCCATTCCAGTCAATCAAAAAGAGCCAATGTGGATATATAAATACTCTTTTCATAACTAGGGGATCCGATCAAGATTTCAGAAAACAATCTGGTCTCCAAAATCTCATTAAAATCCAAGCCAACAAACACAGACTTCCTAAACCCCAGAAACTTCATTGGACATTTCAACAAATTATGAGACACCTCAGAACATATAGTAAAAACTCGATGCCAAATTGTCCAGAATCAAATTTACATATGGGTTCACGAATCGAGAGATGGAGGCGAAGGTGGCAACAATGGCTCAGTGAATAAAGCTTGGGATGGAGTCGGCAACTATGTTGGGGAGATTCAGGTCACATAGTATTTTTTAAATTTAAAGCGGTATAAAAACGATTTCATTTTATTTAATTTTATCATTATAATTTTTTAAAATTTTTATATAAAATATAATAAAAAATTTTATTTTTTTTTAAATCTCAAAATAATAATAATATTAAAAAAAATATTTTTATAATTTTTAATTTTTATCTAAAATTATTTCATTTTATTTTACTATTTATAAATCTGTTTTTTTTTTTTTTAGTTCAGCAAACCTATCTTTTTCAATATTAAAGGAGCCACGTGGCCCACGCCATGTCAGTCGCGATCCACTTCGGGAACTTTTTTGCTGTAGCTTCATTCTTTTGATATTTGTACAATTTACTGTTTGTATTGACATGTATTGATGTGTAATTGCTTGTGTACAAAACAGTGCCAGTATTTATGATCGTCGGTTGGACCGTTGGTCTATCAAATCCCCGTAAATAGTGACCCGCGGGGCCAAAGTCTTTAATATATGCAAAATTGCAAATCAATAATTATATCAAAAGATAAGTTAAGGGCGGGCTTAATATTTATACATATATATATTTAAGAAAATTATCATAATTCATTGATTAGAGAAACCTACACTCATGACCGGATACACAAAGGAATATTCTCATATCATGAACCATTACCTCATAAATCAATTAATGCATTTGAAGCTCTACCAATACACTATTCTACAGACAAACGCTCAAGAGATGAACTTTTTCTTTTTTACTAAACAATAAGAAAAACAGTAAGATCCATACGAAAAAATATGGATTACAGTTTAGACCACTTCAAGTAAATTTTACCATGATAGTGTGTGAAGACAACACGCTAATCTCTTTTCAGCTACAAAAGTTAAATCTGAAAAAATCTAATGATGTCGATTTCAGTGATCTGTAGCGTGTGTGAGAAAAGCTATCGGAAGTGGTGGCACGTGAGGACCATGCGTAGTTGTGAGCAGTGCGTGAGGACCACGCAGAGTGATTTTTGCAAAACTATCACTATCTTCCAAACGATTTGTAGTTTGAGTCTTTTTGTGATGCGTGTATCTCTAGAGAGTTGCTGAAAAATTATAGATTTGTCTGTTTCGACTTTAAAAGAAATAAAATAAACTAAGAAAAAAGAATTCCCTTGATATACAAAGAGGATAAATAAAAAAATGAGGACATGGGAGGGAGAATGACGAAGAGGGAGGACTCCTCTTCTGGCAAAAATCAAATATAGAGGCTTTTTATTAGAGAGAGAGAGTTTGCTCTAAAACCTCTTTTTTTCATATATCCTCTTTGGCGGCTTTATATATGTATATGTAAATATATATATATATATATATATATATATATATTTAAATACATATATGTATATGTGCGGCCAAGATTAAAAATAAATAAAAAAATCAATAACAGGTTTAGTTTAGATTTTATTGATCAAGTAAGAAAAAGAGAACACCAAAATAGAGATAGTGATCAGTTTTTAGGTATTATCCTTTAGTGAAATTATTAGAATAATGTCTCATTTAAATATTAAGATGAGATGAGATAATTTGTAAAAAAATATATATTTAAATAATGAGATGAGAAGAAATAGTTTTAAGTTTTTGAGATTTGATAAAGAGGTGGGACTCACCAATGATTAAAAATTATTTAATATAAATCTATTAAAAAATAATATTTATAATTAATTAAAAATATTAATAAACATATTTAAATCTTGTAAAATATATATTTTAGTGGGTCCCACAAAATTTGTTATTGGCCGAAAAATTTGAAATGGAATGGGAAAGTAAAGAAGGATTGTTCACTGTCAGACTTTTTTACTGTTTATTGTCAGTGCTTTTACTTTTCACTGTCAAAGAGATACAAACTTTCGAAAAAAAATTCACTGTTTACTTTTAGTGTTTTTTACTGTTCACTGCAATTATTGACAACTTTTTGAAATAAGATACAAATTTGAGAATAACGATTTGAATACTCAGACGAAATGAGTCGTACAACTCAGATAAGATTGTTTGTATCTCATCTAGACATCCAAACTGAACCTAATACTAGTCTTGAGAATTTAGAAATGATAATCGCATGACATTGTTGATATGATGCAAGTATCAAAACTTGTTATGTCGAATATTAAAAAAGATTAATGTAAATATCTATGATATTAGGATAGGGAGCTGCTACTTACCCTAACCTTTACTTTGTCTCTAATGTAAAAGTGTGTTTGGGGAAGCTATAGGCATCTTTGCATATTAAAGTATTTCTAACATTTTGTAAATAGTATTAGAGTGGTTTAAGTGAAGATGATTTATTGGTTTTAGAGAAATGAGAAAGAAAAAATTAAATAAAAATATTTTTTAAAATAAGTGTTGTATTAAAGTTTCTAAAATGAATAAATAAAATTAAAATTTTTTTTAAATATTATTTTTATTTTAAAACTAATAAAAATTATATTAAAATTTGTAAAAGTCGTATTGATTCTTACGTCTGAATAGTGATTAGATAAAAAGTTTAGAATCTGAAATATAGAAATATTTTAAGTTTTAATAATGTTTAAGAATAAGTTACAAGAAATTCTAGGAATTTTAAGAATGTATGGTGTTACCCAAACATGTTCACTTCCCCACTCTCATCAAATATTCGAACATAAAAATTATATAAAAATAAATAAATTAATGTAACTTCAAATCACTCTCCCTCGAATATTTCAGATTTAAATGGACAGTTCGGATAAAATTGAACGGGACAGTGAGGTAGCTTATGACGGACCACTAATAATAAATGCAACAAGTAGGCAGCAGAACAGCCTCAGTGTACAAACCAATCGCAATATCACACGCAATACGAACCCATAAAATCTCCCACCGGTCACCGATAAAACCCCCTCAAGCCATCGGCGGCTCGGCCCTACTTATACGGCCACAGGTTCAGGCCTCTCGCACCAAATCCTCTCACACACACTCTCTCTCTCTCCGAAGAAAGTGAGAATCAAGAATCATGGTCAACACCAAGGTGGAAGAAGATCATCATGTTTTGGTCCATGGCATTAGGCTTTCCTCTGTAGGGCCAGGAAGATCGACTGGTTCGGACGTTGCTCATGACCTAAGTGGCATGGACTTAGCCATGAAGCTCCACTACGTAAAAGGGGTTTACTTCTTTAGTAGCCAGGCTGCCCAAGGTTTAACCGTCGTGCGCATTAAGGAGTGCCTTTTCCATTTGTTCTGTGAATACTACTACTCCTGCGGTCGCCTCCGTAGAACGGAGTCCGGCCGGCCTTACATCAAGTGTAATGACTGTGGGGCTCGATTTATCGAAGCTCAATGTGACAAAACCATCCACGAATGGCTACAGATGAAGGATTCGTCTCTGCAGAAGCTGCTAGTTTCCCAACAAGTCATTGGCCCAGACCTCTCTTTCTCTCCCTCTACTCTCATACAGGTGTTAATTACAATTACTTTATAGAATCATTATTTTTATCAAACATTATTTATCGTACACACCTCATATTCTATAAAAAAAAAAATATATATTAAACGTGTGATATGGGGATAAATTATAACTAATACATAGCAAAATCTTACTTTATATTTCTGGTTATATATTCTAACATATCATTTGGTTATCGAGAAAGAAATGAGAATTACATAAATAATAATATTCTTATATTATATTGTTAAATATTTTAATTTTAAATATTATTTAAATATAAAATAATTAACTTTTTAATTTTTTTATCTAATTATTATAATTTTTTTAAATTTTTAAACAAAACACAAAAAATAATATAAAGTTTTCAAATTTTTAAAAAAATTATATTAAAAATATATATTCAAACTATCTTTTTACTTTATAATATTTTTATTTAATATTTTCTCTTTCATATTTCAAAATTTAATAAATTATTTTAACTCAAATCATTTAATTATTATTCACAAATTATTTTATTTCTATACATAGATATTCTAATATATTCTAAAAGTTCTATTAATTTAGATGTTTAAAATATCTCAATATATTTATAAATAGTAATGAAATAGTTTGAATTAAGATATTTTATTGAATTTTAAAAAATAAAAGATAAAAAATTAAATAAAAATATTATAAAATTATAGAAATTTTTAAATATAATTTTTATTTTAAAATTTAAAAAATTAATATTATTTTTTATGCTTTTTTTGAAAGTTCAATAAAGTTGTAATGATTAGATGAAAAAATTTAAAATTTAAAATTAAAAGTATTTTATATTTAAATGATATTTAAAAATGAATGAATATTTGAGAATATTTGAGAATTTAATATGAAAACAATTATGTTGTCAAACGGAAGCTAGTCATGTCCAAACAAATCCTAATAGTCTTCAGTCTTCTTTTTTTTTTCACAAAAGGGGAGTGGGGATGACCAACTTAGTAACCCTCTTTGAGCATGACCATAGGAGCCATTTCCTGTTGTAGAATATCCGATTTGAGTCATAGTTACTACCCTAAAGGCGAGCTCATCGCCACAGTACCCCCAAAGTATCTAGCTGGTCCAAAACCTATCTCATGGCCTAAATGTTAGACTTTATTACTATAAGTAGTTTCAACTTATATCCTGACTCGAACTCCTAATTCGAAACTATGAAATACCAGCTGCTAACCGGGTTTTGCTACACAACCTCCTACTATTCATCCATACTCCACACTCCACATTTTTTAATATTTTAAAAAAAAAAAATTTTTGAATTTTTTTTTAAATATTTCAAATTTTTTATTTACTATTCATATAAAAATTATTTAATAAAAAAAATTTTAAAAAAGATGGAGTGTGGAGTGTTGGGACGTTTGGAAGATTTATTATTTTCTAAAACCATCCTTGCCCCTTCTAGCAAATTCAAAATATATATCTCTTCTGGACCCGAAAGAACTAGTTCGAAAATCTAAAGTAAAATTTAATTTGACAAGGATGCCTGGGTACTGTCAGAGCGAGACATGAAAATATGAAAGGCTGTCCATAGTTGCTATAGTGTTTTTTGATATTCTTACCAAAACTTTCATGTTTTTATCATTATTATTACCGTTATTGTATCTCGAAGTGCAGGTAACCCGTTTTAAATGTGGAGGGATATGTCTCGGTTTTAGTTGGGCCCATGTCCTTGGAGATGCATTGTCTGCTTCAAATTTCATAAACAAATGCGGCCAATTTCTTGCCAGTATTGGGTCCATCAACATGCAGCCTAACTGTCATAGCTCAGGTACATCGTTCAAACATCAGATGTCCAAAAGCCCGGCGCCACAACTTTCACACGAGCCACTTTCGGTGAAACAGGTCGATCCTGTCGGAGATCACTGGATAACTGCCAATAGCTGCAAAATGGATACATTTTCATTCCATGTAACTGCTGCCCAGTTAGCTACTTTGCAGTCAGAGATTTCTGGTCACCAAACTGAAAAAATGCCAATTTTTGAGTCTCTTTGTGCCATTATATGGCACTCCATAGCCAAAGTTAGAAGAGGGTCGATTCAAGCAGAGATAGTGACAACCTGCAAAAATGATCCAAGTGCTAAATTGGCCATTAATGGGATTGTCACCAACACCCAAATTATAAGCACGGTTAAGGCAGACTTCCCTATAACGGAGACTGACCCAAAAAGATTGGTGAATTTGCTAGTCAATGAAGCTGTGGACGAAAGAAGAAAGATTGAAGAACTGGTCGAGAAAGATAATGGGTTATCGGATTTCATTGTATATGGAGCACGTTTGACGTTTGTGGACTTGGAAGAGGTTGATTTGTACGGGTTTGAGTTGAATGGACATAAGCCGGAATTCGTGTATTATACTGTCCAAGGCGTTGGAGATGAAGGGGCGGTTTTTGTGCTACCGGCAGGGCCGAAAGGTGCCGACGAAGGAAGGATAGTGACAATAACCTTACCGGAAAATCAAGTGCCGGAGCTGAAAGCTGAGTTGGTAAAGAACGGTCTTGGAGGCCATGACCTGGCCTAGGTGTGTTAATTTCAGTTACTTATCAAGAAACAATCATATTGATTTGGCAGGTTACTGTGAAAACTCATATTCCTAGGTGTGTACGTACGTTGCATGTATGTTTTCCTCCATTGATCGTACGTGTGGTATACCCGGCCCCGCCATATATGTGATCAGGTGTATTTTCTTCATCCATCGCAACGATAATCAATGGAGGACTCGATGATCTTTACTCTATCATAGTGGTAATTGCATATATACAGAAGGCTAGATCCCCTGCTCTCAAGGCTAGCTAGCTCATGCATGCAACGGCCACATGTGGAGACGAGATGATCTCCCTCTCTAGTGGCCCACATCATGTCGATTTTTCCCTAAGATCAGATGAAGGTCTATAGTAGTACCACACATATATATGTTCATCAAAATTTTAATAATTTTGAAATACATTATGGGACTCTTTTTAAAAAGTTGTCTAGGAATTAAGGCATGTTTTAAAAATACATTTGAAGATTAACATCCAAACATGATATTTAGGAAGTACTTTCCAAATGGACTAAAGCTATCATTCCATCTTCCATTCCTAGCCAAGCTCAATTTTGGAGTTTATTTAATTTGGGAGCTGACTCTTCTCTTCTTATGTTAACAATATAATATAATAATTAAATCTTATCTCTTCATATCAGTTAAATTTGAAACAAGTTATTATTTCACATGGTATTAGAGCAGATTAGGTAATGAGTTCAAATCTTGACTCTACAGTACTACTCCATCTTATTTAATTAAGTATTCTACGTGTTGGGTCTACTCATTGAGGGGGTGGTCTGATCCAAATGTGAGGAAAAGTACTAAGAATATAATACAATAATTAAATATATCTCTTCCCATTAGTTTAAACTTTTGAGACAAATGATGATTTTATATCTTCTCTTTCCCCTTCTATAAGATACGTACAAGAGATATATTTCTTTTTCTTTTGTCTTCACTCACTTATGGCTATTTGATTTATATAAAGCTTATACAATTATTGTTAATATTGTTGTCGTACAGCTTGCTCATGGTATCATTTCGTTGTTACTGAACATAGACACAAAGATCATAGAACCAATCTTCAGACAAATTAACCAAGATCGAATACATGATTTCATTAATATATATTCTAATAATGATTTGCCTCTCCCATTCAAGGAAGATTTATTGCTGTTGCAGTCACCCCAATCAGTATGAAGAGAAGCTACCAAAGAATTGAAGCAAATAGAGAAAAATCAATTGAGGTTTGATTATGTTGAACCTTAAGTTTGTGAGCAAGTTAATGCCCATTTAAGTCGGCCTCAAGGGAAACTGCATCAACTCATATTATGACTGATTTCTCCTATAAATCATAAACTTTTTCGATTATGAAAAGAGATAAAGTTTGAAATCATTTTAAGGTTTACATTCCTAGCTAGGGGCGCGGCGTTGCTCCATGGCATGCATGAATCGGGTTAATCTGAAAGGGATCGAAGAAATGAAACAAGAAAAAATAAATGTTAATTAACTATGAATGAATTCAATTTGATGATCACCACTTGACCTAGCTAGCTAATTGTTAATAACTTGAGATAGGGTTAGATGCATGTTCATGTGTGCCATCAACAAAACCCATGATCATGTGATGACACATTTAATTAGAAAAGGAATTACCACTTGAGCTTCTTGAAAGATATAGTTGTCTCTTCATGTGAGCTGTATTGAATTAGGTGGTACTTCTAGGTAGGTAGCTAATTTAGGCAGTACTTCTAATTAAGTAGGCGGCTTACTGAATTATCACTATGGTGGAAGTTTAGTTGGTACGAGCTGGTATTCCATAACCTCGAAGTCAGGAATTCGAGTTAAGCGTAAGTCAAAACTACTTGCGATAGTAGTACCTAACCAAGAATCTATGGGATGGGCTTTAGACCGGCTGGCAACTAATTAGATGAAAAATTGAAAAATATTTGTATTTGAGTTGTATTTAGATGTTGAAATGAGATGGAATAAGACCTTCTGAACATTCAAATTGGGCTTAAAAAATTATATTATAAAAATATTATAACTTTATAATATTTTTACTCAACTTGTTTTCTTTTATTTTTCAAAATTTTATATAATATTTTAATTCAAATTATTTTATTACTATTCATTTTAGATTTATCATTTCATTTTATTTCATGTCAACATCCAAACTAGGCCAGTCTGTCATATGTGGTCAGATTTTGCTAATGAACCCACTGCCACCACCTGGAAAGGCATATTTATTTTATTCTTCAATAAGAAAACAAAGAGAACTTGTTGTCACACGGCTGCAACCCGAGAGTATAGCCATGGTAGGTAGTAGATAATGATCACAAAAGAGGGCGCGGAAAGGCAAGAACAAACAAATTAAGGGAGTGCCTTGGTACCAATCACACCATTGAAAACTGCTAGCTATGTCCTGCGTGCATATATGGATTCCCCCACCTGGATATTATATATAGATCCTATATATGGCGTAAAATCTAATAAATCGAAGCCTATGAGAGAGAAGTAGCATGCAGACAATCATGCATGGTGCCAACTTTTACTTACGACCAATATTATCACATCATAGCTAGCTCTCCTGAATGAGATGCCAATTCACAATTAACCACAGGCATACATTGCAGATTTGACCACTCCCACTGCCTCTCCACACGTACGGTTCCCAGTTAGTCGGCCTATGGATAGTCGATCATATATAGGTCATATATGTATGCTTTTCTAAATCACATGTCGCAACTTCACTCTTCGTCTGTTAAATTACCAACCAGTAACATCCATAGGATCTAGTACTGTTCTCAATACCAAATATATATATTTATATATATCTTACTGAAGTGATGTGTTTTCCTTCCTTCTAGGTTAATTTACTGTAAGTAAAATCACTCAATCCTTGAATTTTTTTTGTCACCTGACAATGAAAATCAAGACGTCTGGAGTCTGGACTGGGTAGGCAGCGGTGGTGTTCTTTACTATCTCTCTCACGTCAACAATCTTGCCCCTACTAGAAGTCTTGTGTTTTGCCAACGATGTTTCTGCTTGACATGATTTTTTGCACAAATAAAAGTATCATGCAGTTTTGCTTATACATCCAACCACAGGCTACATCACTTCATGATAAGCAAAACAAGGTTGCCTTTTGGTTTGAGTTGCATTGCCTAATTAGGGTTCACAGAGCTGCCTCTCATTTTGGTGCTCAATACTACTGCAGTTTAATCACTGCAAACATGACACTCAACATTTGTTTCATGAATGTTTACTCAAATTAATTAACACAATTACGTTGAAAGGTACTAAAGCAAATTCGGGTTGACAAATGGTACGTAGCAAACTTTAATCAATGAGAGATTTTTCTCAATGAATTATGTGTTAGTTACCAACATTCTTGTGTAGGCGTATCTTCACAAAACAGGGTGGTGTTTTTTTCTTTTTTGGCTGAACAAAACAAGATGTGTTGATGTCATGTTTCGCAGACCTAGGCAACTCCATGCTAGCAGCACTCTGGTTCTTTCCTGCAAGGAGGAGAATGGGGGAGCTCGGGGGGACATGGTACCTCCGACGCTCAAGTTAGTCCAAGATTGAAGATGAAGAGAGAAATGAGAGTTAGAATCTATAAGCAGAGAAATGTTCAAGAAAAGTAAGTAACCCCTCTCTCGGCGGAGTGAGGGGTATTTATACCTGGTCAAGGTGATTCCCGAGGTGATGGCGACCGGCGTGCGGCTCCATACTGGGATCATATGCCCCTACCAGCCTCCTACTTTCTACTAGTCCTGCCAGGCCTGGCCAGGGTTGTCGCTGACACCCAGGAGGGCATGCACATTGGGTGCCAACCCTCGGGCCGGATTGAATGCAGCGTGGCCCTACCATGCGCACTCGATCATATGTTATTAAAGCGGTTTGGCTTTAGATAGGCTCGTTCCTACTCTATTAAATATGACGTGGCTTTGGATGGGATCCCTACTTTCCTGCATTGTCTGGACAACAATGTCAGGGACGAAGTGTCCCTAACGATCGACCAGTTTGGGGTGTCAGGCTATCTCATTGTGTCAAGTCGGGGGTACCTCCATCAGTAGTGCCAGGTTACACGATCTCATGTTCTCTTGTTAGGACCCTACCCGGGCCTTATCCTAGATCCTTCCCTCAGGGATTTCTCCCCTCACAGTACCTTGCAAATTCCTAGCACACATGTGTGGTGGAAATTTTCAGAAGATTTTCTTTCCCTGGGTGTCCTCGGCTCGTCCCTGTTGTTCACCTCCTCCGAGTCGTTTGGGTTTCTCGAAGCCACCTGTTGCAACCTTCATTTATTGGCACTTCGTCTCCTGACGATTAGGAGGGCCAACACACGTTGATCTGTGCGCAGGGCCCATCATTAATGCTGACCTCGCCTGCTAAGTGTCCCTTTCTACCCATCATACGTTGATCTACGCATTGGGCCCATCATTAATGCTGACATTGCCTGCTCAGTGTCCCTTCGTTCCATGTTGTTCCCTTCCTTTTGGGCTTCCCGAGGCCACCTATCCTAGTCATTATCTCCTAGGTTCCTTCTATTTGAGTTCTCGACGCTTCCTCGTCTTTGAGGGTTATGCTGTGTGGGCCACATTTGCCTGTGCCCCGAGCCCATATTGACCCATTCCCTTCACACAATCGTCGCCACGCTCCCATGTTTCTGCAACCCCTGGGTTCACGCACAGGCCTATATAAGACCTTCTCCTTCTTCAACCTTGCCATTTGCCTCCTCCTCCATTGTTGCCCTCAATAGCTTTTTCTCCCTCATTCCGTTTCTTACCTTTTTTTCACCTTTGTACTTCATGCTTTAGTCCCTTCACCATCTTCAGCCACATCCTTAGTACTTGTTCCCACTGCTCCAATGGCCCCACGTGCTTTCTCCTCCTCAAAACCACTGTACTTCACCAAAAATAACTAGGTTTCATCTGTTACTGAGGATGACCTCCGAGTGTTCAAGGTGAAGTACAACATCCCTTCTTCAGTGGTTTTGGAAGTTCACGGGATGACGGGCCGCATGGCCCTCTACCCTCTCATGTTTGCAAATGGGCTCCGGCTTCCCTTCTGCTGCCCTATCCGCGACGTCTTCCACTTTTTGGGGTTGGCCCCTACCCAACTTCATTTGAATGCCTGTCGTCTCTTGGCTGCCAGCTGCATTATCTATCGACGTGTACTCAGCACCAGCGGGGAGGAGTACCCTGACCTGAAGGCTCGGGAGTTTTATCAGTATATCGGGTGCTGCACCTAGATGGGAGCCTGTGCAGCTTCCAATAGCCCACGCTTGGGAGGCAGATTGCCAGCCTTGAGTCATGCCACTTGCACATCAAGGACTGGTCTCGAAAGTTCTTTTTTGTTTCCAGTTCAGGATGGGAGTACCCTGAGGGTGAACATGGTCACTGGGAGTTCTCTGTTCAACCTGTATGGTCCTACATCCCTTTGTCCAAGAGCTTGGTCATCAACCTGTCCTAGAGGGAAGGGGCCAGGTTAGCTATTGTGCTGTCTTGGGTGTTGGCCCATCCTTATGACGTAGAAACTAACGCCGTGATATCGGATGTCAATATCAGGAGTTTCTTCACCACCCTCAATCGCTCATATGTGCTTGGTCAAGATTTTCTGTTGGACCCCCCATCGCCTCGGGGTCAGAAGCATCCAAGTTCTCCCTCTGCTAGTGGTAAAGGCAAGCGCCCAAAGGTGGCGCATGATGAAGAGAGAGAAGCTTTGCGGGGTAGGCCTTCCTGAGAAGCTGCCAAGGGGTCCTAGAGTATAGAAGGTTCCTTCTGGGGAAGAGCCTGTGATACTAGGCTTCCTTCCCCTCACATGGCTTCGAGGGCGACGCGGGAGGGTCCTGTCGTCCAGTCATTCCAATGCCTCCCATTCGAGGGTCTTCTGAGGCCGAGGGGTCCCAAGGAATGCCCCCGGTTTCCCCAGCGGCCCTCGTTACTTCTACGTGGGGAACCGTTTCTTTTTCACTGTCAAAGTCTATTGTGTTTGCTTCAACATCAACTTCACAGGCTCTCGTTGTCCCGACGTTTGTTATCGAAGAGGTGGGAGAGGGTGAAGTCTTTGGACCATTTTCCTGGATGCTTTCTCTGAACTTGCACCCCTTCAGTCTGGACCGTTTCTTTGTTAGCTATGGACGCCCCTCTTTCTTCTAAGGAGTCCCTCGCCTAAGAGATCATTGTGCCCGTGCTCCACCAAATCTAGTCCTCGGTCTCCCCTTTTTCTCCAGGAGGTGCCTACTCTGGAAGATGCCACCACATCAGTCATTCCGGATACTGGGCCCCCCTCTTGCTCGGGGTCCTAAATATTGATGATAAAGAGGAGCTCGGCCCAAGCTCCCCCTTTGTCGTGGAGCTCAGCGATAGCTATGTATCCATCCTATCGCTGCCTTCACAATCCTCTCCTAAACTGAAGGTGGATTCTTACTTGGCCTCTCCCAAGGCGATGCCTCAGACTGAAGGGGAATTCCCCAATGCAGGAGGACCTTCCTTGAGGGCAGGGGTTCCCCCGCCCCTCGTAGTTGTTTCTAAAGAAGCCTCTGGTGCTGGTCCTTCGCAAAAGCCCATCGGAGACATCCCGCCTCCCTTGTTACCCCTGGTTGGTAATGCTTCCTCTTCCTATGTTGGTCCTGGGTCCAATCAGTCTCCTGGCCTGGGCTTTGATCAAGCCCGTGCCGAGGCGATCGAGCGTGAGGCAAAAAAGCTAAGTCCTCTTTTTGCGAAGGTATGACTCTTTCCCTTACTTTTCCCTTTTTGCTTTTGTTCCTGATCCTAATATCTTCCTCCCTTGCAGGTAGCTGATCAGTTGGCGAGCATCATCGTCAAAGAACGTGGGGAGCTCGAGAAGGAGGCCTAGATGCTCCGATCCCATTCCATCCTTACCCATCATGAGGTTTAGAAGGCTCAGAGGGAGACATTGGCCATCTTAGTGGAGTGTGACGTACTCCGGGAGAGGATGGAGAAATTGCAAGGGCGCCACCAAAAGTTTTGGGACAAGGTTCAACAAGTGAAGAGGAAGAAATCCGAGCAAAATGAGGAGCTGGCTAGCCTCAAGGCAGACTACGCCTATGCTTCTAGGGAGGCCCGACTCCTACGGGTTGCACTGAAGGAGTCAGAGAAGAAGGAGGACAATCTCCGAAGGGAGTTCTCACAATTTGGGGGGAAGGGAGCCAAGTGGATCGGGAGCTGGCTACGGCCGTCAGGCGACGTTCCGAACTCACGTTTAGATATTTTTTCCTAGTCTGGGAGGTCCAATGCCAAAAGGGTGAAGTGCAGTGGAGGGAAGTCCAAATCCACAATCTCGGAGTAGAGCTGCAGCACGCCAACGAAACAATATCCGATCTTCAAGTCAGCATCAAGCGCATCGAGGAGGTCATTACTCAGCTTCAATGTGCACGGGCCTTCCGAGATACAGCCTGGGGCTATGGCTACAAAGAGGGCCTCGAGCGATTCCCGGACCTTATGCGGGAAAATCACAATGTGGACCTCGAGACTCTAGACTTGAAGTCCTTGGAACCAGACCCTCTCGCCTTCGAGTTTTTCAAAGAGCTCGAGAAGTTGAGAAAACCCCTTTACTTCCTGGGAGACCCGCCTCCATCTTCTTAGGCCTTTCCTTTCTTCTTACACGATCGTGGGCATTTGTAATTTGTAATTTGAACTCTTGTAATCTTGGTTTGGTTATGTATGTAAGGCTGGCTTCCTTTTTGTCTTTGTGATTGCGTTTGCGTCTTCTTTTTATTTTCTTCCTTTACTGTTTTGCTTTGAACCCTTGTTTTGAACAGCGAGCTTGACCTCGCATCCCCATCAATGCTCTGATGTCGATCTGGTGACCGGGCTTAAGTGCACGATGGTCGGTGAGTCAATGTACTTGTGTTCAACTGGCTATGAAGGGGAAAGCTCGGGAGGCTTTGGCCCATAGCCAATGCATCGCGACTATGCATTGTTCGAAGGTAGGCGAGTTAAGTGACTCGTGCCCGACTGGCAGCAAAGGGGCAGAGCTCAAGAGGCTCTGGCCTTTAGCCAATGCATCACAGCTAGCCAAGGGACTAGGCTTGTGGTGCATGAAGGTCAGCAAGTCATGGGTCTTGCATCCATCTGGCTGTGAAAGGGAAAGCTCAAGAGGCTTTGGCCCTTAGCCAATGCATCATGACCATGCATTGCACAAAGGTAGGTGAGTTAAATGACTAGTGCCCGACTGGCTGTAAAGGGGTAGAGCTCGGGAAGCTATGGCCCTTAGTTAATGCATTGCGGCCAGCCAAGGAGCTGGCCTTGTAGTATTGGTATTTGTATTTTCAGACAAAGGCGAATGGGGCAAAACCATATTTTCATTTAAATGATCGCAGATTACATGATTGGGCGGACCCATGTCTTTCAAACAAAATATCCCGTCACGTGTTGGAGTTACGTGCGGCCTTCGCGGTCCTTCACTCTACTTAAGCTTAGGGTGGGCCTGCTACTTCATGTGCTCCTCTAAGGGTCCAAACTTCGGCGACCTTAGGCTTTAGCTCCCGAGCATAGCACTCCCTTGCCAGCTTTTGTTTGCCACGTATTTCTCCCACTCCTATGAGGTTGGAAACTTCATCTTTAAGTGATATGTGAACATCACTGCCCTGAGACAGTTCAAGGCCGGTTGCCCCAGGATTGCGTTGTAGGAGGAAGGGGCTTTTACTACGAGAAAATCCACCATGGTTGCTACCGTTCTCGAGGTCATCCCTGCCAGAATGGATAAGGTGATGGCTCTAACCGGTTCAATCATGTCCCCGGTAAAAGCTTTGAGGGGGGATAGAGTCAGGCGCAGTCAATCGTGCATAATCCCCATCCAAATGAATGACTCCCAGTACAAGATGTCGGTTAAGCTGTTATTGTCTATCAGGACCCTTCTTGTTAAGTAGTTGGCGATCTGCACAGTCACAACGAGGGTGTCATCATGGGGGCACATAACTCCTTCTTAGTCCTTCTTGTTGAAAGTTATGACAGGCACCTTTGCGTGGCTCCTCACACTCAAGGCTGCCATGTAGGTGGTGAACACTTCCTCGTATCTAGCCCTTTTGGCATGGGCCCTCTTTGCTGACGAGGTGGCACCCCCTCCTACATATTCCCCTTCTTATCTGACCGGGTTCTTCCTTCCGGGCTTGTCCTGTTACACCTAACGGGCCTCCTGCTGTTGGGGTTTTCGCTTCTCCGTGGTTGTACGTAGTCTTGGTATAGCTGGTCATGCTTCTCGTCACCCCGCCGGTCTATCAAGGCTTCCATCTCCTCCAACTTCCGCTTCCTTGTGACGCAATCCTCAATCCGGTGGCTGCTGATTTTGTGATAGGTGCAATATTTGGGGCAGGCAAAGCCCTATCACCGCTCACCTTGTGGGCTTAGATCTCTTTCAGTCTATACAGCCAAGTTCATGTGGATGCGATGTTCGGCCTTCCCACTTGTAGTCTGTTCTTTTTTGCGCTTTATGTCACGTGCCTTTTTCTTACCATCTTTCCTGCTCCCTTCATCGTTCTGGCAGGCCACTTTTCTATCTGCTTTGTCCAACTTAGTTTGCCGCAGGGCAGTCAAGGCCCAAAGCGTGTCCTAAGTGTTGATGAAGCAATCAGCGCGGTCCATGAACTCCCTTAACGAGGTTAGGGTCCTTCGCGCAATCTCTATCATAAGGGGTTGCAGGGTTAGATCCCCCCCAGTAGTGCTGCTAGGGTGATATTTTCATCCTAATCATCTATCAAAAATCCTAGCCATTTTTCATCATGCGTTCCTTGTTGAAACGTGAGAGGTAAGACTGCAAGGTTATTTGCTTCACGGTCAAGAGATAGGCAGCAGGTCGTCTCCTCTTTCGACTCACCATGAAATGTGTCAAGAAGTTTCGAGTCAACTCGGTGAAGCTAATGTTGGTCCCGACCCCTTTCAATGTGAGGAGGAATGCCCTACATGTGACCTCTCTCAGGAACCCATGGAGGGTCATGTGCACCTTGAAGGTTTCCAGCTGCTCCAAGGGATCCTTTGACCTGTCGGCGCTATATGGGTAGAGGACATGCCATGTACCTCAAGGGTAGAGGAACTGCCATGACGTCAACGCTATATGACAACTCAACGCTGGTGAGCAACTCATCTACCATGGAAGGCGGGCCTACTCGTTTGACCACCTCATCGTACTTTTTTTCAAGTTTCTAAAACTGGAGGTCCGCCTTACGCCGCTCTTTTTCGGCTACCTCCGTCTCAGGGGGATGACAGGTCTCGGAGTTATGGCTTTCCTAGTCTCCCTCTGGTTCTCCACCCTTCCTCCCTCCCTCAATATGGAATTTTCCTGGCGAAGGGCCGCCATCTCTTCCATGAGTTTCTGTATCGTTGCAATTGGCTTATTAATTCTACATTCCATTACCTCAGGTTGTTCTTCTTCTCGTCGCGAGGCATGAGAGAAGAAGGGCATATGAAGGGCATGCTACTTGTAGGAAAATATATCCCACAGACGGCGCCAATATTGATGTCGTATTTTGCAAGCCTGGGCAACTCCATTCTAGGAGCACTTGAGCTCTTCCCTGTAAAAAGGAGAATTGGGGAGCTCAGGGGGCTGTGGTACCTGTGACACTCAAGTTAGTCCAAAGTTGAAGATGAAGAGAAAAATGAGAGCTAGAATGTATAAGCAGAGAAATGTTCAAGAAAAGTAAGTAACTCCTCTCTCGGCGGAATGAGTGGTGTTTATACCTGATCGAGGTGGGTCTCGTGGTGATGCGACCGGAGTGCGGCTCCGTACTGGGATTGCATGCACCCTGCCAGCCTCTTGCTTTCCGCTTGTCCTGCCAGGCTTGGCCAGGGTTGTTGCTGAAACCTAGGAGGGCATGCCCGTTTCGTGCTGACACAGGCCCTACCATGTGCACTCGATCCTGTGTCATTAAATGAAGTCGTGGCTTTGGACGAGCTCTCTGCTTTCCTAGGTCGTCTATAAAGGAATATCAAGGACGGGCTGTCTCTAACGGTCGACTAGTTTGGGGTCACAAGCCATCCCGTTGTGTCAAGTCGGGGGTACCTCTATCAATGGTGCCAGGTTACACGATCTCCCATTCCCTTTTCATGACTCTTGCCCTATGTCATCCCTTCTAGGCCTTTTAAGCCATCATGGCCCATCCCAGTTCTCATACACAAACTCGGGCCTGGACCTTATCCTGGGCCCATCCCTCGGGGATTTCTCCCCTCACAGGGTGGTTAAATCTAAGAATCACCAACTCCTAGAAGTCACAAGATCCTTGTGCTGTTGGTAGGTAGTTATGATTAAACGAAAACGTTACTTTATCTCTTGAGTATGATCGCTAATGCATTTTAATTTTTTTAAATGATTAAAAAAGTTACTATTAGTGAATTTTTTTATTTTTTAAATATTTAAAGATGCTTAAAAATATTTAAAGAAAAATGAATGAACTAGAGATCACACCCCACGATAAGGATTGGACAAGCGACTAGCATGATCCATGATTATTTGTGTTTGATTGTCTTTTTTATGCCACAAATGCACATCCATCTCATAAATTTGATTATTGTGCCCATAAATACATCTTTTGTCAGGACTTCTATTCCTTTGGGTAGGACTCCGGCTTCTCCGAGCAAGACTTTGGTTTCGCGGAGCAAAGTTCTGATTTCTCCTAGCAGGGCTGTGATTCATCCGAGTAGGACTTTGATTTCTCCAAATGGGACTTCGACTTCTCCAAGAGTTGGGACGACCATCATGTTGTGGCCCGCCCCTCTTGTTTCCACATTGATCTATTCAGACCTCCATTTCCTCCACTTCCACTTCCTAGTCAAGCAATCTTCAATTCTATATCCGCCGGTTTTGTGATAGGTACAATATCTGGAACGTGATGAATCCCGCCTTCGTTCATCTTGGGAGTTTGGTTCTCCCTTAGTTTCTACCATCAGGCTGGAATAGATACGTGGCCCGAATTTTCTCCGCAAGACCTGCTTTCCATTGGTTTTTGTTTCGTAAGTCCTTTTCTTGTAGCTGTCCCGATTTGACCCTCTATTTTGGTCAACTATCCTCTTGTCCCCACTTTCCATCTCAATTTGCCTAAGAGCAGTAAGCACTTGGAGCATATCTTCTACATTTATAAAACCGTCTGCACAATCCATACTTTCGAGCAATTTTTGTCATGAAGGGGTTGTGAGGCCAAACTCCCCCTAATAGTGCTGCCAAGGTGATTTTCTCATCTTGGTCATCTGTCGTCATACGTGCTTTATTAAAGCGAGAAATGTATGACTTAAGACTCTCATCATCTTTTTGCTTCACAGTCAAGAGGTAGGCCGCCGGTCTTCTCCTTTTTCGGCTAGCCATGAACTGTGTTAAGAAAAGACGAGCTAGCTTGGTGAAATTGACGATGGTCCTAGGCTGTAGGGACCCAAACCATTCTCGCGTTGCTCCCTTCAAAGTAAGGGGGAATACTCGACATGCCATCTCACTGTGGAAACCATGCAGGGTCATATGGGCCTTGAAAGTTTCTAGATGTTTTAAGGGATCTTTTGGCCCATCATACGCCTCTATTTGTGAAATTTTGAACCTCAGAGGTAGAGGTACCATAATCTCAACGATATATGGCAGCTCAGCGCTGGTAAGGAGTTGATCCACCGTTGATGGTGGGCCTATCTGCTTAGCCACTTCCTCGTACTTTTTTTGGAGCGTCTGGATCCAGAGGTCCACCCTACGTCGTTCTTCCTCTGCCGCTACTACATCAGGGGGTGGCAGATCTCAAAGTGATGGCTCTGTTGATCTCTTTCTGGTTCTCCTTCGCCCCTTCGCAAGATAGCATTTTCTCAACGAAGGGTCTCCATTTCATCCATGAGTTTACATATTGTCTCAGCTTGTTCATTAAGTCTTCCTTCCATTGCTTTGGATCTTACTTCTTCACATCGCAAGCTCCGAGAGAGTGTTGCTCTGGGCATACGAAGGACACACTATTTATGGAAAACACAAATCCCACAAATGGCTCCACTATTGATATCGTGTTTCGCAGGCCTGTACAACTCCACGCTAGCAGCACTCGGACTATTACCTGTACGGTGGAGTAGGGGACCTTAAGGTCCGTTGTACCTCCGATGCCTAAGTTAGTTTAATATAGGAGATGAAGAGAGAAAATAGTACTATAGATATGTGTAGATGTTCACCTTTTTGTCGATTGTAGGAGGCATTTATTTATATCTGCCGACCTAGTCTCCATGATAGTGGAGTGTTGCTCTATAGGAGATCGGATGTTCATGTTGCCTACTCGCAGGGCTATAAGGCACTTAGGTTTGGCGTGAGTGTTTTGAGCTCTGAGTTGTATTGAATGCGGCATGCTTTCTCCTCTAAGTTCCCTCTATCTCATTAATGCAGCGTGCCTTCCTCCCTAAACTTCATTTCCCTGCATTGAATGCGGCGAACCTTGTTCCTTAAGTGTCTTCTGTACCATTAATGCATCGTATGAATTGTCTTGGATATCATTGGGTTGCATTGAATGCGGCATCCTTTCTTCCTTAAGTGTTTCTCATGTCTTCTAGCTGGACTTCTGGTATGTGCATGGCCTGGCCCGGATTTCAAGCCCTGGATTCAACCCAATCCTTCCTAGCCCACTCGGCCTTGCCCAGACCTCACATTTGGGCTTTGACTTGGGCCTTTGTCCTAGTCTAGCCTAAAGGAATTACTCCCTTCACAAAGATGGTTTTAGGGGATCAAAGTCTCTAAACTAGATTCGAAAAAGGGAATGTCTTTGGCAGGTACATAATTTTTTAATGAAAGAATATATGGCAAATTTTAACTTTGGATTTTCAAAACCCATGTATTCGTCGCATTCTGAATAGTCACTTGTCATTTATCATGACAGTAAAATCTTCTTTTCTAGCCTAATTCTTCTCAAAAACTATTTATTTCAGAGTAATGCTATTTATCATTTCTTTTTATCATCATCCTCTCATTATTTCATGATGTGATATTAAATAATTGAATATTATTTATTATGTTTCATTTGTGGACCTATTATTTAATATCACATCAAGATATATTGAGAAGATAATAACAGAAATGATGATAAATAGATTTTTCCTTTATTTTCTAAAGTATAGAGAGTAATCATGCGAAACAACATATACTAAAAAAGGAAATGCTATGTAGGCAAATACAATTACAAAAACAAGATTACAAATTGCAATGAGAGAGAGAGAACAACTCGTGGATATGCCAGAAGTAAATACCATAAAGTTACAATTTGCAATTGCTGTACATTGTTATATTACAATGATATTAGCATATTAATTTGGTACCTAAATTGAACTAAGAATTATTAAAAATAATGATGTCAGTGAGAATCATGAACCCTTAGAAGTCGAATGGTCACTAATTGATATGTGATATTATTTTTTGGGTGCAAAAATGATATGCTAAAATGTGTCGTAAGGGTAAAGGAGACTAAAGCACTTATGTCAAGGTTCAAGGATTGCAAAGTCCAATATGTTAGTAGGTTGGGCAATGTGGCAGCTCACAAACTTGCTAGAAATCTTTGGCATGTTGAAGATTGTATTATTTGGTGGATTCTTTCCCTAATTTTTTACTGCCAGTCTTATGGATTGACAAAAGCTTGTAATCTTCTTTGCTTATTAATGAAATTGTTTTCAAAACAAAACAATTAAAAATGTGTCCCGAGGGTTGGGATGACAATATAGGACATGACTCGTGAATCCAACATGAAAACGATACAAAATAAATGGATTTAAGTTTGACATAAATGAGTTAGAGTCAAAACGGATCGATCCAATAAACATGATTAATAAATGGGTCAACCTACAAAACCTGCAATCAATCCATATAATACGAATAAATTATAATTTCAAATTTTATAAATGTTTAGTCTTATACGTCTTGTTTTGTTATTGAGAATGTGTAATATTAATATTAGTATTTGACTATTTAATATCTCAAACCATAAAACATTGTTTTATCAATATGTGATTTTATTTGAAAATATTAATTTTTTTTATATATTATTGGTTTGTATATTGATAACAAAATATTTTATCATGAATTCATTTGTAATTGTAAATAATTTGTATAGTTATCTTTGTATTACATAATGAAAAATAAATATACAGGTTAACTCAATCCATTTATATGAAATGGGTTGAAGCGGGTTAAATTGATTGTTTCCATGTTAACCCAATAAAAATTAATTACTAAACGGATTAAGCAGGTCATGTTGCATCACACATTATCTATATGAGTTGTATTAGGATTTTAGGTCTGGCCAATTTAATCAAACGAGCCATGTTTGGATTCACCAATATAGTCTAACACTAATGATTTGACATGACCCACGAATATAAATTGACACCCTACCTGAAGGTATTGGATGATAGGCATAAGCTACATAAATAAAAACTTTCCCTATTGAGATTCGTATCCTTTTCTTTAATGATAAAAGGGTATATGAACATTTTCCAAGTCAAGTTCATTTTTAGATCCTAAAATGTAAGTTGTCTATTCATATATATGTGATTCTAAATACAAATTTTATTGAATAGTTTTTAGAAAATCAAAAGAAAAATACTTCTTGAATCACAATGGTAAGAGTTATATGATGAGAATAGTCGCTCCACAGTGTGACTTGTTGAGAATAGAGTGTAAAGGGAATTACGGTACAAAATGTTAGTTACATCACAAGACAATGGCTGGTCTTAATGGCCAGTCATGGTTCCATTTGTGGGTGTGCAATAGAGTACGTCTCCACATCCATTTGCAAGATGATACAAAATTATGATAAAGTGAGTCTATCTTAATGGATTGGTCTCTTTCGATCTTAGACTGCAAAATATGTGAGTATTGCACCCGGAGTGTGCTCTTCCACTGAGGTCATAGAAGTGCTTGAAATTGAAGACGACAGCAACTCATGGATCAACCGCATCCAATCCAATTGTGCTTGATTTAAAATTTCTAATACCATATGCACGGATGGGTTTAGGTACGAGCTGTCCAAGCCACCTCAATTTTGATTGGGGCTAATCCCAAAAAATACAGCCCCGCGCGTACAATCCTTTGTTGTTGAGTTTTGCTTATAATTATTATAACAAAAATGTTATACGCAATCATTTTTATATACTTTTTGTACAATCTACTAATGTGATTAACCACTTCATTTTTTTAAATATAAAATAATTACTTTAACTAATCATATCAATAAAATGAGCAAGAAGTACGTAAAAATCATTACATGTGACAAAACTCTTATCATAATGATTTCTCTCTCTCCGTGAGGTTTGTAACGAGCACTCTCACTAGCAAAAAAATAAAATACAAAACGCAAGTCACACTTACTTCAGAGTACTAGTAGTGGACTCAACAAAATCAAATTTTAGCTAAAGAATAGCTAAAGTGTAAAATAAAATACAACAATGGGCTCAACAAATAAATAGTGATTTTAATTTTAGATTAATTCACTGGCTAAATTTATTTAGCCAAAAAGGCTAGCCAAATATTACTTTTAGACTAAAATATTCTCTTCCCGCTGCTTCTTTTCTTCCCAAGAAATTTACACAGCCTGCATTTTCTCTATTCCTTTCCCCTCTTTCAACTTGAACAAAACTCAAGCACCGAAACAAAACCCAAAGCCAAGTCTCCCATGTCTCTTTCTCAGTTTTTTTTTTCCTAGAAAATTGATTTCACATGATTTTTGATTTGGTGTTTTTCTAGAAAATCTCATAGGTGGGTGTTTCTCTGTTTTGGAATCCATGGTAAAGATTTTCCATGGCCAAGGTGACCCATGGATTGATAGGTCTCCGTGGATCACAGAAAAATTGAGATAGTGTTGAGTCTCAATTGGTCGAAAGTGTGTATATGTCTAGTGTCAAAATAAATGTAAATGGTTAAATTAATATTTTAATAGAATAGTAGTAAATTTGTTCAATCTGTTATTTGATGATGTTAAAAAGTAACTAACTAAATTTATAAAAATAAATTCTTTAACTAAGTTTTGACTAAAATTTATTGAGCGTGCTCTAAGCAAATTACAAATATTGCCAAGTGCACTTTTTGCGTATACTAGCTTCCAGATATTTTTGTGCAGTGAAAACTGAAAAAGAAAGGAGGGAAGATTCAAGATACACCAGATTACACGGATAAAGATCAAGCCAAAGGAATATTCTTGGATCGAAATTAAGATAATGTAATCACGGCATACAGACAAACCCAGTGAAATTACAACTGGAAATAAAGACATAACCATTAGCAGAGTCGCTGCAGGACCCCAAAAGTCTCTTGAGTGGAGACTTTCCCTACTCAAGCTGGCCGCATGACCCCACAAGAAAATCTTCATCGCGACCCCCCAAAAAAGATCTTCAAGAAATGAGTAACAAAATCATTACAATCAACATAGCTCTACACATATATGAGAGAGTGAGTTTCATCGAGGATAACAGGGAGGTAAAAAGTTGGGAAGAAACTCTCTTGGCCTATAAAAACCATTAGAAGAAATTAAAGCTATCACAAGCCTATCTCAAAGTTTGTTTGCTGGGATTGTTTGAGTAGGGCTAGCAATTGGTGTTGCTGCATTGAATTCGGCTCAATCCAATGCATTAGATAGGTCGAAACCCCTCAATCCTATTCTCTTAATTTCCTCGCACAACAGCCATTTACAAACTGACATGACAAGTAACCACTAAACTGTGAACTTCTAGCAGCGAGCAGCAAGCAGCATCCTCCATTACTACGTCAACTTGACCCAGGCTTTTGACTTAGGCAACCTTCAACACAGAATGCTTGGAAATGATTCTGTTTTGAATGGAATATCCAACACAAAGCATCGTAAAAACGAGGGTAAATGCAGCTAAATATGCAGGAGTCGAATCCAACCCCAGAAAAACTTGGCAAAGGGAGCTTTTAAAGATGGAAGGGAGAACAGCACCATGCAAAATTTGAAACATCAACATTGGAAACTTTTCCCCTGCCCCAGGTCAGGCTTCAGCATTAATCCGAGGGCATGCAAATATTTAGTTTCCGCTTTCAACATTAACCATGTACCCTCATAGCCAGTAGAAGAAAAACCCGTTTATAATTCGTTTGCTAGATCATCCCTTCGCCTTCGCATTCGAGCTCCCCAGGACAAACCTCCACCCGCATCCCTGTTCTGGCTTCTTCTCTTTAGCTCTGATAGCTGAGATTGCCAACGGTTCGTCCACTCGTTTCTCTCTTCCATGCCCTGATCATCAAGAAAAAACCGATATAAATACTGGGTAATAAAACAAAAACATAGAAAGAATTGGAACAATTTTCCAAACAAAACTTGGAGTAATGACTAATGAACATGAAGGAAAGCAAAGAGAGAGAGTGAAAGCTCTTGAAAATACATCCTATAGAATACAAGGAGCCTTTTCCCTTTTTAAGTACTCTACTAAGAAAACAGGATGGCAAAACAATAAGAAAGAACACAAATAAATCAGATCTGAGAACTTTAAACAACTAGGCATAATTTATGACTTGCCATGAGCACTTTAAACAACTTAGCATAATTTATGAGTTATCATAAGCACTTTAAACAACTTAGCATAGCACTTCGCCATGCTTAAAATATGGCAGTGAATTGCAAAGAACTGATTCAATTTCTTGGGACTGAACCAGGAAGCTACTCTCAATACTCGAGAAACGCATGCATGTTTGGGTAGATTTAAAAGATTAAAAAATTATCGAAGATGACAGATAGAAGAATTAAAGAACAGCTTAAATTAAAAGAACATGACTAATGAGCTTAAAAACAAAATCCCAACAGATGTGAATTACAGAAGATTTGTTTAGTCCATCAAAGTTGGGCGATCATCGAACACGAGGCAAAACCAATCTACTCTTAAAGGGGAGATTCAAATTTATGTCCAAAACATTGAGAGAGAGAGGCAGAGAAACACAAACCTCGTCGCTCTGGTATTTTGTTCGGGCGGAGAACGCGAGGTGGAGACCTCTGGCCAAGTCTCTATCATAGAGAGCTCTCCTTCTCGGATCAGACAAGATCTCGTAGGCCTCCTGGACCCGTATAAACCGTTTGGTATACTCCTCGACCCGACCGGGCGGGGACACGTCCGGGTGGTACATCCGGGCGAGCTTCTTGTAGGCCTGTTTGATCTCGACCAAGGATCCGGACTCGGGTATGCCCAGAAGCTCGTAGAAGCTCAACCCGGCGGGCTCCTCGGTCACGAACACATCGTTGATGGTGGCCCTTTGATAGCTGGCTGGTGTCCGGGGCGAAGGTTTTACGAGTTTGGAAGGGAAGAAATTCACGGAGGAAGAGAGAAATCGGGAATTCGGACGGGGTATTGGAATAGACCGCGGGGCGTTGAGGTAGAAGAAGCAACACTCGCTTCCGTGTATCGGAGTCAATCCATAGCAACGCATTTCTTTTGCGTCTGCCGGGCTATCTTGGGAGGCTTAGTACTCTTCAATCTTCCTTGTTTTCCTTTGAATTTATGGAGAAAGGGGGAAAAAAGAAACTAAAAATCTTCACAATCTCTTACTATTTATCCACACTCTATATTTTATATTTTTTTTAATTTTTTAATTTTATCAAATATTTTTTATATGAATAGTGAATAAAATATTTGAAATAGTTTAAAAAAAATAAACTCAAAAAAAATTTAAAAAAATATAGAATGTGGAATGTGGATGAATAGTAAGAAGTTGTATAGCAAAACTTAAAAAGAAAACACGAATTGAGAGGAACTAGTTTGTTTTCGGAATGACATGTTGTGATAAAAGTTAAATGAAATATTATTAAAATATATTTTTTTAGTATTATTATTTTTTTAAGATTTGAAAAATTTTAATTGTTGATTTTATTTTGTATAAAAAATTAAAAAAATTATAATAATTAGTTTAGATGAGATGAGTTGATTCAGTTGAAATGTATTGTAAAAATAGTTTAGATTTAGATAGTGAATTAAATAAGATGAATTAAAATGAAAGTTAAATAAAATATTATTATAATATTATTTTTTAATATTATTATTATTTTATAATTTAAAAAATTTAATTATTTATTATATTTTATATAAAATCAAAAAAAATTATAATAATTAAATTAGATAAATTGAGAAAAAGTGTAACTTTCAATGGGCAGCCGGAGGATAGAAGGACGTATCCGTTTGTGTCAAACACGAGGTCAGAAACTGGAGGAGATTGAAGGGCGGGTAAGAAATTGAGGAGGGTGTGGATTTCGGTCCTTGTTTGGTAAGAGGAAAAACGGGGAGGAAAAGGCTGGACCATCGTGTGCTTCCACGTTGGGATTAAAAATATATAAATGGGAGACAATTATAGGACGCGAGCAGCCGTCTTATTAGTTTTGTAACTTACTAGTGTGCACGTGATTGATACTCTTTACCTATTAATAATTTCAAATAAGAAAGCAAAATTTCGGTCCAAACTTATAAATTAAAAATATAAAATTGAAACGGAAGGGATATTTAGGTCCTCTAGATACCGCGCACATAAATAGACCCAACTTGCCATATTGATCTACAGGGCTGTGGTCCAAAAGTCTACAGGAGCATGATATCAATAAGGGAGGCGAGATATCATTCGCAAGGTTATAACAGTTCAAGATGAAGGTAATTATTCTAAAAGAAATAATTATTATAAATCAGAGTGGTTATCTCATCATCTCTAATTAAGAGATAATTAGAGATGAATATAAGGAACGGATGGTTATCGACTTCCTAGACACACCCCTGTGCATTTCTATAAATGGTACACGAATGTAACAAATACTCTTCTAAGTATTATTAAGATATTATATTGAGACTGTTTCTCTAACTTAAGTATCGAAGTTTATCCTGAGCAACCAATACCATCGAATTGTTCTTTGTTGATCGTTCAAAGAGCCAGTAGTGTGAAGCACATCCTTTACAAAAAAGAAAGGCCTTTATCTAGCTATGTCAAATTTATAAGTAATAATATTAAGCGAAATGAAATAATTTTATGTGTTGGATATGAATATGCTTTATGGGCAAGCAAGGGCCTTAAGGCCTCAGTCACGTAAGATTCACGTGACAAATGACGATTAAAGGATTAACTTACATTAAAAGCCTATTTGGGATTGAGTTTGAAAGTTTAAAAAGTACCTTTAACTATTTAAAAGTTTTTTTAAAGAAAAAATTATATGTTTGGTAAATTTATAAAAAATATTTTAATCACTTAAAAAAGTTGAAAATTTACTTTTTAAAAAGTACAAAATTGAAACTTTTATCGAAAAACTCCTGCAGATAACTATATATTTTTAAAAAATTAATGTAACTAATTTTAAAAATACTTTAGAAACATGTTTAATAAACAGTAAACAGTTTTTGAAGTAGATAGCTTATTATTTAAATTATAAGTTATAAGCCCTAAAGTTATAAGTTATATTTTCAACCACAATCTCAAATATGCACTAAATGTACACTATGAATTCAAAGATAAAATCAACTATCCGTATTACTCTAATATCGTGATCAATCCATAGAAATAAGCCCTTTGTTCAGTTTCCCCTTGCCATTTGTTCTACGGTTCAATCGAATGCATGTGTACTTGTCCCTTAAGAGAAGTTTCTAATAGTTTTTTAGAAAATTTGTTATGGACTATTCTTTTTGTCACCATCTTTCCACCGTCTTCTAGAGGCATTAACTTATTGAAAAGTCACTTATCATTCCTTACATATCATTCAATCAATTATTGGATAAGTAGATGTAAGTGGATGACAATTAAGAATATGTTAGAAAAATATATATATATATATATATATATATATTTTAATATAACATTTGTCTATTTATACCTTAGAATAATAATAAAAAAATTCACATCCCCAAACAATTAATCTTTTTTTTTTTCAAAATACAGAGTTTGTAATATTATTCGGAGATGAAAGGGGTTGGACATCTATTAAAAGACATAAATATTTGTTGATGACCCATTTATGGCAGGTTTTTTTTTTTTTGGGAGGGGGGGTTATTGAGGCACCACAACAAACAGAATATGTACCTCACAACACTGCACACAGCCCTCCTTGCAGCACTTCATATAGACCTACAACAAGAGCAGAGGCTGAGAAGAATATTCTAGAAGACACGTCCATAATAGAATAAAGACACTTGTCATTGTATTATTTGCACAACTGTATTGTTTGTTACAGAATGCTCTCTATAAATAGCACAATACATGTGCACAAAATATTATGGAATATGGAAAAGGTTGAATCCTAAGCAATATTGTTGTCTGCACTGAGTGGAGTCTTCTCTCATACATCTGTCATGAATTTCTCTATTTCCATTTCTCAACATGGTATCTAGAGCCTAGGTGTTAGGACCTCATCAAAAACCACCCTAGGACAAGGTCCTAGACATGCATGGACAACAAAGATCGGGTTACTTCCAAGATCAAGACTAGCCAAGGCCAACCAAGGGCCAAGACATATCACAAGCCACATTGGCCATGCAAGACCATATCATTTATTTATCCTTATTTATTTTTAATTATATTTCAAGGGACCTATTGGGGGTTTCCACTTTGTAATCTCTATAAATAGGACCCTTAGGCATTTCATTTTACATCTTTGATCATTTGACATTTTTCCTTTGTGGAACGGTTTGGGTGTGTTCTTGAAGAACACTTTTCGGTGCTTAGCACTTGGGCTACTTGGGTGAAATTCGTGAATCCCTAGTAGAGGATCATCACCTTGCAATTCGTGAATAGGTGGTGATTCAATCTATCCTATTTCATCATTGTGCAATTCGTGAATCAATGGTGATTTATTTATCTATCCTTTTATCGATCTTTGTTTCATCATCTTGCAATTCATTGAATAGGTGTTGATTCAATTATCTTCTTGTGTTTATGTTTTCCATTCTATATTAAAAAATCCAAAAATAAATTGTTCTTATATTTTCGTGTTTGTTCTAATATTTTTCATCTTGTTCATCTTTACTTTCTTGCAAATCAAAGACATCCTAAGTCTCAATCTTAGTATTCTTTGATTTCTCAAAATACCCATATAAACCATAAAAAAGAGTCTTCATATTCCTTTATTGAGTCCATTCATCTTTGTGCATTCTAGAATTGGTGTTGAAGTTATTCACCATTGTGTTCTTGAATGTGCATGCGTGTTCATCCATATTTTTCATCTATAGTGTTCATCCATAAATTTCCTTCCATCCATTTTGATCTTCCCACATACACTATTCGACCAATCCTAGTGTTTACCCTACTTTCCATAATTGTCATCACTACCATAATTAGCCTTCTTCCACATTCCACCTAACCCTAGCCAAACACATATTCCCTCTTCATTCAAATTCAAATTCGGCCACTCTTGCCTTATTTGAATTTGACCTAGCCGTCCACCAATCTTTCTATACTAGTGTTTCCATAACTTGGAAACCCTAGTTGACCAAATCACACCACGTAGCCGGCCACCACACTATCCAAAGTCAAATCCCAAGATTTTAGGAAACTTTCTTAAAATCTCTCAACCTCCCAAGTTTGGCCAACCCTTGCCGCCCATCACCATCTTCCAAACCCTAAAACTTTCTTCTATCATCCAACCCTAAACCTAAACCCCAAAGTGACAACTAACCATATTTGATCCTACAATCAAGGGATCACAATAACCACTCCCATATTCGGCTAACCCTAGCCACCCTTCATCCAACTTAACCCTAGACTCCCATAAGGTAATTCCTACCACTTAGGAATCCTTAACCCATCTTCCAATTAATCCAAATTCGAAATCCATCCCTTGCCTTAGCCAAACACCAACTTCCCAACAACTCCCATACCTCTTACCATTTAGAATCAAACCTAGCCACCTTACCCATCATCCCAAACCTATCTTCCAAATCCATATCCCTTGATTTAAGGAATTGTCAACCCATTGTCAATCCCTTAAACCTCTCCATCCCTACAATATCTCTAGCCAACCAAGACTTGCCTCAATAGCCAAAACCGAATCTCAATCCCTCCAATCACTCAACTTCCCTAGAATCACTCCATTCCTAGAATCTCCCAAGTCAACCAAAGACTTCCCACCTCTTGCCATATTCAAATCATACCTTCCTTATCTTACCACAATCAAATCTCATCTTCCATATCCAATCCCTCAAACCACTCATTCCCTAGAACCACTCAAATCAATTAAAAGACTATCATCCTATCTTGCCATATTCAAATCCCATCTTCCATCTCCAAATCCCTAAACTCAAGGAACAACCCTAGACCCATTCAAACACAACTCATCTTCATCCTTAACCTAATTCCCATCTTTCCCAAAGTGACTCATCAATCAAGGAGTCCTAGCCTCATCCAACAACATCCTTCCAACCCTAACATCTCATCCTACACTCCAACCCTAAGCCAACTCTTCCAAATCTCGAAATTCCCCTTAGCCACCATTCAAACCCTAGCCCAACTTCATCATATCAACCCTAAACATCATCCAAAAGGGCCCAACATCAAGGGCAACCCATAAGCCGTTCCACATTGCATCAAACACGCATATTCGCCACTTAGATCACCCGAACTCATCATCATCATCATCATTTCCATCACTAAACACTATACCTTCATCAACCTAGGAACCCATCATTGCCATTATACGTGCAAGGCCAAGCAAGAAGGCTTGACACTCGGTCACCATCATCACCAAGGTGAGCTCGTGGACTTAGTGTTTAGGGACAGGATCGGGGTCCCTAACACTAGGACTCACGTCACCCTCCCTCCATGGCTTCCCCAGAAAAACAACTTCCCCTCATCCCTTCCCCTTCTCTTCTCTTCTCACCTCAGCCTCTCATTTTGTAACCATAAAACTCACTCTTCAGAATTTCCTTCTCTGGAAGGCACAAATCGTGCACTTTCTCAAAGGCCATCAGCTCTTTGGATATGTCAATGGTACCATTCCCTCTCCCACTGCCTTTATTGATGGAAACCCGAATCCTGCTTATACACAATGGGTACTCCAAGATCAGCTTATCATCTCAACTCTTAACTCCTCTCTCTCCGATTCGGTTCTTGCCCAATTTCTTGACTGTCAGACCTCTCATGAAATCTGGACAACTCTTCAAAACATTTTTCAAGCTCAGTCCTCAGCCCATGTTATGCACACTCAATATCAACTTGCCACCCTCAAAAAAGGGTCTAAATCCATCTCTGGTTATTACAATAAAGCTAAATCACTTGCTTCTTCCCTTGGTACTGTAGGGCACACCCTATCCGATCAAGAGTTTACTATCTATCTTCTTGTAGGACTTGGGACTGAATATGAATCTCTTGTCACTTCCCTCACCACTCGTCCCAATCCTCTTTCCCCTCATCAAATCTTCAGCTACCTACTCAATCATGAATCTCACCTCTCTCATCAGACACAAACGTTGCTCTCGGGTTCTTCCTTTTCTGCAAATAACACAATGACTAGCTCACCGTCTCTACTTGGTACTCCAAGCCGTGGTCGAACCAATGGCTCTCGGGGTCGTGGTAATTTCTCTCGGGGTCGTGGTCGTCACTTTCCTATTTCTGGTCGTGGCAACTCACACTCAAACTTTTTCACCAACCGAAGTGATTCTCGCCCTACCTGTCAACTTTGCCATAAAATAGGCCACACTGCCATGACCTACTATCACCATTTCAATCACTCTTATCAGGCTCCACCTCCACCCTCACTAGCTGCAAACATTTCTCATGTTCCTCCTTCGCCCTCCAATGCTTCTCACTAGTTTCCTGACACAGCGGCGACCAACCATTTTACACCTGATCTTTCCACCCTCAATCTTGACTTTGTCTCATACACTGGATCCAACCAAGTCAGCACGACGATGGGTCTTCGCTTCCAATACAGCACGTTGGCTCGGCTCAACTTCCATCCCCTTCTGGCATATTTCTCTTACACAATCTTCTTCATGTTCCTCTTATTTCTCGGAATCTTCTATTTGTTAGGCAATTTTGTCTTAATAATAAAGTTTTCTTTGAGTTTCACTCTAATTTTTTTGTGTGAAGGATTTGCATACCAAGGTGGAGCTACTTCGGGGTCCCGTTGAGAATGGTCTTTACATTCTACCATTGCAACCCAGTTCTCCTTCCCCTGCTCCAGCATCTTCCTCTTCCCTGCAAGCTTTTATGGGCAACCGTACCTCAGCAAACTTGTGGCACCATCACTTAGGACATCCCTCTTCTCGCACAACTCGTTTCACTCTCCAGAAGTTCAATCTTCCCACCACGGCAAGCCATGACCTCTCATTTTGCTAAGCTTGTTCCCAGGCCAAGGCCCACGCTCACCCTCATCCTTCCTCGCCCTCTTGGTCCAATGGGCCCTTTCAGCTTATTTTCTTAGATGTATGGGATCCAGCCCTTGGTTTGTCTACAAAAAGTTGTCGTTATTATCTTTCTATAATAGATGACTTTTCCAAGTATCTCTGGTGTTTTCCCATTCATTTAAAATCATATGTGTCCTCTATTGTCATTGCATTTATCCAATATGTGCGTAATTTTTTCTCTCAAAATATTCTCTCTATACAAACTGACAGTGGAGGTGAATTTCAACCTCTTCGCCCTATTTTTCAATCACATGGCATTAATTACCGTATCACTAGCCTTCACTCTCATCAACAAAATGGAACCATTGAACGTCGTCATAGACATATCGTTGAAATTGGCTTGGCTTTACTTGCACATGCATCTATGCCTCAAAAATACTGGGCTAAATCCTTTCAAACTGCCACTTATCTCATTAATCACCTTCCTACCCCGATACTCAATAATAAATCACCATTTGAAATTTAAATGGGTCATTCTCCTGACTATCCTTTTTTGCTTGTTTTTGGGTCCCCATGTTGGCCAAACTTAAGACCATACAACCATCACAAGCTAGATTTTAGGTCCTAAAAGTGTGTATTTAGTGGCTATAGCCCAGACCATTAAGCCTATCAGTGTCTTCATCCTTCCTCGGGCCGACTTTATGTCTCTCGTGATGTGGTCTTCAACGAGCAGGAATTCCCTTTTGTGTCCAAGCCCGATAGCCCACCTTCCTCTCCAACTCACGTCTCGGTTCCCATTCCTTTGCGACTTCCCTCACTCACCCAGCCCTCAGGGCCAGCTCTATCCAGCCCACCTAACTCACCTCAGCCATACACCCGTCTCCTACACGTACAAACCCTAACTTTCCCCTTTCTTCGTCTATCGCCTCCCCCTCTCCAGAAATATCTTCATCAAATCCCTCTGAAATCAGGGTGCCACCCATTACGATTCCTTCTGTCCCCTCTCCACCACAACCTCATCACTCGATGACAACTCGTTCCCACACCAATACACTTCGTCCTCGCATACGCACAGATGGTACAATCTCATGGCCTTCGAAAAACACCTCTGCCTCCCTCACTACCTCATCTCAGTTTTCTTCTCCTTCTTCCTCTAGAATAGAGGAACCCAAGTCCTTCTCCGAAGCTATGAAATACCCAGAATGGCGCCTGGCCATGGCTGAGGAATTTCGTGCTTTACTACACAACCAAACCTGGGAACTTGTTCCTTTCAGTCCGAATCTTAATATCTTGGGTTCGAAATGGGTGATGAAGACTAAGCGACGTGTAGATGGAACCCTTGAACGACGTAAAGCACGTCTTGTCGCCAAGGGCTTCCATCAGCAACCCGGTCTGGACTACCATGAAACCTATAGCCCGGTTGTTAAGCCAGTAACTGTTAGGCTGCTCTTGTCAATTGCTGTTACTTCCAACTGGCCCCTTCACCAGCTTGATGTGCAGATTGCATTCTTGCATGGAGAGCTCGAGAAAGTAGTGTTCATGAAGCAACCACCTGGCTTTGCTCATCCGGACTATCCGTCGCATGTGTGTAAGCTTAAAAAATCTTTGTACGGGTTGAAACAAGCCCCTAGGGCTTGGTTTGCAAAACTCACTGAAAAACTGATCTCCTTTGATTTTGTTAATTCTCAGTCTGATTCCTCTTTGTTTATCTTAAACACTGCATCTGATTTCATTTATATACTTATATATGTTGATGACTTGATTGTTACTGGATCTAACCAAAGGATTATCTCAGATTTTATCTCTTCTTTACGTGTGCATTTTCCTGTTAAAGACTTAGGCATTCTCCATTATTTTCTCGGTATTGAAGTCACTCGAACTTCATCAGGTTTTTTTCTTTCTCAATCTAAATATATTAGAGATCTGCTTCATCGAACACAGATGCATAATTCCAAGCCTATCAATACTCCTATGTGTTCCTCGGCCAAACTCACTTTGCTTGATGGATGCACTTTTGATGATCCACAACTCTATCAGAGTGTGGTTGGCAGTCTCTAATATTTAGCATTTACACGACCTGACATTTCATTTGCTGTAAATAGAGTCTGTCAATTTATGCACTGCCCTAGACTTCCTCACTGGCAGGCAGTAAAATGAATTCTTCGTTATCTTAATAATACTATTTCTCTTGGTCTTCATTTTTCTACTGCCTCCTCCTTCAAACTCTCAACCTTTTCTAATGCTGACTGAGCCGGATGCCCAGATGACAGGAGGTCAACTGGAGGATTCTGTATTTACTTTGGTCGTCATCTTGTGTCTTGGGGTTCAAAAAAGCAGGCCACTATTGCTCGGTCTTCCACTGAAGCCGAGTACAAATCAGTGGCTAACACGGCCTGTGAAGTTCTCTGGATATAGTCCCTTCTCAAAGAGCTTGGTGTTTTTCTTCAGCATCCTCCTACTTTATTATGTGATAACTTAGGAGCTACGTATTTATCAGTGAATCATGTACTGCACTCTCGCACAAAACATGTTGAGCTCGACTATTATTTTTTCCATGAGCGGGTTGCAGCTAAAATGCTTCAAGTATCTTTCATCTCCAACAAAGAGCAGCTCGCTGATATTTTAACAAAACCATTATCAGCCACTAGGTTCATCCAGCTACGATCAAGTCTTACTATGACTATAGTACCACTTGAATCGCGAGGGAGTATTGAGGCACCACAACAAATAGAATTTACACCTCACAACACTGCACACAGCCCTCCTCGCAGCACTGCATACAGACCTGCAACAAGAGCAGAGGCTGAGAAGAATATTCTAGAAGACACGTCCATAACAAAATAGAGACACTTGTCATTGTATTATTTGCACAACTGTATTGTTTGTTATAGAATGCTCTCTATAAATAGCATAGTACATGTACACAGAATATTATGGAATATGGAAAAGGTTGAATCTCGAGCAATATTGTTGTCTGCACTGAGTGGAGTCTTCTCTTATACATCTGTCATGGATTTCTCTATTTCCATTTCTCAACAAGGGGATTACTATTCCCAAACAATTCAAATTAATTATTACAATTTTTTCAAATTTTTAAATAAAAATAAAAAACAATTCTAACTTTTTCAAATCCCAAACAAAAATAATATTATAAAACTAGATTCTTACAATATTTTTACTTTATAATATTTTTTATTTAACTTTTTATCTCTCATTTCCCAAAATTCAAAAAATAGTCAACTCAAACTATCTTACTACTATTCACAAACTATCTTAGTATTATTCACAAATTTCTCATCTCATCTCACTTTGCAAACAAGTTGCCAATGAAAATGCTAGTTAGAAAAAAGAAGAGAAACGCTTCATACAGGAGTCACCTATAAGTTGGGTTTATCGGAGACCAATCCGGTTGTGACATGTAAGCCTTCCATAGTATGTTACGGTGGGGACGCATACGGGTAAGCTTCTCTCTCTCATTCGTTCTCGATTTCTCCCAAAACTCAGAAAGGCCTCTCTCTCTCTACTTCCAGTGTCTCTCTCTCTGTGATTTTATTTCATAAACTTGAGCTGCTCTCTCTCTCTCGACTTCTACTCTCTCTCTCGACTTCTACTCTCTCTCTCTCTCTGCTTTTTGAGACTTATTTTAAATTATTTGTTCACATTTTTGGCATTTATCGGTTATTTTAAACTTTTTCGAGGGGATAATATTATTCATGTTTTGGCATTATTTTCAAATACGATACGAGTGGTGGGATGCATGTGAATAGAAAATCTTTATTTGGTTATTGTTCAAGGCAAAACCTTTACATGAAAAAATACATAAGACATTCTAAAAAGTCGCTATATATGTGAAGTATTTCAAGTTCGGTTACTAGTTAATTGCTTGAACTACTTCCTTTTTTTCTTTTTTCTTTTTCCTTCCGCTCATAACATTGTTTACTCTCAAATGAATTATTACTAGTTTGACCTAGATTTTTCCTTGCGTTTTGAGAGTGATTTTTCTTCCCAATTGGGGTAGGGCGGCTAGAGAGAGGCGACGCATCCATTTGTAAAACTCGTGTGATTAGAAAATTTCCCCAAAGCCCTATATCAACTAACCTCCTATGACCTGGGAGAAAATGAGAGATCAAAGGAGAAAAGAGAGATCGAGAGCAAAGGGGGCGAGAGAGATCGAGAGCAAAGAGGGCAGAGAAAGATCGAGGGCAGAGAGGGGGAGATCATAAGAGAAACGAGTCAGATCCAATGAGAGAGCAGAGAGAGAAGGGGAGGGGGAGGGGGAGTAGATGTGCGCTCGCTACGAGTTGTTTTCGTATTGGTCTCCGATATTGGGTCATTATAGGAGTCACCGGTCTAAAGATTTTCTCAAAAAAGAAATCAGAACAACCACAAACAAACAAGAATGAGGATGCGATTCAGTCCGGAACCATTTCACCCACAGTAGAAGATCAACTGGCGTTATAATTCAAAGCTTAAATAAAATGTTCTATGTTGATAGAACAATAATAAGGTGGAGTTTGGATAGTGAGATGAGATGAAATGAGAAGGTTTTAGATAAAAATTAAAAGTTGAATAGAATCTTATTAAAATATTTTTTTAATATTATTATTATTTTTGGATTTGAAAAAGTTGAAGTGTTTATTGTATTTTATGTGAAAATTTATGAAAATTGTAATGTTAAGATAAGATAAGATGGATTGTAAAAATCTATTGTTCTTTAGACAGATCTAGGTATAGGGCCAAATAATCTTGAAAATGACTTTTCATAATGAAACATCTTGGTGGAAAAAAAAATTCTACATTTTTTTTTTATAAAGGGTGCGGGGTTTTGGTTATCTCATTTAGAGATCATGCCTAATGCCATATAATCCAAATGACCTTGATATGCCTGATATATACATCAATCATAAAAGAATTATTAACTTAATTCTTTGCATATTCATTATTGTGGATTTTTTATGTTTTAAAAAAGAAAGTTATTAGAATTTATGCTTGTTCAATATATATCAAAACTGTTTATATATCGTTAGTTATTTTTTATTAAAATGATTATTTTTTATCAAAATAAATTTATTCTTGTCATAAATGGTCATCTTGATCGTAAATAATTTATTATAAATATATATATATATATATATGTATTTTGCAGTGATATATCCTCGCGTTTGTCTACCTACTAGATTTTCTCTCAAAAATAAAAAGATAAAAAACCTCGTACTCCCACATCCGTCATCTAAACATGACACGTGTCTCGTCGCCTTGTTGATCTCCACTCGCTTATTTCTCTAATCTGAGTATCCTCGTCCCACTCTTATCGCTGAATCGATCTGATACACTTGTGGCCTGAAGCCTACTCCTAGTCCTTCTTTATATGCTCTATCCTCGTACGTTATTGTTTTTCCTAAAATGAAATATTTTCATACGTTTATCATGAATAAGGGTGACAAAATAGAGACGTTTGACTATTTTCCTACTAGAGTCTACCTATGCAAGTTACAACAAATTACCAAAACAACACGTCCCACAACATTTTAGACTGATACATCAATCGTCCTAACAACGGTCCCTTTTATATATAATATTTAGTGAGTGACATATTATAAACTCGGCACCAAACCATGAATTTTACTTCACATTAATTTTTTTTTTTTTCTAAGCAAGTAAATTTCTATTAGAAACAGAAATGATGATACAGAAGAAGGGGGTGGAGTTTCTCAACAAACGTCCCAATACAATAACCACAATACAAAAGTGGTGGAAAAAAGAAAAAGAAAACAGATTTTGAGATCAATTTATTGGTCTCTACCCATGTCCTACAAAGAGGACGTCATCTTAAAAAACGGTAGTTAGTAGTTCACAAAATCATACAAACTATGGAACCACCACTGATGGCGTTGGAACCTCCCCTGGAAGCGGTGAAAGTTGTGGGTGCACTACAATTTATTGTCTTGAAATGTCTTTTGGAGAGATTTGTAATCTTTTTTTCAAGATCATCGATTAGGAAAAACAATAATATAATCGAAAGCATGATATCAGATGAATTGATTTACGACCAGTCATCTGTCTTCAAACGCATCTGTGGTGGTGCTTGGCAACCATACACCAAGGGTTGGGAGGGGAGGTAGGCCAGATCTGGAAGATCTCGGCATGGGGAATCTGTTGGTATGTTGCGTGTAACCGACAGAGGCGTTGTGGCTCAGTGGCGAAGACCACGAGTAGAAACAAGTCGCACGTGAAGGCCACGCGCCAGGCTTTTTGGCGCGATCCCTCTCTTGTCCAGTAGATCGACATCTATAGAATGACGTGGTGGGGCGCATGTTGACTAGTGGCAGCCAAAGTGCAATAGATCTGACCAAAACCGAACCGGTGGAGGCGGGAGAAAAAAAAAAAAAGCACTACCTTAAAAGTGTCTACACATTGCGATAATGAAAAAGAAAAAGAGAGAAGAGTGAGAGTCATAACTTCATCCTCCTCTTCAATAAAAATATTTGAAGTGATTACATTTTCTAGAAAGAATAGAGAGTTTCTCTTTTTTAGCGAATTGGGCGCACATTTGAAGTCCACATTAATTCTACTTTTTCTTTATTTTGTGATGTGATGATTTTTTATAGCTATCACCTTTTCCTCTTTTGTCGGGGAAGGAAAAAATAAATAAAAAACAAAACATAGCATTTGACTATTGGTAGATTTTATTAAAATCATAAAATTATTTTGGATATTTTAAATAATAATGTAATATTTTATTTTCTTTTATATGTTTAAATAAAATCTTATGCATTGATGAAGAATGCCAACTTATTAAAATATATGAAGAAATAAATATTAGACGGCATTTATTATATAATAGAAAATTAGCCGTTAGACAGCATTTATTACTTAACAAGAAAACAAGCCGTTTTCTAATTATTTTTCACACACTACTTTTTCCTTTATACTGTAATCTATTATTGTTGACAGCTCTCACCCCTTCCTCTTCTATTAGGGAACGAAAAACAAAACATAACATTTGTTGACAGCTGTCACCCCTTACTCGAAGGAAAAAAATAAAAAACAAAACATAGCATTTTGACTATTAGATAAACCGGGTTAGTTTCATGGAAGTGAAAGGCTAGACTAGTTGTTTGTATAGAAAACTAAGGAATTTTTAATTACCTTAAAGTTATAGGTTGTTCTAATTGTACTGTCTTCTCTCTTAGGTTATGCTTGGGGTGAGATGAGAATTTTGTATTTTGTTTTAAAATTTAAAATATTATTTTTTAGTTTTGAGATTTGAAAAAGTTAAATTGAAATTTGAAAAAGTTATATTGGGATTTGAAAAAGTTAAATTATTTATTATATTTTGTATGAGAATTTGAGTAGAGATGAAGATGAGATGAAGATGAGAATTTTAAATAAAACATGTTTTCCAAACATAACCTTAGTTTATCCACATTATTAAAACTGCATTTTGGCCGGATTTGGTTTCACAAACATTTGAAACCATCTTTTCTTATCTTATCTCAATATCTAAATACTATTTAAATAAAAATATTTTTAAATTTCAAATTTTTAATTTTTTCATCTAACTATTATCTAATCATTATAATTTTTTTTATAACTTTTAAACAAAACGCAAAAACAATTCAACTTTTTTAAATTTCAAAACAAAAATAATATTAAAAAATTATGTTCTAACCTTCTTTTAACTTTATAATTTTTTTTATTCAATTTTTTCTTTCTCATCTCTCAAAATTTCATAAAAATCTTAATTTAAATTATTTTATTATTATTTATAAATTATCTCATTATTATTTACAATTTTTTCATCTCATCTGGAGGAGATATTAATAAAAACAGTTTTGCTAGATACAACCGAGAGGTGCAATCGGGGGCAACCGGATGTACTAGAGCTTACGTGGACTCGAAAAGAAAAGCAAAACAAAAAAGTCAAAAAGTAAAAAGAAAGAAAGGAAAAGAACTCTCTCCCTTTCTCTCTCTTTTTCTTTCTTCTTCCATTCTACCAGCTTCCTGGTTTACTTTCCTCTTTTTTTTTTCCTACCTTTCAATTAACAGGTAATCCCTCCCTCTTTATCTCCTGCGTAGTCTTTTTTGGGCTAGCTTTGTATTTTGTGAATAGATCATCTGATAATCTATTGGGTAATTTTTTTTTTTTAATTTCCTTTCTATTTCTAGATTTTTGAATAGAGGTGGGTTTATTTATGGATTTCCCTTTTGGAACTGCCATTGACGTCTTTGACAGCAATTTTATCCCCTCTCTCTCTCTGCAATTTTCTTACTTTGCAAAAATCATGTTTGAGTAATCCATATCGTCTTCTTTCAATTTGGGTTTCCATTAACAATTTGTTCACATCCGTTATTCTCTTCTTCCTCCTCAATCTCATGATTATCACCATTGGCGTAACTTCAAGACCTAGCAATCAAAAGCACCGCGACCAACAACAACAAAAAATCAAGAAGTGGCATAAGCCCAAGAACAGCCGCAATGTTCGCAGATTGCTAGATCTTCATCTGTGTTGTAGAGGCTCAAACCCATCAACTTCTACTCATGCAGACAGATTCAGAACCCCACAAACCATACGCACACCATTCCAATGACAGCCATTGAAGAAGAAAAAAAAACTGTCATTATTTTCTCTCCCTGAAAGAAAATGAATAAAAGAAAAAATCTAGCACTCAAAAAAAAGAAATCAAAGGAATCGAAAAAGAGTGAGTGAAAATGATTGAAGAGAGGTCATGTGCTTGGTTGAAGTGAAGAATGGTGAGAGTGGGAGAGTAGGTGGACGCCAGCTGCTTTTTTTTATAAAACGGTGCGCCGGTTATGCGGCGTTTATATTGAGCGGTTGTAAGAAGTATTTTTCTAATAAAAATAGAGTGGGTAGCACCCACCTCAATTTTGTTTATATTATAAAAGAAGAAAAACCAGCACTCGAATGAAGACTTCCGACTTGGGCCCAATCAAATTGACATATTTCTTTAAGCACTATCCAACAAACCGTAGAAGTGAGATAAGATTGCTATGATCGCTACTTTTCTCTTATCAAGCTTATTCTAATGAGTAATATTATTCTATTCTATTTTATTTATTTTTAATTATTTAGTAAATATTGCACTTTGTCGTCTTTGAATTATCTCATACATTTTTTTAATTGAATGAAAGTTTAAAAGCAATAGTATTGATAGTTGTAAAATAGTTATATATATAGAATGTATGCAGCTTAAAAGAAGACACCGCCACTTGAGCTGGATGAAATGGCTCAACGTGCAAAGGAATTAATATTTGATTGTAGCATCATCAAGCATGATCCATGCAATAGCATCAAGCGTGACCCATGCAATAGTTTTTTTTTTTTTGAATAATCAGACTTTCAACATTAATTTAGCAAATGTTGGATACAAGTAGGGGCTACCCCCATAGTGATGCTCTCCTCAGAGAGTTTTAGTGCATCCTTAGCTAAACAATGAGCCATACAGTTAGAGTTCCTGGGAATATAATGAACAGACCATGAGGGCATAGAGGTGAGTTCATCTTTGATGTCTTGAATGATCAGTCCGGTTGTGCTCTAGTCCAATTTCTCTGTTTTGAGATCATTAATCACGTTGAGTGCATCCCCTTCAAGCAAAAGGCTAGAGATGCATAATTGTTTGCATAAGAGAATTGTTTTGAGAGCAGCCAGTGCTTTAGCAAGTTTGGCATCTGGGAACAGACATTTGGAGGATCTTAAAGTTGCTATAACACTGCCTTCCCAGTTCCTGACCACCACACCTATCCCTATCTTGCAGCCCACTCGATCTACAGCAGCATCCCAGTTGGCCTTATAGAAATTTATAGGGGGAGGACTCCAAGTCTGCTCTTGATGTCTCTTTGGATCCATCGAGGTTTGGCCACTGGTATTTGATTCTTTGAAGTCCCTGGTCATTTGTGAGGCAGCTTGAACCACTCTTGCAGGACTCTCGAATGTTCCTTCAAACACAAAGTGATTTCTTCTCTTCCACACATGGTAAGCAGTGCTTGCAAATAACACTGTATCCTCCTCGTTGAGGGTAGATAGCACATGCTCCACAACCTCTTTGAATGAGCAAAAGTTGACTTTAACTTTCTGTAGTCTCCTAGAGGAGGCAGCCCATACATCTTGTGCTGAAGGACACGCCCATAAGGCATGAATAACAGATTCTGGTTCCAAGTGGCAAAGAGTGCATGCTGAGTCTTCCTTGATTCTCCTCTTACTGAGATTAAGATTGGTAGGCAAAGAATTATGGCTTGCCCTCCAGATAAACATTCTGACTGCGCTTGGGGACTTCAATTTCCATATTTGGTTCCAGACCTCCTTTTTATTAGAGAGAGCTGAAGATTGCCCTCTAGTAGCCTGCACCATTGACCCCCGAAAGTGGTATGCACTTTTGACAGTAAACACTCCATATTTTGTGTCTCCATACAAGCTTATCTGGGTTTCCACTCCAACTAAGAGGGATTTTTGTAATGTTAGCTATGTCTTCTTCATTAAGCAGGTTCTTCATGACAGTTAAGTTCCAGGACTTAGAGTGCTCGTCGATTAAGTCGCTGACAAGCCAGTGGGCATATCTCGAGTCCAAAGGTGTCTGAACTCTGAATGTGGAAGGTTGAGGAACCCATTTGTCTCTCCATACCTTGACGTCTTTTCCATTCCCAATTCTCCAAATCAATCCCTCTTCTAAAACTGTCCTCCCTTCTAGAAAACTCCTCCAAAGGTAAGAGGCATTGCTGCCTAGTTTTGCATGTAGGAAATCGGTTCTGAAGAAATATTTGGCCTTCAACACTTTAGCTGCTAGAGAGTGAGGTTGTTGAATTACTCTCCATCCCTGTTTAGCCAGTAAAGCTTGGTTGAAATGATCAAAGTCTCTGTAGCCTAGACCTCCCTCCTCCTTGCTTTTCCCTAATAGCTTCCAGGGAAGCCACTGAGTCTTTGTTCTTTCTCCTTTGCTGCCCCACCAAAACTGCTACATAAGATTATTGATGGCTTTGAGAATTGTTTTAGGGAGCTTGAAGATGCTCATGCAATATGTAGGGATGGCTTGGACTATCGATTTTAAAAGAACTTCTTTGCCTGCATTAGATAAAAATTTTACTTTCCAATTATGGATACGGGTTCTAATGGAGTCCAGGATTGATCTGAAGGAGGCAAGCTTGTTCTTCCCCATGTAAGAGGGCAGTCCAAGATACTTCTCAATACCTCTAGCTTCCATCATCTTAGAGGTTGCAAGAATGACCTGTTTTGCCTCTCTTGGAGTGTTTTTGCTAAAAAATATTGCTGACTTCTCCAGGTTTAGTCTTTGGCCAGAGGCTTCCTCATAGGCTTTTAAAATGCTGAACAGTCTACTCCATTCAAGAGCATTAGCTTTACAGAGAAGCAGGCTGTCATTTGCGAAAAAAAGGTGGTTTACCCTCAAGGTCCCTTTCGCAAATGGAAGACCAGATATGTATCCCTTTCTCTCAGCCGAATCCAGCAGGCTTCCAAGGGCTTCAGAGCATAAGATAAAGAGATAAGGGGAAAGATGGTCCCCTTGTCTTAGTCCTCTGGATGGTTGAAAAGGAGCCTAGGGAATTCCATTGAATAGCAGAGAATAATTTACTGAAGAAACACATTGCATTACTAATTCTATCCATCCCTTAACAAAGCCCAGCTTAGTTAATACAGCTTCTAGGAAGGACATTCTATTCTGTCAAAAGCTTTACTCATGTCCAATTTCATTGCCATGTAACCCTCCTTTTTGCTCTTCATTCTATGTTTCATTGAGTGCATTGCTTCATAAGCAACAATGATGTAGTCTGAGATCAAGAGCCCTAGAACAAAAGCACTTTGTGTGGGAGAGATCAGTTTGGATAAGAAAGGTTTAAGTCTATTAGCAAGAACTTTGGAAACACTTTGTAGATCACATTACATAGACTTATTGGTCTATATTCAGTCACAAGTGAGGGGCTTCTCTTTTTTGGAATTAGGACTATGAAGGTAGTATTGATCTCTCGAAGGCCTCTCCTGGATATGAAAATTTCTTTAACAGCTGCCAGCAAACTGTCACCTACTATATCCCAGTGATCCTAATAGAATCCAGCAGAGAAGCCATTAGGACCTGGGGAGCTCAGAGGATCCATATCAAATAAGGGTTTTTTAACCTCTTCGTAAGAACAATCCTTTATTAGTTGGGAATTCATTTCAGAAGTCACTATAGGATTTAAGTCTACTAGAGTCTCACAGATGCCTGTCGGGTTAGAGGTTTCAAACAGATTTTGATAATACCTTTGGAAGGTAGCACTAACCTCTGGAATGCTCCTGACTGTCTCACCTCTTTCATTTTGAATCTGAAGGATACTGTTGGTCTTCTTCCTTTGTGATGCACATTTATGGAAGTAGCTAGTATTCCTATCTCCCTTCGCCAGCCAAAGTTGTTTTTCCCTCTGCCTCCATTCGGTATCCTCTTCAGATAAAAGCTGGTTGACTTCTTCTTGAAGGCTCTTGATGGTGTCGTTAAGGTCACCTTGATTAGTACTCTCCATGCAATAGTTATTTATTGAATAAGAAAATAATGCAATCGGTCAAAAAATGTCGTCATTTCTCAGGCCAGCTATCATTCTCTCTTCATGTATTCTCTCGTTTGGCTATAAGAAAAATGTTACGCATTCCTTTGAAGCTAGTTTGGACAGTAGAGTATTTTTAGAATATTTTATTATTATTTTTTGCTATTATCAAATATTCTATTATTACTTTTTCACTAAATTTATTCACAAAATATTTAAGATTACCTCATAATCCAAACGCAACCTAAACTCAAACACTAGCCCCTACAAAATAAGTAATTGAGGTTAATGCAGGAACATTTAATTGGGGGTAACACTCGCATAGTAAACAAACGGTTGAGGCTAACACTCGCACCACCATAACATTGCTAGTGGGTTCGGGAACAAGCCTCAGGCTTCATAACTGCTGCACGTAGATTGCCTTTAAGAACAAGTCGATAGACTTGACAACTAGTTGAGATGGATCCAATGGGTCGATAGGCTCCCTATCCACTTAGGGTAAGTTACAACAAACAAACACTAAATTTAACGCCAAAACAACAATGCTACCTTGAAATCACCTTAGATGGCAAGAAATCGACTAGTGCCAATGAAAACAAAAAGGATCACCAAGTATAGAAAAAGCGTCTTCCACACTCTTCGCTAACAATAAGTAGTCATACACGTACAATTATTAGTCATACGCTTGCATAAGCAAACTTCTTAGAGGCCCTTCAATGAATGTTATAAGTTACCCCAAGGCCCACCATCAAAGACTTTTGGTACATCAAAAAACAATGGAAAATCAGGAACAAGATCCCATAACATATTTTCCTACGGTTCCCGTAGACTTTCTCTATCATAGTTTACTTTTATATTGAAGATTCTCATGGTCTTCATATTGAACAATTGAACCTTAAGAATCACGGGGTTTTGTTGGATATACAATAAACTAGGGTCTAGCTTATTGGAAGCTCATTTCTAGGCATAAAATGATGATATAAAGTCAAAAATAGTTGACTGACATACAAAAGCTAAAAGTGACATATAGTAAGTGAGACTTCAGCTACTAAAGGGATAACTTTAAAATATGAGTGGCAATTCACGTTCACGGTCATATTCATGTTGTGTCAAATTATCGATCTTAAATTATATATAGGGTCAATTAGAATCTGACCTGTTTAATTAAATGGGCCAGACCCTAAAGTTTGAACCCAACCTTTTTAATCAACGGGTGACACGATACGACCTGCTTAACCCGTTTGGTAATTAACCTTTATTGGGTTAACATGGACATGACCCATTTAGCCCGTTTTGTATAAATGGATTGAGTTGACTCGTATATTTATTTTTAACCCAATTAATATAACTTCATATATAATACAATGATAACTATATAAATAGTTTACAATTACAACTGGATTCATAATAAGATATTTTATTATCAATATCCAAACCAATAATATATCAAAAAATTAATATTTTCATAAAATAATATTACATATTAACAAAAACATTTTAATAGTTTGAGATATAACGTAGCCAAATATTAATATTAATATCACATATTTCCAATAACAAAAAAAGATATGTAAGACTAAACATTTAAAAAATTTTAAAATAGAATTTATTTATGTTACATGAGTTGACTGTGAGTTTTGCAAGTTGACCCGTTTTTACCCAAACCATTTATATCAAATCCAAACTTTCTTATTTTGTATCATGTTCATGTCAGGTTCATTGGTTGTATCATATATTGACACTCCTACTTCAAAGTAAAAAGAAGACATCTATAAAATAAGGGAACCACTACAAAAAGTAGAAGAACTTCTCTGCATACCCCCGTCGGATCGAATCTACACTCTCTTAGCACTTTCTCTTTAAATTTTTATGGAGACAACATCTTTTTTAATCTTTTATCAACCATATTTGCTCTATTATATTAAGAGTTATATGAGGCTATAAGAAGCTCTAAAATCATCAAATATAATTGTAAGGAGATTTTCCCCACAAGGCCCAAGAGGCCCTATCAAGACCGGCCTGAAGCAGAAAGCCACTAACCCGGCCCACTAGGAGGCTCCTCTATATATGACCAGTAGGAGGGATGGTGCTGCAAGGGATAGAGCTCATCAATTTGAGGACCCCTCGAGTAGTGTCCAGTCCTCGAGTGTTCGCCCGCACAACATGCGTGATATATGGAGAACCATTAATCTACTGACAGAGAAAGCATGAAACATGTAAGCGGGACCTAACAAGGAAGAGGAACAGAAACACATGTAGAATGAACTCCACAACCTTAAAGGGAAATATGAGGAAATAGCATGGAAAGTGGGTACATCGTTAGCGGTGGACTAGTTGCTCACGGGCATGGGTCTACCTTATACTGAAGAAATAATGGTGATTCCTTTGCCACCAAAGTTTAGAGTCTCCACTTTGGAGATGTATGATGGAGGAAGGAGCCCCCTTGAGCACCTGGAAACTTTCAGGGCTCAGATGACGCTGCATGGCTTCCCCAGAGAAATAGATTGTAGGGCATTTTCACTGATCCTGAAGGGGTCAGCACGTGTATGGTTTGGGTCACTAGCACCTAAATCAGGGAACAGCTTCAGCGAGCTAGCCTAGTTGTTCCTAACCCAATTCATGTCTAGTGGAAGGAGGCAAAATCTGGCTATGTACCTCCTCATTATCAAACAAATATAGGACGAAAGCCTAAAGCCCTACTTAGCCCGGTTCAACAAAGAGCGCATGACCACCGACGACCAAGATGAGAAGATAACCTTGGCGGAGCTCCTAGGAGGGGTTTGGCCATGCTCCCAGTTTATGGTTGAGCTAGCTAGACAGACTCCCGCGACATTGTGAGAATTCATGGACCAAGCCGAAAACTTCATCAATGCGGAAGACACTCTCTGGGCTTTGATGAAGCCACGAAGGAAGGAAGTGGAGAGTACAGAGAGGAAGGAGAAGGCCCCAACCAAGGCCAAGCCCCATGAAAAATGGGAGAAAGGCTACCAGGAGAAGCGGTGAGAGGACGCCCTGGCAAAGGGACCTGGACCAAGGTACGATCGGCTCAAGTTAACCATTCAAAAGGAAGACGACTGGGGAACAATGCCCCACTACTACACATACCATCAGTACACCTCACACAACACCGAAGATTGCTTCTCCCCTGGAGACAGCAGAGGCACAGTAGCTCTCTAGCCAGAAGACAAGAGCACGAGAGAAATGGAAGATTGAGAGAAAGGAGTCGGGACCAAGGCGACCAAACAGACAGGCAAACAGCCCTCAAAGACTGGAGATAAGGGAGCCATGGTCACCCCTATTCACCACCAAGGAAGCAGCCCAAGTGGAGGCAGACTGGGAAAATTTGAACCATAGCTGGAGGGTTCGCAGGTGGAGGCATCACCTTGTTGACTAGGAAAGCACACACCAGACGAGCTCGATACTACAAGGTATACTCAGTAAAGTATCATCCCACCAAACAACGAAAGGGTGACCCTACTCCGATAATCTCATTCACGGAGGCTGATGAAGAAGGGGTCCTGTACCCCCACAACGACGCCTTCGTAGTCACTATGCTTATCACCAACTTCACCACCTGTAGAATCCTCATTACAACTGAAGTTTCGCAAACATCCTATTCTGGGGAGCATTCGCCAAGATGGGTATTAAAGCATCTCAACTGTTGCCCGTGCCCACGCTTAAAAAAGGCTTCTCTGGAAGCATTGTCCAGCCAGTGGGAACCATCATGCTGTCTGTTCTTGTGGGGAGTAGCCCTTGCACAACTCCTGTTATGGTCGACTTCTTGGTGGTAAAAACTTTGTCGAGATACAACGTCATCATCGGGAGGCCCACCCTCAACAACTTAAGGGCCGTCATATCGATCTACCACCTTAAAATGAAGTTTCCAACTCCCTAGGGAGTGGGGGAAGTCCAAAGAGAGTAGGTATCAGTGAGGGAATGCTACGTCCATAAGTTAAAGAAGAAAGATGAAGGGCTTGCCTTGGACGGCACCAGCAGAACTGAATGAGTCGGGCACCACCGAAGAAACTACGGCAAGCCTCCGTATACAACTCGCCCTACCAGTTTCGAGGGGGGAAGGGATGGTGCATGGCTCTAAAGAGAAAGATGGGTGATGACCTCCCTAGACCAGGATTCCATGTCCCTTAATTTTGTAACACTTCTTCATCTAACTTGTACTTTCCTTTTTATTTTAAAAAAATATAACTTTTCAGGACAATGTAAAACATCTGCTCCATACTTTCATACTATCAGTATGGAGCCAACAATAAAAAAACATGGCTATCAAAATCTACGACAACAAGATCATCAATAGATTACCTCCCAATGGGGCACCATAGGGAAAGACAGGCCTAAAGGTTGTCTTATCCCTCCTGCGGTGGAGTGCGGGCCAGCCTTTGGCAGCCCAAAGATGAACATTTACCTTCCTTGCAGACATCAATAGGCGGATGCAGGTCTAGTCACAAACTGCCCAAAATTATCTCCCCGCGAGACACTATGGGGAAAGGTCGGTTTAAGGGTGGCCTTATCCCTCCCGTAAAGGAGAGTGGGGTCGGCCTCACGACCTTCTCAAATAAATTACCCCGACCTCCACCGCAACGAAGAGTGAGATCAGCACCAGCCTGACCCAACACTTACCTTTTCTATGTTATCAACGAGTGGGAGTGGGTCCAGTAACAGACTGTCCAAACAACTTACCCCCCTGCAGGACTCAATAAGGAAAGGCCGGCCTAAAGGCAACCTTATCCCTCCTACAGAGGAGAGCGGGTCCTGCTTTCATGGCGGCCCGAAAAACTTACCCAGGCTCCTATCACGGCAAAGAGCAGTCAGCCAACTCATTGTCTAAACTTACCACTCCACGAGATACCACAGGAAAAGGTAGGCCTTAAAGTTGCCTTGTCCCTCCCGCGATAGAGTGCCAGTTAGTTCTCCGCTACCCAAAATTAGAAACTATACATTCCTCGTAAGTGTTAACAGGTGGGATCAAGTACAATGACAAACTGCCTGAATAACTTACTTCCCCGTGGGATACAATGGGAAAGGTAGGCCTAAAAGGTTATTTGATCCCCCCACGGAAGAGGGTGGGTTTGGCCCTTACAGTAACTCGAAAACTTACCCCGACCTCCATTACAAGCGAAAAGTGGGTCCAGCACCACCTTGGCCCAAAATGTTACATTTTCCTGTGATGTCAACGAGCAAGTGCAGGTCCAATAACAGACTGTCTGAACAACTTACCTCCCTATGGGACTCAATAGGAAAAGGCCGGCCTAAAGGTAGCCTTATCCCTCCTGCGTAGGAGAGCGGGTCCTGCCTTCAAAGCGGCCCGAAAAACTTACCTCCTTAGGGAACCAAAAGGGGTGGGCTAACTTGAGGTAACCTGAGCTCTCCCCAATGGAGTGTGGGTTTTAAGTCTTGCGACTGCCCGAAATAAGAAAAATCTCCAGAAGGGAAGCAAGGTCCCGCAAAAAGGCCACACAAGCATCAACAAGCAAGAGCAACAATGGCACACAGCGGAAGGCAATATGTGCAGAACGATGCAATAAAAAAGTAAAAGAAATACAGCAAGAAAAAAGCAGAAACCGTACAGCCGGATACACAAAATCATTTTATTAATTATGCAGAATTACAAGGAACAAGTTACATCATAAAGTCACAGAGCTACAAGGAATAAGTTACATCAAAAGGTCGCATAAAGCTGCAGAACTACAAGGACCAGGTTGCATCGTGAAGCTTATATATTCGACAAAACAAGTTCTAGTGCCTGATCCTAGACCTAGACCATAAAACGGCCAGAAGTAATCTAAAATATCCAAAAGACTTCACTATTCTCGGACCCAAGGAAACTAAAATGTGTTTGAGGTCTACAGTTGTGTGTGTTTTAGACAATGATGGTCACCATAGCAACGAAGGCCATTCACCACTGCAACCAAGTAGACAGCTAGTTGCGGAGAATGGCTTCAAAGTCCAGCCCCGTAAGCAAAAAAGCGAGAACGAGTGAGGCACGATAAGCATAAAGGCAAGAACGAGAGCAAGGGGACCAGGACCCCAACAATGGAGGATTGACAGTTCAATCCTCTGTCACACAGGCTGCTATGGCCAGCAGTGGCCTGAGTGCCACCAAAGGACCCGTCGCCCACTAGGATGTAAAGATTTCATCGGAGCTATGAAAGGTATAAGAAAATGCAAAGAGACTTCGGAAGAAAAGCAAAGGAAAAAGAGATTGGGAACTCAAGCAATAAGGCAAGAGTCACAGAATAAAAGAGAAAAGGCAGAGAAATTATAATGGATTTCCTAACATGAAGAAGGGTTCTTATATAGGCGGGGTTGACATATGGCCTCCCGAGGTGCCATAACTCCACGAATCGCCACGTGTCCTCCCAGAGAACTAAAATCCCTTGATTATTGCAACCGCTGTAGAACATATCTACTAATACGATGTGCCGAATTAATGGTTGTGAAAAATGGAGTCATAGCGCATAAATCAAAAGGGCACCATTCAATTTGGAACCATAACTGACATGGGTTTGCCACGTATGCGAAATGTGAGTGGTCACTCAACATACGACTAGGCAGGCCGGGAACTTGACAAGGCATAAGGTCAGAGGAAATAAGAAGAATTCTTCTCGAATTCGTCCGAAAAGAATTAGCAGGATAATTATAAGGGAGTCATTTCCACTACTTAAAGCCCACTGGGCCTCTAGCCATTAACCGATCCCAGAACAATGGATAGTCAACAAGGTAGATCAGCTAAACAATTTGATGGGTTTTTTCCTGATAATAGTCTCACACTCTTGCCTTACTCCTCAATAGTGAACGCAGCTCATATGATTGAAGGCCTTGAACTTGTTTAATTAATTAAAGGGGCTTATTTTATTAGTTATAGGAATTAGTCTAGAATAATTGGGCATGAAGATGTTTGGCCCACATATGTCTTATTTTTATGAATTAGGATTTTTGGGAAGGCCTTGTATTTTGGCCAAGAGCGTATTTGAAAAGTTACTTTTTAGGAATTAGGGTTTCGAGCATTTATTGTAGCCGAGTTACTGTAGAGACACTGTAGTAGCAGCGGCATTGTTCATGCAAGAGTATTTTTGTCTAGGGTTTTAATTAGGTTTTACTTTAAATACTCTTTGTAGTCTCATCTTAACCAGCTTATGAAATTTGATGAATTTATTCATTGTGAGTTGAGTTTTACTTCTCTTGTTCTTGATTAAACTTTTGAACTTATTAAAGGTAAATCACAACCTTTGTGGTGTTCCTCCTTGTAATCTGGGTTCTTCAACAGGACTAGATTTTAATATAATTTAGGTTCTTGAAACGAGTTATCATCGGGTCTAGATTCTCCATCCATTGACTTGAGTTTGGCTTTCTTGGGTGAGTTTTCAATTTGATTGTGGGTTCAAGTGATTCCTTTCCCGTGGGTTCATATCACAATATGTGGCCACTTTCAGAATCAAGAGACTTGCACAGAGCGCAGAAAAACCTGGATGGAGAAAGCCAGAAATGAACAAAAGGCTAAGCAACTAGCAGGGTTGGAAAAGTTAAGCTGGATGCCAGCATGGTAGGCCGAGAAACTTCAAAAGCAAAAACTATCCAAATAACAATTAAAACGATGGTCGTGTTTTGTGAATGACTATCCACAGAGGATAAGCAAGCACAACGTGACTGGCCAGCGAGGTAGGTGGGAGCTCTATGGACCCCTTCACCATGTCCCCCCAGGCCGGCACCAAAAAAAAAAAGAAAGGAAAAAGAAGCAAAGGCGAGACATGAAAAAAAAGATATGTGCACTAGTTAGTATGTATATATATATATAAGCCGTTGGGTGGCAAAATGCGGGTACATGTATTATAAAAAAAAAAAAAGAGAAACAATTAAAAGCTTTAGGCCTCAGTGCCAAGTGCACCGGTCTCAGCGGCAGCAGAAGTAGGGTTGGCTAGCTCCACAAATGTCATCGCAGGAGGGATTGGGCCAAGGAAAGTATCCGGCATCTCTTTCCTTCCCAGGTTACGGTTGGTTTGAAAGGATGCCTCATTGGTTGAAATTTTGGCAAGCTCAAGCCACTGAAGGTACTTGGTAAAAGGTCTTGAAAGCAGCTCCAGACTCTCCAAAAGGAATGTCCGCATTGATTTGCGGCGCTCAATGAACCCACGCCCCCATGCCTCGTCGTGCAGTTTCGAGAACCACCTCAACTGCCTTTGGAGGGAGAGGGTAGCATCCTCAAAACCTTGGTTCAGCTACTCCAACCGGTCCTTCTCCTCCCGCGCTCAGGATAGGTCACCCTGAAGACTTTGGTTAAACTGCCCCAATCAGGTTTTCTCCTCTTCCCACTTATGCTTGTGTTTCCTCCGGCGATGCTCTAGCTTCTTCGCTCTTTTACGCTCATCCGATAGGTTGATTCTTGTCCTCTCGAGTTCCTGCTTCAACAATTCCCTCTCCCTTTCACCACGAGCACGGTCCAAACTTTCCTGAATGGCTACCTCTTGATCATCCACGATGAAAGCCGCAAGTTGAGAAGTACCCCGGTGACATAAAGGAAAGACTAAGAAAAAGTTAGAGGGAAAAAGAGAAAAAAGAGTAAAAGGCCAGAAAGAAGTGGTCTAACCTCGTGGAAAAAACCCGACAAGCATTCAACAACCCGACCAATGGCCAGTAACTTCGAAGGAAACGGACTCTGGTATTTGGTAGGTGAAAGCTAAAGAGGCCAGTGTTGGTTTGTTGGTAGTCGAGCGCCATCCGCTACCCGAAAACAATGGCCAAGTATCGGCGGAGCCCCCGTCGAAAACATTGGGTTGAACAGATTTTTCAAAGGCTATCACTACCAGAACACGAAGTAGTAAAGAAGACTGGTCGAAGAGAAGAAAAACTAAGAAAACTAGAATAGCAGGATAACCACAACGCAATGGGTGGAAACCCAGACCCACTCCCACGTTTTATAAAAGGAAGGTGACAGTTAGACTCTCATGCACCGTGGCAACAAGGATATTCACCATTTCGGATTCCGGGAATGTGGTTTACAAAGCGACGTAAACATGAAAAACCACCTAACACCCATTCATTAATAAGGTTGAAAAGATGCCATGAAAGGGCGAGCCCATCATGGAAGATGGGAATGTCGTCATAAATGCAAATCCGTAAAAGCCTCCCTGACCTTAGAAAACCTAAATAAGGTTCTCAGCCTTGGTAATAAGGTGGGAACGAATCATGATAAATTCTCACCGTACTTGTCCGGTGAGAATTAGTTGGGTAACTGTAAAGAGATTTTCCCCCACAAGACCGGCTCGGAGCAGAAAGCCACTTACCCAGCCCACTAGGAGGCTTCTCTGTACATGACCTGTAGGAGGGATGGTGCTGCAAGAGATGTGACTGGTTGATCTGAGGACCCCTCAAGTAGTATCCAATCCTTGATTGCCCACCCGCACCATAGGCATGATATATGGAGAACTGTTGATCTACTGACAGATAAGGTATGAACAGACCAGAGGGAAAGCAGACTAATAGGAGGAAGTTAGAGAACCACACCACATTAATGGTTTCGTCACCTGGACAATACGCCACATTAATGACGGTGTCACAGAACTATGCTGCATTTAAAAATTCTAACAAAATGAATAGTATGGGGGACATAGACTTCATGAAAACAGGCACGACCTGTTCCTCAGACCTTAGTATAAATAGGAAATCCCAGGTACGAGAATATCCTCACTGATCTCTAGACTCTCTTAGTTATTTACTACCTTCTAAGAATACTTACTAACTTTGGTATCGGAGGTTACCTAGCCCCTAGGCTGCCCCCTCAAAGCTGCAATCTTTTCTACCTTATGCAAGGCCTATTTTTTATTACCTGAGTTGTTGGAGCTTGGCCCAAAGGTGTGCGAAACATGACGTTAACAGTGGCGCCGTCTGTGGGATCGTAATAGATCTTGCATGTTCTTCTCATACCTACGACAACCCATTTGGAACAACTCAGGAGAAATATGGAAGATGCCATGGAAACAAAGTTGAAAACCATGGAAGAGTGGGTGATGAAACTAACCGATGAAGTAAAGACACTCTGCAAAGAAAATGAGGAGCTCAGAAAACCCCAACGGCAGCAAGATGGAGGGGCGGGATCCAGTGACACTGAGCACATGGGATCTTGTAAAACGCAAGCGGGACCTAACAAGGAAGAGGAGCAGAAACACATGCAGGATGAACTCCGCAGCCTCAGAGGGAAATACGAGGAAATAGAAAATAAAGTGGGTACGTCGTCAACAGTGGACCAACTCTACTAAAGCAACTGTTGACACCAGGTGCAAAGTCTTTTCAGCATATATAGTTTCCATTCAATTGGATAATTCAAACTCCTTGAACTTCTCATACACACACACTTTTAACTTATCTAAAATATTATCTAATAATTTATAGATACACTTCAAATATTTATAGATAAAATAAAAGTGATTTACATTCATCCAACTTACTAAGGTATCAAATAATCATGATTCATCTAGTCACCTAGTCCAAACCAAAATCATACATTTACAATTACGTAATAGAAAACTAGCTGTTTTCTAGCCGTTAGACATCATTCATTACACAACATGAAAACTAGCCGTTTTCTAACCATTATGCTTATTTGTCACATTCTACTTTTTCCTTTATATTGTAATGTATTACTGTTGACAGCTCTCACCCCTTCCTTTTCGATTAGGGAAGGAAAAAAAATAAAAAACAAAACATAGCATTTGTTGACAGCTATCACCCTTCCTCGAAGGAAAAAAGTAAAAAACAAAACATAGCATTTTGACTATTAGATAAACCAGGTTAGTTTCCTGGAAGTGAAGGGCTAGACTAGTTGTTTGAATAGAAAACTAAAGAATTTTTAATTACCCGAAAGTTATAGGTTGTTCTAATTGTAGTGTCTTCTCTCTTATTTAATCCACGTTATTAAAACTGCATTTTGGCCGGGTTTGGTTTCACAAATATTTGAATCTATCTCTTCTCATTTTATCTCGACATCTAAATACCATTTAAACACAAATATTTTTCAATTTTAAATTTTTAAATTTATCATCTAATCATTACCAAATCATTACAATTTTTTTAAAACTTCTAAATAAAACACAAAAAATAATTTAACTTTTTTAAATTTTAAAACAAAAATAATATTAAAAAATTATGTTATAACCCTCATTTAACTTTTAAATTTTTTTATTCAACTTTTTCTCTCTCATCTCTCAAAACTCCATAAAAATCTTAATTTAAAATATTTTATTATTATTTATAAATTATCTCATTATTATTTATAATTTTTTCATCTCATTTGGAGGAGACCTTAATAAAAATAGAGTTGGTACCACCCATCTCAATTGAAGAGATCGCATGTTCTTTTTTTTTTTTTTGAGAAAATCACACTTCATATTTATAATTCACCTCAAAAGGTTGTGAATGCAATGAGGATAATCCTCTACATTAATAGAATCTTCAGTATATTCTAAAGAGCTTTTGGCCAAACAGTCGGCCACAACATTAATCTGTTTAGAAACATGCTTAACAGACCATGAACTAAATTGAGCTAACATTAACTGGATATCTTTACATATTAAACCAGTTGAGCTCCAATTTTCCTCCTTTCCAGTGATCAAGTTAACCACCGCCAATGAGTCCCCTTCAAGTATTATACTGGAGAGGCCCAACTCTTTGCAAAATTGAGTTGCTTTTAATGCTGCCAAAGCTTCCCCCAATAATAGATCCGGGAAGGAATCTCTTGAAGATCTGAGAGTAGCTACAACAAGACCTTCACTATCTCTGATTATAACTCCAATTCCGATCATGCATTGAACTTTATCTATGGCTGCATCCCAGTTCACCTTATACGAACCAGAAGGTGGCTTAGTCCACTGTGAAAGCAGATGAGCTTGAGTGCTTTTCTGCTGTGAAGGTCTACCTTGCAAATGTAATTCTGATATACTGGTGGAAACAGTGTTTGTGACTTGTTGGGGGGAGGAGAATTGAGCTCCAAAAATCCATTTGTTTCTTCTGAACCAAATATGCCTGAATGTGAATGCCATTGCTTGATGTTCCTCCTCTGGAAGTGAAGAGAAAAGATGGTTCAGAGTTACAATAAAAGGAGCCTCGTCCTGAGTGCATTTTTGAAGTCTTTTTGAGCTGCAACTCCACACATCCTGCGCTGCAATACATGTCCAAAGAGCATGAGAAGTAGTTTCAAGTGCGAACAGGCAGATTGGGCACATTGGGGATTCAACAATTTTTTTCCTATATAAATTCATTTTTGTGGGGAGTATGTCTTTGGCAGCTCTCCAGAGAAAAGTTTTGAGCCCGTTTGGAACCTGAAGTTTCCAAATTCGATTCCAAACTTCTGTGTTTTGATTAATCACCGAGGATTGTCCCAACTTTTCTGTATTGAGAGCCTAGAGGTGATATGCAGACTTCACAGAAAATTTACCATTGATAGTGCATCTCCAGGTCCGTTTGTCATTGCTGTTGCAGGGTCTTATATGAATCTTCAAAATTATTGAGGTTTCAGTTGGGTTGAAACATTCTTGGATTAAAGGCTTATTCCATCTAAGTAAATCTTGCTCAATTAGAGAGGCCACATTGGCTTCCTGAGGCAGTATTTTTGGAACAGATTGTATCTTGAAAGATGATGGAGAGGGGATCCATCTATCTAACCAGATTTTAATACTCTGACCATTGCCTACTTTCCATATCAAACCTTCTAGTAGAAGAGGTATGGCTGATGTGATGCTTTTCCAGACAAAAGAGTCACCAGTCCTCACTTTAGCAGTAAAAAAATCACCTGAGGGGAAATACTTAGCTTTGATAACATGTGCAGCAAGAGAAGTTGGGTTTGTGATGAGTTTCCATCCTTGCTTAGCCAAGAGGGCTTTGTTAAAATTTTCAAAGTCTCTAAAGCCCAAACCCCCTTTCTGTTTAGACTGCCCCATTCCCTGCCAGCTCATCCAGTGCACCTTTGATTTCTGGTCTCTCCTGCCCCACCAAAAGGACTGCATGCTTTTGTTAATGTTTCTTAGGATTCCCTTTGGAATTAGGAAGATTCCCATGCAATAAGTGGGAATTGCTTAAATTACTGCCTTTAGCAGAATTTCCTTTCCTGCTAGTGAGAGCATATTTGTTTTCCAGCTGCACATCTTGCTTTTGACTCTATCTAGGATATGATTGAAAGACCTATTTTTGTTCTTACCTACATAAGAAGGCAGGCCTAAATATTGCTCAATGGGACCAAAGATTGAGATGCCTGCATTAGCCAAAATAGAATTTTGAATTTCAGGCTTGCTGTTCTTACTAAACATGATGGAGGTCTTGCCAAGATTTAGCCTCTGCCCAGAAGCTAATTCATATGAACTTAGGATGCTGTGAAGTCTGGCCCATTCCAAAACCCGTGCCTTGCAGAACACAAGACTATCATCTGTAAAAAACAGATGGTTAACAGTGAAGGAGCCTCTGGTTATTGGGATCCCCGAGATAAGTCCATTCTGTTCTGCTTGGTTTACTGTAAAGCTAAGCATTTCTGAGCAGATAATAAAAATATAGGGAGAGAGTGGATCTCCCTGTCGAATTCCCCTTGAGGGTTTGAAGGATTCTAGAGGAAATCCATTGAGAAGGATAGAGTATGTCACTGTCCCAATACATTGCATGATCAATTCAACCCACTCTTTGACAAATCCCATCTTAATAAGAACTGCTTGTATAAAAGGCCATTCAAGTCTGTCACAGGCCTTACTCATATCGAGTTTAAGAGCCATGTATGCTTCTTTTTGCTTCCTCATTTTATTTTGCATGGAATGTAGAAGTTCATAAGCCACAATGGTGTTATCAGTGATCAACCTTCCGGGTACAAATGCACTTTGAGTGTCTGAGGTCAGAGAGGGTAGAACAGCTTTAAGACAATTTGCAATGACCTTTTCAATGATCTTATAAAGGACATTGCAGAGACTAATTGGCTTGTAGTCTGAGACAAACACAGGGGAAGTCTTCTTGGGGATGAGGGCAATAAAGGTATTGTTGATTGCCTAAAAGCCTGTCTTTGTGTTAAGCATTTCAAGTGCAGCATCAGCTACATCATCTCCAATAATAGGCCAATGATTCTAGAAGAAAACTGCAGGAAAACCATCTGGTCTGGGGGATCTCAGAGGGTTCATTTCAAAAATGGCCTTTTCAATCTCCTCTCTCGTATAGATCCTTGTGAGGTTAGTGTTCATCTCAGCCGTGACAGTAGGAGTAACACTATCCAACAGACCTTCAATGCCTTCTGGACTGGAAGAGGCAAAAAGATCCCTGAAGAAAGTTTGAAATTCTCTCCCTATATCTTCATTGTTGGCAAGACAGACACCATCCTCAGTCTCTATTTTTAGAATTGAGTTTTTTTTTTCTTTCTAATAGTGGCACACTTGTGGAAGTATTTGGTATTCCTGTCACCCTCATGAAGCCATTTTTGTTTAGCTCTTTGGCACCAAAACAGATCCTTTTCCTCTAGCAGCCTGCCCACTTCCTTCTGTAACAATCTGATCTGGCCATTATTTAGTCGAGTATTAGTGTCCTGAAGCATTCTTAGCCTTTCCCTTTTATGATCAAGATATTGCTTGGAATTCCTTCTTTGATCTTGGTTCCATTGCCTCAACTGAAATCTACATCTCTCCAGCCCCCTTCTGGTCACATCAGCTTTGGTTCCCACTTTAAGGGATCCCTCCCAAGCTCTTTTAATAACATCTTCACAGCCTTCTTTTTTGGTCCAAGCAGCCTCATATCTGAAGATCCTCCTATGAGGAATCCGGAGAGGTACAAAGTTGTCACTAGAAATGAGGATTGGGTTATGGTCTAAGCATTGAGCAGGTAGGGTTGTGACTGAATTGATATCAAAAAGATGTTGCCAATCTCCATTGCCAAAGCCCCTGTCCAACCTCTCTTTGGTAAACTCTATTCCATCACGGTTGTTACACCAAGTGTATTGGGAACCCACATAACCAAAGTCTTCTAGTTCACAGTCCATAATTGCTTGTCTAAATTCATCCATCTGTTTATTAGGTTTAGGAGGTCCGCCCATCTTTTCCTCATGGGAAATGATTTCATTAAAATCTCCTATGATAAGCCAGGGGATATGGTGGTCAGGTTTGAGTAATCTGAGAAGGCTCCAACTAGCACTCCTATTTGTTGTCACTAGCTGTCCATAAAACCCCGTGATAATGACTTGTTTATCTAAGTCATTTAGAAAAGCTTGTACAGAGATATGACTAATGGAGTAGGACATCAGTTCAATATCCATGTCACTTTTCCAAAACATTGCAAGACCCCCACTCCTTCCCAAACAATCAACTACACAGCTGCGGTCAAAACCAATTCTGTCTCGGATTGCTTCCATTCTACCTCTATTACTTTTAGTTTCTATTAAAAACACCAAAGCTAAGGACTTATCTCTCACCAAAAGGTGGAGTTCTCGAACTGTTCGAGGGTTCCCAAGCCCTCGGCAGTTCCAACTTAGAATGATCATTGGGTGGGGCAGGGCTTCTCAACAGCCTCTGCCTCCATGAGTTGTTTGAGTCTCTTTGAAGCCCTCGTTGGTTTTACTATCTCTTCACTATTTCTTTTCCTTTGCTTAGAGTTACTGGAGATGTCAGGAAGGGATCCCATTATGACATCAGGACTTGGCTACCCCTAGCCCTTCTTTTCCAGTTTGACAAAAGGCTAAGTTTGTTTTTTCCAACTGGCATCTGAAGGTCATGTAGATTAGAGGGACTTACTTTAAAACTGACTTCTGCTGGGGGCAGGTCAATGTCATAGAGATGAGAGTCTACTTGCCCCTTAGAGATAGGAAGTTCAACTTCTATAGTGGGGACCTCATGACAATCTAAAGCTTCCTCATGAGGCAGGTGGGAGCTACCTCAGGACCTTGCATGCAAAGGATAGTCAACATTCCTACTATTTTCCTGATCACTGACTATCTGCAGTTGTACTCTTGATTCAGTTTCCCATGAGACAATTTTTTTCTACCTGGTGTAGTTCCCGCGTAAACCAAACTTTTCCCCCTCAGAGCTGTCCTGCCGTCCCTCTGCTGCTTCCCCCTTATCATGCTTACTATTCTTCGGTGAAAATTGATGGTGTTTAGACATCGGATTGGTTCTGAGCGAAGATCCATATTGCTGTTGTATACCCTCATGTGATCTACCATCTGATCCCTGTCCCATGCAACCTGAACTAGAATGTAATAGCACTCCACACTGAAAACAAAAAGAAGGCAAACATTCGTATCTGAAGGGAATCCAGATACGAGAGCCATTCAGATTGATAAGCCTTCCCCTTGCCAGTGGCTTCGATATATTTAACAACACCTTTGCACGTACAACACCACCCCATGCTCTACCTTTGTTATCCACGTCCACAACCAGCACTTTCCCCACACTTGCCCCTAGTTTCTCTCCCATATTTCTATTCATGCCAGCAAACGGGAGGTCATGGAATTGGATCCAGAAAGGCTCTAGAGAGAAATCTACATCCTTTAATGCAACCCTTCCTGCACATTCTTGAAGACTTACCAGGTTTCTATCGAAAGACCACGGTCGGCCCGCTAGTACTCTGGCCTTAACATTTAAATCGCCAAACTCAATGAGGAATCTATTTCTACCTACATCTTTGAACGACAATACTCCTTCAGCTTTCCAGACTTTTTTGAGTGTGGATTTGAAGGCACCTTTGTTAACTTCCTTGTCTGTCACAACCATAGCTACTAAGCAGGCTTGGCTTAACTCCTGAGATGACAAATCCTTTTCCTCTTGGAAAGAGATTTCCTTTTGTTCTTCTTCTGTTAACCTTAGCCCCTCGCACAAGTGAGAGAGCTCCTCTTCCATGACTAAAACTCGAAAACTAACACTCTACCACACTCAACAGATCAAAGATCTAAGAGACAAAATCTCTATGTTCCTAGGAGCATAGAGAGAAAATCTCACCTGCTGTGAGGACTCCAACAGTCATTCAAGAGATCGCATGTTTGTATTATAAAAAGAAGAAAAACCAGCACTTGAATGCAGACTTCCAACTTGGGCCCAATCAAATTGACATATTTCTTTAAGCACTATCCAACAAACCGTAGTACTGAGATAAGATAGCTATGATGCTACTTTTCTGTTACTAGGCTTATTCGAATGAGTAATATTATTCGATTCTATTTTATTTATTTTTAATTATTTAGTAAATATTGCACTTTTATATTGAAGATTCTCATGGTCTTCATATTGGACAATTGAATCTTCACGGGGTTTTGTTGGATATAAAATAAATTAGGGTCCAGCTTATTAGAAGCTCATTTCTAAGCATAAAAGGATGAGATAAAGCCAAAAATACTTAACTGACATACAAAAGGTAAAAGTGACATAAAGCAAATGAGATTTCAACTAGGAAAGGGATAACTTTAAAATATGAGTGGCAATTCATGTTCGCAAGTCCTATTCATGTCGTGTCAAATTATCGGTCTTAAATTATATGCAGGGTCAATTAGAATTCGACCTGTTTAATTAAATGGGCTAGACCCTAAAGTTTGAACCCAACCTTTTTAATCAACGGGTGACACGATACGACCTGTATAACCCGTTTGGTAATTAACCTTTATTGGGTTAACATGGACATGACCCATGTAGCCCGTTTCGTATAAATGGATTGAGTTAACCCGTATATTTATTTTTTAACCCAATTAATATAACTTCATATATAATACAATGATAACTATATAAATAATTTACAATTACAACTGGATTCATAATAAGATATTTTATTATCAGTATCCAAACCAATAATATATCAAAAAATTAATATTTTCATAAAATAAGATTGCATATTAACAAAAACATTTTAATAGTTTGAGATATAACGTAGCCAAATATTAATATTAATATCACATATTTAGAATAACAAAAAAAGATATGTAAGTCTAAATATTTAAAAATTTTAAAAATATAATTTTTCATGTTACATGAGTTGACTGTGAGTTTTGCAAGTTGACCCATTTTTACACAAACCATTTATATCAAACTCAGACCCGTTTATTTTGTGTCGTGTTCAGGTTAGGTTCATTGGTTGTATCAAATATTGACACCCCTACTTCAAAGTAAAAATAAGACATCTATAAAATAAAGGAACCAATACAAAAAGTAGAAGAACTTCTCTACACACCCTCGTTGGATCGAATCTACACTCTCTTAGCACTTTCTCTTTAAATTTCTATGGAGATGACATCTTTTTTAATCTTTTATCAACTATATTTTCTCTATTATATTAAGAGTTATATGAGGCTATAAGAAGCTCTAAAATCATCAAACATAATTGTACGGGGTTTTTACCCACAAGGCCCAAGAGGCCCTATCAAGACCAGCCCAGAGCAGAAAGCCACTAACCCGGCCCACTAGGAGGCTCCTCTGTACATGACCAGTAGGAGGGATGGTGCTATAAAGGATTAGGCTCATCAATTTGAGGACCTCTCAAGTAGTGTCCAATCCTCGAGTGTCCGTCCGCACAACATGCGTGATATATGGGGAACCGTTGATCTACTGATAGAGAAAGCATGAAACACACAAGCAAGACCTAACAAGGAAGAGAAGTAGAAACACATGCAGAACAAACTCCACAGCCTTAAAGGGAAATATGAGGAAATAGCAAGAAAAGTGGGTACGTCGTCAACGATGGACTAGTTGCTCACGAGCATAGGTCTACCTTATACTAAAGAAGTAATGGTGATTCCTTTGCCACCAAAGTTTAGAGTCCCCGCTATGGAGATGTATGATAGAGGAAGGGACCCCCTTGAGCACCTGAAAACTTTCAGGGCTCACATGGCGCTGCATGGATTCTTCGGAGAAATAGCTTGTAGGGCATTTCCACTGACCCTGAAGGGGTCAGCACGTGTTTGGTTTGGGTCACTAGCACCTAAATCGGTGGACAGTTTCGATGAGCTAGCCTGACTGTTCCTAACCCAATTCATATCTAGTCGGAGGAGGTGGAGTCCTGCTACATACCTCCTCACTATCAAACAAATATAGGACGAAAGCCTGAAGTCCTACTTAGCCCAGTTCAACAAAGAGCGCATGACCACCGACGACCAAGACAAGAAGATAACCTTGGTGGCGCTCCTAGGAGGGATCTAACCATGCTCCCAGTTTATGGTTGAGCTAGCCAGACAGACTCATACGACATTGCGAGAATTCATGGACCAGGTCGACAACTTCATTAATGTGGAAGACACTCTCTGGGCATTGATGGAGCCACGAAGGAAGGAAATGGAAAGTGCAGAGAGGAAGGAGAAGGCCCCAACCAAAGCCAAGCCCCATGAAAAAAGGGAGAAGGGATTCCAGGAGAAGCGGTGAAAGGAAGCCCTGACAAAGGGGCCTGGACCACGGTATGATCGGCTTATGTTCGCCATTCAAAAGGAAGACGACCGGGGAACAATGCGCCGCTACTGCACGTACCATCAGTCCACCTCACACAACAAGACTGCTTCCCCTTAGAGGAATGAAGGAGTATGCAGACCAGTAGAGGCATCGTCGCTCCCTAACCAGAAGACAGGAGCAAGAGAGAAAGGGAAGATTGAGAGAAAAGAGTCGAGACCAAGGCGACCAGAATATACGGGTAAACAACCCTCAAAGACTGGTGATAAGGGAGCCACCGTCACGTCGCCCCATTCGCCACCAAGGAAGCAGCCCCCCTAGGGGAAATTTGAACCATAGTTGGAGGGTTCATGGGTGGGGGCATCACCTAGTAGAGTAGGAAAGCACACGCCAGATGGGCTCGATACTACGAGGTATACTCGGTAGAGTATCATCCCACCAAACAATGAAGGGGTGACCCTACTCTGGTAATCTTGTTCATGGAGGCTGATGAAGAAGGGGTCTTGTACCCCCACAACAATGCTATAGTAGTCACTCTGCTTATCGCCAACTTCACCACCCGCGGAATCCTCATCGACAACTGGAGTTCCGTGAACATCCTATTCTGGGGAGCCTTCACCAAGATGGGTATTAAGGCCTTTCGGCTGCTGCCTGACCCCATGCCCAAAAAAGGCTTTTCCGAAAGCATTGTCCAGCCATTGGGAACCATCACACTGTCTGTCCTTATGGGGAGTAGCCCCAGCACAGCCCATGTTATGGTCGACTTCCTGATGGTAAAAACTCTATTGGCATACGACTTCATCATCAAGAGGCCCACCATCAACAGCTTAAGGGCCATCATATTGACCTACCACCTCAAAATGAAGTTCCCAACTCCCCAGGGAGTGGGGGAAGTCCAAGGAGAGTAGGTATCAGTGAGGGAATGCTACGTCACGGAGCTAAAGAAGAAAGATGAAGGGCCCACCTCAGACGGCACTAGCAAATCTGAATAAGCCTGTCACCACCGATGAAATTGCGGCAAGCCCCCGTCTACAACTCGCCCTACTAGTTTCAAGGGGGGAAGGGATGGTGCATGGCTCTCAAGAGAAAGATGGGCAACGACCTCCCCAGACCGAGATTCCGTGTCCCTTAATTTTGTAACACTTCTTCATCTAGCTTGTACTTTCCTTTTTATTTAACAAAAGTGTGACTTTTCAGGACAATGCAAAACATTTGCTCCACACTTTCATATTACCAGTAAGGCGCCAACAATAAAAAGCACAGCTATTGAAATCTATGGCAACAAAATCATCAACAGATTACCTCCCAACGGGGCACCATAGGGAAATACAGGTCTTAAGGTTGTCTTATCCCTCCCGTGGCAGAGAGCGGGTCAGCTTTTGGTAGCCCAAAGATGAAAATTTACCTTCCTTGCGGACGTCAACACGCGAGTGCAGGTTTGGTCACAAATTGTCTGAAATTACCTCCCCGCGAGACACTATAGGGAAAGGTCGGCCCAATGATGGTCTTATCCCTCCCGTAGAGGAGAGCGGGATCGACCTCACGGCCTTCTCAAATAAATTACCCAGACCTCCGCCACAACGAAGAGTGAGATCAGTACTAGCATGACCCAACACTTACCTTTCCTATGATATCAACAAGTGAAAGCGGGTCCAATAACAGACTGTCTGAACAACTTACCACGCTGCGGGACTCAACAAGGAAAGGTCAGCCTAAAGGGGACCTTATCCCTCCCACAGAAGCGAGCGGGTCCTGCCTTCATAGTGGCCTGAAGAACTTACCCCAGCTCCAATCACGATGAAAAGCGATAAGCCAATTCGCTATCCGAACTTACAACCCTGCGGGATACCACAGGGAAAGGTAGGCCTTAAGGTTGCCTTGTCCCTCAGGCGACGGAGTGTGAGTTAGTCCTCCACTACCCAAAATAAAAAACTATACCTTCCTCATAAGTGTCAACAGGTGGAATCGGGTATAGTGAAAAACTGTCCAAATAACTTACCTCCCCGTGGGATACAAGGGGAAAGGTAGGCCTTAAAGGTTACCTGATCCCCCAGCGGAAGAGAGCGGGTTTGGTCCTAGTGGCAACTCGAAAACTTACCTCGACCTCCACTACAAGCCAAGAGTGGGTCTAGCACTAGCCTAGCCCAAGATGTTACATTCCCCTGTGATGTTAATGACCGAGACCGGGACCAGTAACAAACTGCCCGAACAACTTACCTCCTTGTAGGACTCAACAAGGAAAGGCCAGCCTAAAGGTAGCCTTATACCTCCCGCGAAGGAGAGAGAGTCTTGCCTTCAGGGCGACCCGAAGAACTTACCTCCTTGGGGAAGCAAAATGGGCGGCCTTGTGACTGCCCGGAATAAGAAAAATCTCTAGAACGAAAGCAAAGTCCCGCAAAAAGGCCGCACAAGCATCAACAAGCAAGAGCAACAACGACACAAAACAGAAGGAAGTAAGTGTGGAACAATGAAAAAAAAAAGTACAAGAAAAAAGTAGAAACCGTACAGCCAGATACACAAAATTATTTTATTAATTATGTAAGATTACAATTAACAAGTTACATCATAAAGTCACAAAACTACAAGGAACAAGTTACATCATAAGGCCGCATAAAGTCGCAGGACTACAAGGAGCAAGTTGCACCGTGAAGCTTACATATTCAACAACAAGTTCCAGTGCCTGACCCTAGACCTAGACCGTAAAACTGCCAGGGAAACTAGACCTTAAAACGGCTAGGAGTAATCTAAAATATCCAGAAGACCTCACTATTCTCGGACCCAAGGAAACTAAAATGTGTTCGAGGTCTGCAACTGTGTGTGTTTTAGACAATGATGGTCACCACAGCAACGAAGGCCATTCACCACTGCAACCAAGCAGGCAGCAAGTTTTGTGGAGGCAGTAAGTTGCGGAGAATGGCTTCGAAGTCCAGCCCCATAAGCAAAAGGGCTAGAACGAGTGAGGCACAATAAGCAAAAAGGTAAGAACAAAAGCAAGGGATCTGGGACCCCAACATTGGAGGATTGGAGGTTCAACCCTCTGTCGCACAGGCCGCCATGGCTAGCAGTGGCTTGAGTGCCACCAAAGGACCAGTCACCCACAGGATGTAAAGATTTCGTTGGAGCCATGAAAGGTAGAAAAAAAATGCAAAGAGACTTTGGAGGAAAAGCAAAGGAAAAAGGAACTGGGAACTCAAGCAGTAAGGCAAGACTCACAGAATGAAAGAGAAAATGTAGAGAGAGTATAATGGATTTCCTTATGTGAAGAAGGGTCATTATATAGGCGGGGTTGACATTTGGCCTCCCGAGACACCATAACTCCACGAATCGCCACATGTCCTCCCAGAGAATCAAAATCCCTTGATTATTGCAACCGCTGCTGAATGTATCTACTGATACGATATGCCGAATTAATGGCTATGAAAAATGGAGTCATAGAGCAAAAATCGAAGGGGTGCCATTCAATATGGAAGCATAACTGACATGGGGTTGCCACGTATGCGAAATGTGAGTGATCACTCAACATACGACTAGGCAAGCCATGAACTTGACAGGGCATAAGGTCAAAGAAATAAGAAGAATTCTTCTCGGACCCGTTTGAAAAGAATTAGCAGGATAATTATGAGGGAGTCATTTCCACTACTTAAAGCCCACTGGGCCTCTAGCCATTAACCAGCCCCAGAACAATGGATAATCAACAAGGCAGATCAGCCAAACAATCTGTGGCTGCTTTCAAAACCCAGAGACTTGCACAGAGCGCAGCAAAACATGGAGGGAGAAAGCCAGACACGAATAAAAGGCTAAGTAACTAGCAAGGTCAAAAAGGTTAAGCTGAATGCCAGCAAGGTAGGCCGAAAAACTTCAAAAGCTACAACTGTCCAAATAACAATTAAAACGATGGCCATGTTTTGAGAATGACTATCTATAGAGGATAAGCAAGCATAACGTGACCGGCTAGCGGGGTAGGTGGGAGCTCTACGGACCCTTCACCATGTCCCCCCAAGCCGGCACCAAAAAACAAAAAAGAAGAAAGGAAAAAGAGGCAAAGGCGAGACATGACAAACAAGATATGTGCACTAGTTAGCATGTTTATATATACAAGCCGCTAGGTGACAAAATGTGGGTGCATGTATAAAAAAAGTAAAAAATAAAGAAGAAGAAGAATAAGGAGAAACAAATAAAATCTTTAGGCCTCGATGCCAAGAGCACCGATCTTAGCGGCAGCGATAGCAGGGTTGGCCCGCTCCACAAATGCCGGCGCAAGAGCAATTGGGCCGAGAAAAGTATCCTGCATTTCTTTCCTTCCCAAGTCACGGTTGCTTTGAAAGGATGCCTCATCGGTAGGAATTTTGGCAAGCTCAAGCTGCTGAAGGTACTTGGTGAAAGGTCTTGAATGCAGCTTCGAACTCTCCAGAAGGAATGCCCGCATTGATTTGTAGCCCTCAACGACCCCACGCCCAATGCCTTGTCGTGAAGTTTCGAGAACCACCTCAACTGCCTTTGGAAGGAGAGGGCAGTGTCCTGAAAACCTTGGTTCAGTTGCTCTAACCAGTCCTTCTCCTCTTAAGCTTGGGATAAGTCGCCCTGAAGACTTTGGTTAAGCTACCCCAATTAGGTTTTCTCCTCTTCCCACTTATGCTTGTGTTTCCTCTGGTGGTGGTCCAGCTTCTTCGCTCTTTTGCGCTCATCGGATAGGTCGAGTCTCGTCCTCTCGAGTTCACACTTCAACTATTCCCTCTCCTCCCTTTCACTGCGAGCATGATCAAAACTTTCCTAAATGGCCGCCTCCTGATCATCCACAATGAAAGCCGCAAGGTAAGAAGTATCCCGGTGACATAAAGGAAAGATTATGAAAAAGGCAGAGGAAAAAAGAGAAAAAAGAGTGAAAGGCAAGAAAAAAGTGGCCGAACCTCATGGAAAAAACCCGACAAGCATTCAACAACCCGACCAATGGCTTCCTCTCAATGCCCCTCCATAGCCAGTGGGGACAGGGAAGGAAGGGCCTACGCATGGCCTACAAACTCAGGCAATCCCGCAAAGACTTGAGGGGGAGCAAGTGGGTCCCCACTCAAACCCCCAGTCGAATACTCAGCCAGGTGAGTGGTTCATCATGAGGACCCTCACCGGCCGTATCACCTACAGAGCCGTCACCTTCGAGAACTCCACCTAGACGAGTGGGTCGATGACTGGACTCCTCGAACAATCATCAGTAGGAATATGCACAAAGGAAATCACCCTCTCTGGGAGTGCTACGTGGACAGAAGAATCCATAGCAAGTCTCTACGGACCCTCGAGGATTGTAACATTTGGAGGGGACTTACCTCTTGTATAACCCCCTGCCTTCATATGGTTGCTAGAAGTAGCCTCCACCCCTCCATTAGCTGCCTCAATAGAGTGACTCCCAACGGCCGAATGAGAAGAAAAAGGAGGAGAGATCCATGAAGAAGAATGGTCCCTCATCAAGAGTGGTAGACGCAAAAATAATCTAAAGGAGAGTGTCCATCTCGACCTCGCCCCCGGACACCTCAACAATCACCACCAAAAGAGGCGCCACGGGAAAATTACTCGCCAACTCACCCACTATAACTGACACTAGGACTGCCATAGAATGGGATGGCTGGCCTCCAAAGTAGCCGATCCCCACGTTAAAGGGTCCTGTATCCCAGAAAGAGGCCTATCCTCGGCCCAAACACTCTCCCGACGAGCCTTCTTCCCCTTATCTAGCAGAGGAAGGTCTAAGGAACGCTTCTGAAGCGAAGCAACTTGGGGCCACATAGCAATCGACCTATCATCAAAGAGAAGGTGTCTTAGGGGAGATAGAGAGCTCCTTAAACTCACTTGAGAAAGGAGGATCTCGAAAAAACTACTGTTGGGATGGCTCTGCACCCATTCTCTCACAACCGCAATGCGTTTTGCCTCATAAGGAGTGGTTGTTGGAGGGACAACCTTGTCTTCCGAAAATTTTCCTCAGTTTGTCCATATTGGGAACTCCTAGCGGTTTACCTTACCCACTGGAAACTCCTATACACGGCCAGATACGAAGAAGAATTTGGGAAACTAGTTTTTCACCTTGCGATATCGTAACTCCAAGGTGACTAGAGTGTGGGATGCCTTGAAGTTGCATTCATTCGCCTTTAGACATAGCATCCTATGGGAAAGAAGAAACTCGTTGCCATTAAAGTCCGAGTCATCTGGAAAGGATTATAACAAAGCCCGCCACTAGATAATGCTGCAGCACATCAATAATCTCTAGGCATTCGGGTGCAATTGGGAAGGGTCCAAGTCGAGGTGGTCTAGAAGGTCACGAGCAGGGCGAGGGAATGACAGTCTCAAGCCTCATGAAAACATGGAAAGGTATACGTCCAACTTAGTGGAATGGCCTTCTGCATCGAAGGCGCCTTCGTTAGGGCCAGGAACCTCAAAGGAAACAGACTCTGGTATTTGGTAGGCAAGAGCTAAGGAGGCCAGTGTTGGTTTGTTGGTAGTCAAGTGCCATCTGTTACCCAAAAACAATAGCCCAATATGGGTGGAGCCCCCATTGGAAACATTAGGTTAATCAGATTTTTCAGAGGCCATCACTACCAGAACACGAAGTAGTAAAGAAGACTGGTCAAAGAGAAGAAAAACCAAGAAAACTAGAATAGCAGGATAACCACAATGCAGTGGGCGGAAACCAGGACCCACTCCCATGTTTTATAAAAGGAAGGAGACAGTTAGACTCTCATGCACTGTGGCAACAAGGATACTTGCCGTTTCAGATTAGGAAAATGTGGTTTACGAAGCGACGCAAACATAAAAAGCTGCCTGACACCCCTTCATTAATTAGGTTGAAAAGATGCCATGAAAATGCGAGCCCATCATGGAAGATAGGAATGCCATCATAAATGCAAATCTGCAGAAGCCTCCCGGAACTCAGAAAACCTAAATAAGGTTCTCGACATTGGTAAGAATGCGGGATTGAATCATGATAAATTCTCACCATACTTGTCCGGTGAGAAATAGTGGGGTAACTATAAGGGGATTTTCCCCATAAGACCAGCCCGGAGCAGAAAGCCATTAACCCAGCGCCCTAGGAGGCTTCTCTGTACTTGACCTGTAAGAGGGATGGTGCTGTGAGGACCCCTTGAGTAGTATCCAGTACTTGAGCGCCCGCTTGCACTGCAGGTGTAATATATGGAGAACTGTTGATCTACTGATAGAGAATGCATGAACAGACAAGAGGGAATGCAGACTGAGAGGAGGAAGTTGGAGAACCACACCACATTAATGGTTTCGCCACCCGGACAATACGTCACATTAATGACGCCATCGCAGAGCCACGCTGCATTGAAATACTATGACAAAATGAATAGTATGAGGGACACAGACTTCATGAAAGTAGGCATGACCTGCTCCTTAGACCTTAGTATAAATAGTAGATCCTAGGTACAAGAATATCCTCTATGATCCCTAAACTCTCTTACTTATTTGCTACCCTCTAAGAATAATACTTACTAACTTTGGCATCGGAGTTTACCCGGCCCCTAGGCCTTCCTTCAAAGTCGCAGTCTTTTCTACCTTATGCAAGGCCTGTTTTTGAAGACCTAAGTTGTTGAAATTTGACCCAAAGGTGTGCAAAACACAACGTTAACAGTGGCGTCGTCTGTTGGATCATAATAGATCTTGCATGGTCTTTTCATGCCTGCAACAACCCGTTCCGAATAGCTCATGAGAAACATGGGAGACTCCATGGAAACGAGGTTGAAAACCATGGAGGAATGGGTGACGAAACTAACTGATGAAGTACAGACACTCTGCAAAGAAAATGAGGAGCTCAGAAAATCCCAACAGGAGCAAGATGGTAGGGTGGGATCCAGCGACACTGAGCACATGGGATCCCGAAAAACGCAGTCAAGACCTAATAAGGAAGAGGAGTAGAAACACATACAGGACAAACTCCGCAGCATCAAAGGGAAATACGAGGAAATAGTAAGGAAAGTGAGTACGTCATCAACAGTGGACCAACTCTGTTAAAGTAATTGTTGACACTAGGTGCTAAGTCTTCTCAGCAAATATAGTTTTTATTCAACTGGATAATTCAAACTTCTTAAACTTCTGATACACACACTCTTGATTTATCTAAAATATTATCTAATAATTTATAGATACACTTCAAATGTTTATAAATAAAATCAAAGTCATTTATATTCATCCAACTTACTAAGGCATCAAATAATCTTTATCCATCTAGTCCTACCAAAATCTTGCATTTACAATTACCTAATAGAAAACTAGCCGTTTTATAGCCGTTAGACATCATTCATTACACAAAATGAAAATTAGCCGTTTTCTAACCATTATACTTATTTTTCACATTCTACTTTTTCCTTTATATTGTAATGTATTATTGTTGACAGCTCTCACCCCTTCCTTTTCTTTTAGGGAAGGAGAAAAAAAAAATCAGAAACAAACATTTGTTGACAGCTATCACCCCTTCCTCGAAGGAAAAAAAAAATAAAAAACAAAACATAGCATTTTGACTATTGGATGAAGCGGGTTAGTTTCATGGAAGTGAAAGGCTAGACTAGTTGTTTGTATAGAAAACTAAAGAATTTTTAATTACCTGAAAGTTATAGGTTGTTCTAATTGTACTGTCTTCTCTCTTATTTAATTCACATTATTAAAATTGCATTTTGGCCGGTTTTGGTTTTACAAACATTTGAAATTATGTCTTCTTATTTTACCTCGAAATCCAAATAGCATTTAAACATAAATATTTTTTAATTTTTAATTTTTAACTTTTTCATCTAATCATTACAAAATTATTACAATTTTTTTCAAATTTCTAAATAAAACACAAAAAATAATTCAATTTTTTAAAATTTTAAAATAAAAATTATATTAAAAAAATTATATTTTAACCCTCATTTAACTTTTAAATTTTTTTTATTCAACTTTTTTTCTCTCATCTCTCAAAACTCTATAAAAATTTTAATTTAAATTATTTTATTATTGTTCATAAATTATATTATTATTATTTATAATTTTCTCATCTCAATGTGGTGGAGACCTTAATAAAAATAGAGTTGGTACCACCAACCTCAATTGAAGAGATCGCATGTTTGTATTATAAAAAGAAGAAAAACCAGCACTCGAATGCAGACTTCCGACTTGGGCCCAATCAAATCGACATATTTCTTTAAGCACTATCCAACAAACCGTAGAACTGAGATAAGATAGCTATGATGGCTACTTTTCCGTTATCAAAGCTTATTCTGATGAGTAATATTATTCTATTTTATTTTATTTATTTTTAATTATTTAGTAAATATTGCACTTTGTCGTCTTTGAATTATCTCTTCTTCTTTTTTTTTTTAGTTGAAAGAAAGTTTAAAAGCAATAGTGTTGATAGTTGTAAAATAGTTAAATATATAGAATGTATGCAGCTTAAAAGAAGACACCGCCACTTGAGCTGGATGAAATGGCTCAACGTGCAAAGGAATTAATATTGAATGTAGAATCATCAAGCATGATCCATGCAATAGAATCAAGCATGACCCATGCAATCGTTATTTATTGAATAAGAAAATAATGCAATCGGTCAAAAAGTGCCGTCATTTCTCAGGCCAGCTATCATTCTGTTTTCATGTATTCTCTCATGTTTGGCTATAAGGAAAATGTTACGGGTCTTAGAGTCAAACACTCGGCCCCCACAAAATAAGTAATTAAGCTTAATGCAGGACCATTTAATTGGGGTTAACACTCGCACAATAGACAAGCGGTTGAGGCTAACACTCGCTCCACCATAACGTTGCTAGTGGGTTCGGGAACAAGCCTCAGGCTCCATAACTACCCACGTGGTTTATCTTTAGGAACAAGTCGATGGACTTGACAACTGCCTTAGATGGATCCAAGGAGCCGACGGGCTCCCTATCCACTTTGGGTAAGTTACAACAAACAAACACTAAATTTAACACCAAAACAACAACTCTATCTTGAAATCATCTCATATGGCAAGAAATCGATTAGTGCCAACAAAAACAAAACGATCATCAACTATAGAAAAAGTGCCTTACACACTCTTTGCTAAGAATAAGTCGCCATACACATACAATTATCAGTCATACACTTGCACAAACAAACTTCCTAGATGCCCTTGCAATGAATTTTATAACTTTTCCCATGGCCCACCATCAAAGGCTTTTGGTACATCAAAAAATAATGAAAAAGCAAGAACAAGTTCCCGTAACTTATTTTTCCACCGTTCTCGTAGACTTTCTCTATTATGGCTGACTTTTAAATTGAAGATTCTCATAGTCTTCATATTGGACAATTGAACCCTAAGAATCATAGGGTTTTGTTGGATATAAAATAAACTAGGATCCAGCTTATTAGAAGCTCATTTCTAGGAATTAAAGGAAGAGATAAAGCCTAAATAATTGACTGACATACAAAAGGTAAAAGTGACATCAAGCAAGTGTGACTTCAACTACTAAAGGGATAACTTGAAAATAGGAGTGACAATTCATGTTCGCGAGTCGTATTCGTGTCGTGTCAAATTATCGGTATTAAATTGTATGCAAGGTCAATTAGAATCCGTCCTATTTAATTAAACGGGCCAGACCCTAAAGTTTGAACCCAACCTTTTTAATTAACGGGTGACATGACACGATCTGCTTAACCCGTTTGATAATTAACTTTATAACTTTATATATAATACAATGATAACTATATAGATAATTCATAATTACAACTGGATTCATAATAAGATATTTTATTATCAATATCCAAACCGATAATATATCAGAAAATTAATATTTTCATAAAATAAGATCGCATATTAAAAAAAACATTTTAATTGTTTAGCCAAATATTAATATTAATATCACATATTTCCAATAACAAAAAAAGATATGTAAGACTAACATTTATAAAATTTAAAAATAGAATTTATTCATGTTACATGGGTTGATTGTGGGTTTTGCAAGTTGACCCGTTTTTATCCAAACCATTTATATCAAATCTAAACTCGTTTGCTTTGTGCTGTGTTCATGTCAGATCGATTGGTTGTGTCATATATTGGCACTCCTACTTTAAAGTAGAAAGAAGACATCTATAAAATAAGGGAACCACAGCAAAAAGTAGAAGAACTTCTCTACACACGTCCGTCGGATCGAATCTACACTCTCTTAACACTTTCTCTTTAGATTTACGTAGAGACGACATCTTTTTTTAATCTTTTTATCAATCATATTTTCTCTATTATCTTAAGAATTATATGAGGCTATAAGAAGCTCTAAAATCATCAAACAAATAAATTTCACCCTCAAACACCGGTGAGCATAGACTTTTATGTTGAATTATGTAAATTTCTAGGTTTCTTTTTATTTATATTTTATGTATTTTATTTATTATTTAATTCATAAATAAACACCTAAGCACAGTATTAACGTCAAAGCATTATCTTGGACCATTACCTCCGACCGGCCCCCTCAAAAAATTGCATCAGCAATTATTATTTGAAAAGTATCACTCCGCTATTTTAAAAGTTAAGCAATGTGCATCATGGAACTATATATATATATTTTTAATGTAATCGGTCTTTTCAGTATCAATTATACTAGAACTTTTTTGGTGCTTTTGAATGACTGAATTTGCGGAGAAAGACTTGGATCATACGTACATTAAAATTAAGATTATGAGCAAAACTTGTTAATGCATGCCTAAAATTTGCATAACAAATCGGAAATGGAGAAAGAGTAAAACTCCCAACCCACGTTGTGATTCAAGTTTCAATACGATACTCTTTGCGTTTATCCATAAAATAATAATAAATAATCAAATAAAAATAAATAAGGGAAGACACAAGAATTTACATGGTTCGGCAAAAAAACCAAAATCCACGAGTAGTTAGGGACCAAAATCTAATATAACAAGTGATGATTTTACAATGTCATATGGTCTCACATATCGCTCAATACAATGAGAAAATTTCTCAAGAGATTCCCTCTAGAGAATTGGTGGAGAGTGCGTGGAGAGAGCCCTCTCAGATTTGTGGGAGAGCTGCTCCTTATGTAGAGGTTATTTCTTTGAAATGATAGAGTCCAACTTGACTTATGATACCTTTTCATTTTATGAGTTAAGGCCAACTTCTTTGCCTTATCTCTTTCCTGTCTTATCTCATGATTTTATCTCTTCCCTTAGTGATAGGTTTTCAAAGAGTTTGACCCAGTCAATTCAGTCCCTAACATATGCCCTCAATTCTTAAGGTCAACTTGTTTATCAAGAAATTTTTGAGAATCTTCAATTCAACCGTGGTGGAGGTAAGTGAAGGTAACTTGCAGAAAAAGAAATTCTAGTAACTGGTTCGTAGTTATTCACTATTATGTAATAGAGATCTCCATGAGTGGTCCTCAAGAAGAAATTATAAAATTTGTAGTAAGGGCCTTCGAAGGTGGGCCTTTGTGAAGTTCGTTTGTAAGAATGTTTGTGTAGTGATTATGTGAATGTTTATCGTTGGTAAAGTGCATATATTTCTGTACTTGGTGATCGTTTTTGGGTTTTCGGTGGCCTCAGTGGATTTTGCCACATGCTATGATTTTTTGTTAGTGTTTTCTGTTTTGATGTGGATGTAAGAGTTTGTTTGTAGTAACCCGCGCTTAAGTAGTCAGGGTGGCCTTTGACCCCCTAGATCCATCTTAGGCGGTTGCTGAGCCTGTCGACTCATTCACAAAGGACACCCGGGCGAGGCGGTTATAAAGCTTGGAGGCTTGTCCTCGAAGGTAACCCGCTAGTAGCAGTTGTAGCGATTGGAGATACTCGGATATGAGTGTAGTGGGAGAGTGTCTCGACCACGTAACTCTGGCGATGGCAGTTTAACTGGAGAGTGTCTCAACAGCATAACTCTAGCAATGCGAGTGTAGCGGAAAAGTTGCTCAACCGCGTATCTCTAGCGATTCGCGTAATGGGAGGATTGCTCAACCATATAACTCTGGCGGGAGAGTTGCTTAACCGCATAACCTTGGAGAGTGGAGTGTAGTAGGAAATTCCCTCGATCGTATAACTCTTAGCGATGGGAGTAACAGAGGATGCTCTCCTCGTGTAGCTGTGGTGAATAGGTGTAGCAGGAGACGCCCTTGATCGCGTAACCTTGGAGTGTGGAGTGTAGTGGGAGATGCCCTCGACCGCGTAACTCTGGCGAGTGGTGTAAGGGGAGAGATGCTCAACCGTGTAGCCTTGGCGAGAAAAGCATGGCGGGAGGATGACTCTACCGCATTGATGTTAAAGTTTCGCTCAACTGCTTCATTGTAGTAGGAGACAAAATGTGACCGCACTCTGTGGCGAAAGCTAGAGCTCACCTTATACAAAAATAAAGACCAAACAGGTTAGAATAAATAATCCAAGTCACAAGTTTGAGGTTTGCCAACCTTGGCTATCTTGCTTGAGTGTGGCGAAGGCTAGTGACACACGAGCAATGCCCACGGGCAGCCATGCTCTAGCATTGATGAAGGCCTGGGATGCCTGTGATAATTGCAAAAAGGCTCAAGATGCCCATGATACTGAATGACCTATTTTGTTTGAAGATAAATTGAGGTGCACAAGTGGTGCCCGAGATCCGTTTCATTGTTGGCATTTCTCGCCATGCGATTCATTTCCAATGAAGTATATTCCCACAACATGTAGAGCCAAGTTTCTCGTAGAAACAAAGTAATCTTGCTTGGGTTGTTGCATTTGACCATTCTTGATCAAGGTTGCTTGTTGTCTCTCTCTCTATATTTTTTTTAACTGCATCGCTGAATAAAATTCAAGTTTATGGTGCGAAAATGGCGAGAGACTTTGCTTGGCATGTAACTTGGCAAGGAAGGCTCTAGCTATGCAGTGAGTAAGTAGCGAAGAGTATTCCGTGAGTGGGCAATTGGCGAGTAGCATCTTGTAATGAGGAACCGCGAATGGAAGCAACTCTTAGTGGCGATAACCGATTGTGAGAAGCTTTTGTGGCGAGCACTGGTACCGCATGTGGCGAAGAGGTTGCCATGCAAATATGTACGAGGAACACTGACAAACCTCGTGGCGAGCAAACTCAGTGGGTGACTACTTTGTTTTGAGTTGCACCTCATTGATCACTGCAACTTGCAACTTGCCTTAGTGGTTCGGCTACTGGACCTTCACGATAAGTTGTAGTTGAGCGAGCTACCTATGGTGCTACTGGCGAGAACGACGAGGGACTTTGGCGAGCAACACCGTGAGGTGTCTAAACCTCCTTGCTAGCAACAGAATTATTCGGTGAAGCAGGTTGTGGTTGAGCTGGTTCCCTTGGGTTGCTCGTCGTCGTGCTCCCAGCGTTTGCACGGTGCACAACCTTCATGGTGTTCTACTACGACAACAATAGGTTGAGAGGAAAGCCACTATAGTAAGGAACCATCACTCCAGTGACAGAAGAGGTCAGCGAAATTGACGGTGGTCAACGACAAGCTCATCGGCGCATGGTTTTGGTGGTTCTTTCAGTAGCTCGCGTCCTCTACCCGCTACGCTGTTCAGGGATGTGCCTTGCCTATGCGCATCCTCCACCTACAACGTGGTTGACTTCAGGTGTCGAGGAAACACCCCACTGGCAACAAAAATTGTCAGCAGTGCGAGTAATGGCTGGTGGTGGCCTCGCTAGCTCGCGGACACCAGTGTAGGGGCCTCCAGCCACTAGTTGAGCTCTGCCCACATTGTGCAAGGCGTGCACAATGCGCCACTAGAATGAGCGTCCACTTTGGGCTCTACCGTTGCGACATCCCTGCCATGTGGGGTGGCCAGCACCAAACTCCGTCGTACTTTAGGGGTGGTGGCTGGGCAACAAGTCGTGCCATCTGCACAATAAAAAAATTTTGGGTGCATTACCCACTGTAGTGCATGCCATGCACTTCTTCGGTTTTTTTCACTTCACGTGTGGTATATATGATGAACACACTTCCCTTCTTTTCTTTTCTTTTTTTTTTTAGAAACGTATTAATGAAATAAACAAAAAAAAAATTGATTTGATGGAGAACACTTATCTAGCATTAGGAGACAATCTCCTGAGCCAAGGAATTTGAACTTTTGTATATGATCTTGCCAGTTGTGAGTTGGAGAATATCCTTTTCCCAATTCTAGTATAGAAAATTAGTCGATCTCATAAACGATGCCAATTGTTAATACCTAAAATTTGTATAACAAACTAGAAAGGGAGAGAGAGTAACTCCCAACCAACATTGTGATTCGGGCTTTGATACGATACTCTTTATGTTCATCCATAAAATAATAAGAAATAATCATATAGAAATAAATAAAGGGATACACGGGAATTTATGTGGTTCGGCATAAAATCCTACGTCCATGGATTGTTGGGGGCAAAATTCACTATAATAGACAATGATTTTACAATGTCTCATGGCCTCACATATCGCTCAATACAATGAGAGAATTTAGTTTTAGGAGAATCCCTCTAGAGAATTGGTGGAGAATACGTGGAGAGAGCCCTCTAAGATTTGTGGGGGAACTGCTCCTTATGTAGAGGTTATTTCCTCGGAGTGATAGAATCCAACTTGACTTGTGATACCTTTTACTTTTAGTTGTATAGACCAACTTCTTTACCTGATCTCTTTCCTTAGTAAGAGATTTCCAAAGAGTTTAACTCATTCAATTTAGTCCCTAACAAAACGCTTTCAAAATCTTGAATTTGATATTACATTAAAAAAAAATGAATTTAAAACCATGGGATCGATTTAAAATCCAAATCGAAATTCAAGTTCAAATTTTTCAATCCAAATTCAACCTAATACAACAATAGAAATTCCAGTTTACACAATCCTTGATTCCTGCTCTAAGAAGAAACTACAAAAGAGGGAAAAAAAAAACCACCAAAAAAACATGAATTGTTATTATTATAAAAAGAGAGAGAGAGAGGAAATTCCAGTTTACACAATCCTTCATTTCTTCTGATCCAATATGCATTGTTATTATGCAAAATATCATATTATTTATAGGTGTTGGATCCTAGAACACGTACTCTTATTCCTGAATCATCACACCTAACTCCAATCTTTGGACAATATATACCTTTCAATGGTGAAAAGTCACGATTTCATATGCTCCTACTGACAGGACCCTAAGCCATATCTTCTTCACCTACTGGGCCACAGATCTCCCTCATATCCCGCATTATTAATCCCTCCAGTTTCGTCTTTTGGCTCCGAATGCACCAAATTATCTAGATGGCAAATGTTATATTCACAAAAGGATTATATAATCTTATAAATTGATGTAGTTTATCATATTGTAAAATTATTTTTATTATGAAGTAAATCTAATAAACTATATGAAATCACTATAGTTTATAAAATTACTTTTATATAATATGGCTATAGTACTCATATGTTGTTGCTACCTATATATATATATGCACTGTCTTCTTAAGGAGAACGCTCCTATACATGTCTTTTTTTTATGAGTTTATGATATTTATTAAAGAAATGATTTATATAGTTTTGTATTGTGAAACTTTCGCGCACTTCTTTTAAAAAAAATTAGATAAATATGTAACTCGCATTAAAAAAACTCATATCTTAATCATACGTGTAAAACTCTTTTCTTTTTCTTTTTTTTTTTACATGTGGGTCTCATATTTTTTCAAGAAAAGTAAATGAGGTTTACACATCCCAGATATCAAGCGTTAATCATTTAGTAATAACAAAATCAAAGTACTAATACTTTTTCATGTAAGTTGAAGCGGCGGACTCCGCGTTAATAGTGTGCTTAATGTGTCAAAATGCTGGCTTACCAATAGATCACACGTGGATGGCATATTGCCTTTTGAGTTGTGGGCCTTTTCATTGGACCGTCAACCACGCTTATAAATCTCAGATCCTCTTCGGATCTTGTAAAATATTTTGGGCTGAAGATTTTTGTAAAGGCTTTCCAGGATGCTATCCATTAACATTTTATCGTAAAATCTTAATTTCATCCCAAGTTATATTAAAGTGGTTATCGAATTCACAACATAAATAAGATGAGATGATATTTCTAGTTTCAAGGTGTGTAAATCTCACATATTATTTTTTTTTTTTTAAAATAGATAAATATAAGATCTATATAAAAAAATTAATTTTTTAATGATGGCTCCAATCTATTTTAAAGAGAATGCGCATAATTTGCACATCCTAACACTATATATAGCATTATTCGAATGAGATATACATATCGTGATCATGGATATTACATCTTTCTAATACAAACATTAGTGGATTAGGAGGATAGAGAAGGCACCTGAAAAGATGTTCGCTGAAGAAATTCAAACAAGTTCATACATTGAGTATCTTAGAGCAGAAAGATGCTCAAAAAAGTTTTATCTTTATTTTTTGTAACAACTTAAAATAGTCTTCCTTTTTTGTTTTCTTTTTAAGTAGTTATCTAGGCTCCATTTGGATACAGAAACGGTTTCATTTCGTCTCATTCATCATTACAATTTTTTTAAATTTTCACACAAAATATATTAAGCAATTCAACTTTTTCAAATTTCAAAACAATAATAATATTAAAAAATAATATTCTAAAGATATTTTATTCAACTTTCAATATTCATCTAAAACCATCTCATTTCATTTCACTATCCAAACGGAGCCTTCTACACTTCCTTTTTTGAAAAAATAAATTTTATCTCACTGTTTCAAGTACTTTTAACTTCAAATAAAATAGTAATTTTCACATTGTATAGTATGTTTAATTAGACAAAATTATCATTATAAGTTTTTTTCAAAAAAAAAAATACTATTTTTGTCCCTTAATAATGAAATAGGTCATTCAACCAATATTCTAACAGGCTGAATACAAAGTTGGACATTAATGAGTACTTATATATCTCAGAGCTTCCTTGGTGAAATTTATGTGCGCAGCACTATTAGCATCTCTTTTGACATTTTTTTACCTCTTATAATCAGCTAGAGATTCTATTGCATTTACCCTCGATTGACATTTATAAATAATCCTTCATGTACCCTCTTATCCCTTCAATGCCACAAACACCTAGGTAGCGACTACTGCAATAAACTCAAATGTCTCTTTGTCCAGCTTTGTGTTGGAGTACATCAATATAGAATACTATCAAAATCTTCATAATCAAGGAAAGTTTGTTGAATCACACGTCCACACGTCTTCAATCCATGCATCATTTGTCGCGAGGCATGATCAAAGGACATGGCTAGACGTTGTTTTTTGCTGCAACTCAAATATAGATGGAGCATTTAGGATTGGTGACAACCTTTCTCTGGAACAAGTTGCTTTTATTGTGACAGCATTAGTGCATGCCCTTTTCATAAAAACTTATAACCACATTTGGGACCTTTATTTGCCATATCTATCGCTAGAAAGTGTTACCCCTTCTTCCTATGTTGAAAGCTCTCTATATTTATATGTATGCAAGTGATCATATGCACTTTTAATCAAGAAAATCCTAGAAGAGGTGCATCTCCATATTTGTCTATCCTCACTGCTGATAGCACTTCATCAGCTTTATAAACTTCCTACATTTCACCAACCTGTCTGTACCTTGATTGCATAAGTTTAGCTACTGTAGTTTCCTCGTGGACACTTTTGATTGGAGACTACACGTTGTAAGATATTGCTTTTGGAATCTATCAGTCCATCTGAATCGTCCTTATTTTTGGCCGTTTCCAACTTGACATATTGGAGATCTCGTACCATCCATATGCTCCCCTAGAGATCTCTTGATCCCGTACCATCGATATGCTCCCAGTCCAGCACCGTGCATGTCCCACGTTCAGACACAAATAACCGACTATCTCATTTCTCTCACAACATCCCTCACATTTTCTCTATCTTTCTATTTCACGTGATCGATTTCATGCCGAAAATATTGGATTAATGCTACGAGATAAGTAGCTTGATCGTAAATTAAGTTTTTTTTTTAAACAAGGAGGATGGCACCTCCAAAATTTTATTGAAAACAACCCTCGGATATGGCGGAGGAAAACCTAACAAAAGAAATAATAAACCACTAAGCCTTACCAAAAAAAATACTAAACACATGCAACAAAGGCAACCCACCCAAACCTAAAGCAATTTCCTAAAGCTAGGCAATCCAAGATAATCCAATCTAATCAAACCTTTCAAACGGAGGGGCAAATCATCTGCACCAATGTATGTACATTTCATCTCCTCCTCCCTGCCTTGCTAAAAAATCTGCCACTTTATTACATTATCTAAACTGATGTGTAATCATGTAATCGAAGTCATGAATAATCTTAATAAGCTCTTCCACCACTGTACCACCAACATCGAGTCGCACTCAATCTCTAACTTCCTTATATCCAGGTTCCTACAAAGTACTAAACCATAAAATAATGCACGAAGCTCAGCTTCATTATTTGTACCATAATAAAACTTTGCCTAAAAAGCTGCCACCACTCATCCTCTATCATTCCGCACCACTCCACCACCCCATAGTTGCTTGGATTACCTCTATAAGAGCCTTCAACATTTAACTTGAACCAACCTTCTCTTGGCCTCTTCCAAGAAATCCGCTTAGGATGCCAAAATTTTGTAAGTAGAACCACTACCTCAAGTTCCTCAAGGATAGCACAGCCCAAGTGACACACAACCCCAACCTTCAGAAGCTGATTAAAAATCAATCTCAACCAAGTTTTAATAGACAACCATACATTGTCCACTGAATCACATATCCCTTCTATCCTAGCTAAGCACCACCACTTCCATAATCTCCAAGAGATTAAAACTAGCATCAATCCAATCAACACTCCCTTTTGAGATGACTTCTTGGCACACCGAAACCAGTAGCAAACCCATCCCCACTAGCTCGTAAACTCTCTACAACTTATGCCTAACGCCACCGACGCCCTCTTCCATATTTCTTTGGCTATATCACCTAAACTTAGAACATGACCCCGATCCTCTATCTCACCCAAACCACAACAATTGTAGCAAGAAACTAAAAGAACACCAACAGATTGTACACGAGCATCTACTGGGAAACAATTAAACCTTGCTTTCCACATGTAGATAGAAGCTTTTTTGGGTAAAAGATCACTCCAAATCCATTCCATTCCTTTCAACTTAAGCCCCTTCACTAGAATCACATCCCACGCCGAAGACGAAGAGAACTTACCATCATGATTTGGATGCCAGATTAACATATCTTTACCTTCACGACGACCCGAAACTTCAGCAATAATATCCCTTACTAGTTATATATATTATTAAGATTGACATACATTAGCTAGTTATATATATTATTATTAAAGCTAGTTCTTTCGAAACCAGTGTTTATGTACCACACATGTCATTATACTTGCAAGTACATCATTCATCATGTTTCATTCCGCATATTATAGTTATGTATGTATTATGCATCTCACGTTGCATAAAACACGTAAACTTTCATAAAGTCAAGTGTATGATAAACTTAGAACAGTTAATCAGATGACCATTCAGATGCATGGTACCAATGCAGTTTCAGGGTGGATGTGCAAGCATATAGCATAAGAATAAGTATAAGTATCAGTCAGATAAATCAGATTAATCAGTTAATTCAAATAAATCAGTCATGCATTACATAAGTGATCAATCATGATTTTAAGCTCAGTATGAAATATTTTATGAAAATCTTATGTTAAGTATATTTACGTTATGATGTATTTCTTACTGAGTCATTGACTCATTTTCGTTTATTTTTATGTTTTTAAACCACCTAGGTCAAAATATTTATAAAGGTAAAGCTGCAGGATAAGATTTAGTCCAAGGAGGCATGACTGTGGCTTAGATTATGTATAGATATTTTAAGTTATGATTTTTATAACATAGATTTTGAAAAATTTTAATAAATGCTTTCGTGCACTCTCTCTTATAGTCTCAGTATTTTTAATAAAAAATGATTTTATTTATTATATAGAATCTTTGTATCTGGCACAAGTATAAGAAAATATTTTTTTTAATCAAGTTCAGTAGTAGCACTTCGGCTTTTCCAAGTTTTTTTAAAAGTGATTTTATTTTTAAACTTGTGGAGCAAGTGTTACAGTAAGGCTAAATTAAAGGAATTTTTTAGATTTTGAAAAAACATATAAATCTTCTTCTAACACAAAAAAGACCTTATATATATTAACAACTCCAAAACCACTCGAAAATGTTGAAAACTGCCAAAGTGGTATGAGTACTAGAGAAAAGCAGGAGGAAGATAATGCTTGGGCAAGAGCTTTGATCTTGCATTACATGAATGATGACATCATTCGTCTCTTTGAAGAACATGAAACTACCAAGGATGTCATAAATGCACTTGAAAGTAAGTATGCCTTGAGATCCGATAATTCTATACAGTTATGATTAGATAAGTACAATAGAACTTGCATAGAAGATAATGATGTGTGAGAAATCATGTACTCATGTACAAACAAATAGAATTGATTGCAAAAGAATTGTTTGAAGCTAGTCATCCACAACCATACTTAATAGCCTTCTTTTGTCTTGAGAGCACATTGCTACTTCCTTAACACATAGGAAGGAAATAACTAACTTCTCTTTCAATACTATTGATGCTAGAAGAAGAAATAATGAAGATGAGAAAGAGAGAAAATGAACTCTCTAATCTTCTAATTGCATGGGCCACAAAGTCAAAGCAATTTTAGAAAAAAAAGATGGCCATAGAAAAAGCACAATCTATAAAAAGGATTGAAAAAGATCCCCAAATATCGTTAGGTTCAAGTTTCTTTAGTACGAATATAGAGGGGAAAGGTAGTCTACATTGCTCTGCAAGAGGACAAACAATACACAAATATTAAATTTAGTAGTAACATAAGGTTCATTATTATGTAACAACTAAAATACAGAAAGTGAAGTGTGCCCTAAATGATAATGCCGAATTCCAAACAGAAGAGATGAGATCTTAAACAAGAGTATTAATAGAATTATTAGTAACAACAGGAAATGAAATTGAGGTACTTTGAACTTGTAGTAGCAAGTAATAAAGTCCCTCTCGTTCTTTACCCACTCCAGTCGTCTTAATTTTTAACAGGTCCTTATACCAAAAGGTCAAACAACAGTGTAGAGAATGATCTAATTTGCTGATTGAAATCAAACTGACTACAAAATCAGGAACACATAGAGCATTGTCCAAAGTTAAGGTATTTGATAGTCGAATACTACCGATATGTATCAAAGAATTGAGAGGTCCATTTGGAAGTGTAACATAAGCATTAACCTTGGTCGGAGATGAGGTGAAACAAGTTAAAGAATTGACGATATGGATGTCTATTTTCCAAGAATGAGTAGATTTTATGGAATTTTTTTTATGAGTTCTAAAAAACAGAATTACATGAAAAAATGGAACAAGCGCGAAAGAAGCTTTATCAAGTGGTTCTGAAGTCATTGGAAGATGAGGAATATGATAATTGGGTATTGTCTTAGAATCAAGTGGTTCACAGTCGAATTTGGAGATCACTTTGCATGATGAAACCAAAAAGTAGAGAGATGGTTGTGGAGCTTATAGCACTTTTCTTCAATCTGCTTTGAAGACCACAATGTGTGCAAGTAGGACGGACTTCTCTTGGAGACAAAACTCTTTCTACCACAAGAAAAAAGAATTGTTACTTTTCAATATAGATATTATCCTCTCCAATCATATTTGTTGATAGGAAAACTGTACACACCACACTCTCATCCTAGTTTCTTTCCACTATAATCAGGTGATATTGATCATCAACTTTTGAATTTTCTTTTGGGAAAAAAAAATGAAGAATGATCCAAATGTGATAAAAGTGTCATATTTTATTTAGGAAAAATTATTAGGTAATCACAAAATACAAATAACATGGTACTCTCATCCTATTAAAATAAAGAAATAATATTTGCAATTATGGAGTATGTAAGTGCCACACAATTCCTTTAGAAAAAATGAGTAAATATGAGATTCACATAAAAAAATTAATTTTTTAATAGTAGACTCCACTTTTTTTCAAAACGATTGTGCTACACTTACGCACACCACAACTGTATATAGTATTACTCATCAAAATGGCATAACTTTTGAATTTTCTTTTGGAAAAAAAAAATGAAGAGCGATCCCAGTGTGATAAAAGTGTCATATTTTATATAAGAAAAATTATTAGGTAATCACAAAATACGAATAACATGGTACTCTCATCCTATTAAAATAAAGAAATGATATTTGCAATCGTGGAGTGCACAAACGTTGCGCAATCCCTTTAGAAAAAATGAGTAAATATGTGATTCACACAAAACAAATTAATTTTTTAGTAGTAAACTCTACCCTTTTTCAAAAGAATAATGATAGGGTTACTACCATATTACTACCCATTTACTACTTAATTTGTATTTTTTTTTTTTACTTAATGACTAAGGAAGTGAGTATTAGTAAAGTCATATATTTTTTTAATTTTTTTTTTAGTGATTAAGGATGTTAAAAAAATACTTTAAAAAAATGATAAAAAAAATAAAAAAAAAAACTTGGAATGAACTTGGATAGTAGATAGGTAGTAATAGGATATTAAGCTTATCACTACTCTTTTTAAAATAATTATACGACGCTTATGCACTCCACAAGTTTACGTAGTATTACTCATCAAAATATGCCATTTAAATAAAATTGCTTATATAAGTATTAATTTTAATTGGCATGACATCTTAAAATACGATGAAAGTACCATATGTCTGTGCCCTGGAGTACCTAATAATTACTCTTCACATAATAAAGAAAAGTGGAACAAGAAAGTAATAGTTACTCTGGTTGATAATTACATATTTACGCTGGATTGAAAGTTCAAACAAATTATATGATTGGCATAATGTGGGAAATAAGTAAAAAGATCAAGGGTAAAATGGAGAGAAAGGCCAGCTGCAATATTATAAGGACTCGCGCGGGATGCGGAGACCATATTCAAACTCTGTTTTTGTTTTCCATTCGTTTCTGAGACGCAAAAATTATAACAGACTTACCGTCTTCTATCCGTCCCTCCCTTTGAACATAACCTAAAGCTCATCAATATCAAACATCATCGTCCGCAGCACCATTTTACCAGAACTCAACCTCTAACCAACAAAAGGCGATCGTTTTTTTGTTACACCAATTTATAGTCATTTCTTGAAATGAGGAACGTGAGATTTTAACCCCATTCCCAATATTAATCATTGGGCCAAGAAGGTGTAGTTCTGGATTCATATCTTTTATCGCTATTTTTCTCTTTTTTTTTATATATATTTTTCTTTTCTTTTTTGGGTCTCTATTCATTATATGTACTGGGATCTTAGAGATTTAAATAAGAACCTTTGGGTGCATATGCATGTTTATCTGTGTCTTTTGTGATGCTGTTTGTGATTGGCTTATGCCACATTTGATGGATGTAGGGATTTGGACTGGATTTCTTGCCCTTCATGATTGGGAAAAGTACATTCTTTTCCACTATAATTTTTCCTGATCAATGGGGATATCATCTGACAATCTTCATGGATTTGTTCTGGCCGTCTCATCAAGCGTTTTTATTGGGTGTAGCTTTATTATCAAGAAGAAAGGTCTTAAAAAAGCTGGGGATACAGGAACTCGAGCAGGTTCTTATTTAATTTATATTTTTACTATTTTATTTACTACTTTTAAGGTTTAGAGTAGTGTTATATGTACTTACAATTTTTTTATTAGTTTTTTTTTTAAATTCAAATTTTATGATTTTCAACGTATCAATAACTAACATGTGGAGAAATAAATTTTTCTTAAGTACATTTAGTATTTTTCTTAAGGTTTATCTTTAATATAGCTTAAAATTGTATATATATATATATACACACACACATGTATGCATGCATCTATGAAATTTGCTATGTTATGTAGCTTATATTTTTTATTCGTATTGACCATTGAATAAGTGCTAATATGATCAGGATCAGGAGGGTATGCCTACTTGTGTCAACCTTGGTGGTGGGCTGGAATGATAGCTAGTAAGTAATTCCATCACCAAGAAAAAAGAAAAAGAACCTCGTAATTTTCTGTTTGCCATTTTCTTCATTTGTTTTTCTTTCAATATTTTGTTAGTGCTTTGAATTCTTAGTGGTAATTGCATATGGGATTTTCTGTTACAGTGATTGTTGGGGAGATGGCAAATTTGGCTGCTTATGCATATGCTCCGGCAATTCTTGTAACTCCCTTGGGAGCTTTAAGTATTATTTTCAGGTATGCCTTAAGTTTGATTGCATTTAGTGGATTCAGGACTAACCTCTAATTTTCTTCAACTTTCCTTTTGGCTTCTACTATGTGTGTTTAATAATGTGCATGGATTTATCCTGGTATGGGTCTGTGCATCAGCATGGCTGTAAATAGTACTAAGAAAATGCCACTATTCAGTGCAGTGCTAGCTCATTTTATTTTGGAGGAGAAATTGCACATCTTTGGCGTTCTTGGGTGTGTTCTCTGTATGGTTGGCTCTTTAAGTATTGTTTTGCATGCTCCTCAGGAGAAAAGTATTCATTCGGTTAAGGAAGTGTGGCATCTTGCTACAGAGCCAGGTATTTGAGAAGTTATACGTTAGTTGCTTAGTTGCAATATTTTCTGGTTTTTCCGAAATAAATAATAGGACCAACATGCATGATGTTTTTGAACAAACCGTGGTTAGATATGTGAAATCACCACTTGTTTCAAAAGTTTAAACTGATGAGAAGAGGTAGATTTTATTATTTTATATCTTAACACTCTCCTTCACTTGTAGGCTAGACTTCTCCTCAGTTAGTAAGTCCAACAAATGAAATATTGAATTAAATTGGATAGAGTGTAGAGTTAAATTTTGAACTTAAGACCTCTGCTCTGATATCATGTGAAATCACCATTTGTCTCAAAAATTTAAGGTGACGGAAAGAGGTAAATTTCATTATTTTATATCTTAACAAGATATACCAAGTTGTTGGTTTATAACTACCTTGTCTTCACCAGCTTTTGTATAATCTTTTGCATGTTCTGCAAGTTTAAATTTTTTAAATAAGTGATGATTTAATATGATATTAGAATGAAAATTTAGAATTTGAATCCTAATTTTAGATTTTATTTCAATTAAAATATTCCTCATATGACGTATTAGACTTATTTATTAAGAGAAAGTTTGATCCAAGCTGAGAAAAATGTTAAAGATATATTATAAATATAATAATATAAGAGTTAATTACATTTTACCCCTTCGAACTTTCACTCAATATATAATATACTTCTGAAACTAATAATTGCATTAAAGTGGACTCTCGAACTTTCAAAACTTTCCAATCCTCCCTTCTATCTACCAGCAGCACCAAATCTAACGAAAATTTATTGTTAAAATGTAATTTTTATCTAATATATTATCATTGACCATATAAAATATAAAATAATAAATGCTATCAATTAATAATAAATCATTAATCATTAACTATACATAAAGTTATTTTATACCTAAGTTGTAAGAAAATATGAATAATCTATGTACACAATGAAATTATTTAATATTCATCAACTATATATAAATTAATAAAAAAATTATTTAATGATTTATGATTTATTATTAATTGATAGTATATATTATTTTATATTTTATATAATCAATAATAATAAATTAGATAAAAATTACATCTTTGTAGTGAATATTATGCATATGAGCAGTATGTGCAGTGAATTTTCATTAGATTTAATACTGCTGGTAGACAGAATGGGAGATTAGGAAGTTTTGAAAGTTAGAAGGTCTACTTTGATTCAATCATTAATTTTAAAGATGTATTATAAATTGAGTGAAAGTTAAAAAGGATAAAATATACTTAACCCACAATAAAATCTTCCCATCTACTTATAAAAAAATAAAAAATAAACATAATATAATCTTCCATCTCCTTGAGCACACCGTTAATCATAGAATTAGTCTGTTGAAGGCTCGGCTTATCATTTGGAGTTTCTTGTTTCATCATCTAAAGTTGTGACTGCTGCTGTCGACTAAACTTACAACGATTTGTTGTAATCAACAGGATTTCTCGTCTACTCTTGCATAGTTTTGGTTCTGGTTGCTGTCCTCATTGTCCGGTTCGTACCACTCTATGGGCAAACCCATTTGGTGGTATACATTGGAATTTGTTCTCTCATGGGCTCTCTTACGGTCTGTCTATCTTCTTTTGAAGCTCGGTACACATTATAATTCTGATTCTCCTCCCCGTATGTCTGAAGTTCTTCCTTATTTGTCTTTAGGTTATGAGTGTGAAAGCAGTGGGGATTGCTCTGAAACTTACATTTTCTGGAATGAATCAATTTATATACTTCCAGACATGGTTTTTTACGGTGGTTGTGATAGCTTGTTGTCTTCTGCAGATCAACTACTTAAACATGGTAAACTTTCGAACCTTAATTTTCAAGGCATATACAATCCAGATATATTGGATCCTCTATATAATATAAATCATCGCAATAATGCCAAGGACATCGGGAATGCCTGATTCTCAAAACATACCTGATATTAGCAATTATCAGGAATGCCCGATAGTTAAAACTGGATTTGGATCCCCTAGAGTTTTTGACATATTCTTGAGCTTAGAGTGAAAGAGAGATAAACATACAAAGTGGGTCTGAGTTATACTAAAAGATGATAGATGCAAGTCAGCTAAAAGTTCTGTTTGGTATTTAAGCTATGAACCACTGGTACTTATATGCAGAAGGCATGGCTGCACAAAAACTTTTCTATCCTTTGCTTTAATGTTCGTTGTAAAGGCAAGGAGCCTGAAAGGAGTATATAGTGGCTGCGTTCTGTTACCATTTGCATACTTGACTAGGATGTCCTGAGATCAGGTTATTATAATCTGTGTCTCTATGGGATATAACATCTGACAAGAATATGCTCCTGTCGATACAGCTACATTTCTTTGCCATTTCTAAGCCTTTGTCATTGAGATTTTAGATCACATTAAATGAGGTTACTTTGTCCAGCCTTTCTCTAAGTCGCATCCTACATTATAAAAAAAAGGGGGGGAAATTTCAGTTGACCTCTCAGAGTTATCACCACTTTTGCAATGTGACCTCAAAAAGCCACTAACTTTTGGCATTTGGCACCCCAATTTGAAACTTCAGTAGCAATCTACTCTCCTTGGGGCCAAAAATATTGAAAATGTTGTCAACTAGAACTGAAATGTAATGGACAGTTTAGACATTTCACCCCCTTTAGCGCAAATTCCTTTTGAAATTTGAAACTGTACCAAATACCAAAAATTGATAGTTTACATTACAAAATAGGTGGTAGTTTGGGGGGAGGCAATGTAATTTTTCCTAGCTTTTCTGAAGAGATGTCAATGCTCTTTGATTAAAAAATATATTCAGTGTATTCATACAACAAAATTCTCAGTATATACTTCTTTCTTCAATAACTATGTGCCTGGATTTATATGGTTATATTCTTCCCAAATAAATTATTTAAAGTATATTTAGACATAAAAACTCAATAACCTCAAAGGATATCACGCTATAAAGGACTTCACAACTGTCGCTCTTTCTCCTCTCTATACCTCTGGACCAAAATGTTCCAGTGACCATAGCCTACATAGCAAAATCAGAAAGAAGTCATACAGCCGTTTACATTTTTTCCCCTTCTGACATTGTTTTCCATTTTCCATTCTGAATGAAATTTTACACTAATTATTTTTTGTTAGATGTCAACCTCTAAGTACTTCAATATCCTCTTATTATGCAGTTTAAAAAGTGCTTAATCTATAATCTGGATCCATCTTTGCAGGCCCTGGACACTTTCAACACAGCTGTCGTATCTCCAGTTTACTATGTCATGTTTACATCACTCACCATTTTGGCCAGCATGATCATGTTTAAGGTGATTTAATACATGGCATTTGTTCATCTTCTGAATGCTTGATGTTTCTTCACCTAAGATGTATATATAAAATTATACTTGGATATTGTAGGGCTATTATTATGTCATCTGGTAATTTTAGTATGTCATTGCACATGAAGGTAAAAATATGTCATCCAGAATATGGCTGTCATTATTTATAACCATAATTGTGACTGATATTGAAGTCATTTGAGATTTATTTAAATCATGCTGTTTAGATGATTTCTGACTTCCATTCATGAAAATAAATACGATTGGTATTTTTTTAGAGATAAAAAGAATTCAAAACCATTGTGTTCACACATATATACAAACACAGGGAACCATTAAAATCTGCCAAACCATCGTGACCAACTGTTGTCATGCAAGTTCTTCAGTTTTGTCTTAATCAGAAACTTGCATGGTAAAGAGTTAATGCTTGGGAACAGCTTCCAAAATATTGGATCTTGAAGTAGAAAAGACTTTGGAATTTAGGAATAATTTTATAAGTCACAACTTGACGTTAATAAACTAATTTAGGACTACGAATAAATCAATTGAAATTTAAACTATTTAACAACTTCAAATATTACAGATGCATGTTAGAAACTATTAAAATCCTCGTACTTCTAGGATGTGGACTCCTAGCTCTTTTCTTTATAGAATCAGAAATTCTTCTAGGATTTTGAAAGCTAGATCCTTCTCTGCCTTGTTAAGGCTAGCTCTTTTTTTGTTTCCCACAAGAAGAATCTATGTTCATAGCCTTTTTTTATATTAAAATGAAGAAGAAACAGGATGAAGGTTAAATATCAGTGTTTACACGCGCATTAGTGAAGAAGAATGTTGTTCTTGTTGTCCCATGGCCTCGGGCAATTTTGTTGAACCTTGTTAAATTCTCTGCATCGTGCTTCATGATTTCTTTGTTCTTTGCCGTCACCTTTTTTGTGTGTGCGCTGTTGACAATGGTATCAGATTACACGTTTATGCTGTTTCTGTTCGCACAATATTCACATCTAGATCTAGTATTGGTGTAGTTTCCATGGCAAGTTCGATTTCTAGAACAGATGCCTATCTTAAATGGTTCCAATTATGCCCTGAGGAAGTTGAAGATACAGATAATTTTTTCAAAGGAATGTGCACATTTGCAATTGAAGAAAAGGAGAAAAAGCTTAAAAACACTATTAATGAAGTTTTAGGGTAAAGGAGCAAGTTGACTATGATTGATTTGCTTCTAGCACTTGAAGATTCTGTTGTATTCAGCGTGGATGTGTAAAAGTAGCTAAAGGCATCTTGTATCAATGCTTGATATTTATGATAGGAGATATCAAACCAGATCCATCTTAGAAAAAACCTGTACAACCTGAGAAGGAAAGAGTTTTCCTTAGGAGCACCTCAATGAGTTCAATGCTCTTCTCAGTAGGTTGGCAGTTATTGGAGTCAAGAAATGAAGAAGCGCAAAGATTGGCTGTCTCCCTATAGTAGAAGGCCCAGCCTCAGCCCCCTCTCTGATTTTCCACACGGGCTGGGCTCCTACCTTTACTTTGCCTTAATTTTGGCCCACGAGCTAAGGCAATGCACCACCGATGGCTCCACCCCTGAACTACTCTCTGGACTGCACCGGCGACGTCGACTACACCAATGCCTCCCTATATGACCGATTTTGCATTCGAATCCCCACCATCGGCAACCTCTGCAATACGCCCACCTCTATTACGGTTCACGACTCCTTTCCCCTCCATCCCTTCCAGTATGAAGATAAAGTTTCTTCTTCCATCTCATTATATTCCACTAGCTCCATGAATCGACCGTGGGCAATTGAACACCTCTGCACTATGAAACTTCTAGCACCCTGTCAGAACCCCTAGGAAAGTGGCCCCGGGCCATGCCTCGACACTGCCCTTGACATGCCAAGATAGCCCCTTGACACTGTCATTGACATGTCAAGACAGCCCCCTGACATGCCTAGTGACATGCCAAGGCAAGCCCTTGACACTGTCGCTGACATGCCAGGATAGCTTCACTGACATGCCCAAGACAGCCCTTGATAGCCCACAACGCCCGACAACCCACAACGCCTAGCAGGCATGTCATGGCCCCAGCCATGACATGCCCGTGATAACCCCCAACAGCCACCAGCAGCAGCAGCTCAGCGAGATTAGTGGCATGCCTCAGCAGACATGCCATCCAGCGTACGACTCCAGCCCGTGCCTTGCAGGCGAGGCTAGTAACATGCCCAGTGAGCATGCCATCCAATGCACAGTAGCAGCCCATGCCTTGCAATACCAACGCCCAGGCCACCTGCCTAGGCCATGCAACACCAACGCACGGCACCATGTCGTGCCCACCAGCAGGCTCACACATGGCACCGTGCCATGCCCATCAGCAGGCCATGCACGACACCATGCCGTGCCCCACCAACCATGAGCCAGACCAGCCCAGTCGTGGGCCATGAACCACACTAGCCCACCTATGAGGCATTGCATGACACGGGCCACCATGGCCCTTGCAAGACTATTTTATTGTTTTCATTTATTTTTATTTAAATATTTTTCAAGGGATCTTTTTGGGGGTTTTCACTTTATAATCTCTATAAATAGGATCTTTAGTCATTTAGTTTACATCTTTTGACAATTTCCCTGGAGGACGGCTATTGTTCTTGAGATCACATTTTCGGTGCATATGCACTTAGGCTCTTTTGGGTGCAATTCGTGAATCCCTAAAGAGATCATCACACCTTGCAACTCATGAATAGTTGTGATTCATTTTATCTAATATATGAGGTTTCTTTTCAATTTTGTGCAATTCGTGAATCGAAATTGATTTGTTTATCTTTGTGTTCATTCAAAGTTCTTGAGTGTTAATACATTTTCCACCTTGTTCATCCATATTTTCTTGCATCCATTCCACCTCCCCAAACACATCATTCGGCCACCATATTGCCAACCCTACTTACCATATTCGGCTACACCCTTAATTACCCTTCTTCCATCCTTCTTTTACCCTAGCCGAAATTCCTACTTATCATATAATGATTAGGAATCCTAATTCCCTTCCATATCCTATTATTCTCATCTTTGGTGATTGGTCATACTTGCCATAGTAGATCTCTTAATTCTAGGAATCATCCTAGAATTACTCAACTCAACCAAGACTTACCATATTTGCCAAAATTGAAATTTTCATCTTTCCTAAAAAGATTCCTACCACTAAGGAATCTTTCCTTCTTCATTCTCAATCCGTCCAAGCCATATCCAAACCCCAAATCACGCCAACCCTAATTCCATTACCCTGAACCACGGCAACCCTAGTTGTCCTAGCACCCGAAACCCTAACCTCATCTCAAGTGGCGCCAACTCCAAGAATCTCCATTCTAGCCATGCCTCACTACTCAAGTGCTTGAGTTCACTACTTAGATCACCCTTTTCAGCATCATCATACATCATTCCATAACTAAACACCAAACCTCCATTAACCTAGGGACCCATCATTGCCACGTTTTGCTCAAGGTCAAGCAAGAGGGCGAAGGAAATCGGTCATCACAAGGAAAACCAAGGCGAGGGCAACATAGTGTTTAGGGACTAGACTGAGGTCCCTAACACACCCTCCCTTGACGTAGTGTAGAAGTCCTTCGTCCTGCCCCTTAGGCAATCCTCCAATGTTCTAATAAACCAATGCACTGATACCATCCCAAGTCTCATCTCCTTCCAGCTCCTCTCTGTTATGTGTAAGGAGTCTCCATCCTTTATCAACACAAAAACTTCCGATTCTATAACTATTTGTTTTGAGAACCCCATGATCACTCTTACTCACCTACAACTCTCTGCTTAGCCGTAAAACTCACCGTTAAACCCCATAGACCTCATCGGACTTCGGATGTACGGAAAGAAAGTTTTGAAAGCCATAAAACATCAAAACACTTCTCTTATAAATAAGATTATAGAAAGTTTACAAATTAACATAGTTTGATGTAATTCATTCGATCTATTTTATGATAAAATAAGAACCTCTATAATCTGATGTACTACTTTAAGCCATCTTAGTTGTGAAGTAGTTTTTTTTTTTTCTAATTTTCTTTATAGACCTTGCATTTCCAATAAAAACTTTGAGAAATGATATTTGCAGTCTTAGGGTATACAAGCCTCTCACACTCCTTTTGAAAAAAGTGATTAAATTTGAGATCCACATGAAATTTCTTTTTTCAATGGTGAACCCATCTTTTTTTTCTAAGGGAGTGCGCGGAGCTTGCACATCCTAGGACTGTATCTAGCATTATTCAAAACTTTACAGCGAGATTGCAATTTCCAGGTAGTTTACAGTTCTTCATGCATGAAAATAAAAGGTTATTGCAGAATGCATGGATCGTACTTTGGTGAATCAAGCCAGGAGTATGCTAAGGGTCACAAGGTTATAGCATAAATTCTAGGATTAGGCTAGTAAGCTGGCTTGCTTCATTTTTTATCACTCATCGATATTGCACTTAACAATGAAATTAAAGAGGTATGTTACAACAAGCCTCTGAATTATTTTGGTTTTTGGGCATTTGGTTGACACTTACGTTTGCATTTTAAAGAGTAGAGAATTAAGGTGGATTCTAGATCCAGAAAGCGTAACTTTTATGGCTCAAATGTACAAATATTATTGTCTGAGATACCCTTTTTAATGAAGACTCGCTGCAAAAGGTGAAATTAAAAAATGTATGAAATTGAATATTATGAAAAAAAATCCAAGATATGCCTATAAACCCTTCTAAGCATAAGCAATCTTGCTGAATCATGACAAAGTCTTTGTCTTGATTCTTGATTATATTCTTCCTTGCAATTACTTTTCTTGTGCATGCTCTACAGAATCTAACAGAAATGGTTTGGCTTTTTCCAAATAATTTTGCATTAGGGTATTCTTGAGGCTTCATGGGATTTTCTTTTCTTATTTTTTTCTAAGCAGCAATCGGATTTTGTTGGAAGAAGAGATCTTTAGTTGACTTTTAAGACTACAAATATGTGTGCGCGCGCATGCACACACACTATACTACTCAACGGGATTTGTATGCTTTAACTGCTCATAATCTGGTTTCTCATCTATTTTTTCTGCTACAATTGCAGGATTGGGACTCACAAGATGCATCACAGATTGCAACTGAGTTGTGTGGCTTTGTCACAATATTATCAGGGACATTTCTCCTTCACAAAACCAAGGATATGGGAAATAGTACACAAGTGCAGCCCCCTGTTCATGGAAGCCCAAGCCACAACAATTCAAATTCCAATTCTTGACAGAAACATATATTGAATCTTAAAAAGCACGCTGGTGATATTTTAGCCATATACCCTAGGAGAAAAAATACTTCTGAAATTGAAAGAAGCTTGATACCATGGCACAGAGATTGAGGAATATGTTTTTTAGCATATCATACTTGTAAAGCTTGTGACTAGCGGCGCCCCCGGGGGGCCGGGGGGGTTGGGTTTTTTGACGGGAGATGAAATTTGTAGGGATATATCTTGAAATTTGTAGGAATGTCTCTTGAGATTTGTAGGAGTCTTAGCAGATTAAGTTGCACTTTCTTATTTATTTTTCTGTTCTACAAAGTTATACAGGGAGATCATTGAAGAAATGAATGCAAATTGTGCTTCGCATCGACCATAGTTTCCACATTTTGTTCTCACCTTCTTCTTTCATTCTTATATTTGAATTCTTACACGGTAACAGTTCAAGGAACAGCTTCTGAGTTTTAAACCATTTCTTTTGCTTTGTCGGCCCTCAACCATCTTATGAAATGTCTAGAGTTTTGGCAATGCATATTGTGCTAGCCATTCGTGTTCTCTTTTGGTAAAACTTATTTTCAGTTGGAACAATCTACTTAGAGCAAGGCTGTGGCAATTCTTTTTGTAACATTGGCTCCAAATTGTATCAAGACAGGACAGATCCTACATGAGTCAACTCTAATTTTACCCATTGATATAAATCGGTCAGATTCTTCTACCTTAATTAGCAAATTTCATGTTTGGGTTGTGGATTGGGATAGAAATTGTTAGTTTTAAATGTCACATGCCAAGTTTGAACAGTGTCAAGCTTTGATATGTACAAGTTAATCTTAATTAGACCCATTTAATTAAATGGGTCAAACTCAATATATTTAGCTCTTTTCTACTTTCAAATCGTATATACGTTCAGATTATATTACAAAATCATTTGTCAAAATAGATAAAAGTGGCTTTTTGGTAGTTATTTTATATAAAGATTTAGATAAACCATCCGAAAGGCTCTATAGTTTGAACTTTAAAATAACTTCAGCGTTGATATAGAAACAAGTCTCCTTTAGGGTTTCTTAGTTATTTATTTGCTTCAAGTAAACTACTTATAGACCAACCTTATTGATCTTTCCATTTTACCATTCGTTTTTATACATAAATGTTCAAGAAAACAGGAAAGTTTGCACATATGGTTGACTTTTTTAACAAGAAATTGTCTCTTTGTGGCATTTAGAATTCACAACAAACCACTTCGTACAAATCAAAATACTAATATGGTGATAGATTCTTCCTTAAAATAAGATCAAATTCCAATTGAATTTTTCCTCAAGGAAAAAGAGAGAGAAAAACTGTATGGATGGTTTAATTTAAGAGAAATATAATAAAATAATTTTATATTCTTATATTCTTACAACAATAAAATAGTCTTTTATTTTTTTCTTTCTTTTCTTTAAACAGATCAAATATATTAGAAGGGTTCCCAAGTGGTTTGATTTAATAGCGACTTAGCTTTGTAGTAAATTTGTGGAGAATCAGTCATTTGTAGCCAATTTGATTTCATATCCACAATTCATTGTAACAAATTGAAGGATCTGACCTAGGGTTAACACACTCTGTCGACAAGAGAGAAGACGCATGAAGGGATGTTGAGTTGCTATATACTTAGGGTTCTAAGCTTAAACTGAAGGCTCACGTGGACGGGATGTGAAGGAGGCTAGGTTCTTTGGGCTCAAAAGCTATTGGGTTGGGCTGGGCTGGGCTGGGCTGGATCAAAGTAGTTAGGCATTTGTTTTCTGTCGGGCCTGTTAAGTTAGTTATGTAATGTATTCTTTTAATTACGAATGTGGACTGGGTTTAGGCCTTCTGTTGGCTGATAAGGCCCATGGCCTTATTTTATCTTTCCTTGTTTCGTTATGTTGTATTTTCTATTAGACTTTCTGACAGCATATAGCTGGCAATGTAGTGGTATGAAATGATTTTGGATGCAATTACAAACTTTTGGACTTTCTCTATCTCTTTCTTTTATCTTTCTCTATCATCAGTATTTTGGAAGAGCTCCTACCTCGAAGAGAGCAAACCCCTACTTTTTCTCCAAAGACACTAGAGGTGTGTTACAAGAGTGGTATCAGAGAGACATATTTCCTGTCTTGTCTCTGGAATTTCATAATTATAGACCATGGTAGAAGGCACTAGACTGACACAGCTACAAGATGGGCTCATGCCCTAAAGAAAAACACCAATTCACATTAAAAAACACTGGAAATGAAAATGCTGGCACTAAAAAAGAAAAATGAAGCTATAGTCCAATAGCTAGCTGTAATATCTATTGAGCTCCAAAGAAGAAATCAAAACCAAAGCCCAGGGGGATCTTCATCTGGTCTTCATTCTCATGAGGAGGAGGGCAACCCGAGGCTAAGGGGTGAGGTGCACATAAGGACCATTCGTTTAAACTTTCCCACTTTCCATGGTGATGACCTAGCGGAGTGTATCTATAAGTTATAACACTCTTTTACCTTCCATAATACCCTGCCACAACATAAAATAAAGTTAGCTTCATTTCATATGGTGGGGAGAGCATTAACTTGGTTCCAAGACTGTGAGGAATCAAGACAGATGGTGGATTGGGATTCTTTCACTATGGCACTTTTGGTTAGGTTTGGACTAACTGCATATGATAATCCTATGGAATCCCTCACTAGGTTAAGGCAGAATGGGACAGTAGAGGAGTATAAAGACAGATTTGAGTGCTTGTACAGCAGATTCAAGGGGTTATTTGACCAGTGAGTTGTTTCCTTAGTGTGTTAAAAGATGATGCAAGACTATTTGTTAGAATGTTCAACCCACTACCTTGACTAATGCCTATGGTCTATCTAAAATACAAGAAGAAAACCAAAACCTCACCAAGAAAATAATCAGATCTGGACTACCATACTCACCCGACCCTGGAATTCTCAAAGAACCAAACCTACCTTAAATACAATCCCCAAGACCTATCCTAAGCCAAATCTTCAAATCCAATAGATTAATCAAAACCAAATGAGGGAAAGAAGGGATAAGGGATTGTGCTATTACTGTGACTCAAAATGGAACCCGAGTATAAATGTCAAAACCCTAAACTTTACCTCTTAGAGGAAGTCATGTTTGAACTTGAAGCTGAAGAAACAAGAAAAGAATAGCCATGGGAGAAGAAGAATTTGTTGGGCTAAAAATCAAGGTTGACCAAGCTAATAACCCATAAATATCCCTACATGCCTTGACTGGATCACAAAACTCGAAAACTATGAGGGTGATGGAGAAAATAGGAGGGCATTGGGTCACAATCCTAATTGACACGGGGTCCACCCATAATTTTTTGGACCCAGCAATGTTGGAGAAGGTGCAACTTCCCATAAATCCAGCTGAAAAAGTTAGGGTGAAGGTGGGTAGTGGAGAAGTGTTGCCTAGTGAGGGAAAATGCAAGGGGGTACAAGTAAACATTCAAGGGACCACATTCACAGTGGAAGTGCATATGTTGGTGCTAGCGGGCTGTGACATGGTTTTTGGGATCTATTGGCTATAAGAATTGGGGACTATGTTGTGGGATTTCCAAAAACTAAATATGAGTTTCTCTTTTGGTCGAAAAACAGTGTAGTTTCAGGGATCAGCAGCAACTAAGTTAATTGAGGAAGGCTCATTAAACTCGTGCAATAAGCTGGAAAAAAAATGGTATTATCCTACGTGTGATGGAAGGACAACCAGCGGAAGGTGGAGACAGTGAAGAAACACATAAAGCTATACGAATCTTATTAAAACAGTACAATGAATTGTTTGATGAACCAAAAGGACTCGTTCCCACCCATTTCCATGACCATGCCTTTAACCTAATACCCAACACCAAACCTATTTCCGTGAGACCTTACCGTTACCCTTATTTCTAAAAGGACGAGTTAGAAAAAATAATCTAAGAGCTGTTGGCTTCTGGGGTCATAAGGCCTAACCAAAGTCCATATTCTTCCCTGGTGTTACTAGTGAGGAAGGCAGATGGCACATGGAGATTATGTATAAATTACCGGGGTCTAAATGGAGTCCCAATTAAAGACAAGTTCCCAATACCAGTAGTGGAGGAGCTGTTAGATGAGCTACATGGGGCTGAGATTTTTTCCAAACTGGATTTGAGATCCGGCTATCATCAAATTTGAGTAAAACCTTCAGACATACCTAAAACAGCTTTTAGGACCTATGAGGGTCACTACGAGTTCTTAGTTATGCCCTTTGGGCTAACTAATGCCCCATCAACCTTCCAAAGTTTAATGAGTGAAGTGTTCAAGCCTCATTTAAGGAAGTTTATACTCATATTCTTCGATGACATATTGATTTATAGAAAATCTGAAACTGACCATTTAAGACATCTGCAGGTGACTCTTACGACTCTAAAGTCTCGTAAGCTCTTTTCTAAGCTCTCTAAATGTAGGTTTGGTTGCTGAGAAATAGCCTAATTGGGCCACTTAATCTCAGCCAAAGGTGTACAAACAAATCCTGAAAAAATACAAGTTATGAAGGACTGACCCCTTCCCGGGTCCATCAAGGCACTAAGGGGATTTTTGGGGCTGACCGAGTTCTACCAAAGATTCATCAAGGGCTACGGAGAGATTGTTGGCCCACTGACCAGAATGTTAAAGAAAGGGGGATCCAATGGAGTGAAGAGGAAAATATGGCTTTTTCCAAGCTAAAGGAATCAGTGACATGCCCCCCCCAGTCTTAGCGCTACCAGATTTTTCAACGGCCTTTACTATTAAGTGTAACGCTTCAGCCACATCAATCGGGGTTGCTTTGATGCAACAGGGAAGACCTATTGCTTATTTCAGCCAAGCCTTAAAAAGGGAAGAACCCTACTTCTATCGACCTACAAGAAAGAGCTTTTTGCTCTAGTGTCCGCAGTGATGAAATGAAGGCCATACCTGCTGGGGGTACGTTCAAGGTCAAAACTGACCAACAGAGCCTAAAACAGTTGCTAGATCAAAGGGTGAGTACCCCGATGCAGCAAAAATGGATTTCTAAATTATTGGGCTATGATTTTGTGGTAGAATACAAGAATGGGAGTGAGAACCTAGCAGCGGATGCATTGTCCCGAAAGAATTAGGAAGATGAAAGATCCTTGATACTTATCTCATTCCCAATTATCAATTGGCTGGAGAATCTTAAGGTGGCCTATACTGCTGACCTGAAGGTACAATCTCTCATATCCCCCTTTAATGCAAACCAGTTGAGTCCTGAGTACACTATGGGGGCAGGTTTGCTGTTGTATAAACAATGATTGTATATCCCACAAGATACAAAATTTAAGAAGAGGTTGTTGGAGCTGAGTTGTAGCAGCCCATGGGGGGTCACTCAAGGTTTGACAAAACCATACGGAGTGTAAAGAGGGATTTTTTCTAGCCTGGGCTTAAGAATGATGTCAAGCAATTTATTAGGGGGTGTGACCTTTGTCAGAGGGTTAAGTCCTCTAATGAGCTACCCAATGGATTGCTCCAACCATTACCTATCCCTACACGGCCCTAGACCCATATAACAATGGATTTTGTGGAGGGCCTTCCTAACTTTCGGGGGTTTAACAGCATCTAGGTAGTGGTCGATCGCCTAACCAAATACAATCATGTAACCCCCTTAAAACACCCTTACACATCCAAAGATATAGTAGATTTATTCCTCAAGCACATCTTCAAATTACATGGACTTCCACACTCAATAGCTTCAGACAAAGACAAAACTTTTACAAGCATTTTTTGGCAAGAGTTATTCAGCTTATAGGGAGTTTTATAGGGAGTTTAGATGGCAATGAGTACTGCATATCACCTTCAAACAGATGGGCAAACAGAGGCAGTAAACAAAGTAATGGAAAATTTTTTAAGATGTTTCTCAGGAGATAGACTGAAGGATTGGGCACTATGGGTACCCCTTGCGGAGTGGTGGTACAATTCCAATACTCACATGTCAACTAATCTATCACCATTTGAAGCATTATACAGATACCCTCTCCCTGATGGATAGAATTTATACCTGGGATACCCAGAGTGGCCGCTATGGAGGAGCAACTCAGAAATCGCGATCAGATTGCACACCTGCTCTAGCACAACCTGTACAAAGCCCAAGAAAGGATGAAAATATATGCAGATTTAAGAAAGAAAGACACAGTATTTGCTGAAGGGGAGTGGTTCTACCTGAGACTTTGGCCCTACAAGCAATCCTTAGTTGCACTATGTCGCAGCAACAAGCTGACCCCGAAGTTTTTTGGGCCCTTCCAGATTCTACAACACGTTGGCAAAGTCGTATACCACCTAGATCTACCACCAAGGTCCAAAATACACCCCACGTCCCAGGTCTCTCAACTCAAAAAGAAACTTGGTTCCTCAACTACTGCAATACCTAACCTTCCTCCAGTGGATGATGATGGCGTGATCAGACCCGAGCCCTTTGAAATACTGGCTCGTCGCATGGTAAGGACTGAAAACATTGCAAGAGTTGAGCTTTTAGTTCAATAGCACGAGCAAAGAGCTGAGGACACGACTTGGGAACCTTATGCAAAACTCAGCGAAGCCTTTCCCTACCTTGTGGGCAAGGTGTTCTGAAGGGGGAAGAGATGTAACAAGTTGAAGGATTTTACCTAGGGTTCACACACTATATCTGCAAGGGAGAAGACACACAAAGGGCTGTAGAGTTGTTGTGAACTTGGGGTTCTAAGCTTCAATTGAAGGCTCACGAGGACGGGATGTGAAAGAGGCTAGGCTCAGAAGCTATTGGGTTGGGCTAGGGTTGATTGGAGTAGTTAGGCATTTGTTTTTTGTCGGGCCTGTTAAGTTAGTTATGTAATGTTTTCTTTTAATTACAAATGTGGACTGGGTTTAGGCCTTCTGTGGGCTAATAGGGCCCATAGCCTTATCTTATGTTTCCTTATTTCGTAATGTAGTATTTTTCGTTAGACTTTCTAACAGCATATAGGCTAGTTGTGTAGTAGTATGAAATGATTTTGAATGCAATTGCAAACTTTTGTTCTTTCTCTATCTCTTTCTTTTCTCCTTCTCTACCATCAATATTCTGGAGGAGCTCCACCCTCGAAGAGAGCAAAACCCTATTTGCAACTGAGTTGTGTGGCTTTGTCACAATATTATCAGGGAAATTTCTTCTTCACAAAACCAAGGATATGGGAAATAGTACACCGGTGCAACCCCTTGTTCATGGAAACCCAAGCCACAGCAATGCAAACTCCAATTCTTGAAACAAACATATATTGAAGCTTAAGAAGCATGCTTGTGATATTCTAGCCATATACCCCAGGAGAAAAAATACTTTTGAAATTGAAAGAAGCTTGAAGCCATGGCAAAGAGATCGAGGTATATGTTTTTTAGCATATCATACTTGTAAGGGGGGGTTAGATGGGAGATGAAATTTGTATGGATATATCTTGAAATTTGTAGGAATATCTCTAGAGATTTGTAAGAGTCTTAGCAGACTAAGTTGCACTTTCTTATTTGTTTTTCTATTCTACAAAGGTATACAGGGAGATCATTGAAGAATTGAATGCAAATTGCCACATTTTTCACATTTTGTTCTCACCTTCTTCATTCATTTTTACATCAGAATTCTTACACGGTAACAATGCAAGAAACAGCTTCTGAGTTTTAAACAATTTCTTTTGCTTTGCCACCCTCTACCATCTTGTGAATTCTCAAGAGCTTTGGCAATGCATATTGTGCTAGCCATTTGTGTTCTCTTTCAGTAAAGCTTATTTTCAGTTGGAATTATCTACTTTGGGCAAGGCTAAGGCAATTATTTTTGCAACATTGGCTTCCAATTGTACCAAGATAGGAAAAATCCTACATGAGTCAACTCTAATTTTACCCATTGATATAAACCGGTCAGATTCTTCAACCTTAATTAGTAAATTTCATGTTTGGGTTGTGGATTGGGACAAAAATTGCTAGTTTTAAATGTCACATTTCAAGTTTGAATAGTGTCAAGCTCGGATATGTACAAGTTAACATTAATTAGACCCGTTTAATTAAATGGGTTAAACTCAATATATTTAGCTCTTTTCTACTTTCAAATCGTATATACGTTCAGATTATATTTCAAAATCATTTGTCAAAATTGATAAAAGTGGGTTTTTGGTAGTTATTTTATACAAAGCTTTAGATAAACCATCTGAAAGGCTCTAGTAGTTTGAACTTGAAAATAACATCACTGTTGATATAGAAACCAGTCTCCTTAAGGGTTTCTTATTTATTTATTTTTTGATTTGCTTCAAGTAAACTACTTATAGACCGACCTTATTGATCTTTCCATTTTCCCATTTGTTTTTACACAAAAATGTTCAAGAAAACAAGAAACTTTGCACATATGGTTGATTTGTTTAACAAGAAATTGTCTCTCTTTGTGGCATTTATAATTCACAACAAACCTACTTCATACACAAATCAAAATTCAAATATAGTGATAGATTCTTCCTTAAAATAAGATCAAATTCCAACTCAATTTTTCCTCGAGGAAAAGGAGAAAGAAAGACTACATGAATGGTTTAATTTAAGAGAAATCTAATAAAATAATTTAATATTCTTAGATTCTTACAACAATAAAATAGTTTTTTCTTTTTTCTTTCTTTTCCATAAACAAATCAAATATATTGGACAGGTTCCCAAGTGGTTTGATTTAAGAGCGACTTAGCCTTGTAGTAAATTTGTGGAGAATCAACAATTTGCAGTCGATTTGATTTCATATCCACAATTCACTATAACAAATTGAAGGATCTAACCTAGGGTTCACACACTCTGTCGGCAAGGGAGAAGACACACGAAGGGATGTTAAGTTGCTATAAAATTGGGGTTCTAAGCTTCAATTGAAGGCTCACGTGGACGGGATGTGAAGGAGGCTAGGCTCGTTGGGCTGAAAAACTATTGGGTTGGGCTGGGCTGGGCTGGATCAGAGTAGTTAGACATTTGTTTTCCGCCGGGCCTGTTAAGTTAGTTGTGTAATGTATTCTTTTAATTACGAATGTGGACTAGGTTTAGGCCTTCTGTTGGCTGATAAGGCCTATGGCCTTATTTTATCTTTCCTTGTTTAGTTATGTAATATTTTTCGTTAAACTTTCTTACAGCATATAGGCTGGCAGTGTAGTGGTGTGAAATAATTCTCAAAATTACAAACTTTTGTCATTTCTCTATCTCTTTCTTTTCTCTTTCCCTATCATCAGTATTCTAGAGGAGTCCTCCCTCGAAGAGAACAAAACCCTACTTTTTCTCCAGGATCCCTGAGGTGTGTTACAAGAGTGGTATCAGAGAGACACATTTCCAGTGTTGTCTCTGAAATTTCCTGATTATAGACCATGGTAGAAGGCACTAGATTGACACAGCTACAAGATGGGTTCATTTTCCTAAAGAAATGTACCGATTCACATTACAAACACACTGGAAACAAAAATGTTGGCACTAAAACGGTAAAAAGAAGCTATAATCCAATAACTAGTTGTAATATCTGTTGAACTCCAAAGAAAAAATAAAAATCAAAGCCCAGGGGGATCTTCATCTGGTCTTCATTCTCATGAGGAGGAGGGCAACTCGAGGCTAGGGGGTGAGGTGCAAACAAGGACTATTCGTTTGGACTTTCCCACTTTCCAAGATGATGACCCAACGAGGTGGATCTACAAGGTACAACATTTTTTTACCTTCCATAATACCTTGCTACAACATAAAATAAAGTTAGTTTCATTTCATGTGGAGGGGAGAGCATTAACTGGGTTCCAAGACTATGAGGAACCAAGACAAATGGTGGATTGGAATTCTTTCACTAAAGCACTTTTGGTCAGGTTTGGACCAAGTGCATATGATGACCCTATAGAATCCCTCACTAGGTTAAGGCAGAATGGGATAGTAGAGGAGTATAAAGACATATTTGAGTCCTTGTCCAACAGATTAAAGGGGTCAGTGAGTTGTTTCCTTAGTGGGTTAAAAGATGATGTAAGACTACCTATTAGAATGTTTAACCCCATTAGCTTGACAAATGCCTATGGTCTAACTAAAATACAGGAAGAAATCCAAAACCTCACCAAGAAAATAACCAGATCTGGACTACCATACTCACCCGACCTTGTAATTCTCAAAAAACCAAACCTACCCTTAAATACAACTCCCAAGACCTACCCCAAACCAAATCTTCAAATCTAAAAGATTAATCAAAACCAAATGAGGGAAAGAAGGGATAAGGGATTGTGTTATTACTATGACTCAAAATAGAGCCTAGAGCATAAATGTCAAAATCCTAAACTTTACCTCTTAGAGGAAGTGAAGTTTGAACCTGAAGCTGAAGAAAGATTAGAAGAACAGCCAATGGTAGAAGAAAAATTTGTTAGGCTGAAAATTGAGGCTGACCAAGCTAATAACCTAGAAATATCCCTACATTCCTTGACTGGATCACAAAACCCGAAAACCATGAGGGTGATGGGAAAAATAGGAGGGCATTGGGTCAAAATCCTAATTGACACGGGTCCATCCACAATTTTTTGGACCCAACAGTGTTGGAGAAGGTGCAATTTCCCATAAATTCAGCTGAAAAAGTGAGAGTCAATGTGGCTAGTGGAGAAGTGTTGCCTAGTGAGGGAAAATGCAAGGGGGTATGAGTAAAAATTCAAGGGACCACATTCACAATGGAAGTGCATATGTTGGTGCTAGTGGACTGACATGGTTATTGGGATCCATTGGCTACAAGCAATTGGTAGCAACTAAGTTAATTGAGGAAGGCTCATTAAACTCTTGCAATAAGCTTGAAAAAATGGGTATTATCCTACATGTGCTGGAAGGACAGCCAACGGAAGGTGGAGACAGTGAAGAAACACCTGAAGCTATATGAGTCTTATTAAAACAATACAATGAAGTGTTTGATGAACCAAAAGGACTCCCTCCCACCCTTTTCCATAACCATGTCATTAACCTAATACCCAACACTAAACCCATTTCCATGAGACCTTACCATTACCCTTATTTCCAAAAAGACGAGTGTAGTGGTGTGGAATGATTTTGAATGCAATTACAAACTTTTTTCCTTTCTCTATCTCTTTCTTTTCTCTTTCCCTATCATCAATATTCTGGAGGAGCTCCTCCCTCGAAGAGAGCAAAATCCTACTTTTTCTCCAAGGACCCATGAGGTGTGTGACATTCACTAATCAAGATTGTGCAGAGGACCCCAAACCCTAATGGATTATCTTTCCTTTTTGTTATGCTTTCAAGCTTCTTGTGAGCTATTCTTGTTTTTCTTCAAAAAAATAGAATAAAATTAGTTTTGGAAATAAATAACTACTACTAGGGACAGAATAATTTTTACCAATAGACTTTGAAAATTTTTTCTCCAACAATTTTAATCTTTTAGCATGGAGTAGGGAAGTGCTTACTTACAACTATAATTATCAATATTCAATCATAATAGCCATTTTCTTGAAAAAAAAAAATTAGATACTCCAAAATACAGATGATGTGGTACTCTCATTCTATCATAAGATTTCATGTAATTAAAATTATTTATTAAGTACTGATTTAAATTGACATAACAATTTAAGATAAAATGGGAATACCTCTTTTTCATACTCCAAGCATACGTAATAATTACTTATCTTTGATCTTGAATCAAGAGATTATTACTAGGGAAGTTTGGATAGGGAGTTGAAATGAGATGAAGATGAAATGAAAGTTGAATAAAATATTATTAGAATAATTATTTTTTAACATTATTTTTATTTTGAGATTTGAAAAAGTTGAATTGTTTATTTTATTTTATAAAAAAATTTGTGAAAGTTGTAATGATTAAATGCAGGACTTACAACATAAGGTATCGGTAAGGTTTTAGTCCAAAATCAAAATCGCACCGATACCTAGAATATACATTATTCTTGATCGAAACTGGTTGACAAGGAGAAAGAGAATCTACCGGAGTTCGACAGTCGGTACCGTATCGATTCAGTTGCTAGGGGATCGGTTTTCCCATCACCAGACGGCGTCACGGCATGGCAAAAACCAAAAATCCATCTCAGTTTTTCCATCACCATTCTCCAGACACAATCTACAAAACAAAAGTTTGAACTCAATACTATCTATCACTATGTAACAAAACCATTACCTAAAGTTTGAACTCCCAGATTTTTCCATAGAAGGCGAGATGAGTGATGGAGTTACGAAAGTCCGAGGACAGCAAGGAGAGGGCGAAATGGATGTCATGGATTGTTGGAGGGAAAGGCTACACGGCGTGAGAGATGAGAGATTCGCAACTTTGGGTGGCAGCAGCTGTGCATAAGAGAGGTGAGAGAGTCTAAGAAGAATCATTTAGGAAAAGAAGAACTGAAGAAGGAGAGGAGGGAGGACGCAAGGGTATTAAACCCTAAAGTGGAATGACGCGTCATTTCACTTTACTTTTTTTGTAAACAGCAGATTAAAAATGACGTCATTTCACTCAATTGAGTGAAAATGCATCGTTTCATATATTAAAAATATATATATAACCTATCAACCAATTCAGCAATTTGAAATTGATTCAAACCGAGACCGAACGGTTGAGGATGGTTTTGAGAAATTCCAACCGCCGGCCAACCAGTTCCTAAATCTGACGGCCAACTCCCATCGGTGATGGCCAGTCCTAAGTTAAAATAAGTTTTGAATTCAAACCTCCCTAATACAGATTTTGATGGTCTCCTTCCAAGACCTTATTAGTTTTAGTGAAGCCATAAAACTTGGAAAGGGTTAATCATTAACGCCGTCCGTTTATTTTGTATACTCATGTTATTATCAATGTATTTATTATCTTGCCTATTAAAAAAATATTGAGTCTACCGTAAGGAGTATAGAATCTATTGCTTGAATTCTGATTTTTGGGCTTGACGCAAAGATCATAGACACGTCCCTTCCATTATGTATCATACTGTTTTATAAAAGTTTTTGCATCCTAAAGATTAAATAGGTCACAGCATAGTATCCAATATCTATGCCCAAAAGATTGATTGGACTACTAATAAAATAAGGATGGAAATAACACTTGCAAAACTCGTACAATTCGTTAAAAATTATCCTTGTCTAACCTTCATAATGATAAAAATCACAGCAGATCACAGAAAAAGAGAATTAATAGTGATATGCACATCATAAAACTTGAGCTGGGTATTATTAACATTAGCAAATAGCAATTGATATTCAGGAGTCATAGCAGTCATTTCTTTGAAGCGTCATCGGAATGGAGTGCTAATCTCATTTGTTCCACCAGCACTTTTTCAACAGCATCGTAAAAGCTCAATAAATTCTGCCGTATATGTATATCCAAGGAGTTCACCACTTCCTAAGATGAAATTATGCATCCAATAAAAGGAGGGAAGGGGGGGAAACAGTTAAGAAATAATCAATTAAGTGGAAATAATCAGATTTATGGATAAAACAGACTGGATAATGCAATCTGGGGAAGGTTTCTTTCACCATTTATCTCCACAATTCTTGTCACATCACAATGTGAAATAAACCTTGTGAAAGTAACCTTACTGAAACATAAAACAAGAAGAAAACCAGATTCCCTTCCTGGTCAATGTAAGAAAAGCCTCAAAAACCCTTCAAAATCATTCAAAAATTTGAATGCAAATAATTTGTAGGAATCCACGTGCATATACACATTCTGTACATTATTGGTAAACAAGGATTTTATTGATGATATAAATAGGCATAGCCCAAGTAAGGCACTCGATGAATCTTCTAAGAGATTCATGGAGTGCCTTACTTTATTCTGCTCTACAAATCTATAAATGGACAGAAAAGTAGTCAAGGGAATATTTCTTTTAAGATGTGTAAATTTGAAATGATGAGACCCTTTACTCCAAAGACTATGAAGTGAACCAAGAAAAAACAATGCGGAAAACAAATACAAGACAAAGAAGAACTAATACTCACCTCAACTTTGCAAAGAAAAGTTAAAGAAATGTCCTTCGAATTTTCTGAGCCCTTGAGAGATATCAGCTTCAATGGAGAACTCAATGCTGGCCAGCCTTGAGCAATCTTTATCGACGCATCAACTCCCCCAATCATATGAGCTACTATAATCTCATCTTTATCCAAGTAATCAAACGAGTGTCTGCAATAGAAACTATGCTGGTGTAAAAATTATAAATGACAAGGTCATAGCATATTGAAAATTGATCAAATTAATTTAGTTTTTTTTTTTTTCGCTAATGACAATATGTCAGAACATCAAAACAAGGACTTTTGAAAGGTAAAAAACTTACCTTGATTTGTTTGCAGTCTCTACCACAAGTCGCCTCAGATTGCAGAGGACAATTCTATCTTGTGTTTTTGTTATAAACCACTGCAATGAAGACTTACTGCACAGTATATTTCATGAATCAAATCAGGTAATATGCTGATTGGTTTTTCATTACATGTATTTCCAATGTACCGAACATGCTAGCCAAGAGAGAGGGAGAGACAGAATATTTCCATTACACGTACTATGCCATTCAATATGGCTTTAAATATTCTTAATGACATTTCTGCAGAAGTAAAAACTAATCCTTAATTATACATTCAAACTCTTGGAAGGAGGTTCTCATCTTCTCCACAAAATACGTATGCATCAAAGAAATGATATTTGGCTAGTTTTGTAATTGTAGAACTTAATTAGATCAGAAGTAGTAAGTTGTGCATTCACTTCAGATTTCCAAAAAAAAAAAACAAAAGGCCATTTATGAATGTAGGCTGTACACAAGAAGTTATAATGTCTCGCTCCTCAAAACCCTACTCTAATGAACCAAACTCTACATTTCACATATAATTCAAAAGGTTTTTCCGAGGAAATTTGGTGACAGTTTCTAGTGAATGACAAGCTCCAATGCAGACTTTCTAAAATATTGTGGGGGCCTTAGCCAGTCACATAGGATCGGGAGTAGGGGTTCTTCACTTGGAGCACTCCATATAAAGTTCCGACCTATACATGAGGGGTATTTTACCTTTATTGCATTAAGTGTCACCACCCTCGGTTATCGGTGTACCAGCTTGATAGAATTCACCAATAATGCATTACATTTAAGTTCAACTTAAGGTCTAGCTATTCAACAAATTGTCCTCAGCATTTACTGTAATGATTACATTCAGCCTAACAAGGATTATAATTCGATATTCTATCTAACTTTCAAGAAAAGAGGTAACTAATGGTACTTCCCTGTGATAAATGCATTCAAGTTATTCCTAGTTCTTCCAAAATTTGGAAAAAAAGGAAAAAAAATCAGAAAAAAGAAATGTTAGCCTGAGACAATAGAAGTTTAAAACTTAAAAGGGAAATATCAGTTATATATAAAACTTAAAAGGGAAATACAGACCTGAGAGACTTTGCGGCATCAAGAATGTCAGTTATATATACATCGTTCGGAAATATCTGGATAACAATAATAAGAGCATTAATTCACCACCCAAAGAACTTGATGAGGCAACAACTTATTTCCAACAATAATAGGTATAACATAAACAAATTTTGAGAACCCACACTTGAAATCATGACCCACTGAGGGGAACTCTTATAACAAACAAATCAAGCTAATATTGCACAGCAACAATTAAGACAGCAGAATATTTAGAAAACAAAGCATACGTTAACACTGCTTTCATTCCTAAACCTGATGGCTCATTAGACTTATAACACAATGAGCTTGGTAATCTACTACGGCACTTGATACCTGTGCAAGTTAGGTAGCAATTTAGAATTACACACTTCAAAGGGTAGTTAGACAAATTTGGTGAAGGTAAAACAGATCTTTTCGGATTTTAACCTCTGCAACACAAGACAGTTGGTATACTTTGAAGCATAGGAGGCACTCAGACTTAATTCAAATTCCAAAATTTTATATTATATCATATTATATAATATATGTATATAGTGATTAGACAAACACCAATGTGTAACAGATTGGTCTCATATGTAACCAGATAAAGAGGAATATAAAACCACAAGTAACAAATGACCATGTAAATACAATGTTTAACGGCTATTAGAACCCCAAAGAAAACCGAATTTTCTGTCAACTCAACACAAATTCTAATGTCTTGGATTACAAAATTTTTACATGCAGAAGCAGTTCATACCACATCTGGGTAATTATCATTTAAAGAAGAGAAGAATGCTCGAGTATCCATGAAGTATACTAATCCAAAGAATTAGCCAATGTCTATGAAAGAAATGGATGAACAAATCCAATTATCCAAGTTTCTCAAATAAAGATTTAAGCGAAATCAATGTAGGTTCAATCCCCTCAAAATTCTGACAAATCCATAACCATCATTAGTATTACCCATCTAACCCATTAGTTTTACCCATATAAACTTAAAAGAAGAAAAGGCTAGTGACCAAAGCTTTCTTACCACTAAACAGGGAACTAAAAGATGACAACTCATTCTCCACCTTGCACACAATATGTAACCACCCCACATCTATGAGTGGGAAATGAAATCCTCCATCACCATAGAGAGTGAAGGTCTTGGCCTTTATAATGATTCCAATGTTACTTCAGAATAACATTGCAAAAGATGATGATATCATCAGCAAGTAACAAATAATAAATCTCTATATATTCACCATGATCTCACTCAGCACAAAACCTAGTGATGTTGCTCCATCAAAAACTCAAGATAACACTAGTATTTATTTTTTCTAGGCAAACATTGTAGTATTTCAAACAACATAATTGAACTCCATGGGACTGAATGAAACAAGATTTCAAGGCAGAATGCAAACTAAATTCTTTTACTAAAAGCAGGTGAGCCATCTCTTGTTCTAAAAAGATATGGACCAAACATGAACTAGTTCCCAAAGGAGACCCCAATAAGAGCTAGCGACATGTTTTTCCCTTAATAAGAAAAAAGGGGTTAATTATACTTTAACCATTTGTTGTTTTGGTCGAGTTTGCTTGGCCAACAAGTGGTTTAAAAATGCGTAAATTCATGTCATTGGGATTTGGCCTAATTACAAATCGGTCCCAGTTGAAAAAACTTAATCCCAATTCGATGTAACCATATAAACAAAATTACATATTCAAGCATTTCGATTGTGCATGCTCGTAGGCATGTGAACTGACAAGAATTTCTAATACAACAAAATAGTTATCTACTAGACTACTAGCAAGTTCTCCAATCTGAGATAAGGGATTACTCCATTGGGTCTTTTCGGTACGGAGCCAGCCAGAAACAGGCCTAGTTACCTAGTTCCCCCGGCCAGCCAGCCCACTATGAATTAATCAATTCAATTCATTTTGTAAGTTCGTTATTATGTGAAGTTCCTAAAAAGGATTAGACTAATGATGCATAGAAGAGTACCAGAAGAGCAAATTAAAAGGAAGACAAATCTTAACTAATCCTTGGGCTAATCATCCGATAACAAATTGGTCCCTTTGTCCACCTCTGCTATTATTAGTAGAAAATTGAAGATAAGTCACTTAGTGTGATGACACGCGTCAATAATGCACAATCAACATTTAAAAACTAAAAATAAAAAATAAACAATCATCCTTAAGACAGAGAGTGGAGCTTCTAGCGTGTGCAAAAGAAGGTTTTGTCTGACGATCTTGATGCTGGTTGGAACGTGATCCTTTCTTGTTTAGTGAAGTGCATTTTGAGGGAACAAAATGCTTGAAGTTAAAGGGTTGCAAGAAAATGAGTTTGACTTTAAAACATTTTCTTAAGTCACTATTGACTTAAACAACATTTTCTTAAGTTACTATTCTAGTGGTGTTCCATCAATGTCATCATTGATGTTTATAATTTTGAAGACTTGGGTACTCTTTTAAGATATCTTGATCATGATTGCATGCTGTTTCTTGTATAGTTCTTGTGTGCCAGGGTTCCACTTCTTGCGCTTAATAATTGTTTTTACTTCTAAAAATGCACAATAACCTCCCAGATGGATCCCGGTCCCCGTCAACCACCACAAGGAGGATCGCAGACTACCCCACCACCAACCAAAGGGTGGCTGCAGTCCAATCTGCAGCCCACTGCTGGGTGGCAGCACACAGCCTATTTGTAAGGCTTTATCAAATTTAGTTCATTTTTTTAATTTTAGATTATTTTTTGTTTTTTGTTTTATATGCTTTAATTATTTCAAAAAAATAAAAAAGTCATTCTAATTTTGTATATTTTAGTATGTCTAAACTTTTACCCATTTATGATCAAATGGTATTTGTTTTGAGTTTATGAGTTTAATCTATTCAGCTGTAAGGTTGCCAATATGTGAATTTTATTTTCAAGACATGTTAATTATTATTAGTATAGGTGAATATTTACCATTTGTATATTTAAGTATTTGAAGCAAAAATTTCCCTAACAACTTAAGCCATTTATGGTAACACCCCATATTTAGGTTTTTATTATTAAAAATATTGCTATCAAGATTTTTTTCATGCTTATCTGACTTTTTTTTTTTTTTTTTTGTAATTCATGCATGGGGCTTATTGTTGGGAATGCCGGTTGCTTCACCTAGATCTTAGTAACAAACTCTTGGCTCATCACATATCATTTGCTAAATCATTGTAATTGATGCAAAGTATTAAACACTATAGTATATTATCTAATTCTTTATTCTAATGGGCAAATATACTCATGAAGAAATCATGGAATTAATTCATATCTCAATACCTCAACACTCTTTAGCTCCATAGTCCCCTCCATAACCTCTATTAATAACTCGTGATTCACTTCAGATGGTTCAATGTAGTCTTCAATCTTCTGTTGGTACAAGCCTTCCAATTTTGGGATGTATGTCCGCAATGAAATTCTAATGCAGTTTTCAGTGAATGCAATGACTTTTAGACATGTCATCAAATCCTCAATCTGTTCTGTGGAATCAAACCTAAAAAAATTGACAGAACAAACATATACCAGGCATAAGCACGAGACAAAACACAAATAAGTAAAATGTAAATCAGAGTGGCTGAATTACCATCTGTACATATGATCAAGATCCTGCAAAGACTTCAAATCTGCTTTCTTCCTTTCAATCTGATCTTCAAGTTCCAAAAGCTACAAGGGAAATGGAAATTTTCTTTATACAATATAAAGGATCACAAGGTCAATAGCTTAAATTTAAATGCATTTGTAAGTACAAGGCATTATAATTAGTGAATATAATATAGGATAAGCATATGCTCCATTATTTATAGTGTATGAACACAAACACTTTGACTGTATTGCATACACAAAGATTAACAAAAGCTACACCAAATTGAAATGGCATTACACATCATATAGAAACCACGAAGTTTGAAATTCTTGTAAATTGGATCGCATACTCTAACTAAAAGAGACAAATCTAAATCAATAAAATTCCTAGAAAGCAAGCTGTATAAAAAAGTTATATAATAAGTAAAACCTCCAACTTGTTGTCTACATGCTTATTCATCAAATTTGATCGATCTTCTCCATATGTAGGGCAAGGAACAGGTGCACCTGCTTTAGCATTCTTCAGACCCTACCAAATGGCAAAAAAATTTATAAGTTAGTCAATTTATTGAATGCACTCAAAGGGATGCAACCCAAGTACACAGGAAGTATATTAGAGAAAGCACCCACTTAGCAGGAAGATGAGAAACCAACAGTCAAATTCTAAAAAACTAGAATAACAAGAGTAGAATAACAAAAATTCATAAATTCTTTTTTTTTATAAGTAAACAATTTTATTAAATAATGATAAGCATAACCCAAGTACACAAGAAGATATACAAAGGTACGCTCTATCTATGTGGAATCTATAGAGACAAGGAAGTCATGCAAATTGAGGCCATGAAAGTCTATAGCTATGGCCCATGTACATAAAGTTCTAATAAAAAAAAGCTTTTAATTCCTCTATTGAGCGCTCCTTGTCTTCAAACGTCCGTTCATTGCACTCCTAACACAGACACCATAGAATACAAATAGGGACCATTATCCACAGAACTTTGATTTGTCAAATGCCTCTTAAATCTGTCCAGCAGGCCCAAAGTGCATCCACCATAGTGGGCATGACCCAAGCTAAGTCTAACCTGCTGAACATTTCATTCCATAATACTCTAGCCGTCTCGCAGTTTAGTAAGAGATGATCCACTGTCTCACCGGATTTCTTACACACGCAGCACCAATCCACTATGATCACCCTAGGTTTCCTCAAGTTATTTGTTGTCAGGATCTTACCCAAGGAAGATGTCCAAGTGAAAAATGCCATTTTGAAAGGCGCCTATTGTCGCCAAATCCTTCTCCATTGAAATTGATTATTCAGCGAGTGCGTAAGAGACTTGTAGAAAGAGAGAACCAAAAATGTACATTTGCCTGCTGGTATCCACCACAACATATCAAATGGTTGCTCGGTTTTGTGGAATATAATAGACTATAAAAGTCCTCAAAGCTGCCCACTTCCCAATCTTGGGCCACCCTATTGAAATTGATGTTCCATTGAACTTGCTCCCCCGATATCACCATGAGATCAGCAACTAAAGCTTCTTTTTCACATGCAACCCGGAAAAAAGAAGGGAATAGGTCCTTTAGAGTCCCATTTCCACACCATTAGTCGCTCCAGAATTTAATCCTAGAGCCCTCACTCAGAACAAATCTTGTGTTTTGAGTAAAACCCCCCAAACTCATCTAATATGCTTCCAGACTCCCACTCCGTAAGCCTCACTCACCCCTCTAGTACACCAACCCCCCCCCCCCCAACAAGCCTCCATATTTACACTCAATCACCGCCTTCCATAGAGCGTCCGATTCCAGCTTATATCTCCATAACCATTTTCCAAGTAACGCTTAATTAAAAATTCTTAGATTTCTAATACCCAACCTACCAAAGGAGATTGGAGTCATAAATTCTAAAAAGGCAAAAACCGAGGCTCGTAATACTCTAGAGCCATGTTGCAGAAAACCAACATATGATCAGTAGTTTCCCCGCTCTTCTTACACAAACAACACCAATTCATCATTATTGAGGCTTTCTAAAATCATCCAAAGTTAAAATATTCTCTACTACAACTGCCCATACAAAAATTGGCACCCACGAAGGAGCCTTGTTTAGTCGTATAAAGCTTCTAAGGTGCTCATGCGATACCCCATATGATAAGGATAAGGGTAGGTGGTAAATGAGATCTCACATTACTTGGGAATGAGAAGTTCTTGCTCTCTATAAGATTCTAATGGGACTCCAATTATATCATTGACCAGTCCTTTTGGAGTATAGGCTATGTGATTTGGGTCTTCCATTGGGGCGTTATAAATGGTATCAGAGCCTATCCTAGCTAGAAATGTGGGGTTTGAGCCGTGCCACCTACAAACGGACAAGCCCGATGAGGACGTCGGGAATTTAAAAGGGAGGAAGAAGGGATTGTGATGCCCCATATGATAAGGGTAGGTGGTGAATGAGATCCCACATTGCTTAGAAATGAGAAGTTCTTGCTCTTTATAAGGTTCCAATGGAGCTCCAATTATATCATTGACTAGTTCTTTTGGAGTATAGGTAATGTGGTTTGGATTTTTCATTGGGGCGTTATAGCTCATAATTCATATAGCAGAGCTTAATACAAGTATTATAGGCCGGCTAGAGTTAACATTTTTGGCATGTCCATTGATATTGATTCATCACATTGTCAATGTTATTACTAAAAGGGGGATATTTAGCAATCCCACAAAAAATTCAATGACATTGCTCCAGGAATTATATGCCCATCGACAAAAACAAATAATCATATTGACTGGATTTAACCAGTTTTTCAACATGCATATATGCCCAGACATTTATGATAATAATCATATGCAATGACATTGGTAAGTGTTAGTTGATGAAGTTTGGCCCACTATTTGAAATCAGCATCGGTGAGCACTTTCTTTTCTACTTTTCTTTTATAGTTAATATCAGAAAAGACTTTCTTGATAAGATAAAATGCAGTTTATAAAAGGAGCAGAAGCTATGCGTCTGTGATCATCAACAATTTTAAGAATTCCCAACAAATTCACTCGAATCAGCTTAACAAAGCCTTAACCCCAAACAATGTTGGTTGGTTCTTGTTCAAATGTCACTCATCCAGGAACATACCTTATGTTAACATCATGGACCAAGCATGAATGTTTCTTACCACCAAAAATGTCTAAATTAAAATTTTTAAAAAACTTCTTATAATAAAGTACTGACCTGTGAGGAGATAAAATCTAAAGTGCATTCCAATCTTTGAAGATCTGTCTCCAATCGACTAGAATCTGAAACCAGAAGAAAACAAATTTAATCAGGATACAGGGTAGTGTACCCCACCTGTGTGTAAAAGAGTCAATTATGCTCTTACTTTCCAAATTGGTTCTAGCAAGACCATCAATCTCATTGGAGATCTTGGCACTTTCGGCCTCCACCATGTTAAGCTCCTCCTTCAGACGTTCCAAGTACGCATCTATAAACAAAAAAAAATCAACTTCTTTGACTTTGTCCACTGGGATCCACCACAGGTTGTATTTGAGAGGCATATATGTATATATGAAGCGAGATTCTATATCTTTTTTCCTATTTTTATAGAGACATCAACCATGTGACGCCCCGACTCCCACGTACAAAAAGCCTCGGGAATCGTGACGTCAAGATGATGACAACCCCGTCACGCATCCCAACGACAAGTGTCAAGTGTGTGCAACAAATTAAACAGTGCACAAATAAAATATACAGCGAAAAGTAATTAAGTCAACTAATACCAGAATTTTAGTTTAATACAAATATCCAAAATACAAATCTCATAAAAACAAAACCAAAATCCCATAAATAATAATACAAGTCTAAAATTAAAAAAAATACAGAATGAGTGATCCCAGATCACTCCTCTGACGGAGCCAAATCCTCAGGCTCGGCATCTGCATCATCATCAGCATAGTCTGCAGTACCATTAAATGGTACCACAAGTAAGTTATAACCTAACCAATCCTAAAATAAAACACATTTAAGCATCTAATCATGCATGCCCATGATGCAGTATGCAAGAAATGCAACACACGCCAAAAATCACATTTGGCCCAAAAACATTTCCAATAAATCATTTCCACCATTTTTCCAGAAAATGGCCCAAAACATAAATCCATCATTTTCCCAGAAAATGACTCACACAAAATCCAACTCACGCTATTTTCCCAGAAAACAGCCATTTATCCATTTATCCAATTAATCCATATGCACCATGGTCTCCCCTAGGGACCATCCGCACGTCCTGGCTGCTTTACCAGCGATGCTCAGTTCCACACCCAGTCAGTTCCGCACCCGCCAGCAGAAGGGCTACGGAGTCGACACGTAACTCGTCTGATCCCGTTGTCGCCCAGCGACAACCTAGGGGACGTCACTCAGTATATTCCGCTCCCGAGTGACCAGAGGAGCTCTACCGAGATAATGTCTCATCTCGGCTTGGGGTCGTGATACACACGCACCCACAAATCTAGTCAACACATGAAAACCCAGTTTTCAAAATAACCACATGATCATGAATGCAATTACACGAAAAACACAGTTTTCCAATGTACAAATATGAACATGCGTGCAATATGCAATATACTAAACCATAACAATTGTATCCAATAATCAAATCCAAACCACAATAACAATTATCCAACAACAACCCAATCACAATAACCAACACATAACAATTACTCCGTCCTCAATCCATCCACCCACGAACTCCTCGGATTGAGTCCGGAACCAACCAGAATACAGTATAAACAATTAGTGCAAACATATATTTAAATCTCAAAAGATTGTTTAGGAAATACTTACAGTGCTATAAAAATATTTTCGGAGGATCAAGGAGAAGCTGGAAGTGCCAACAACTGCAACTCCACAGTGTAAAAACACTGTGGCCGAAATACACAATGAACCCAAAATTACATGGGGTCAAACGAAAACTTGGGAACGGTAGGGTAGGGCCTATGGGAGGTGGTGAAACTAATGGTGGTGGCCTTTGGCCGTGGGTGGCGACGGAAATGGGTGTTTTAAGGCCGGATAGTACAAAACGGAAGTGGTGTTCGATGGGGCGACTCCGGCGACGAATCGGGGCCGAGATTGGGTCTAAAAGGTTGCTTGAGGGCCGGTGATGAGGTGGCTAAGAGATGGTGGCCGGGCAGCGGAGGAACGGTGAAATGAAGCTCACGGCTTCGCACGGCTCGCAGCGGCTAACGGCGGCGCTAGCCATTTGGAGGGATGACTCGCCGGCAACTGAGGAAGCCAGTGGTGCCGGCGGTGTCGACCACGGATGGCCGGCGGCGGTACCGACTGGGTAAGGAACGGACAACCCGGGGGAGAGGAGAGAGAGAGGGTATCAGGCTGGAGGAAGGAATCTGCGGGAAGAAAAGGGAAAAAGAAAAGAAAAGGAAAGAGAAAAGAAAAAGAAAGATCCAGTCTTTTCATCTTGGGTCCCGAAAAATCCAACGAAGAGGATTTTAAAACTACTAAATAAATAAAATAATCCAAACGCAATGAAAGATTTAAATAAAATAATAATTATTTTAAAATCCAAAAACAAACTAATTTAAATTAAAAATCACTTTAAATGCAAAACAGCAAATACCATTAAGAAAACAGTATAAAAATTAATTTTCACAACTTAAAATATTATAAAATAATATTTAAAAACTCCCAAAATTTTAAAACAAGATAATTAATCACTAAATAAATTAAATAAATCTTTCATTAAAAATACACTAAAATCCGGGATGTTACAAACCAAGCCATACACTTAATCTGATTCAACTGCTCTTTAAGCTTGCGATCTTGGATTAACCTAAATCATTCACTTTTGTGGGCTGAAGTAAAATCTTATAAAACATAGTATCTGCATCCTCTTTATTCCGGACATATCAACCTAACGAATTCCACATATTAGTTTTTTTTTAAATTAGTGAATGATAAAGATAATTAAACGTCAAATGCCACTAGGCAATAACTTTTAAAAAAAGAAGATAAAAACATATAAACTACTAAAACCATTCTTTCTATAAGTGTTTTAGTCTTTACATTGCGCAGTAATCTCTTACACTTAGACATTGTATAGAAAGACTTACCCAAATCTGCTACGTCTAAGGAACCAACGGCTGAGCACTCTGACACAATTTGCTTCACTCTGCTCTGAAGAATATCCGTCATTTTCAAAAAAAAAGGAAAAATCAACAACTCAAGTATTTTCTTTTTTGCTAAGGAACGGACGAAACTGTACGAGTACTTTCGGCAGTACCTCGAGATGGAGAGCACAATCTTTGAGCAATTCTTCTGAATCTGAAGGGGTTAGTTCCGTAGCATCTTCGCCGCCACTACTGAGCCGAAGGTCTGCGAGCTCTCTTATTCGACTAAAAAGCAAAGCAGATATAGATAAATCTTTGAAAATGCAGAGAAATTAATACGAAATACGGAGAGAGACAGAGAGAGGGGGGGGGGGGGGGGGGGCGCGCCAAGGACCTGCGGATGGTGAGGAGGTCGAGGGTTTCTTCTGTAGAGGGAATTGTTTCCATTTTGCTCACTCCCGCCCTAAGCTGCGTACATGCATTCGCAGCGTTTTGTTTCGAGAAGACGGATTTCAAATTGGAAAGACCCCGGGGGGGGGGGGGGGGGGGGGATTATGACCAAAGCCCATGGGCTCGAGCCCTTACGAAGACTCGACTTCCAACGGCCCAGACTGATGCTACTGTATATATTCACATGGCATGTACCGTCGACTCCCCATAACCATTAAATTAAGAGATAGAAAAATTCTATATTCAGTCCCCCAACGTGAGTGCTGCGGAGTCGTTGCCAATGTGGAAAATGAAACATTGTGTTTCATTTGCGTCAAAATGGATCGTTCAATCTCTTTGCCCTCCCTCTCTTCGTCTTCCCACATACCCACATGAATGTCTTGTGTTGTTGCTTCTTTTTCGCATCTTCTAACTTCAGAGGATGACCCTCTCACTCCAAAGGATGAATCTCCTCTATGTGTGAAGTCACCAAAAGCTCTAAATCGCCTCGAAAGTGGTTCAATTTCGTTTTGCCCCCATTTCCCCAGCTCTCCCTCCTCCTCTCTGTGTTTCGAGTCTTTTGACCCCTTCCTTCTCTCTGTGTTTCTTCAACCTCAAACCTCTCTGTTTCTCTCCTCAGTTGCCCCTTCCTTCCTTCCTTCCTCTCTGTGCAAGAAATTTCTCTCCAGCAGTGAAGCCCCTTCCTTCGTTCCTCTCTGTGTTTCGAAGACCCTCAAGAAATTTCTCTCCAACGAAGCCCCCTCTGTTGGCATCCTTTGGGTTTTTCTCGATGAACCCAACGTCCAAGCTCCTTGTTTTCGGTCTCTATTTTCTGGGCTGGTGCTGTCGGCACTTTCTATTCCTGGTGTGATAAATTTCGGCAGCATCTATTCACGTTTCAGCATCTCGAAATTTCTGGGCTGGGCATCTCGGCACTTGTTCATTCTCAGCATCTCAGATTCTTAGCTTTCACTCCATTTCAAGATTAAGCCAATCAAATCTATGGATGTGAGAGTTTATTGTTGTTGTTGATGGGTTTGGGAATTAATCATCGTTGGTGGAAAAGAAATGAGTTGAAGTAGTTCAAGTGACCTAGCCCACCGGATCGTGAAGGATTAGGGTGCTGGTATTTGCTTCTTGATCTATAAATACGAGTACGGGGAAATCACTAGAGCAAAAGTCAGCAACTTTTGTGATGTTAAAAGCTGGGTTTTTAACTTTCGTGATGTTTATTTCGAACAGAAAAGAAGACGACCAACAAAGAAGACGACAACTTACTGCATATTTATGAGATAGACTTGTCACGTTAATAGCTTGGCTTGTATTTATTATTATTATTTTTAAAGTCGTTTGCACGCCGTTTACCAACAACGACTGTATGTAGCAATTCTGTAAGAGATATACTACACAACTGTCTACTGTTCATCCAACCACTCGCCCCATTTTCTCCCCATTGTCCACTGTATATATGCTACTGTATATATTCACCCCCCCCCCCATTTTCTCTTTGGCATTTTTCTCCCCCCTGCCCACATCATCGTCTCTTTCATCTAGCTAGTTGATCTTGTTGCCGATACCCACCATCAGTCTCCTAGTGCTCTACCGACAAGGCCAGTAAGAAATGAAAGAAATGATTTTTATTTTTCTCTTCGAAATGAGGTCTCTCCATTCCTTATGCTCTGCCGACAAGGCCGCTTGATAAATCAAAGCTTGATAATGGGCAAGAACAAATAATCTCAAGCTGTTTGGTTCGGTATTTCCATCAAACACATGATGGGCAAGAACAAATATCAAATGATCAAAAGATAAATCACAGAGAACAACCTCCAAACAGGGAAATTACACACAAAATCAGTTCAACAAATATTTCAATGCATCTACTTGATGGGGATCAAGCTAATTGCTCCCAAGCAAAATAATTAATTACAAATATTCAACATAAGCATACAAAACTTTTGTATCACTGTCTGCAGTTGTGAACACGGCAAAATGTCTTTTTCCCAATTTCATATGATCTTTGCGACAATAAGGCCTCGTTTGTTTTTGGAGATGAGATGAGATGAGATGAAAACTTTTGAGATGAGATAAATTGTTTATTTTATTTTGTATTGGAATTTGAAAAAGTTGTAATGATTAGGTGAGAAAATATGAGATGAATTTAAAAAAGTTGAATTGTTTATTTTATTTTGTATTGGAATTGAGAAAAGTGTAATGATGAAATTGAGATGAGATGAGATGAGATAAGAGTTTTCTGAAAACAAACCAGGCCTAAATCTCCTAGCTAACTGAACGGTGCCACAAATCTGGACGCATAAGAAGGTTTGAATGCCGTCTAAGGAACACACGATGGAGAAGCAACCAATGACACATGTGAAGGTCTATTGATTGCTGCATTATTGCATATTTTATACATTTAAAATCAATATATTGTTAATTTTTTTGTTATTTTATCATTGATTTTAGATGAAAAAATGATCAAAAGACAATAAATTCAAGTTGTGATTTAAATTGATTAAAAGCATAGTTTATGCTTATTTTTATAACTTGTGATTTAATTTGATTTTATTTCCTCACATGCACAACACACTTTTAATATTTTATTTTAGTTTTTGTTTAATTTTTATTTAATTAATTATTTTCTTTTTCTAATTTTTTTTTATTATTCTGTTGGTTTTAGTTTATTTTATTTTATTTTATTTTATTTTATTTTATTTTTATTTTATTTTATTTATTTTCTGCACAAGCTAAACGACATGTCGTTTGGTTTGCAAACCAAACGACATGTCGTTTTTCAGTGGTTTGAATCTGTCGTCTGAGGTCGACGACATGTCGTTTTTCAGTGGTTTGAATCTGTCGTCTGAGGTCGACGACATGTCGTTTGACAAAAACGACATGTTGTTTTGCACGTGAGTTGAATCTGCCGTCTGAGGTCGACGACATGTCGTTTGACAAAAATGACATGTCGTTTTCACTCATCTTCAACCTTCGGCCAGTTGCTACAGTGCACGAAACACAGCTCTTCCACGCCACTGTTCGACACCACCAGCTCCTTCGCCTACTGCAGAACTTCATCCACCTCCAGTAGCACAACCATCTCCACCAACAGCCGCAACCGTCTCCCGTTCAGCCCCAGCATCACGTCATCCCCTTGCATGCGTTCGGCAGCAGCACTCCACGAAACCACCGAGCTACGGCAGCATCACCATCTTCAACCTCACGATCGCATCGTCATGCACAGCGTTCAACCAGTCTCGTCTCCACCTGCAGCCACCAACGCCACTGCCTAGCAACACCACCTTGCAGTAGCAGCCACCGTCTGAAGTTCCATTCCTCCATCAACAGCACACTCCATGCACACTACAACACGTCCTCCGCAGGAGCAGCCGTGCCCATCACCTTAGCCATTTCGAGCCACCACCATAAGCCATCCTCATCACCTCCACGCTTGCAGCTGCGGGTCACTTCAAACATAAAACCTCCATCGAAGCACCGCAACTCCTCTGTTCGTATCACCATAAAACAGAGTCAGCACTCCTTCACGTCCAGGAAAACTACACCATGCACACGATGCACAGCCAAGAAAAAAAGAAAAGAAAATAAAAGAGTTCAGTGGGGAACAAGAAGAAAACATGCACATGCCGAAAGGATAGAAAGAAGAAGAAAGAAAATAAAAATCTTCAAATCATTCGGTGCACTTCGGCTAGAACGCAGACAAAGAAAAAGAAAAGAAAGAAAGAAAAATACAGATGATCAATGCAGTTCGGCGCAAGGAAAGAAAAAGAAAGAAAAAATAATAAGCAACCAGACTACTCGGTTTAGAGATGGCTGGACTTCGGCTGGAAAGCAAGCTGAAAGAAATAAAACAAAAGAAAAAGAGCTCTTTCGGACAGTAGGTTTCGGGCAGTAGGGCCATACGCGACACACGCAGATGGAAAGCTAGTTGTAAGTTGGGTGGGAGAATAAAATAAAGAAGGCTGAATGTTTTTGGAGCCTATATAAGGCTTGTAAACGGACGAAGGACCATCATCAGAAATCATGAGAGAGCATTAGAGTTTTAGAGATTTTCAATTATAGTTGTAGTTTTTTTTGTAATTAGGAGTAGAGTAGAAATATTATTTGAAGTGTGATTTTATTTTTTTAGTTTTATTATTTCTATTATTATTTCAGTTTGGAGTTATAAATTACATGTCTATATTTTCGTATTAAGGTTAGAGGTGAAGTTTAATGATTTAAATATTGTTTTGGATCAACAATAGAATTTATATTGTAAGTTTGATTAATTGATTGGTGTTATTATTAGAATTTTTGATTATTTATATACTTTTCTTGATCCATTGTGATTTCCGAATACATTGGATGTTTGAAGAATCCCTGTGATAATCAATTGGACTTTTAAATGTTTATATCATCAATTATTCAAACTTAATCTTTAGTGATTGAAAGAATTTTTTGTGTTATTATTAGAAAATTTGATTATCTATATACTTTTCTTGATTCATTGTGATTTCTGAATACATTGGATGGTTGAAGAATCCCTGTGGTAATCAATTGGACTTTTAAATATTTGTACCATCAATTATTCAAACTTAATCTTTGGTGATTAGTTTTCTTGGGCTTAATTGTTAAATCTTCCAATTAGACGGAATCTTTATTCTAGTCTAACTAAGCTAAATTGATTGGAAATAATATTCTAAATTATTAGGCGGATCCTCGAAACCTTAGTCATTTTTCATATTGATTTATTTTATTAGTTCAGTTATATTTTGTTACTTTAAAAATCTTCATCTCAATAATCTCTTTTCTTTTTTATTGCACGTTCATTTTAATAATCTATTTTTATTTTATTCTCTTTATCACATTAGTCAATCCGTGTGGATTCGATCCTGTAAGGTACTATAACACCTGTATACTTGCAGGTAAAACTGATTTGGATTTTTTATTCATTATTTTGAGTGAAAGTTCAGACTCAACATCTATTTCTGGAAGCAGAGGCACACGGATGGGGGTCGATTTTGCCGTCAATTCGAGCTTGTCGCTTGCCCTAGATTCACTGTTATGGGTCAAGTTTGTCCTATATTCAAGCACCAAGCAATGGGGGGAGAGAGAGGGGCTCACGGAGGGGTTGAGCTAAGTTGATGCCAACGACGTTGAGAGAGAGAAGAGTGCATAACGGGGAGGGAGAGCTTCTCGGGTTAGGACGACTTCGAAGAGATAGAGAAGCGGAGAGATGAGAAGAGATTTAATTCACGTTTGTGTTGGATGAAAGAACCGTGACGTGGAATTAGACCCGGTTTGCCATGTTGGAGAGTGTGTGGTGTGCAGTGGGAGACCGGGGGCTAAGCAGATTTTCTCTTAAATTAATTTTAGAAAAACTCTAAACGCAGACATACGTAGAGAAAGCCCTGTGGACGATGTCTTACATGGAGTCAAAACGCACCGTTTGGATTAAATAAAATGGTACGTTTCGAGCTGAGTATGCATGCAGGCATACGAACCCCTCCTTCAACATTCTAAACAGTTCATTTCTAATTCTTTTCTTCTCCTCCTAGATTGCTCAAAAGCATCAATTGAGAGAGATGCCCCTTCTCCTTCCCATTATAAAACGAAACCATAACCTTAACGCGACCCACCAATCTTTGTGTCTGAGGATTTCATTTTCAGATCGATTTGGTCCTAGGTAACTCACTACTCCAATCAGTCCATTTTTGGAATATTTTTAACTTCTTTCAGTCCTGAACATACGTATTCTTGTTTGCATTTATGGTTAAATGTAGATTGGTTGTGATGCCTTAGAATTTTTTCTAGCTTTTCCTCATTGTTATTAGTGACTCATTGCAGGGTATTCTAGTTTATTTATCTTCATTGTGCATTGGTTGACTGAAAAGAACATAAATCAGGCAAATTTATGAGAAGTCATTTTTATCCTTTACGATGTTTATAGGTTTGGTTTGGTTTCGCAAGAAAATGAGAACCCAGGTTAGCTAAGGCTTTATAAATTTAGGGTTTTGTTAGTTGTATCCCAAATAACTCAGATTTTAAACCTTTTGTCTATTTGTTAACTTTCTTTAGCAATGTATGGAGCATTAGAGATTTTCCTTTTGGAATCATTTCACCTCAATATTGTCCTTTAGGTTTTCATAAGAATTTGAAGAATGTATTTCGAAATACAAAGGATGTAGTTTCTTGTCAATATTCATCATCTTTGTATGAAGGGCCTCCTTATTTTTTTTAGCTTGTCCATAAGGCTCAGCCCATCTCATAATAGTGTGTTAGAACTCAAATTTAAGAATGACTTGGGTTTTGAGCTTTTTTTTGTTTATCTATTGTTTGTAGCTCTTGCAAAATGATTGCAAGCTAAAAATTTAAATGTGGATGTGGGATGTTGGTGATGAAGAGCATCTCAGATTTCCATAGGTGTTAGGACTCAGATTTGAGAATGAAGGTTGGGTTTTACCGTTGTGACTCACATTTGAAATGAAATTTATGTGTTGAGATCTTTCCAGATTGTTCCCCTTTCATTCTAATTTGAAATTAATAATTTGAGATCTCTCCAGATTGAAATTAAATTGAAACCCAATTAAAACAGTATCAAAGTGGGTGAGGGGGGGGGGTAAGATCATCACCCAAATGTGGTATTCTGAATCTTTGAGCTTTTGGAGTGGAGTAGCCGCTTCAGGAGACTTCAACACCCTTAAAATCTATGTCACTGATCTTTGAAAAAACATTGTAGCCTGGGGTGGAAGAGTTTGAAGGCAAACTTCTCGATGCTACTTTATTTGTTTGCCATATCTTCATTAGGTGTTTATGGACTTATTATAGCTTCTTCTTGATTGATATTTGAGTACTATACAAGTTATCGCTTCTTGAAATGCTTTCTTCTTTATTTTTTGATTGGCCTTGTTCCTGTTCTTCCAAATAGAGATGGAGCCATTTGAAACATATAAGAATGATAAAAGCTTAACTCTCTCTCTACCAAATTTAGTAGTACTTGAAGAGTAGTGAAGTAGTACAAATCACAGTCACAGCATGTATTGAATCTGGCAAGAGTGATTAAGCTACTGGAACCTTTTACCAAAGGTTAGATCAAAAGGGAATGTCTCCAAAATACAAACTAACACCAAAAAAATCCTATTTGCCATAGTACTTTAGTTGGGTTTCAAATTAGCACCTCAAGTGTTCAACCTTGATTAATAATTTTTATTGTATTGATTACACAACCATTGTGAACATTTTGCATAACATTAATTTACAAGATTAATAAAAAAAAGTAAATTAGAGAAGTAAAGAAAAAGATATATTCCAAATCACCACCGACACACATCTCAAACCACCAAACACAAATTCTCAATCCCAAACCACCAACACACATCTCAAGCCACCACCAACACACAACATTTAAAACCACCACCAACATACAATATCTCAAACCACCACCAATACACAACATCCAAAACCACCAAATATAAATTCTCAATCCTAAACCACCAACACACATCTCAAACCACCACCAACACACAATATCTCAAACCACCACCACCACACAACATACTCCAAAATCCTCAACTTAAAGTCTTGCAAGAAAAAGCTATCTGGCTGCATTCCATCTATCGTCTCTGGTTGTGTTTCATCCATCCCTAGTTGTATTTGTGAATGCAATAATAGAAAAAGTAAGATTTGCAATATAAAAACATACAAATACAATAAAACTTAAATGTAGTAATTGTACACTTTCTTGTGTGCTCATCACTAAGATTTGTACACTGTCTTATATCTCGATTACTGGTTGTTGTACACTTTCTTTCGTTGCCCATCACGTAGTTTTATACATTTTCTTGCTTCCCCATCATGGATGAGCCAAATTGGTTTCAACTACTTTCCAATAGTTTGGTATCCAATCCATGCAACTAATAATCCAAAAAAAAATTTAGTTCACAAATAAGTGAAAATATAGTATATTATGAAATACTCAAATATTCTCAGCAGTCTGTTTTTTCCCTTATCATTGCACTTGTTAGCAACCTTTTTTTTTTCTTCACTTGTTCCTCCATTGTCGACATCCTCCTCTTAGACATGGGTCTTCCCTTATCTCTGAAAACATGAGGACTTAGTACTTTTTGAAACTTTCTTCTGTGGTTGCATTCATAGTACTTACTCCAACATTGAAAACTACGGGGTGGGGCTTCAAGGTGCGGTATATTTCATTCATCGCTACACCTTCCCAACCATATCCTCAGTATATCCATCGCACAACACTGCATTTGTTATTACCTCATAACAAATTTTCAATAAACGTTTATATCTAACAATTTCAGGCCTCTGATCAGCAACGTCATAACAACCTACATACATACTTCACCTCACACTCGACCTTTAATAACTTGACCTCATTAAAGTATACAGTATAAGTAACCTTTTTTATAAAATTTTCGACCGTAACTTCATTATCGACAGAGTAAGTTGCGATTACTCCATCTTGTTTCTGGAAATGACAATGATAATATATTACATTATCTCTTGTTGAACCTCCCTAAATTTAACATTTGTGTACACCTCTTGGAATTTCTTTTCAAGTGCCAAGTGTGATATGCAAAGAATGGTGAAGTTAAATGACTAGACCTCTGCTTGGTTTTCATTCTCAATTTTTTCTTCAATGCATTGTCGAACTGATCAACAAATTCTTTTAAATTTGTCCTAGCATGTACATAGCCGTCGAAGAAAGCGTTCATACTCTCACTACACTAAGCTGTACTCATTCCAGCCCAAAACAAATTTTTCAAACATACCAGTACCCAAAACTCTCATTCCACATATAAACTTTGCAACCATGCATTTACATGCAAGTTGAACATTGAAATGAGGACGTTCCAAGAATTCTGAAACTACTAAATAGTAAAAGAGTCATAGACAAAATATAGTACCTTACCTTTCAGGCCACTTTTGTATTGACTATAGGGCACCAAGCTTCTTAGGAACCTTTCACAGTATGTGCCACAAGCAATATCTATAATGCATGTTAGGGAATATGATGACGATCGCATTTTTTATTGTGCAATCTTGATTATAATAATAGTATTCGGCGATTTTCCATCCATATATTCATGTCAAGTTTTAAATAACCATACAAAAGATTTTATATCCTCGTTTGAAATAAGGCCTGCACCCAGAAGGATTGACTGTCCATGGTGGTTTACACCTACGAAAGGTGCAAATGGCATTCCATATCTATTTGTCAGGTATATAGTATTGAATATTACCACATCTCCAAAGTAGTTATATGCCCCTCTACTATGGACATCCGCCCAAATCACTTTCCTCATCTTATCATTATCGTCCACTACCGCATCAAGAGCAATAACATGGCATGAGAGAGACTTCCTGCAGCCCAAAACAAAAAATAGAAAATCACTCAATCAGATAGGACGACCTACTCCTTAGTTGAACTAGACTTTACCACGCACCTTCATCCGAATCCGAATAAGGAAGAGACAGGTACAATATACGGAATAAATTGATGAGGGATAAAAAGACATCATTCTTGCTCATCGATCTTCTAAAATATTCATATAGCGCTTGAAAACCACCTTTACCAGTGTAGGTGTCGTGCATTATCAATATAATTACGACAATTTTTTTCTCTAAATGGTACGTTCTCAAACCCACCCGCATTAGTCACAAGAGTTTGGAAACTCTTATTCATTCATATGTCAGCCTCATCATTAGTATCCAGCACCCTCTTAATGAACTCACTAACTTCTCTATTGCATATGAAAAACCTAGATCTTCTTCGACTTAGCACATGATTGTGTATGTTAAAAACTGATGTGAGTTTAGCTACAGTTGAGATGAGTTGAGTTAAAAAATTTTGAGTTATGTGTGAATAGTATTGAGATATGTGAGTTGAAATGAGATGCGATTGTTTTTAAAAATGTGTATATTTGTTTATAGAGATGAGATAAGAATTTTTTTTTTTGACTTTTTTTATAATACTTGAGATGACTTGAGTGGGACCCACCTAGCAACTTTATGCACGTGAACAAGATCCTTTGGACAAACCCCATTGATGGAAGTCCTTCCCTTGACAATTCCCCCCCCCCCCCGAATACTTCCAGTTATTTGACAACGAAAAGTTTATTTATTTGTGTTATTTATATGCTTTGTGTTATGTTTTTTTTCTCTCGATGGAGATAGAAGTGAATCAGCTAGGTGTGCAGGTACCAATAATTATTTCAATATTTGCCATTAATTGATATCAAATATGAAATAAAATAAAAAAATAAAAAATTACATAATGTTATTAAACAAGAATGGATTAATAAAATAAGTTTTATATTTTAAAATAATTGGGTAATATGTTGGGTAATATAACATTAAATTTTATTATTTAACTCACAAGTCGGTAACATATTGAGTAAATTAAAATATTTGTTTATAATAATGCATACGTACAAAAGTTACTACTTTCCGAGGTTATTAATTAATTATATAATAACACATACACCACTAAAATACGTAAACAAAATAACACATACACCATTACTTTTAATTAGACTTTCAATGACTACCCCTATTTTTCCACATAGGTATGACAATCTCATCTCTTATTGTCACTATAGCTTCTGCTACTTCAGTCATCATTTCAAAAGGACCAGATGACCCTGCCTCGTCATGAACCTGCTGCTCAATAACAGGGAGCTGAACCCTATTCCAATACCGAAATAACCAGTCGTCGGAAGTCACCATTTTAATGAAATTACGTAGCATGCAACATGTTGTCACGATGTGTCCTTGCTGCCCAACAGAATAATGAGGCATTAAGCTTAAAATTTAAAACTATTCTTTAAGAATCCCAAAAGTGCGTTCTATGATATTACGAAGCGAGAAGTGATGGTAATTAAAATAGTCTTTGTACCCTCGAAATTGACGTTGATTATGGCGCTCACTTCTGTGGTAGTGTTCTCGGGAATACGGGGGCAAAATTCCCTTAGTGTATGAGAAAGCAGAATCAGCTAAATAATATTTACCTGACAAAAAATTATGACAAAAAATCATACAACTTTGCGTTAAATAAAATAAGAAGTATACCTTCAGGCGACCATGGAAATTGGGCAGATCTTTAACTCACCGCATGGAGAAAGATACGAGCGTCATGCACTATTTCCTCCCATCCGGTGTATACAAATGTGAATTTTATATTGAAGTCACATATACACAATACATTTTGGACAACTCGCCCATACCGATTTCTATATACCTCATGTACTAAGGTTGGTATTACAGAGTGCATCATAATGTCATCCATTGTTCCAACACATTGCTATTAACTCAGAAAAATTACATTAAATATATTTAGTTATGGTTTCAAATCTAGTAGTTTGAAAAATAATTCTTTGTTATAAATAATTGAGAATTCCTTATCTCAAACCATGAAATATTTCGATTGTTCCTTGCAATATATGGATACACCTCGTCGGTGAAATTTAGCCTGATAATATGTCTCCCAAGCTCACATAAGGTGTTCATCACCATTCTCACATATTTATTAATTGTTTAGGTCGAATGTTGAAATTGGTCACCAACAATTTGTTGGGCCTGTGCGTGGCCCACAATTATGCAAAACATAGCGACAGATTCCTTTATGGTCATTGATTATCTAGAATCACGCAAAAAGTGATTTCTAATTAACAACGAGCATAATGCACGAAATTAGGGGTGAGCATTTTCCGGTCCGGACCGGACTGGTAATTTTGGACCGGACTAGACTGGACCGAGATTGGTCCGGTCCGGTCCACGGTCCAGCGGTTTTATGGACCGGACCGGACCGAATATAAATTATTTTTATATATTTTATATATATTTTTATATATAATTAATTATATATATAATTATACTATATTATAATTAAGTATAGACTATTAATACTATTATATATTTATATAGTTATACTAATGGTTATATTAGTTTAGTTATACTATATTATAGTGATTTATTATAAGTTAATAAATTTATAACTATATTATATATTAGTATAAGTTATAATGATTTAGTATAGTTATAATTATAAACTTATAAGTAATAAGTATAGACTATAGTACTTATACAATTATACTTATACTTTCTTTTTCTTTTTCTTTTTTGAAAGTTTAAAACTGATCTCATTAAAACATAAAGGATCACTTACAACGACTCTTAACGACCAAACAAGTGAAGTAGAGTTAATACATCTCTCGGGCTACCTGAGTTGAAATACAGGGTGGACATAACTCAATATCATACAAGTCTTCTTGGCTATCAAATGCGGCTTTTGCTAGCTTGTGAGCTGCCTCATTGGATTCACGATGTGCATGTACTGCTGACCATGTTGCAAAAGAGTTTAACAGAGCTTTTGCATCCTCTATAAGGCAGCCCCCCAAGCTCCAGTTTGAAGAAGGTTGATTGAGAAGGTCCACGACCTGCTTTGAGTCCCCTTCTAGTATGAGTTGTTGCAGGCCAATTTCTTTGCAAAAAACAGCAGCCAGAAGTAAACCATAAGCTTCTGCATCAAAAGGCCTCCCTCTTAGACTTCTATTTGCTCGAAGGGCACCAATAACATAACCTTGATGGTCTCTAATTAGTACACCAATTCCAATTTTTCCTTCCCCCGAGTTTACTGCAGCATCCCAGTTGACCTTTAACCATCCCACATCAGGTTTCAACCACTTGTCAATTCTTGCCATGGGTTGTGGATTACTTGCTGCTTCCTTTTTGAATGCCTCCTTGAAAAAGAGAAGATCAGCCTTTACCTGTTTAATGACTGCATTTGGGTGCTTAAAATCTTTCCCATGTAGGAAATCATTTCTTCTAGTCCAGATTTCCCTCATTGTGACTGCAACCTCCTCGAGTTCCTCTGGATCCACGTGTTCAACCAGTGCTAGCCATACCTTGAAGATCAGGTCATGTTGGATGGATAACTTCTGTACTTTCTTTGGTCCCTGACTCCATACATCTTTGGCTGCAATACATCCCCACAATACATGGCCAGAGGTGTCAGGTTCCTGTTCACAGATCAGGCATGTGTTATCTTCCAAAACTATCCTCCTTTGTAGATTTGCTCGGGTAGGGAGGGCCTCACTGCAGGCTCTCCATAAGAACAATTTAGTGGCAGGGGTTATTTTGAGCTTCCATATTGTTTTCCACACTCGGCAGTTTTGGTCTTTGATTGAGGTTTCACCATCGAGCTCCCTTTCCATCTCCTTGCTGAAATGATATCCACTTTTAACTGTGTATGTGCCATCCTTTGTAAACTGCCATACAAGCTTATCCTCACGCCCACCTATGCTGATTGGGATACCTGTGATGCTCTCAATTTCCTGTGGGGAGAACATCTCATAGAGGAGAGAAGACTTCCATTGCTTCAGCTGAAGATCAATAAGATCACAGACTTTTTCACACCAGCAATCTACCTCTCTGTTGCTTAGGATTTTTTGAGAGGGGAATGATGGTAACCATTTATCCTCCCATATATTCACTTTGTGCCCATCCCCGATCCTCCATATGAGTCCTTTTTTCAGTAGGTTCAGTCCTGCCTGAAGCCCTCTCCAAGCAAATGATGGTCTAGACCCCATTTTTGCTTTAAGAATTCCCCCCTTGTGGAAATATTTTTGCTTCAAAAACCTTGCCACCAAGGAGTCAGGATCCTAAAGGATTCTCCATCCTTGCTTTGACAGCATGGCTATATTGAAGTGCCTCATGTCTCTAAGCCCCAGTCCCCCTCCCTCTTTGTTGTTACTGAGTTGGTTCCAGCTAACCCACTGGATTTTGGATGAATCTTCATTGAAGCCCCACCAAAACTTTCGGAGTAACTGATTTAATCTGTTAATGATGGATGCTGGCAGAAGAAACATGCCCATAGCATAAGTGGAAATGGCTTGGAGAACTGCCTTGAGGAGGACTTCCTTGCCTGCAGCAGAGAGGAACTTTGTTTTCCAGTTGGTAACTCGAGCCCAAGTTCTGTCAATGAGGGAGTGGAATGATGCAATCTTTTTTCTCCCCACCAGAGCTGGTAGTCCAAGGTATTTTTCGAAGTTACTGGAGGATTTGACACCTGCTATTTGTAGAATCTGAGTTTGAACTTCTGGAGCAGTGTTCCTACTAAAGAAAATGGAAGATTTTTCTCTGTTTAGTACCTGTCCCGAGCCTTTCTCATACAGCTCTAACAGTTGGAGAATACACTTGAGTTCCTTTGTTTCTGCTTGACAAAATAAAAGACTATCATCAGCAAAGAATAAATGGTTCACTGTGGTTGGACCCCTGCCTATTGGGGCTGATGTTAGCCTACCTTCTGCCTCTGCTCTATTTAGGAGAGATGTGAGGGCTTTTGCACAGATTATGAAGAGATATGGGGATAAAGGGTCTCCTTGTCTGAGACCCCTTGAAGGCCAGAAGCACTCGTGAGGTTCTCCATTCACTAGGATTGAGTAGGACACTGAGTTAAGGCACCTCTGGATGATGTTGATCCAGTGAGATGGAAATTCCATTTTGGTCATGATGACCTCAATGAAAGTCCATTCTACCCTATCATAGGCCTTGCTCATATCTAGCTTGAGGGCCATGAAACCTCTCTTTCCAGTCATTCTCGAGTTCATAGTATGTAGAATTTCATAGGCTACCAGAGTATTATCTGAGATGAGCCTTCCAGGGACAAATGCACTCTGATTGGGGGCAATGAGCCTAGGCAATATGTTTTTCAATCTGTTTGCAAGTGTTTTAGAAATAATCTTATACAGTACATTGCAGAGGCTAATGGGTCTATACTCATTTACTTTCTTGGGGCTTTTAACTTTGGGAATGAGAGAAATAAAAGTGTCATTGATATCATTAAGAGAACCATCATGGTTGAGGACTTGAAGAGCATAATTACAGACTTGATCCCCCACCACCTCCCAATGTTTTTGGTAGAATTGAGCTGGAAAGCCATCGGGGCCAGGAGACCCCAAGGGATTCATTTGGAAAATAGCAGTTGTAATATCTTCTCTAGTGAAAGGGAGCATAAGCCAAGTCTTCATATCCATATCAAGCTTTGTGTCCAAAGCATATAGGCATTTCTCAAAATCCGAAGGGTGGGAGGAGGTAAATAAGGAGGAGAAATAACCTGTGAAGACCTCTCCAATGGCTGCCTTCTCAGTGACACTTATGCCTTGGGGATCCTCAATACAATTGATGGTGTTGGTCCTCCTTCTCTGGCTTGCCTGCATGTGAAAGAATTGAGTATTCTTGTCCCCGTGTTTAAGCCAGTGCTGCTTTGCTCTTTGGCGCCACTTGAGCTCATTTGCTACTATGGACTCTACCACCTCTTTCTGACATTATTTCATTGCATCCAGATGTTCACCCGTTCCTGTGCTTTGGAGATGGCCAATCCTCTGAGTTCCCTTTGTGACTTCCATGTGATCTTGCTGCTTGGTTTTCTGCCTCCAGATTAGTAAATCTTTTTTGCATATCTCAAGGTTGTTCCTCAAGAGCTTGGCTTCACAATCCACTGTGCTGGCTTTGTTCCATGCTTCACATATCATCCTTTGGCAGTCTTCCTTCATTTCCCAAGCCATCTCGTATCTAAAACACCATCTTCTTTTCTTCTGCCCATCATCTGTTTTATGCAGCACAATAGATAATGGAGAGTGATCTGACTTTACTGCAGCTAGTGCAGTGCATAGGCCCTGAGGAAATAGGTCACTCCATTCCTTGTTTCCGAGTGCTCTATCTATTTTTTCTTTGGTAAACTCCCTATCACTTCTATTATTGGCCCAAGTAAATGCCTGCCCATCTGAGTGGATATCATTGAGTCCACAAAATTCGACTGCTTCCCTGAATTCCTCAATCTGTTTGTATGCACCTCCCATTTTCTCATTTTGGTGGAGTATCTCATTGAAATCCCTAGTGCATAGCCATGCCATCGGACTGGGGGGTTTGAGCATCTTCAACAACTACCAGCTACTGCTTCTCTTCCCGGTATCAGGATGACCATAGAATCCAGTAAATTGCCACGTGGGGCCATTATCCTCAATCTGGACTAGTGCACTGATGTGCCATCTGGTATAACTGATCACAGTTACCTTCCATTCTTCCCTCCATAGTAGTGCAATACCCCCACTCAACCCTATACAATCTATGGCAAAACAACCCTCCATTTTCAAGCACCTTCTTACCACCTCCATCCTATTTTTCCTACATTTAGTTTCCACCAAGAAAACCAAAAGGGAGACTTTTCCTTAGTTAATTTCCTAAGGACACTAACTGTCCGAGGGTTCCCAAGCCCTCGGCAGTTCCACATTAGTATGCTCATTGATTTTGGCAGGGCTGGAAACCAGCCACTGCCTTGACTTGAGAGTTTTCTTTTGCATCCTCACTTTTCTTGGGCCTCTTTTGGATTGAGTCCTGCACTGGTATGCTTCTTTTGCAGCCCCTCCGGTAATTACTCCTAGTAGGACAATTGGAGATATCAACCAGCATCGTAGTGTCATTGTCATCTGTGTGAAAGTTACTTGCTCGAGCCTTCCTCTTCCACTTCCTCACAGTGTGTTCCACATAGTCCATGCCCTGTTGCTTGGGGAATTCTGTGCCTTCACCTGTAGGTATCACTTCACTTCTTTTTGAAACTACCCAAGCTCCATCAGCACCAGGATTAGGCCTGGCTATTGCATGGAGCTCAGGTCTCTCTTGTGGTGCAGTGGATACACCATTTCCAACGTGGCTGCCATGTGGGACTTGGGCTTTAGTGGTTGCCATAGAGGTATGGCCCTTATGTGTATAGGTTACTTGTAAGCTGTCAGGAGTTTGACTTACCACTTGACTCTTTATCACATTCCCTATGATGGGATCACGAGTGCACTCAGCTTTTGTGTTCCCTCCATTTGGTTGTTGAACAGTAGCTGCCTGGAGCACTGCTTCCACCTTTCCCGCTGACAACATGTCCAGTTCCCCTGCCGAGATTTCTGGGTTCAACTCTTGGTCATTGTGCACTGGTTTCTCTCAGTCAAACCTACCCCTTCCCTCTTGTTGTTCCTATTTCTGTTCCTTTCGCTGGTTCTGACCTCCTGAGGCGCCACCGTATCTCCGCCTATCAAAGAGGTTGGTGTTCCTCGGTTGACCGCGTAGCCATGAACCAAACTGGGTTGGGGCTGGTGAATCTTGGACATCATGCCGAGCCCGTATGCATGTTTTCCCTTTGTGAAACAGAATTCCACATTAAAAGCAGAAGCTTTGCAATCTTTCGTATCTAAAAGAGATCTAGTGCTGTTTTTCACCAAACTGTAGCCATTTTCCTCGCATCAAAGGTTTGTGGAGATCCACTGCTACTCTTACTCGTAAGCACCTCCCCCATGCATGTCCATCCGCCTCTGCTTCAACCCTGATGATCGGGCCAATAGAGGTGGCGAACTGTTCTCTGAGACTTTCAGTCATGGCTGCTAGTGGAAGATTATGGAGCTGAACCAGAAAGGTTCATAACGGAACTGTAGTGCTTCTATGGACATCTCTTCATCCACCTCCATCAACGTTAGAAGGTGTCTATCAAAAAACCATGGCCTCCCACTTAAAACTTTCTCTTTGTCAGCTAGTAGTTGGAACTCGATCAAGAAGCATTGGTCTCCTAGCTCTTTAAAAGATACCCATCCTTCCAACCTCCATAGTTGAGACATAGTAATCCTAAAACCTTCACTATTAACTCCTTTCTCAGTTAGAGCCCTCCCCACTATACAATGTTTGCCCCGTTTTCCTTCTCCTGGAGAGTTTTTCTGTTGTGCATGAAAACATGAACTTTCCTCTTTTGAGAGGTGTAATCTTTCCCATCTTAACGCCAAGTCTTCTGCCTCCTGCTATCAAACGTAAGAAACAATCTCACAAGAAGTGAGACTTAAACCTCTGCCACCGCAAAGGCACTAGAAACCTCACACTTTTCTCTCAGAGAAAAGGAAGGCACCGCAAAGGCACTAGAAACCTCAGGCATGGGATTTAAACTTTTTCACAATTATACTTATACTAAATTACTAATATATAGCTATACTATATTACTAATAGTCTAATACTTTAAAATTTATAATAATACTATTATATAGTTATATTAGTTGTTATATTAGTTTAGTTATACTATATTATAGTGATTTATTATAATTATATTATATATTAATGTAAGTTATAATGATTTAGTATAGTTATAACTATTAACTATAGACTATAATTATACAACTTATACAATTATACTTATACTAATATAAATATTACTAATATATAGCTATACTATATTACTAATAGTCTAATACTTTAAAATTTATACTAATACTATTATATAGTTATATTAGTTATTATATTAGTTTAGTTATACTAATAAATTAATAATACTATATTATAGTGATTTATTATAATTATGTTATATATTAGTGTAAGTTATAATGATTTAGTATAGTTATAACTATTAACTATAGACTATAGTTTATTAGTTATACAACTTATACAATTATACTTCTACTAATATTACTAATATATAGCTATACTATATTACTAATAGTCTAATACTTTAAAGTTTATACTAATACTATTATATAGTTATATTAGTTGTTATATTAGTTTAGTTATACTAATAAATTAATAATACTATATTATAGTGATTTATTATAATTATATTATATATTAGTGTAAGTTATAATAATTTAGTATAGTTATAACTATTAACTATAGATTATAGTTATACAACTTATACAATTATACTTATACTAATATTACTAATATATAGCTATACCATATTACTAATAGTCTAATACTTTAAAGTTTATACTAATACTATTATATAGTTATATTAGTTGTTAGTTGTCATTATAATTTATTATAGATTATTAGTTGTCATTATAATTTATAGTATTAGAATCATAAATTATAATATTTATAATACATTGAATTTGAGTAATTTACATACGCTAACTTAGTAACAAATTCTCAATTAACATTTAACATTATAAATATAATTATCACTAATTATTTTTTTAATGATTTAATTAAATAATCCACATTAAATAGTTTATTTAATTTTAATTTTACTAATTTAAATAATTTTTTTAATTGATTTATGTGTCAAAAATGTAAAAGAATGACAAAAAAAATACATGAAGTCTGCCTTCACAGAAACGGCGCCGTTTGATTCAAAATGGGTCCCAAACGGCGCCGTTTAACGTCACTGCAGGTTAGAGAAAAACTGGGTTGCGTGAAAAGGCGTCGTTTCACGCAACCCATTTATTTTTTTTTCAATTAACGTTCCTGAAACGGCGTCGTTTGGGTCCAATTAAGAACCAAACGGCGCCGTTTCAGGAACTTGCCTGGCGTCTTCAGTCTTCCCCCCCATCCCCCCGATTCATTTCACATTTCCCCCAACTCCTCCTGCGAAAGCCGAAAACCCTAAATCGTCAAAGAGCCACCCTCCGTCCCCACCGTCCCCTCCGTCGCAGCAGGCTTGCAACTGTTCGGTAGTCGGTACTCTCTCTCTCTCTCTCTCTCTCTCTCTCTCTCTCCGATTTGTTCAAATGCTCCAGCTCGACTGTAAAGGATTTTGGGATGTTCTGTGAATTTTTTTGTGTGTTGTGGACCTTGTGGTTCTGTGGATCGATTCTGTGGGGTGGTCCGGTGGATGTGTTATTAACTTATTGTGTTGTTATTTTTTTGTGGTTCTATCATCTGTGTTATCGACTCTGTCATCTGTGGTTCTGTGAATTTTTTTGTGTGTTGTTCTTATATGCATGTCTGAATATATATATGATATATCTAGATATATATGCATGTCTGAATATATATATATATATATATAGATATATGCATGTCTGAATATATATAGATATTTTTTTTTATAAGTAAAAATATGGTGATCAGGTAGGATATATATATAGATATATACTATATATATAGATATATATGATATATAGATATATATGCATGTCTTTCAATCTGCATGTATTTCAATGTTTGTAATAAATTAATGTTTGTACATAAATTAATGTTTGTTTTCTAATTATTTTGTCCACTTCTCTTTTTGTCCTTTTTATAGATGGAGTTTTCTACAAATGATGTGCAAGAGTCAACACAAAACATGCCCCCACCCCCACTCCCACTCCCACCCCCACCCCCATCCAATGTAAGTGAACAATCAGTTGGTGGGTCACAAAGGGGTAGAGGTCTTTTGTTTGGGATCACTTTACAATCATATCAAAAGGTGATCCAACTAAACCTAGGGCTGCATGTAATTATTGTGGTACTTCGTATGCTGCTGATACGAAGGCCAATGGTACGAAAAACATGAAGAATCACATTGAGAATCAGTGTAAGAAATGTCCGTTTAAGAAGACGGATAAATCTCAGACGACTCTAGGTTGGAAGGTAAAGGGAGGAAGTGGTAGTCAAAGTGGGGGACTTGTGCCTATTGCATTTAGTGTTGAGGCTTGCCGACAAGCCTTAGCTAAGATGATTATTTTTTATGAGTTACCCTTTAGGCATGCTGAAGGGGAGGGTTTCAGGAAGTTTATGCTTGTGGTTTGCCCTAAATGGGTAGGGATTCCATCCCGTATGACGGTTGCCAATGATTGTTTTAATTTGTTTTTGAAAGAAAAACAAAAGCTGAGAAATGCTCTTCGAGGGCAGCGAATTTCCCTCACCACGGATACTTGGACATCCGTGCAAAACTTAAATTATATGTGTCTTACAGCACATTTCATTGATGATGACTGGAAGTTACACAAGAGGATTCTTTCCTTTTGTTTGGTTGAAAATCATAAGGGTGATACACTTGGTAAATGTATAGAGATGTGTTTGATTGATTGGGGGCGACCAAAATTTCTTGCACTCACTCTTGATAATGCAAGTTCTAATAATGAGGCCGTTACTTATTTGAAAAAAAAAAACCAAGAATAGGAGAGACACGGTCTTAGAACATGAATTCTTGCATGTTCGATATTGTGCCCACATTTTGAATTTAATTGTTCGTGAGGGGTTGAAAGAATATGATGAGTCTATTGCGAAGGTGAGGGGTGTTGTAAAGTATGTTAAATCCTCTCCTCAAAGGTGGAGTATATTTAAAAAATGTGTGGGGTTGGAAGATATTCAATCCAAAAGCCAAGTTTGCCTAGATGTACCTACTAGGTGGAACTCCACCTATCTTATGTTGGAAAGGGCTTCCAAATTTAAAAGGGCTTTTGATCGGTTAGAGGAAGAAGATCCATGCTTCCTTGGTAGTATTGGGGATGATGAGGACGACGACGACGACGACGAAGATGTGGATCATGTGGTCAATAGGAGAAAGTCAAAGAAGTTTGGGCCTCCTAATGCATCCAATTGGGAGAAGGTAAAAGTGTTTGTGAGATTTCTTGCATTATTTCATGATGCAACTTTACTCTTCTCAGGGGGTGAATATGTAACTTGTAATGCTTTTTTTTCGGAGTTAGTTACTATTAAAGATGCCATTAACATGGAGTGTGAAGAACGAAATCCCGTTGTGGGATTAATAGCCATAAATATGAGGAGAAAATTTGACAAATATTGGGAGAACTTGGAAAATCAGAATATGTTGCTCTATGTTGGTGTTATTCTTGATTCTCGCTACAAGATGCGATATCTTGATTTTGGGTTGGGACAAATGTATGCACATGATAATGCAAAAAAAATTGATTTTAGTTGGAAGGTGAAAAATGCATTTATCCGCATGTATGAGGCATACAGAGAAAATGAAGAAGGGCATTCTTCTCAGCGTACAAGTTCCCCACATGAAGATGTATCTCCTTCAGCTGACAAGATGGCGAGTAGAAAAGCAAATTTGATGGCCCAATTTAAGCAACAATTACAGTCAGAAGACAGTTTAGAAAGTAAATCAGAGATTGATAGATATCTAGCTGAAAGATGTGAGGATCAAGATGATAGTTTTGACCTTCTAATTTGGTGGAAGGTGAATTCAGCTAGATATCGCGTGCTTTCAAAGGTTGCACGTGATGTACTTGTAATACCGGTATCTACTGTCGCCTCTGAATCTACATTTAGCACTGCGGGTCGTGTACTTGATCCTTTCCGAAGTAGTTTAAATCCAATGAGTGTTGAGGGTCTCATATGTGCACAAAATTGGCTTCGTTCTTCTTCTACTCCAATAAGCCTTAGGACTTTAATGGATGAAGTGGAGGAATTTGAGAAGCAACTGGATATGGGTATGTAATAAATTATCTTCTATAGTTCTATGTGCTGTAATTTTATTTTGTTTTATTTTTTATGTTATGTAATTTTATTTAACTTGTTTTGTTTTAAATTTTTATGGATAGAACTTGTTGGGGACCCGAACTTTGTTAATTCTGTGGAGGCGTCAAATTCAATGCCTACTGGCTCTACACCCAATCTTGATTAATGACTAAAGAGGTGAGAAGATTGTTGCTTTACTTGAAAGGCTGAAACGAAATTTGTCATCAATCATGTTTAGTTATTTTGAAAAAAACTCATGCATTAATATTGGTCATTCTCTTTCTAATTTATTAATAACCTGTTTTGCTGGTTTTTTTTATGTATCACAAAGAGCCATGATATTTATTATTTACCATCAGTGCATCACTTTGGGATTTAATTGTATTTTTTTTTTTAAATAAAGGAAAGGAAAGAAAAGGAGACCATCCATGTAGAAAATCTGCAGCAGCACAATTAAAAATGCATATAAACAATGTTATGTGTGGTTTTCATATAAATAATATAATATTATTTTATAAGCAATTTTATTTTAAACTTTGTGAAGAATTCTAGATTTTGAGGGTTATCCTGTTTGTAATTTGGTGTTTAGGTTTGGTGTTCAGTTGTCTTGGAACGTCTAGATAATCTGATTATTAACTAGAGCTAATGGAGATGTTTAGGTTTTAATTAATACTCCGTGGAGAATTTCTGGACATTTCATGAACTTTGTTCCCTGGATAAAGGCATCAGAGATGTTTTTTGTTAGATATTCATTGCCTTTTTATGTTAGAGCCTTTTATTATATTTTTTTTGTAAGTTATTCATGGATATATTCATTGCCTTTTTTGTATGTTTTTAGATCAGTTCTCAACCCTTTTTAAAATATAAATGCAAAATCATAATGAATTTTTGGACATTTCATGAACTTTTTTCCTGGATAAAGGCATCGGAGATGTTTTTTGTTAGATATTCATTGCCTTTTTATGTTAGAGCCTTTTATTATATTTTTTTTATAAGATATTCCTGTATATTCATTGCCTTTTTTGTATGTTTTTAGATCAGTTCTCAACGTGGGTCAAATTCAGAACAGATGAAAGCTGAGATGAAAGCTGAAATTTCAATGTTGAAGATTACTTAATCCCAAGAAGCTGCAATTTTAATTAATTCTGTTTGTGTATTGCTTAGAAGTTAGAAGTTAGGTATATAATTAGACACCAATACTTGTAATAACTTTTTGTATTAATTAGTTATGTTTCACTTCATTTTGTAATTTGTAATTTGTAAGTAATAACTTTTGTATTATTATTTTGTATTTTTTTTTTTTTTTGCTTTTCTAGTTTTTTATATAGATTAGTTTTCTTTTATCATTACATTTTTTAAGATCAAGTGTTTTTTTAGTAGTTTTAGCTAAAAAATGTACAAAATTTGAAGTGGGCCGAAAATAATTGAATTTGAGCCCAACAAAAGTCAAATTTAGATGGGCTGAATGGCCCATTTGGAGCATGTCCAGACTGAATGGACCGACTCTGGACCGGATCGGACCGGACCGATCTATACTCGGTTCGGTCCAAGGTTGAAAATCTCTGAACCGAATAGGTCCGGTCCGGTCCACAAAATAGTCTAAGACCAGATCGGACCGGACCGATATCACCCCTACACGAAATGTTGATACCTCCATTCGAAATATGTCCTTACAATTATTTGGATGTCCATTCAAAATTCCTATAATATACTCATCTCCCTAAATGCCTATGTTGTGTTGTGGCATTCGAAGATGTCATCTTAGTTGACATAATATGATCTTAATAACAATAACTAGCTAAAGCGCTTTGTACTCATCACCACTAGAACTCCTTTCATCGTCACTACTTACATCTTCTCCACCCTCTACTGACCAATCAGGTTCATCATCTATTATCTTTTACACGTTTAATGAAGCAGTTGTAAAAATTACGCTACAATGTTAGAGCTCACAATTTACAAAATAATATATGGATGGGTAGGAATATGGATGAAACTTGAACAGCTTGAAGTCGAGGTTAACTTTATTTTTTAGGTAGTTTCAAAAATGAAATAAATAGTATAAAGTAGACATAACATCATTATATAAGGAAATAAGTAGACATCTCCTACAGCAAGAACAGTATGAAAATCAACACAAAAAACCCGCATAAATTAAATTTGATTGAGAAAATACTCTCCATTAGTGGAAGAAATGTAGCATCAACTAAAGATGGAACACAATTTTAGAGCAAGCGCAGAGAATATAATTTTCGTTTATTGTTCTTAAAAAAATAGTATAAATTATTTTTTTAGTTACAATATAAGCATATAAATTTTAGACCTGATGGCTTCAAGCAAAATGTTAGACCCCTCCACCAGAATATCCTCCAGACCTGCCCCCTCCTCCACCTAAAAGGGATGTGAAGCAAGAGATGATGTTAGAGCCTGAAAATGCAACTAATCTTATGTTAAGCCAAAAATGGTGAAAAATGGTTGTGTCTAAAGCCTTTATTTCCAAAAATTGGTGCGGTTTCCTTATCATTTGTGCATTGAACCAATTGCCCAAATTATTTATGCAATGCTTTGTGTGATATCTTCCAATCAAACAGACAACTAACCCCTATTCAAACGTAATCAATAAAAATCAGCTTGACTATGTGTGTACTTTCAAGCAACTGATATTTATATGTAGGATTAACTTCATAATGACAACATAGCAGACCAATCTATGAAATTGTACGAGTCCTCACATGCTAGCAATAACTACGGTTGGTATAAGTCACTAGAAATTATTTATGGTTGGTAGAAGTCAATTGCAATTATTTATGGTGCGTTAAGCTACAGTTGGTGGAAGTGAGGATATGATGTAGATACTATTTATGATTGTCCTGATACTATTTACCCATCTGATTATTCAACATGATTATTCAAACTTGATTAATTATTCAGTGATTGTAACTAGCCAGCTAGTGTGAGATGAATTTGGCATGCATGCCATATATATACATATATATATATATATATATGTATATATATATATGCAGACTTTATGCTTATGTTGGAATTATTGTACCTTGCAAAGATTTGTCTCACAATGTTAATGGGTTCCCATCTTTTTCCCGGTAGGAACATCATGTTTTGAATCATTATAATTATTATATTTATATTATCCTTTTGCACTCCTTGATAAATGAGGAGAATACAAATTCATGATCTGATCCAATATTTATTAAATTCCTCATACATCACGTGGTCAGTCAGCCCCAAATTTCCAACTACTAGTATAATAACTCATGAGATCCTGAATAATAACCATGCGATGTCTACTGTAAACTACAACGCAGAGGCTCTTTGATGTAAAAGTCATCCAACAATAAAAACCTTTGTACTCAACAAGCATGCAGCAATAAAAGCCTCTCTACTCACTTGTTCATGCAATAAAAGCCTCTGTATACCGTAACAAATATTTGTACAATTTCTTTTATCATTCCACTTGCTACCAGCAAAGTCATCCAGCAATAAAAGCACATACCAAAGTCTCATCTACTACCAACAACAAATATTTTCATGTATGTATTGTCATATATCCTCACAAGTATTTATTTTCATGTACTTATATTTGTTGTAAACTACTCGTTATAGGAAACATCCCAAATCAGTCAGCCACATAAATTTCCATATCAACCATTCCAAGCGGTACTAATAGCAAATAGCATCTCATAAAGTACGTTCACATAAAGTAATTAATAATCTCTAATACAGAATGACATAAAGCAAATGACATAAAGCAGTAAAAATAAAAATCAATAATGCATGGCCCATGATCGCCTATGCTTGTTATCCATGGCTAAAAAAGCCCCGCTAGATGATGGGATCACGTAGTTCGTTGAAATTACAGAAAAAGTTATCTTCTGGCAATTTCGATTAAATCACTTGCAGCAATGCCACACAATGTGTGAACAAATCCCATCTGTCATCGCTATCCATGGTCGGCATCGAGCCCTTGCTATGCTTTGTTGCGGAAGCCTGAGCTCTCTCCTCATAGCACTTCCATCGTGCTACTGTTGTTTTCCTCATCTCATGGAGGAAGTTTGATAACTCCTCATCGACCTAGTTGCTTCGCCCCCCTTTATTTTTACAGCGACGTGACAAGTGTGTTGATGGTCTTGTAGAAGGTGTCTCCATGGAAACATTTATGTCATCAATACCAACCTCCACTCTCGACTAAGTGCCTAGTGCGGGGCCCCGACGTTGCATTTCTACATTAAGCTGACACTTGTCGTCACTAGTTGACACTGGTTCGGTTGAAGAGTGGTGAGTGTCCTCGTGGCGACTGACATGCCAAAAATGGTGTAAAGCTCCACATACTTTGGGCACCCCGCGTTCCAAAAATACTTTAAGTCTAATTTCATCTAATTCAAATATATCGAGTCTCTTCTTAGATATTGGTTACCAAGACAATGAAATAAATTGAAGGACACATGTATTGATGTAGTAATTGGGCTATTTTTTTCATGTAAGTTTAATTAGCCTACCCTAATGGCATTTGCCCAGTGCTCGTCACTAGCTATCACCGTTTTGGTGTCAGGGTCTTATCCCATACCTGTTTGACCCATCAGATTGGTGAACTATTGCTGCCTCTTCTTCAGCCTTTGTATTTTTCCATTCTGTTGGTTCGCATCAAACGCCTTTGTATCCATAGCACTAATGCGTTGAGCGTACAAAGCTTGGTCCCTACTTGTGATCTTCCATGCCCGTAGTGCACCACTAACGGTGTTCCCATACATCATTTCAATCAAAATATCCTCCATTCCATCCGTCCATAACTCACGATCAATGTATGTATTCTCCAGATCATCCATGTGAAATAGCTAAAACCGCAAATCAATGATATATATAACACAGCCATGTGAAAGGATGATGGATGCAGATGAAGGATAAATATAGAAGGTTAGTGATTAATTGTAGCAACTAATATGAATTAATGCATATGAAAATATGAACGTTCTATAATTTATAAACAACGAATGTTGGCCATACATGTCGATAGTGAGTTACACGACACGAGCGTAGGTCATAATGCTAGGAAAACAACAAACGAGTTTAGAATTGACATTGAATATAATTGGTAATATGAAAACCCCATCTTCCAAAATATACCCTGAAACGTAAGTATTTAAGTTTGATAACTTTAAAATAATCCAATTTCAATTGTCATATTAACCTGAAAATAACCCTAGCTAAACTGGACAAGCAAAGATCATGAATTAGACAAGGGTTCCTACAGTTCAGCAAACTGGACAAGTAAAGAATAGGATTCAAGTTAACCATGAATGCCTATAAAATAGCATTCATGGTTAACTATGTCATTTATCACATCAAGTGAAAAGCAACCAGAGACAACAAGGAACTAATAACAGATGGATTATGGACACCAGAATTAATAACTCCCAAACCTTTTTCAAATTAGAACATAGCTCAGTCCTAGTTGGTCAAATTAGAACATAATCATCTTTAAGTATAAGCTCATATTGGGGTTAAAGTTGGGTTGAGTTCAGAGCACAAAGTTGCCAAGCATAGCATGTTGTTAGTAAATTCTATTATGAGGAAATAGAAGCACATTTATGAGTATAAATGGAGGTGAGAAATTTAAGATGAACATCCTACTTACAATAAATAATTTTTCACAGTAGCATTTATCATTCTATACTTCCTTCTAGCACATTGAGTAGATAGTCAGTAGATTACTTCAAAACAATTCCATAGTTTCCTTTATCTTTTTAAAAATAAAATCCTAGGTTGCTAATCCTCCTTTTGTAATTTAGGTTCACGATTAACTACATATTATTATCTTAATGCAGCAAGAAATATGGATGGAGCCCATAGCATAGATCTTAGATGGACTAGGGTAGGAGACAAGTTTTCTTTTTTAAATATAGTAGATGAACTATAACACACTAGCATATGGCTTATACAAGGTGCACTAATTGAGTTACAAGCAAAAACAAAACAAATTGGCAATACTCTTGAGGATTCCTTTACAACTATAGCACTTGTCGATGGGTAAAACAAATATTCCATACCAATTAAGCATTTTTATATCTCCAATACATTTTTTTTTATATTAATCTCAAATGATTAATACTGTGTTCTAGAATGTAACAACCATGGTAATGAGAAGAATCTTTTTCCCTCACACAACTTATATCCAATAGATTAATGAGCAAATGGAATACTTGCAATACTGAATCCAAATAATTAACACTAAACTTTATTCTACTGAGTTAAGGCATGCGCATTGAAGTTGTGGTTATATGGAAGATCCTTTTGAGGATAGAAGTGAAAATGCACACCAAAAGAAACAGTTTTGTTAATGTCAACATTTAGAACTGAATCCAGAGTCTATCGCCATACAGGTAATCCTTTTCAGGAATTAAATTGAACAGTTTCAGATCAATTTATGTCCAATGAAAAAAAAATGTGAGTTGGAACATAAGTTCCACATTGACAGAGTGAGAAAACAGTTCAAACAAAGAAGATAGTAGTCCAAGGATAGTATTATTTTGTGATTAATCAGAGAGCTGGTGTAACGCCCGTCCTTGAGGGGGGTGTTTTTACAAAATATTTTAGAAAGGACGACTGGAATTATCGTCCGATTTAAAACATTTTACTGTCCTTCCCAGGGTGCAAGACTCTACGTTATAAAATAAAATGTGATTTTATAATAAAAGAGATTTGCAGGTTAAAAGAGTGAAAAATATAAATCTTAAAAATAAAAAGATCTTTCATACATTTAAAACCCTCATGCCTAGACCTTCGTGCTCTTCTCTTTTGGCCGTGTCCCTCCTGAGCGTACTGCTCATTCAGTTCCTATGGGGGGAGGGGCACATATAAAAACTAAAATGAGTCGAATACTCAGTAAGCATTACTTCATACCGTTAAAATATAACAACATAGGTTTTCAGTCATGCATTCATCATTCTATACATACTATACGTACATGCATACATGCTTTCATTCGCAAACATCAGTAGACAGGGGTTTTCATCTTTAAACATACTTTTCTTTTCCTTAAAACGTTCTCCCGTCACTGCCTTCATTTCTTAAAGAATATCATGCATTCATACATACTTTTTTTTTTACTTTCATAGGCCAGTGCACACTGTTAAGCTTCACGTGCTAGGGATAGTGGCCTTATGGCCAATGGATTCGCCCGTGGCCATGGGTTGGAACCCCATTCCGTTAGGGATGCAGCACTGGGCGCACTACTAGATACTACTACCCGGCATTGCAATCTGCCCATTCATTCATTTGGGTACCCTTTCATTCATTCATGTGGGCGTTACGTAGCTTCATACATTCATACATGCTCATGTATTTCTTTCTTTCTTTCTTTACATTCATTCATTCATGGCAGCTCTAAAGAGCTGCAGTTTTCATTCATTTCATGTGCATGAGCATGGGCTTTCATTCTTTTCATTTCTTTCATTCATTTCATATTTTCATGAGAAAACGTCTTTTTGTGAGAAAACATCTTTTCGTTCCATGTCTTTTCTTTGAAAATACATACAATAGATACACCGTATAGTCATCTATTCACATGCGTACAATTGATACTTTTGGGTGCGTGAACAGGGGCTGCCAAAGGGGGTCGTACATACTTATACTTTAAAAACGTTACTCGTGCCTTTCTTCTTTTTCATAAAACGTCTGCTCTTGAAAAGGGAAAGCATTTCTTTTCTTCATTTTTTATAAGGAAAAGTTTTTCTTTTTCTTTTTCTTATTTTTAGAAAACTCTAGAAGAGTATGAACGTAATACTTACCTAGACTCCATGCTACTTTCATACCATACAGTCCATTCATGCGCGTGTCAGATGGCAACCTACATGCATACACATAACCTTGACGTTATTCTCTATCTAGTGCATAAGTAACTGACTAGAAATAGAGTTATTCTTGACTTAGAACATTCTCCTTCTATCCCGTGCTCTTTCATATTCCTTACTATGATAAAACCTCTGGAGAACCATTACGGTCTTTACTTCCTTCAACCTTGACGTTCTACTTCGAGTGTTTATTCACTAGAGTGAACCCATGATTCACCTTAGGATTAAGACACTACGACATTTGTCCCGTTCTTCTTATTAACCATGTTCCGATGCATGACTTAGACCTATTAAGTCACGCATCCCATTCTTAGATAGTACATTCATCACTACGTTTATGTATCTTAGCTCACTCTACTTCTCATGACTATCCATACACATCACACGGCTTTAAGCCACTCCGAGACTTAAGTACCGTGTCATCATACTTAGGACAAATTACCGATTATATACGGTAAATCCGTTCGGCACATGTGTCTAACCAGATAACACACGTACCTTACCTCTTTATCATCTAAGACCAACATACCTTACGTTGGTCATCGGGTCGTATGGACAAGAGTCATATTTCTATACCAACCTTCTCTTACCCGGCTAGCACGACTCATTATGCTAGCCGTACCTCATGACAGTTCATCCCAACACTTAGTACAATAGGACTTTATTCATAACTACACTTTACATCATGCCATATAACTCAAGACTGTTCTCAAGCTACACGGTGACCTTGTCACATCACCTTACATACATCCTAGGTCATCACAGCGCAACTCCATGATTGACCACGTCACTTCATGACGTTGCCCAATCATGTTTCTGCTGCACTGCTCTGATACTTTCTAGCCACTTCGCACTTATTTCCGGCCATAAGCCAGTCACATAGTGACACCCGTCGCCTTAGACTACAAGCCATATCTCAGCCACTTCGAGACACTGTTCCACAGTTCCCGACAACATACGTCGAGTTCTTCTCCTATTAACTACACAACCACCCTTATCTTTGCGACATGACATACGGTGTATCGCTACACCTCATGGAGTACACTTCACGCATACTCCCTTCACAACATTACTCCACATCACCACTACGGCACACACGCCGTATGGTGCATCGTTCCACCACCACATGGAGTACACTCCACGTGTACTCCTTTCACGGCACCACGCCACATCACCGCTACGGCACACGCCGTATGGTGCATCATTCCACCACATGGGGTACACTCCATGTGTACTCCATTCATAGCACTATGCCACATCACCACTATGGCACACACGCCATATGGTGCATCGTCTCACCATATGGAGTACACTCCATGTGTATTCCATTCACGGCACTATGCCACATCACCACTATAGCATACATGCCATATGGTGCATCGTCTCACCACATGGAGTACACTCTACGTATACTCCATTCACAACGCTACGCTATATCACCACTATGGCACACACGCCATATAGTGTATCGTTCCAGCACATGGATTACACACCACGTGTACTCCATTCACAACGCTACGCCATATCACCACTATGGCACATACGCCATATGGTGTATCGTCCCACCACATAGAGTACACTCCACGTATACTCCATTCACGACACTACGCCATATTACTACTACCGTACATAAACCACAACCACACTTCACAGCACAGTTCACATCACTACACAACACACTTCCCAACTACGCCCAACACTTCACGTCACAGCCCATCACATCACCATGCTACACAGTGAACCCTATAATACTAGCAGCACAGTCCACAACCTAGTCAATTAATTAGCATCTAACATAAATAACAAGAGATAGAGAGTTATACCATCAATGGGATAACCCGAGCGTCGCTCGTTGACCGTCACAATGATAATGCCGGAGGGAACGTTCGGGGTGGCTACACTGCGTACAGTGACTATTTAGGCATTTGGATAGCTAGGTGTGGTCTTGGAATGGCTTATGGTGGCCTTGATGATGCTGGCAAGGAGCATCTCACAGTGGATCTAGCCGTGTACAGTGGCGGTTAATCACGCTCAGTGACTGTCCGTCACGTGCAGTGATTACCCATCACATAAATTGGTGATTTAGGCTTGGGCTAGGCTAGGGGAGGTTGCTGGTGGAGCCGTGGAGGCTTGGTGGTGGTCGGCACGGTGGTCCACGGTGGTAGAGAGGGGCTGGCCGTGCACTGTGAGAGAAGAGAGAGAGTGTGCGAGCGAGAGAGAGTGTGTGAGCATCGGTGACAGATCGGGCTCGTGGGTGGTCCGGTTGGTTTCATGGTGGCCTAAGGGTGCCGGAGAGGGCGGTCACTCGCCGTGGGTGGCGGCGTACGGCGATGGAAGAGGGGAAAACCGTGCGTGAGAGAGAGGAACACCGGGAGGTGGAGGAAGGGGCATCTAGCCGTGGGTCTACGGGAGGAGGAAGGGGGAGACTCAGGGAGTCTCATGGTGGTGTCCAGTGGCCAAGGTGGCCGCGTACGGCGGCGCTAGGATCATGCACAGTGAACCCCGTGCATGGGTTTGTTTGTGCTCGTGCATGGGAGTGGCCGGCGGGGAGATAGAGGTCGAGCTTGCTGGAGGAGGACGACCGATGGCAGAGGAGGCTGCCATAGGAGTGGTGGCGTAGGAGGACGGCGTATGGAGGCGCTGGGAGCACTAAGCCCGTTCGGGTTGTGCATGGCCGAGGGAGAGGAGAAGCAAGTGTGAGGGGGAGATGCCGGTATGGGGAGACTCGCCGGAGGGAGAAGAGGCCGGTGGGAGGGGTGGTGAGGCTCACCGGCTCCGGCTGGGAGCTGGAGCCGTTCGGTGTGGGTGCTGCGTACTGGGCACGCCGAGAGGGAGAAAGGGAGGAGAGAGAGAGAGAGCTGGGGAAAAGTGAGGGAAAAGTGAGGGAAAAGAAAGAGGGCTGAGATTTTATCCTAAAATCCGACGTCTAGGGATCTATAAAATGATCTACGATGACCTTTAAATACTGATTTGAAAATACGTAAAAGCTAACTTTATTAAAAGCACTGAAAGGAATTAAAATAGAATATTATTTAAAATAATATTCTTTCATCATTTATAAAATGATGAAGTCTTACTTAAAATATTTAAAAGAATAAAACTATTAAATTAATTAAAGATTTCATCATTATTTAACTCACGTAATATTTTAAATAACTGAGATCATTTATATAAAATGATTCCCCACAATTATAATATTTTAGGAGCTCTTCAAAGATATTATAATTGAGTTATTTAAAATATTTTTTAGTGAAATAATAATATGAATCTTCCATTTAAAATACACATAATTTTAAAACATAAAATTAGTTTTATAAATTACGTAGTCTCTTCTAAAACACGCCATCGGGTCTGGTATGCATAACGGGGCTCTTAGACACTAGAGAGGAGTGGGCAGGCTATCTCATCTGATATAATTGGTTACGTCAGAAGGGAGAAAGAAGTAGGGTATTACAGCTAGCAAAGAAATATGAATTGAAAACTACAATTTGACTTGTTAGTTTGGTTCACAAACACTTTGAGAGCAATGAGAAAGTTATAAAAGTTGGTTAGACTTCATAATTACCTAGAGCATTCAAACTCAATTTTGAGCAGGTTATTTAATTTGAAAATCCAACGACAATCAAAGGAACTGAACACAAACAAAATGATAAAACTATTATTTTCAAGAATAATTATTGGGAGGCCAGATTCATATTGAAACTAATTTGTTATTCTATTTGAAAATAATTATTATTTTGGTTGAAATTAATTTGTTTTTAAGAACACAATGTAGTTTCTGGTTGAAAATAATTATTATTCTGGTTGAAACTAATTTGTTGCCTTGTTGGAAGGTTAAATTCATATTAAAGCTTATGTACATTGTAAGTGATATGATGATATCCAGGAATCAGCTGTTAATAAGCAATTTGGTTGGTAATTTTCAAGAATTCTATGATTTGTTTTTCCAGTTCAATGTTCTAGTTGGCAAGAAGCTGCATTGTGTGTTGCATTTCAATGATATGTTAAACAAACTCCCAGATTATATATCCCTAGCCATGAAAATTTTTATTAACCATGGTCAAGATTTTATGGAATTGCATCCATCAAATAAACTAAAGTAATATTTTTCTAACATGAAAATACAATAAATCAATTAAAAAATATAAAATACTATTTTTTCAGTGGCTACTAATATTCATGCTTTTCAACCATTATACTAACTAGGGTTGGCCCAAAAATTTTATTTACGAGAGCTTTTTCCTTTGTTTTGTCATAACGCATTGCTCCTTTGAAACCTAGTTTAAAATTGGCTTGAGTCTTGTACTCTAGGCATACTTAACTGATATTAGATGTTGATTGACATATTAAGTTTTTATGACATCTTTTACATTATACCACAATTTTATGGAACCATCTTGATACAAATGAGAAGAATGTAAAAACACATTGTTGGCTGAACTACTTTTGAATTTCATTGTATGTCTCCCAAGTTTTTCAGAACATCTAATTTAGTTTTTTTTTCCTACTTGGCTAGATAAAAGTGGTGACTTTATTCAGAACAGCCATCCTTTCGATGCAACGCTAGATTTCACTTCAAGTATTGCCCAAGGCAAGGCATCTCGTGTTTCAAATTCTTGTAAATTTGATTGAGTTTGGAATGCTCAGATATGGATTTAGTGCATGCCAATATGCAAATAAGAACAAGTTATAGATCTGGACCAGATGACGGATAGAATCATTGGGAGATATCTATGTATGAGGGGAAGTATTGAGCGATGGGATTTCACATGATGGTTCTATGAGTCAAATTCCCACAAAAACTAATGTGCTTACTCACATGTCCTTGGAGTCTAATGTTGTTCTTGATGTTCACCAAATTGCTTGTGGTGTGCGACATGTTGCTCTTGTAACAAAGCAATGTGAGGTTTTTACCTGGGAAGAGGAATCCGGAAGTAGGCTTGGTCATGGGATTGATAAAGACTATAGTCGCCCCCGTCTGGTTGAGTTCCTAGTAGTTACTAATGTAGATTTTGTTTCATGTGGAGAGTATGATACTTGTGCTGTATCTACATTTGGTGATTTGTTTACTTGGGGTGATGGTACCCATAATGTTGGACTTCTTGGTCATGGAACAGATGTTAGCCATTGGATACCTAAAAGGATTACTAGTCCATTTGAAGGACTTCAGGTTTTATCTGTTGCATGTGACACATGGCATTCAACATTGTCAACTTTCAATGAAAAATTGTTCACATTTGGTGATGGAACATATGGTGTTTTGGGATATGGAGATTGTGAGAGTGTTTCATATCCCAAAGAGGTACAATCATTGAGTTGAGTGATTTTTGTTGCCTTGTTATTAATTTTGTAAAGGGTTTGGGAATAATTGAAAAAAAATAATTTAGCAAGCTCAAAACTCAAACTCAAAATCCATTAGCAAACTCAAATTCAAAACCACTAGAATATAGCACAACAATGTTATGGTTCATTCTATGTGCACAAACAGCCCCATAGATTCCAACATAGAACATGGTAAAAGCATAATGGAAATACCCATTCAACAAAATTTTCAATTGTGCAATAGGGAGACGAGGCATGCTTACTTGGTAGGACCGAGTCTTCGGAGCCGTCGCGGCTGGCCTCTGGGCTCAACGACGTTTATGGCCAGAGGTAGTGGTGCGCTGTGAGGTGAGATGCGTTATGGTGGATCCGTTCATTTTTTAAATCTTCAATTTATAGACCGTTCTCGAGGATTGAAATAGATACAGACCTTGCTAATGGCAGTCGATCCACTCACCGACAAACCCATTGCCCAAGTGAAAGAGGAAATTGGAATAGAAGGGGCGTTGAGTGGGTTTTCAAAAATGCCGAACCCATTGCCGTTGTAGAGGGCATAGGAGCCCTTCCTGTTCAATGCCCACGTGAGATTACTGTAAGTTTCAAGAAGGGAGAAGACCTTTTGATTGAGCTTGGAACTAGTTGTCGTGAGAATAGTTTGCAAATCAGAATGGCACGACGTCATTGTGACAAATGAGGAGAATCGATGGACTGATGGATGCAAAGATTCGCAATGAGTTGAGCGTACAATACATAAGGCTTGCAGGTCTCGAGCTTGGGGAAGGAAGGAGAAGCAGTGGGCAGGCTGCTCTGTCGAGTTGCAAAAGCTTCCTCCATCGCTGATGGCTACGGGTTATAGAGGGAAAAGCTATGGAAGAGAAAATGGACAATCACTTGGTGTCAGTTGCTTTTGTTAGTGTTTAGGTAATTTTAAACAGTGTTAGGAAATTTGAGTTCAGATGGGTAGAGATGTAAATGAGCATTTGTTTTTAGGATATATCTATTTGTATGATCCAAGTTGAGTTTGTCTCAACTCAAAAAACACAAAAGGCCTCTGTATCCTTGCTTAAAATAAGGCCTGCAACCAGAATGATTGACTGTTTATGGTGGTTTACACCCACGAAAGATGCAAATGACATTCCATATATATTCGTCAGGTATGTGGTATCAAATGTTACCACATCTCCAAAGTAGTTGTATGTCTCTCTACTACAGGCATCCGCCCAAAACATTCATCATCCTATCATCATTTTCCAAATCTATGAGGGCAAAAAAGACATCATTCTTGCTCCTCAGTCTTCTAAAATATTCATGTAGCACTTGAACACTGCTTTTACCAAGGTGTAGGTGTCATGCGTTATCAATATAATTACAACAATATTTTTCTCCAAATGGTATATTTTCAAACCCACCCTCTTAGTCACGAGCTTGAAAACTCTTATTCATTTGTATGCTAGCTTGATCATTAGTATCCAGCACCCTCCTAACGGACTCACTAACTTCTCCATTGCATCTAAATAACCTGGATTTTCTTGGACTTAGCACATGATTGTATGTGTTAAAGATCAATGTGACTCACAACTTCCTATCCTTCAACATCACATTCATCATTGCCTTCTAGTCTATCTTGTTTGTTGGCCGAGTCTTAGAAATATTTGATGTCCTATTCCATACCTTGCCACTACAAGCACATCTCAGAGTGACATATTTGACAGTCCCATCATTCTCCCTTATACTCGTTTGTTTCATTATCCTAAAATCACATCGTTTCTTATATTGTTTATAGTAAGACATCAACTCTAGCTCCGATTCAAAGTACATCCCTGCCTTTGGCTCCTCAATGATATCACCCCCATCAGTAGGCTCCACATGAAGTGGCCTGGAACTGCTAGCTTCTTTGTTATCAACAGTCTTACCCAAAGAGGCAGTAGACTGTACTTCAACTTCTATCGAGTTTAGTGTGGTCTCACTAATTTCTTTAAATAAGTGACTTTGTTGCGCTTTATTTTCCTGCAATTTAGAAGAGAAAGAGTATTTATGACAATATCTATTGTGGAAAATGCAAAAAATGTAGCATGTGGAAAAGCTAACACATCACCTCGCTACCACATGAATATGGATTGGCATTTGTTGGAGAAACAAATACTGATAAAGCGGAACAAAATTTAGCAGCTATACTAGAACTGGCATTGCATGGAGTTGGAACTAGACATGAGTGCGGAAGTATCCATTGCACCAAAAGTAGAGTTCCATGGATATTGTTGCAATTTGTCAAAAAAAGATAAAAATGCTTAACAACACGAAGTATATGAAAACTCCAAATCATCAACTGGTTGCTTCATGGATATGGGTAGGCAGTTGGAGGAGGTTCCATCGCTGGTATAGCAGAATTATACAAGGTAGCAAAACTACTCAAAACAACAGAACTTGACATGGTAGCGGAAGTAGAGTTCCGTGGGTGTTGCTACAACTTCACCACAAAAAATAATAAAAACAGAAATAATTCAAACAAATGTTCAAGTTATGTATCGTTAAAGCACAGTAAAACTCGAAAGCATCATTTGGTTGCTCCATGGATATGGGTAGGCAGTTGAAGAAGGTTCCATCACTAGTATGACGGAACTATACAAGGCAGCGGAACTTGACGAGGCAACGGAAGTAAAGTTTCATGGATGTTGCTGCAATTTCACTACCAAAAATAATTAAAACAAATGTTCAAGCTCATAAAATTAAAGCACATGAACTATTTTACCATCTAACGCATCACTTGGTTATTACATGGATATGGGTTGGCACTTCAAGGAGGCACAAAATGTGGTAACCAAGCATAAGGAGGCACTGAACCATAGTAACCATCCATGTAGTTTGAAAAGTCTGGATATGGAGGTCTTGATATGTCCTAACATATAGCCCAATAATGTTAATCAACCCAAGTGGGCAGTGACTACACATAAAATAAACACACGACATTGTTGAAAGAATATTACAATACTTGGGTTGATGGATTTGTAACAGAAGGTGTTATGCTAAATGCATCGTCTTTCTCTTTCCCCATCTAGACAATTCCAAATATGACTACCTTAGCAAACAAATACACATATTTGAATACTCAAAAATGAAAGGAAGTGGTAACACATAACAAGAATGAAAATAGTGATTTGCAAAATTGTGGATGTAATTCCAGTTAATGTGGACAACCAGTAGGCACACACGATCAAGTGCTTGGAGTACGTTAGTCACAAAATTATTTTTATAATAATGGGCTCAATATGATTTTAATTCTTGAGTATATCAAATCTCATCATCAGGTTGGGTTTAGTCACAACTTTTACACCTTATCGATTTCCACCTGTATTTTACAACACAATAAATGAAGCTCAACTACTAATAACAGATTTTGGGTTTGTGTAACTAAAGAGAAACCCACAATGATCTTGCCCTCATTTTTTTTCTCTACCTTTTTGCCATTTGAATGGCATGTCCATGCATCATATTATCAGTCAAAAGAGATGACACTTTATCTAACGCAAAAAGGTCTCACCCTTTCACTTTCAAGAATGATGCGGACCTAGGGCTTGCGTTCAAATTCAAGAATGCAAAGTTTGAGCATCTCCTTGGTCTCATACGTGCAACCATTAGTATTTCAATACTTGATACAGACCCACAATGTTTTTTATGTTCTAAACAAAATACCAAAGCTCACCAGCTTTTCTTTTCCTTGTCATTTAAAATCTATAGTTTCCCAAAACCTTCAAATTATAAATGAAATAGAAATCGAACAAAAATTTAAAGATGGGCTATAATCATTTGCAGAAGAACAAATATATCAAAAATCACAAAAAGTACGAGATGAGTCTAAAATCTCTACCCATGGTTTCCCACCCCTTCATTTGATGAATTTAACAACTCACACAGTCCCACAGTCACAAAGTCAAAGAAAAGAACCAGTCTTATTGTTCAACGCCCAAATGTGAGAGAGACGATGTTTTGGGCGTGGGTTGCTACAACTTCAATGACGACAGAGACAAACGAATTTGAGATAGAGATTAACCAATCGAGAGAGATGACCAACCAACGAAACGACTCCAAGAGAGATGAAAGAGTGGGAGAGATCACTTTAAACAAAATCATTGGTCTCTTTCTTCTTCGGGCCTCCATCCTCTTCTTCTTCTGCCTTTTTTTTTTTTTTAAATAATCAAGGTTGACCACTTGAGCATTGTGTTGTATGCACAATTTTGTCTGTATGTAGCAGTTATGCTAATTTTATGCTTTCCTTCTCCTTCTAGGTTTAAATCTACTTTCCATGTAAAATTCTCTATCATCAAAAAAATAAAATAAAAAGCTACTGGGGGCCCAATCTCGTAATATGACATGATATGACCAAAGCCCATCGAACGAAGACTCGACTTCCTACGGCCCAAACTGGTGCTACTGTATATATTCGCATGACATGTACCGTTGAGTTCTAATAATCATTAAATTAATTTTATGCTTTCCTTCTTCTCCTAGGTTTAGAGCTACTCTCTGTGTAAAATTCTCTATCATCGAAAAAATAAAACAAAAAACTACTCTCTCTTTCTTTTTCTTGGTCAGATATTCTGTCAATTATTCTCTGTTCGTAATCTTTGAAACAAATTAGAATAGAGGAGTGAGTTTCAGTAACATGAAGATCGTTCGCAAAGACATTGTTCCCGACGGACCTGGTAGCGTAAAGGTGCCTTACTCTTGCTTCTTCTTCTTCTTCTTCTTCTTCTTCTTCTTCTTCTTCTTCTCTGACTAGAATTCTAGTTTTTTTTTTTAACTTTCTATAATACATAATTTTTATGCGGGAGGACTTTTGGGGGAGCTGTCTTACTTGGGCTAACATATATTGGAATGAACTTTTGCGCAATTTTGAATTTAGATGGTACCGGTGGATTCCGATGATCTCTGGTTTGCTTATAATCTAATAGCCACTGGAGATTCTGTTATGGCTGTCACTGTGAGGTAATACTCTATTTTAAAATTCTCTCATGTTGAACTATATTACTGAATCGTTTTAATATATTTTTCTATAGTTGCAAAACATGTACTTGTAGCATACAATTTAGGATTTGTTTGTTTCTTTTTATATTACTTCCGGTGCAACAAATTTTCCAGAACTTTGTATGGCTTGGAGAATATATATTTTCTGAATTTTTGAATTGAATTGAATTGAACTTGATTTATTTGACCCGCAGACTATATATATAAAAGGCAAAACGTGGGCACACACTTGCACACTCGTATATACATACATGGCTATTTCTGTGTGTCTTAGTGTATATGTTTTTTGTAAATGCAGCTTTGGTGAAAAGCTTTCTACCAGAAAAAAATTGAGTTCTTAAACTACTTTTGGATGCTGAACTGAGTTGAGTTGAGTTGAGTTTTTTATGAATAGTAGTGAGTTGAGATTGTTAAATGAGTCTGGTGGGGTCCACTTAAGATGAATTTTTGTTGTGTTTGAATGTTAAGATGAGTTTAGATATATATAATGGGAAGTTGTAAAAAAATTGGGGCCCACCACTGTTGACCTGACATTTTTGTTCCCCCACGCACTGTTTACGGAAATTTGATGAATTTTTTTTTGTTCCCCACACAAACCGAGAGAGAGAGAGAGAGAGAGATGATAGCCAAAAAAAAAAAAAAAAGAAAAATAAAATCAATGTTTGTCGGGAGAAAGAGAGAGTTGACGGCAACGGTTTGGTAAAAAGTAATCTTTTTCAGCCTCCAGTCATTTCCATCTACAGGAAATGAATTCACTGAATTCATGAGAGGATGCATTCAAGTGGGATGTTTGGATGGTTGAATGAGTTTAGAAGTGGAGGATACTCAACTCAGTTTGGGATCCAAACGGGCCCTTAATCAAAATATGTACCTTGGCGTTTTATTTTATTTTTTTACTGCAGTTTGTTGGTTTGTCTTTGTTCTCCTTTCTAATCTTCAATTCGTTTGGAATGTGGCTTATGCCTTGTGCTCTGTTGCTCTTTCTTAAGGGTAAGTATAGAAGATTGGTGCCTATAAAATGCAAAATTAAGTTCTAGGGTGTATACAGATGCAAGCATAAAAAGATGAAGAGAAAGTATAGAGACTGCGCACAACCTTCCATTTGGGAAGCGATTTAGAAAAATAAAGAGAATAGGAAGTGATTAAAGAGAATGAGTAATGGAATTGTTGATTGCTTGCTTGAATAGGCTTCATGCTTTGAGATGAAGGCATTGTTTGCAAGTTTATTTTACATGCTAATTAATTGCAGTTTGATTGATATGATGTGTTTTTTAATAGCATGTTTCATTCTGAAGACGTGTGTTCTATAATAGGAAAGTTCTCAGACAAGCGGCTAGCGGTGGAAGAGATGCAGAACGTGTGAAGTTAAAGTTGGAAATAAAAGTTGAGGAGGTATGAAAAGTTTAAGATCATCAGGTTTTTTCCTACTAATAGTTTGTTACAATGTCAATTCGTGTGAAAGGAGTAGGTTACAAATGTTGGAGCAGCTTAGAGCACTAGTAGTGGGCTCAATAAAGTTTGGCCAAAATTTAGCTAGAAATTCACTTTTACAAATTTAGCTAGTCACTTTGCAACAACACCAAATAACAAACTCAACAAATCTATCACCATTCTATTAAAATATTGATTTTGATGTTTTCTTTTATTTTAATTCTAATTGTAATTTGAATATTTATTTATTATTAAAAAACTCCACATTAATTTTTCAACGTTCATATTATTCAAACGGATAAAATTTTTTCACCATCTTTTTTTTTTTTTATAACGGTCATATTTTTTCAATTGATATATTTTTTTAATAGTCATATATTTTCAAGTATAATATAGATGCAAATTAAGTAAACAGCTATGCAAATGATTAAATATGTTTAAGAAATAGAAACTAGGAAATGCAGCAGATAAGATTATAGGAATCAAAAAGCACGAGGAAGTGGGAATTTTTTATGCCAAAATAATATTTGGGTAGCAATTGGGGCTCAACAAATTTAGCTAGTGGAATTGATGAAAGCCAAAATTACTGTAGTTTTGTTGAGTCCACTACAGCCCCTTTTTATGCTTCTTAGTCGAATGTTGACCAAATTTTAACTTTATTGAGCCCACTATTAGTGCTCTTAAATGCTGTACTTGAGTACGATGAAAAAGGATAGCTTGAATTATACTTGCACAAACCTTCATAGTTACTCGCACTGCTCCTCCCCCCCCCCCCCGCCCCAAAAACAAAAAAATAAGCTGCACTGCTGGACACGTAAGTCGAGAGAGAGGGGGCAGAGAGAGCGCGAGAAGAGCGAGCTAGCATACTACAAAAGTGAAATCACATCTTTTTGAGTTATAAGTTTAAATTACAATAATCAAACTGATTATATTCAAATGATTGTAAATGGACTTCTGAAAGTTCATGGAACTCGTGTTATCTAGTGCTTTGGAATGTAATAGACTAACATTCCTAACCTTATTGGGAAGAGGGTGTTACAGTCTTGGATGAATCAACATTATATTTATACTTAAAGAGTATTGCTAGCCTAAGGCCTCTACACCACACACTCGAGCATAGTTTGATTTGAAAAATAAATTTTAAAGTTTGAATCTTACAAATCAAATCTTACCATTTAAGTGATATGGATGGTGTGCTCTACACACCAACTGGAGAATATAATAACTCATACTTAAATGATAGATTTATTCCCTTCTTTGCATGCTTAGTACTTTTATTTCAACATTGAGATTGGCATGTAAAAAATATAGATTGTTTGTTGATCCTGCAAATTGTGTGATGATCTTTGTGGATCAAACGTTTGACTTTTCTTATATTTTTCAGGTTGCTGATTATGACACTTCAGGGTCTGTTTTGCGTATACGTGGAAAGAACATCCTAGAGAACGAGCACGTAAAGGTAATCACATCTTCGAGTTGACTGCTGTATTTGTTAATGTATAATTCTAATTCCTGTGTCATGCTTGTCATTATTTCACTGCAGATTGGGGCATTCCATACTTTAGAACTTGAGCTTCATCGACCTTTTGTGTTAAGAAAGGTGTGTTTTCTTATTAGTTCTTTTATGTTTGTAAAATGTTCACTTGCTCCATTTGCTGTTGAGATCATGTGTATATCATATTTGTAGCATCTATCATAATTTTCTCTTCGGTTTTGATAATTAGGGCTTGCATGTTATTGCTACAGATGGTGCACAACTTTTCAGTAGTTGCATGAAAGTGATATTGATTTTAGCATGAAAGTGATATTGATTTTAGCATGAAAGTGATATTGATTTTAGCATCATTCCTTTTACTATAACTTGGTTCTTATTGAAGGGAATGATATGTAAGAGACACCAAAATTTAACATTATATGATTGATAAAATATTATGTGGATAAATATGAGTTGTAGAACATATGAATTTCTGACTTAGTTACCTGTTTTCCCTTTATTGTTTAACTTATACGGTATAATACTGTTGTATGATTGAAACAATGTTATGTTTATATATACAAGTTGTAGAACTTATGAAATTTGTAACTTAGTTATCTGTTTTCTGTTTATCGTTTAACTTATACAATATAGCATTGCTAGTTCTTGTAGATTTTCCATATTTAAAATGATTACCACAATTGGGACTATAGGTATTGGCATTCAATAATTGGCTTAGATTAATATTTATATGAACTTGATTAGTATATGATTAGCACTCCCCAAGGCCAAAGGGACTTGAACCCATAGCCTCAACCAATACGCAAGCTATTATCGTAGGTGGAGGCTCCATTAAGGCCTAATGTTATCAAATATACTAGTTGTGCCTTTTGGTCAAAGTTGGTGATAAGAAAATTATCCTTCTTGCTTGTAAGGCACTTGCCATTTATGTTAGATTGCTATTTTTTGGGAAAAGTTTTTTCCCTTATGGTGAAGACTAAGTTACTTTCGACCACCTTATGTCATGAGATTCTATTAGGGGTGGGCGATGGGTCACCTGGACCCGCTTTGCCTGCCCCATCCACTTGTCCCGCTATGGGACGGGTGGGCAACCTGCCCACACCTGGGACGGGTGCAGGTGGGATTAATTTGTTTTTACTTGTATGCAGGTGGGGGCGAGTGGTGTACCCATGGCAGCATCCATGGGTCTGGATGTGAGGAGACCAAGGGCCTCATTTCATATTAAACTTTGGTTTTTTCACTCTGGTTTGGCTGATTCGACATGAATTTTGGTCTAATTTTGTATGATGTAGGATTATTTTTTATGATTTTGGATGGATTGGTCTAGACGAGTGGGAAAGTAGGCAGTGGCCTTGGGAATCCACCTGCTCGCTTAGCCAGGATGGCTGGAGTGTGGGGAGGCAAGGGTAGAGTGGAGCCGAATTGAAATTTGGCCACCCTGCCCAAGCGGGTGTGGGGAGGCTAGCTACCCCACAGGGTAGGTAGCACCCTTTATTTTCTTTGCCTTTTTGGTGAGCTTCATGGTGGCCAAAGATCAGTTTGTGCCATTCGATAGTGGTAGCCTATCAACCTCCATTGGGAAGATACTAGAGTGATTACTATGGTTGATGGACGGTAGTTACTTCCCCTTATATCATGCAATTTGGGAATAGGCATTCATGATATTATTCTTTCAAGATTTTTTCTTATTGCTTTATAAAATAAGATTTGGATCCCCTAGAGTTCTCAACCACCTTGAGTGGGAGAGAGATAGACACATGAAGTAGACCTCTCAGCATTTATAGCTGTTCATTTGGGCAGCTATAAATGCTGAGAGGTCTACTTCATGTGTCAATACTCTCCCACTCTAAGGCCTTAGATTTTGGTCAAAAGTTCTAGGAGATCCGAATCCATAAATTTGCAGTTGCTATATTTATTTCATCACTTGTTATCAGCCCAACGATTATATACACTGCTCCGTTTTGAAAGTTGATGTCTTCTGTGCATTGTTCTCAACTTTCTGTTGGTTTTATAGTTTCCTTTTGAAACACATTACCTTTTATATAATCTTGCCATTTGGAGCTTTTTTTCTTCTTCCCCATATCTGCTTTTTGTTCCTATATATTTCTTATAATTAATTTCTGGATACTTCTTATTCTTTCTTGTTGTCTATCATGCACTTTAGGATGTTTGGGACTCAGTGGCGTTGGATGTACTTCACCAGGCTTCTGGTATGTTATATTAATCACTTAATTTTAAGATTGAAAATATTTCTGTACTGAGGGCATGCAAAGTTATTATTTGCTCGACAGAAGTTGATATCTCTTGTTAAGTTTTGTTCGTTCTTTCTAGGATGTGGTATACTCACTGAAAACTGAAATTAGTCAAGTTTAATAGCCGTCCAAGATTGTAAATGGTATATAGACTTTCATCTTGAAGCTCTTCAAGAAGTGAATCTGCTTTATTTTTTTTAGTTAGTGGCCAAATGCAAAGATCCTTGGATCAGATTCCACCCCCCCCCTCCCCAACACCTTTGATCCTAAAACAGAATAGAGGCCTTATTTTATTTAAAACATTTAGCATTTTATACGATATAAGCTACATAGGTTGTCATAACAATATATAAATTTTCTTTATTATTAAGAAATCCCAAAACTTGTAGATATATTCCTGTCTAACTGAAAGCTATCCTTGGTTCTTGGTTTAAGGGAATGCATCTTATTTCTATCTTTCTTTTTTGGCTGCGGAGTAGATTTTTTTTTTCAGTCTTGAGAAACGTGCTTGGATACCAAAATTGAGATAATCAGAATCTTGTATGGCTTTGAGCCTTAAAGCTTTTTCCTTGGCTGGAGTTACATTATTCTGCAGCATGTTTAGCCTTTTTGTGATGAACTGATGATGAATAGTGTGGCTGAGTGATACAGGACAGACCAAAGGATCTAAGGCTGCCTGCTATTTGCTATATGGTGTGATGTGGTTTAGGAAAAGTCATGATTTAGACGTCTTAAATGTGGAAGAAATGTTTTGGAGTTTATTTATTTTTTGATAAGTAATCGATAATATTATTAATAAAGATAGGCAAATCCCAAGTACACAAGATGATATACAAGAGATAAGACCTATCTAGATTGAAGTAATGGAAGCTAGAAAGTCATGAAAATTCAGGTCATTAAAATCTAAAGCTATGATCCATAGAAATAAAGTACGGAAAAATAAAGATCTAAGTTCCTCTGGTGACCGCTCCTTGTTTTTGAAAGGTTGATCGTTGCGCTCTTGCCATATACACCACATAATGCAGATTGGGATCATCTTCCACACAACCTTGATTTGTGGGACTCCTCTTGAAAGTGTCTAGCTAGCCAATAGATCAACCACAGTTGCAGGCATGACAAAGGATAATTCTACTTGGCTAAACACTTCAACCCACAAGGCTCTAGTTGTCTTGCAATGTAACAAAAGGTGTTCCACTGTCTCGCCGGATCTCTTGCACATGCAACACTAGTCTAGTATTACTATCTTGCACTTCCTTAGGTTTTCAGTAGTCAAGATCTTCCCCAAAGCTGTTGTCCAAGTAAAGAAGACTATTTTCGAAGGTGCCTTATTCCTCCAAATTCTCCTCCATGGGACTAAGTATTTGAGGCTTGGGTAAGAGACTTATAGAAGGATCGAACTGTAAAAATGCCCTTACCCGCGGGAGTCCACCATAGCCTATCAGCTTGCTGTCTATTCGGCCTCACAATATAATAGGCTGAAAAAAACCTCAAAGATGTCTACTTCCCAATCTTGCGCAGCGGTACTAAACGTGATATTCCACTGCACTTGGTCCCCTGATCGAACCATGAAGTCCTCTACTGAAGCTTCTTGATTATGGGCCACTCGGAAAACAGCTAGAACAACATCCTTTAGGGCCTCATTCCTGCACCATACGTCCATCCAAAACTAAATTTGGGACACCCCCCCTCCTAATACCAATTTAGAATGGCCATTAAGATCCCCCCACCCCACACCTTGGCCCCTTTTACCTCTTCAGTGCACCAATCACCAAGCTTCCATATTTGCAATCAACCACCAGTTTCCAAAGGGCTTCTGGTTCCATGTTATACCTCCATAGCCACTTCCCAAGTAGGGCCCGATTGAATGTTCTCAAGTTTTTTATATCCAACCCACTTGACGAGACTGATTTACACACCTTATCCCAGCTAACCAGATGAAATGTGAATTCATTCCCTTGTCAAAATTCATTTTCAAGCTTGACGCTGCTTCAAAGCATAATAACAAAGCCTTCAATGCCCTCAACTAGTTTCGACCCTCCTCATAGAATAGGAGTGTGTCATATGCAAAAAGTAAATGATACAAAGTAATACTGCCCCTATTGGGGTCACCAATCGGAAATCCAGCCACAAACCCATGCATAACCACCATCGATATTAGCCTGCTCAAGGCCTCCATAATGATAACAAACAGAAATGGGGAGAAAAGACCTCCTTGCCTTAGACCCCGAGAGCTGCTGAAGAAGCTAGTAGGACAACCATTAATCAAAATTGAGAATCCTACCGTTGAGATGTACCAACTAGTCCAAGTACGCCATCTAACCCCAAAGCCACATCTCCCCAACAAATATAGGAGGAAGTCCTAGTTTACATGGTTGTATGCCATATCTAATTTGCAAATAATCTTTGTGGAGCCAGCCTTTAATCTGCTATCCAGGCCCTCATTTGCTATAAGGACTGAATCAAGAATTTGTTGCCTCCTAACAAAAAAACCTCCCCTAATCTGTTGGCAAGCACCTTGGAGATAATTTTATACACCCCATTCACAAGGCTAATTGGTCGAAAATACTAAACTTTCGACGCTCCGATCTTTTTCAGGATAAGCGCGATAAAAGTAAGCATTTAGGCTTTTCTCAAACTTTCCAGCCGAGGATACTTCTTGAAACATGTTCATAATGTCCTATTTCACCACCTCCCAACATGATTGAAAAAAGCCCATCGAGAAGCCATCTGGGCCTGGGGCTTTATCTTTACCCATGCGTCTCACTACGCCATACACTTCCTTCTCTTCAAAAGGCCTCTCCAACCAAGATGCTGCTTGAGGCTCAATAATATCAAAACCAAGACCATCCAACTTTGGCCTCCATCCCTTACGTTTTGTAAGCAGTTGTTCATAGAAATCCACCACAATGCTCTCGACTTCTGGCGTCAAGAAATCTCCTCTAAAGATGATACTCTTTCCAATTTTGAAACCAACTCTGCCTTCCACAATAGCTCTTCCTGTGAAAGGACTCTAGCCTCAATTATCCTCTCAAACTGTTGCAACTCCTCCGCTATGAATTTCTTTCGCTCCCCTATATCTCCAAAGGATTGAGAATTCCAAAGCTTAAGGTCATTTTTCAAGGCTTTAATTTACAGGCTAGGATGTTTTCGAACTTGAAGTAACAGCGCCCACTTTGAATGCCACCATAATCCAACAAGACAGGGTAATGATCCGAGCAAAGATGTGGCAACCTCTTTTAGCACACCTTCGGAGAGTGGACCTCCCACTCCGGTGAGATTAGAAATCTGTCCAGCTGGGACCACATTTGATTATTCGACCAAGTAAGAGCCCCCCAAGAGAGGAATGTTCAACACGTTTAAGTCAAAGATACATTTTGAAAACTCTGTCATTGTTGAGCGCGCCGTACTGTCTCCAGATCGTTCGCTAGGGAATCTGATGACATTGAAATTCCTATACACTAGGGAAGCTCCCACCAGCTATGTAACCCAACAAGTTCCTCCCATAAGAATCTTCTATCGTTGTCTACATTTGGACCGTATAAACCTACAAAGGCCCACACAAAATTATCTGCCACACTCTTAAAAGAACATGCCACAGTATACTCCCCCGCAAACTCCTCCATTTTCTCCACGACTCGTTTATCCCACATCACTAGGATTCCACCCAAAGCCCCATTCGATGCAAGATAAGCCCAGTCTACATAAGTACAACTCCAAACACTTCGAATTATCCTCCTAGAAACACATTTCAGCTTGGTTTATTGTAAATATATTATGTCTGCCCTCCATTCCCGCAGCAAATTTTTTATATGAAGTCGCTTATTTACCTTGTTCAACCTGCGAACATTCCAAGACACAATTTTCGGCTTCATAATGGAGAGGCAAGCCCCTCCCCCTTGGATCTTTCACGGCTTGAACTTCCTTCATAATTCATCGACCAAGTTAGGCGCTTGAGCTCCCGTTGATTTTTAGACCCTGATTTCTTTGCCTGTGAATGACCCGCTTCAATGGCAGTAAGTAAAGCCAAAAACTGCTCTTCAAAATACAGTATTGCATCTCCTTCACCTTTTGGAGCACCCAATCCGACACATTGGATTCATTTGGTAGCATACAATTCAACAGTATAGGCTCCTCCTCACTGGGAACCCACTGCATATTAGGTGTCACCCCCCTCTCTTCCTCCCTGAATAAGTTTTTGCCCTCCCATTCAACAACAGCGTTACTAGTGGAAAACTGAGTCTCAAGAACCACCGTTTCCTCACTGCCAAGCCTCTGGGAGAGCACATCATCAACCACCTCCACCCCAGCCCCCGCAACCCCTTGAACGATCCCCTCACCAGTTTCTAAGCAAGACTTTCCGGCCAAGAAAGACTCAAGATGTTCCTCAAGTTGGCTATGGGCCTTCGTCTGGGAAGGTGGCGCTTCCAAACAGGTCATCGGCAGTTTCTGGCCAGACGGAGTTGAGGTAGCGTGGCACATGGTGCTGAGATCTCGTCGATTCGCTCATGTCGCGGCCCTGCCTCTAGGTATTCCTCCATCGCCGGCGCCATTTGGACCTCCGTCAGTGGACTCACGACAGGTCGCGGTGCCGCCGAAGTTGTTGCTGGCATGTTGGTTGGGCTTCCGTCAGTTGTGGGCTGCCGATCTCCATCCCTACAAATCCATCATACAGGATGGGGCCCGACGGACTGAAATCCACCTCCAACCCCTGAACTTCTAGGGGCTTAGGCCCATTGATTGGCCCACTAGGTCTTGACGGGCTAGCAACCATAGCGTTACTAGGGCCATCCTTCCTTGGGCCTGGGCTTTGGCCTTCCTTCCTTCCTTCCAGCCCTTTGCTCCATCTCAATAAACTACCCAACCCTCTCCTCCATTCCCCTTTCCCCTTTAGGCTCGACACATTTCAAAAGCCACTCCACCTGGTTCTGCAGAGTGCACAACTGCACCTTCACGTCCAGCAGAGCTCTGTGGACCTCCCCCTCTGCCACGACACCTGCAAGTCTGCTCCCACCACTCTACCTCTGTTCGCGCTGAAAGACTTGTCACTGTCAGCACCATAGCTCTTCCTGCAAGACCTTGTCACCAGCTCTCTGCCATGGCCACCTTGCTAGGGGCTGAGGAGGATGCTCCACCACCAGTGCCTCCTTGTAGGAGAAAGGTGATGCCTTTATCACTGATGGTCTGGAGCTCCCTCACTAACTGAGGTTTTCCTTTCTTGGAGGAACTCCCATAACGCCTCCCCTAGCCTTTCTACCCTCTACCTTCCTTCTGTTCAGGCACAAAGATGAAGTTTCTTCTGCCCCCACCCCCATATTCCACCACCGCCATGTAACGTCCATGACCATTCGAGCAACGCTAAGCAATGAAGCTACAACTATACTCCCTAAAAGTGGAGAAAAAATCACGTTTCTCCTCCTTCAAACAATCTGCCATAGCCTTTGCCAACCAATTCACTGTTGTAGGACCCAGTGACAGTATCGACTTCACCCTCTAGCTTCTCTTAGTGATGACCAATAGACCCCCATCCTTAGCAAGTGAGAAAAACTTGGACTTCATCGCAATCTCCTTATAAAAACCCATCCACCCTCCTTCACAAACCACCCAATCTCAACAGAGAACTACGAAAACATCGGAATACAAATGTACGGAGAAAAAATAGAAATTCGATAAATGTTTACGCACAAAAGATATGATTTGGAGTTTATAACTGGAGTTTGATTAAAAAGATTAAATTGATGGTTGCTATAATGTTGGGATGTGTGAATAATGTTTTTGGCAAGTTGCAATTGTGGAAGATGGTTCCTTTATGCCTCATGTGGTGTATTTGGTGGGAAAGGAACGAGCGATGCTTCAACGATAAGGAGCGCACCTTGGAGGAAATCTGGAAATTCTTTGTATTTACTTTATTACAATGGTTTTCTGCTATAGGTCTTGATGGAGCTTCTGCTCATGATTTTCTATTTTCTTTTTCTTCTGCTTTATAGAATGTAACTAGGTGTTTCTTTTGTATACTTCCTGTGTACATGGGCTTCGCCTATTACATTCGTTCAATAAAATTTCATTTTACTTATAAAAAAAAAACCTTCAAACTAAAACCAACATATAAGTGGAAAAAGATATCTAAAATACGACTGGTGTGCCACTATAATAGCCCATGTAATATGGACAATAAAAAAGTATCATTGGCTCAATACCAAAGTATCCGTTGCTCTTGGGACTTTGAACAATAAACCAATCTTCGTACTAACTTAAGAAAACAAACAAAACTTTAAGTAAGCCTTGATGGTTATAAGATTTGAGCGTGGAAGGTCCAAAGTGGTTGACATCAAAGTTGGATTGGAATTCTGGGTTTCTTTGGTCTCTAATTTAAATTAAAGTTAGATCAAAACTCTGGATTTCTTTGGTGAATGTTTTCTTCCTCTCTTGTTATGACTGGCATATTTCCCAGCATTATATCTTTATTTAGGCTCATATGTGCTGGTTAAGTTTTCTACAATTTCTTTTATAAAAAAAGGTTTTCTATAATTTCTCTATTATGTCAAGACTCAAAGCTATGCATTGGCTGTAGGCTGCTCTTGAGTCATATTTCTTTGGTTCTTTGTTCGGCTGTGAAGTCTTCAGTTTATGTTTGATTTCTTTCTGGTTTGATATAAGAATCGTAGTCCTAGACCTACTAATTAATCTCAGAAGGTTAGATAAACATTTAAAATTGCAGGTCAGAGTTTCATATGCTGTTGATGATCGTTGACATTGGGTGATTGCTAGGGGAAACCGTAGGTGTGATTCCCTAGTTTATGTTCCTATTCTTTTCCTTTTCTTGTCTTATGCAGTTCATCATAATTTCTTTTCCAAAATTTCAGTCCTTTACAAATCCTTGCCTCCATAGAGCTTCCTAGATCAATCCATACTTGAACATATCTTATCCCCTTATTGGAGGTTGAAATTTGATAATCCAAATTATCATGGACATGTCAAGTCCTTCATTGGGTCGGTGGATTATTTGAACTATTCAACGTTGTGCCTAGCACCCATGGATAAAAAAAGTGCAACGTGAATGCTAGGTCCCACTTTGGATAATTACTAGGGGGAATTGGGGTTTACAAGTGATTTTAGGGAGCTTCAATTGTAACATTGACTAGTATTTTTGGAGTTGCATATGTGGCTAGCGATTCTCTTTGTTGTAACAAATGGTGTAAGAGCCTAGTAATGTTGACTAGTTTTTTATGCAATATGAGTTATGAGTTATGATGAGGATATCAGAGATTTGAACAAGGGAGATTGTGAATTATCACGGATTCTTAAGTCCTAGCGTATTTCTGGGTTTTTTAATGCATAAAAGTATTTTTTAGTATTAAAAGAAGAATAGGCATTGTCCAAGCACACAGGATGCATACAAAAGAAAACACCTAACTGGGGGTTGTGAAAAATGTAGTTGGTAGATAAGATGGTGTATCTTGAGTTTTAAATCTTCATTTATTATAGAGAAAAGATATTTGCAACCGTGAATTGTGCAACCGTCGCGTAATCGCTTTGAAAAAAAAGAATAAAACATGAGACCCACATGAAAAAAATTAATTTTTTAATAGTGGACCCTACTCTTTTTCAAAGCGATTACGCGGCGTTTATGCACTTCATAGTTGTATGTGTCAATGATATCTATATATGGCTGTAAATAGCAGTAGTTGTATATATGTGTATAGGCACCAACTTAAGTTTTATTTCCTTGCTTAATTATTGTAACATCCACCCACTAACAATTGTATAGACATATTTCCAGGAAATATGGCACTAGGATTACTTATTTCTAGGAGACATGTTTCCAGGAAACATGGTCTGGAAATATGGCAGGAATCTGGCCATTTAATCTGGCACTAGTGTGTATTCTTCTCTATATATAGATGTACAAACCCTATGGAAAGGGCATTCAGACCAAAATTGACAGTATGTAGAATTATTCTTTATTATATAGCTTCTTTAAATTGGGCTTCCTCATAAACACTTGATGTAAATACTATAACTGTTGCATAAGGGATTTAAAAAACTTTGTTTATGTTATATAGTATAAACATCCATTTGCAATAGCAAACTAAAAGTGGTCTAATTGGGAAAGTTGGTGTTTACTTTTTAGGGTACTTACCTATTGCCCATGCAATGCTTTTCCTGGATTGGTGCTTTAAGGATGTACTATTTTCATTTTTCATTTATGTTGATTAATTTAAGCCTACTGTTTTATTTATCAACAATTGAAACTGGGGGAACTGTTTGCATGCAACTAGTCCTGGGTCCCCCTTAGATGGATACCATTGGATATAGAATCTTTATTGATATAATGGTTTTTCTCTATACTTTTCAGATCCTGCTGCAAGTGCTGATTTAGCTGTAGTTTTAATGCAAGAAGGATTAGCGCATGTCTTCCTTGTTGGTAAAAGGTATGCATGAATTCATTGTGGCATTTTTAATCCATTTAAGTCTCAATTTTTTCAAGGAGGCACTTTTTGATTCTAGGTGTAATGCCCCAAGGGAGACCCAAGTCACATCTGGGTTTATACTCCAAAATGACTAGTCAATGATACAATTAGAATTTCATTGGAACCATTATAAAGAGTAAGAATTTCTCATTCCCAAGCAATGTGAGATCACATACATCACCTACCCTTATTAGTTAGAATGAGGTATCATAATCTCCCCCACTTAAATTCTTGACGTCCTCGTCGAGCTAATCTGTGGTAGGTAGCACGGCTCAAGTCCCACATTTTTTGTTGGGATAAGCTCTGATACCATTTGTAACACCCTAAGGGAGGCCCAAGCCACATTTGAGCCTATACTTTAAAAAAGACTAGTCAATGATACAATTGGGGTCCCATTGGAACTATTATAAAGAGTAAGAGCTTCTTATTCTCAAGCAATGTTGGATCCCATACACCACCTACCTTTATCAGTCAGAATGAGATATCACAATAAGGGTTTGAACTCAATGGCTATTTGACATGGAGTTTACGGGCATCAAGAAGTGTATTTGTGTTACTTACCAAAAAAAAAGTGTGTTTGGGTTTGAATCTAGCACTAACCACTTTGGTCAATACCCCAGGAATTTTTCTGGTAGTTTCATTGTGCATGTGGGGTGGGGTACTTCCTAAGATTTTGCACTAGTAGTTGTTGGGTCTTTCGAAGCCCTTGACACCTTATGAGGAAATAAAAAATAAATGATAGGCATTTTTCTCATTCAATCATTTTGCATACTTAATGTGTGTATCTATTCACACCAGTTTTATTTGTAACTATATATCACCTAGTCTTTTATTTTAGAATCTATCCTATATCTTTCTGTTTTTATTAGATTGCATATATTGGCCAATAATTATCAACATTTCAATAAAAAATTTCAGAACAATACAGTTAAATATTAAAATAGTCCATATGGTTTACTTAAGGCATAGTTTGGATAGTGAAATGAGATGAGATGATCTGTGAATACTAGTAAAATGATTTGAGTTACTGTTTTATGGGGTTTTGGGAAAGGAGATTAAGAGTTAAAGAAAAATATTATAAAGTTAAAATATTATTAGAATATAATTTTTTAATATTATTTTTGTTTTGGGATTTGAAAAAGTTGAATTGTTTTTTGTATTTTGTTTAGAAGTTTGGGAAATTTTTTTTTTTTTTTTTTACTTATCAAAAAAAAGTTTTTTGTATTTTGTTTTGAAATTTGGAAAAGTTGTAATGATTAGGTAATGATTAGATGAAAAAGTTGAAGATTTGAAAGTGAAAAGTGTTTATATTTGTGGTGTTTGGATATTGAGATGATATGAGATTGGATGACTTGGAAGGACTTTGCTATCCAAACCAGGCCTAAGAGTCAAATTGGTCTCTGTGGTTTTTAATTAACATTTTTCTCCGTGTAGTTTTTAGAATGATCAAATTAGTCTTTGCATCAGACTCCTGTTAATCCCACTAATGGAAGTCCTGCCACCTCAACAACTATATACTCTATCACGTCATATGGTCACATGGGTGGGTTGGCCACATGAGCACTACATGTATATAAATGAAAAAAAAAAACTTACGATACCATAAAAAGAAAAAAAAAATCATTAAGAAAGCTAGAAAAATTTTTTAGAAGGCAAAAATAGAGAAATTAAAATACATAAAAAGCATGAAAAAAAACTTAAAACAAGAAATAAACTTGGAAGCCAAAAAAAACTAAATTTTTTGATAAAAGGTCAGGCCACCCTTTTTTCAGCTTAAAGAAATTATTATTGTTTTGACTCTATATATATATATATAGAGAGAGAGAGAGAGAGAGTCAATTATTTTTATTTTTGTCTTAAAACCAGGATTGTATTCTTTGTTGTGCAACAACTAGTATATCCCTAAACTAGCAGCAACGTTTATGGTGAATGGACTTCTTTAACACACTCTTTGAATCTAGATTATTTTGAACTCAATTAACATGCTCAAGGAGCTATCTTATTAATTTTCTTGAAAAGAATCACACAGAAGACACGAGAAACAAACAATCTCACCTCACACATTGGAAGGAGATATTACCATTAATTTGTGGAAACTAATGGGCCCAGAAAGACTATTTTTAGCCAATATAATGAAATGAAATTTCTTAATGTGTATAATCATTCTGTTTCAGACATTAGAGTGTCCTTTGGGTATTTATGGTCATTAGTAGTTAGTTCCAGCAGTAAGCCAATGGTGTCTATCTTGAGCAGTGCCTCCTACCCCCATAAGAATGGAGCAGATACTGTGGTCATAGGTTCGAGACCTTGGGTACAAATAGTGCTAGGAATTTGTTTTCCCAAAAAGAGTAGTAGTAAGTTTCAGATGTAGTTTTATGCTGGCAACAAGGATTCATCTAGAAGAAAATTGTCTTTGATATATGTAGATAATAGTTCAAAATTTTTATTTCTCCTTTTCTTTATTTGTTTTTAAATCTTTTTATAATTTTTTTTTTTGGTGGGCAGGGTTCATAAATCTGTTCCCATTGCTGGTTATGAGTCAGTAGGTTTTTTACTCTGATCATCATAAACCGAAAGTGTTTACATATTTATTGCCAATGCGGTTAGGTATTCACCATCTTTAAATTGACCCAGTGAAAGACTGATCTTTGAACATTTAGGGGAGGTTGGATAGTGGGTTGAGATAAGATGAGTTGAGATGAAAGTTGAATAAAATATTGTTAGAATATTATTTTTTAATATTATTATTGTTTTGGGATTTGAAAAAATTGAATTGTTTATTATATTTTGTGTGGGAATTTGGGAAAGTTGTGATGATTAGATGAGATGAAATGCTTTTTGTATCCAAACCTAGCCTTAACTTTAGGTCATGGGTTTAAATCTCTCTCTCTCTCTCAGGTGGTTATCATTGTTTCTCTTAAATCAGCATCTATTAGTTCCAACTCTGGGTGGTCTATGGCCCTGAGGGGCTGAAATTGACTGGTGGTTAACAGCAAAACCAAATAATCCTGTTAAACAATGGATTTAGCTACCTTGGGGTTGATATAAAGCTGGATAAGTAAATCTAGATTGTCATATATATATATGCGAATCATGTTTTTTATGCCTTTCTGTCAGTTAAATATTAACATTTTACTTATGGTATCTTCGAGAGTATTACTAATTTATATTATGTGACTAATATATAACAGTGTCACAGTTACTCGTTCACGGATAGAAACATCAATTCCTCGGAAGCATGGACCTGCTATTGCTGGTTACGAATCGGTAGGTTCGTTTGCTTTTTGGGAACATATCTTCTCTTCAAGGTCTTTGTTTTCAAATGACAAGGTAGTTCTGAGAACGTATGATTTCATGCTGGCTGAGAAAACTTCTATCTTTCGCAGGCTCTGAATAAGTTTTTTGAGAATGTATTACAGGTTAGTTCAATTTTTGAGCTGTGGCACCCTAGCTTGTAATACTACTTCAGAATATATTTTCTCATTTCACCTATCAAAAATGTTTTCTCATTTCAAATTTTAGGGGAGCTTTTCTTTTAAGAAGTTTTATGAGTAGGTGGGGGGTGTTCCACCCCTTCTAATGGGTTTTGTTAAACTATGTTTTAGGCTTTCTTGAAATATGTTGATTTCACTGTTGTCCGCTGTGCCGTGATTGCAAGTCCAGGCTTCACAAAGGTCTGGCATAAGTCTTATGCTTCTTCTATCTTTAGTTTTTAATTACTGTTATCGATATGTCTGGAGCCTTTGTTTTATCAAATCGGTAATTAGTACCCATGTTATTGTATTCCCCTCTTATAATCTGCAACTAATGTAATATGTATTATGTTCCTTTATGCTTCAGGACCAGTTTCATCGTCACTTATTGTTGGAGGCGGAAAGAAGACAGCTCAGACCTATTATCGAGAACAAGTCACGGATAATTCTTGTGCATACAACATCAGGATACAAGTATGGTCATTATTTTCTTTGCTTCTGGTGCTCACATTTGCTAGAGCAGTAATGAGATAGTCTGCCATCATAACTAGCAGAAGTAACGGGAATTTGAAAAATAGTAATCTGCAGGGGCATGTTAATGTAGCTGTGGATGGAAGTTCCATATTTATTTTGTGCCAGTATGCATCTTTATACAACTCAAATTTTGTTTTCACAGTTTATGCTAGTATAAGAAATGACCCGGGAGTCTGCAAGACATCTGGCCTTATCACATTGTAAAGTCGTCTTTACTGCACCTACACTATGGCCTAGAAGGGTACATGGCATAGCATTCTCTAACACTCCCCTGGATCATATATGTCATAGTCTCACTTGGAACATATAGACTCTTAACTTACTTCTTCATAATGACTATGTAAAGATATCAGCTAGTTGGTCTTCATATTTCACAAATGGTGCAGTCGTGTCTCCACTTAGTATCTTGTCTCATACACGGTTACAGTCTACTTTCACTAAACTAGTACGCTTAGACGTTGCTTTTGTATATGTTCCATCTACTTGGGCTCTTGCATATTCTTATGATCAATAAAATCTTGTTTACAGATAAAAAGAAGTTATAGTCTACTTGAATATACTTGGTACATCATAGTAGAATAGGAGAAGGTGCCAGGTAATCTAATTTGAATAAAGTGTCGTAACCTATTCAATTTGCTAACTGTATGAGCCATTGCTCAGTACTCAACTTCTGCACTCAATCGGGCAAACACACTTTACCCATTACTCTTTCATGATATCAAATTTCCTCCTCAAAAGGTACAATATCCTGTGGTGGATCTTCTATCTAAGGGTGATCCTGCCCAATCTGCATCAGTGAAGCCTTCCCCACAGCCATTTTTCCTAAACATGGAGCTCTCTTCTGGTATCAAATGATATGAATAGCAGCATCCCAATGTGAGAGTCTAGGGGCTTCCAAGAATTGACTAAGTACATTTCAGCATATGAGATTGAGATATCTAACCTTTTGATAGCGAGGGAAATAAATTTTCCCACCAATCAATCCTCTATAATAGTATCTATAAATAAGTCTTCATCGTCTCTCATTAATTATTGATTTGCGTCCATATGAATGTCAATCTGGTAATGCCTGTAGATTTCTTAGATTCTTGGCTACCATAGGGATCACCTCCCCTTGAATCATGTCCACTACGAGGTATATTGCCACCTTGATTACTACTCCCTCCTCATGTTCCACCATCATCACAAGAGGCAATAAGAGTAGCGTGCTGACTCGGAATGGAGTTAATTTTCGGGAGAGTATAACACTGAAATCACAAATAAACCTCATGAAAAGTGGGAAGATTGAAGCTAGACGAGATCTATGCATGAACGGGCTAATAGTCAGATTTCATGCTTGTGAGAGAATGAACATCATCCAAATCATGGTGTTGCAACTCCATACGGGTGATATCAGCGGGGAGGGGCTGATACATATTCCTCTCGTCTAAAACACCCATGACCCTGATAACAGGAACAATGTTGTCCTAGTGTTGGGTTCTATACTGCTATTCATGAGGGACATAATCAGATTATCCTCTTGAACCCATAAATTTGGTATAGTTGAAGTAGTGGAGGTATTAGAGGTAGCCAAACTACTTGTATCACCAGAGGAATCAGTGGTAGCCAAGATAGATTTCAGCTTGTCAAACAAGAGCCGATCAAATAATCGTTTCCTGCACAAGAAAATCTCTACTGACCATGCTCAACAAATATAATTTTTTCCATTAACTTAAAAGAAGTCATTGAGAGTTAGGACTCGAGATGGAAGAGATAAGCTCATATCTAGTACTCATATTATCAAACACAATAGAAACTCAGAACACACAAGTGGAGAGAGGCAAGAAATGACCTCAAGATGCCTTTAAATGAGCTATAAAGCTGCTGACCTGCCCAAGGAGGAGGAAGCGGTTGAAATATGAAGAACCGACCAGTGTACAAAATGCTGAAGTTGAACAACCCAAGGTCACAACAACCCAAAAGCATGATGAAGAAAATAGGGAGAAGAAGAAGGAAAAAAGGGGGAAATAAATGAAAGTAAAAACATTTTGAAGAATCAAGCATAACGAAAGAAATATTCAAATCCCATGCTCAAATACCATAGTAATTATAAAGGGAAATAGAAGTGTATAAGAGAAGGAGCTGATTTGACTGTACAGCCCTCATCAAGACTATCTTCTGGAAGTTACAATAATATCTTCTAGAAGAGTTTAATATAGCATAGCATTCTCTAACATGAGGGAATGAAAATTCTTGTGAAATTGGTTAAGGGGACCACTTTCTTAAAAACAACAAAAACACAAATTAGGCATATAATGCCCACTTTTCTGCATTGATTCTTCAATTTTTGATACCCCTTCTTGTTTCATTTTTTGTGCCATGCAACATTGTTACATAGCAAGTACTTCATATGGTTTGTCTTCTCTAGTAATCGGCATATGAAGCTCATTCAATTTTTTGCAAGCATTATATTTATTATCACTAATGGCTGCCTTTTATTCTCAAGCATTATGTTTATTATCACTTAATGGCTGTCTTTTATTCTAGTACTTGTATCACCTGGCTTCAAATTTTTTTCATACAGACATAGTTTGAGAGAGGTTTTGGATGCTCCAAATGTCATGAGTATGATAAAAGATACTAAAGCAGCACAAGAGGTATGTAGATTCAGTGTAGTTGAAATTCTTTATTTGTCAGTTTTGCTTTGGTTGGAAGTTGTAGTTTCTTTTCCTAGCAATTGTTTTACCTCTAGTTTTGTGTTGGTTTCAACATACTTTGTCCAATCTTGGTTCTGTAACCTGGCAATAACAATTTTTATTCTCTGTTGTCTTCAGGTTCGAGCTCTCAAGGATTTCTTCAGCATGCTTTCAAATGTCAGTTTTTTATCTTCAGCAGTGATGTTTTTTTTACTTTTGATAGTGTATTTCATCTATGTCATAACTGAGATGCCTAGTCGCAAATTACAGACGATGTTTTTGTTTATATGTAAACTAAGATTTTATTAAAACAAGTAACAAGGCATAGCCCCAAGTAGGTATGAAGTATACAACAGAGAACGCCACGTTACAACTTAAGAGCTAGAGATGAACGCAAGAAAATAATGAAAACTAGCCCCATTGAAAAAAATAACAGAGGTCCAAAGAGATAAGGTGTGAAAAAAGAAACATCTAAGTTCTTACAAAGAGTGTTCCTGGTCTTCAAAACCTCAATCATTCCTTTTGAGCCAAATGCACCACATGAGACTTAGAGGAATCATTTTCCACATGGCAACAATTTTGGGGTTGCACTAAACCCCTCTCCAACCAGCAAGGCGATCTACCGCCCTCCTAGGCAGCACCCATGCAATTCCAATCCTAGTAGAAATCTCATCGCATAAAACCCTTGCCACCTCACAATGAAGTAGTAAGTGGTTCACAGATTCACCACATATTTTGCACATATAGCACCAATCCATAACAATGAGCCAATTCAGACAATTTTCCCTTGGGAAGCCATCCAAACAAAGAAAGCAACTTTGGAAGGCACCTTCTCCAAATGCACTTTCAAGTGCAAATTGGTTGGAAAGACCGTTTCAAGAGAATGAGGTTCATCATGTGATAAGCTGGATGATTAAAGACAAAGCTCCTGGACTGGATGGCTTCTCCATGCCTTTCTTTCAGGCTTGTTGGGACTTTGTTAGAGAGGATGTCATGAAGGCTTTTCATTAACTTTATTCTTTCAAGAAGTTTGAGAAAAGCCTTAACGCAATCTTTATTGCTCTAATCCTAAAGAGGGTTGGGGGCCTCAGATGTGAAGAATTATCACCCCATCAGCCTAGTGAATGGGGTGTATAAGATCATATCCAAGGTTCTTGCCAATCGCATGAGCAAAATTATGGAGAAGATTATCTCAAAGCATCAAAACGCCTTACTGTTTTTGTTTTGTAATCTAGTCATTTTCTTATGTGCAGGATCCTTCACGCGCATGCTATGGACCAAAGCATGTTGAGGTCGCCCATGAACGATTGGCTATTCAAACACTTCTCCTCACAGATGAGCTCTTCAGGTTAGCATTATGAGGGTGATTGCAACATTTTGGACTTCAGTGCTGGCTCATTCCAAATCCCTAGTATACTACTATTTGATTGATAAAAAAACCTTTTCACTTGGATGTTTCGCCCATGTTTGCTGAACTCAACCCAGTTATAGTCCACTATGATTCGTCTAGTACATTTGATGGTTTGAAAGTTTATATGCGTGTATTTTCATAAATAAAAGAGTACAGACCACTGTCTTTTTCCTTGCTGAAACGCACAGAAGCTATAAGACTTCCTTTCTTAGTGTAAGATGTCAAAAGTTGCTCTGTTGTTTCATGGTCATTTAAAGTCCTGGATTTGGTCTTTTAGCTGATCGTTTAATCCTCTGATCAGTTATAGCTGACCTTGTTTATGGAGTTTAGAAATTGATATTCTGATTGAATTCATCTTTAGGGAATGAAGATGTCTTCTAAAATTTAAAATTGGTGTACATCATCCTGGTTTTGTCAACTTATGTGTAACTGGCTGATGTGGACCATGTGGTATATTTTAAATGGCAGTCCTTGATTTGGTCTTTTAGCTGATTGGTTAATCCTCTGATCAGTTATAGCTTGACCTCATTTATGGAGTTTAGAAGTTGATATTATGATTGAATTATTATTATTATTATTTTTTATAACCGTGGCTATCCAGGCCAATATTATGATTGAATTATTGTCATTAGGAAATAAAGATGTCTTCTAAAATTTAAAATTGGTTTTCATCATCCTGGTTTTGTCAACATCTTGTGTAACTGGCTGATGTGGACCATGTGGTATATTTTAAGTGGCTTTCCATTTAATTGGTTGACATAGGGAGTCGTTTAAAATAGGTCATCAGCCCCTTTTGTGACTGAAGATGACAAATCTTAGGATCTAGAGCAGCATTGCTCAAAAAAAATTTTAATAACCTTTAATGCAACAAGCAATGTGATTTTTCTTTTTTCTTTCTTTCTTTTTTTTTTTTTAAAGAATCAGCAGATTCTGAACTTTTTGAAGAGGGCTAGAGAGGATAAATAGGATGTTATTTCATTTTGCAAAATATATAAAGCATGGCAAGTTGCAGCTAGTGATTCTGTAATATAATCATGTGAACTTAAGTTTTGACTCGGTAGACATGCCATGTTGGGGTTACAGTTTCTAGATTGATACAGAGTTCCTCTCCCCTTCTCTTCTTAATACGGTCAAGAGTTATTATCTTCTTCACTGGCTACATAACTCCATCTTGCCATGCCGTCGTCATTATTTTTTTGCCATGGACTCTGGAATGCCATAATTATGCTATTAAAGAAGTTTGCTACTCAGATAAGTACCAATAGTACATACATGGCCGAAAGAGACAACAACTTCCTTCAGTAACGAAGATCTGTGTGTGCAGGAATTCTAATACTGCAGCTAGGCGAAAGTATGTCAATCTGGTCAACTCGGTAAAGGATTCAGGGGGCACTGTTCATATATTTTCATCTTTGCATGTCTCGGGAGAACGTGAGTATTGTCTATGTTATATGAGCTTGCAAAACATACATAATTGAAAAACTATGATAGAGTAGAATGTTAAGAGAAAGATTTTGTCTAGGTTTCCTTCTCTCTTTTATTTACTTATTTATTTGTCTTTGTTGGTGGGGTGGGGTTGGGGAGATTGTATTATAGGAGCTTCTTTTATTTGACAGTTTCCGTTGGTTATCGTTTCTTACAGAACTGGCGAATATAACTGGCATTGCAGCAATCCTTCGCTTCCCACTGCCCGACCTTGAAGACCTTGAGATGTGATTGTGAAATGGAAAGTGATGGTGTATTCTCTTGTCAAATGGCACCAACGTAGCATTATTATTATTATTATTGTCATTGTTATTATCTTATGAAGAAAATTAGTATCATTATTATTATTATTATTATTATTATTATTATGTAATAAAGGCTGTCCCGGGTGGTTGGAGCTTCGAGGGTGGTTCGTTCTTGTGGGGTGTATAGATGGGTTCGTTAACAGAATAATGAATAATATAAGGACTTGTATCATATAACACAGCAGTGCTCACTTGATTTTGCTTCTGTGGCACTCACCCTTCATTTGCGCTATCTTTGACCATTTTTTTCACCTGAGTAAAATTATCCATTAAAATTGTAATTGAACTGTTCTGCCTTTTAATATATTTGAGGTGTCCTAAGTAATCTGTTTTCAAATGGGAAAAATAAATGTATTCCTATCGATAAAGTAATTGTAAGAAACGAATGCCAACAAGCTTACTGGACAGAGAAGTTTGCTGCTGGTTTATCTTATTATTATGAACAGAAAGGTAAAGCATTTAATGACTATACAATCAATTTTAAAAATTTAACCTATGGAGAAATCAGTTCAGTTACTAATAGAGTTGACCTTCACATGTGTAATGATTTAAGGTTGAAAAACCAGTTCAAAAAATAAAAGAAATATGCTTAAGAAAGATTTGGAAACATTCTATGAACAAATAAGTTATATGATATATCCAATGATATTTAAAGAATTTAAGTTATATTGAGATGCTATCAAAGTTGTGAGAGTGAAAATTTCACCCAATTTAAGCTATATTTTTTTTATGGGCATCGGGTGTCCGAGAACAAAATTCCCGACTAATCCTGAACTGCACACAATCAATTTAAGCTACATTATAAAGATTTCATCTCAAACAGGTAAAATCATGTCAGCAAATAGGCCATACAACTATCCCTCAAGTGCAATTACACATTAAAATTCAGATGGTTTTCCGAAATTCCCAGTAATCAAACTAGAGACAAGTTTCGTTAAAAAGAAAAAATTAAAGAAAAGTTCCATGAAAATTTTAGTTGAACATTGAAAGGTAAAAGCAAAACAAGTATCTCTTGAGATAGGCAGTTTAAGCACGAAGTACGACTAAACATTTATGGTAAAGAGTAACATATAGTCACATAGGATAAACTAGAAAACGGAAAACCTGGTATCTGCTCCCCACTCAAACATTTTTTTTTTCTCGGCAATGAAGTGCCTTTCCTTCAAAATCCCAACTTCTTTCAGGTCACATCCACCAACAAGTGAAAGAATGCACTCCAAGTGAAACAATACACTCAGTAAAGACGTTACTCTATGAATAAAATGTCACCCAAGCTATATAAATATACACCGCAGCCGCTTTCTACTTCTCCACATATACCATATATCATTTTCTGGCCCAGGGAAAACAGCAACAGCCCTACGAAAAAAAGAGAGTTCAGAAACTTTTTGAATTAACTAACAGAATGAGATGAGGTGACAGACACACAATTGAATTCCCCATGATAGTTGCAGTTGAGAACTAAATCATACATGCTTTGATTTTTAACTGAGACCAGTCGGATTACCTGACTGTCTTGCATTAGTTGTCTAAAATGTGTCACGAAAGTTTAAAATGCAAGTATATTCTTATAATCTTGAGGAATGGCAACTTTGATATCTCTTTTTTTTTTATTGGCACCAGGTGTCTGGAACAGCATCCTGACTAATCCCGAAGGTGCATAGCCCCTCGGCAAGGAGTTTCCCACAAGTGCACCTTGGGTAATTCAAGGGGATAAGCCCCAGTCTGATGGCTCCTAGAGATTGCTTGCACCCAAGGGGATTTGAACCTTAGACCTGAGGGAGCATACCCCCAAGCCCAAGGCTTTTACCGCTTAAGCCAACTCCTAACTCTAAGGGTTGGAATGGCAATTTTGATATCTCAAACAAACATCAAAATTAAATAAGATGTGCAGAATTCAAAAGGGTAAGTAATTAAGATCAAGAGTCAATAGCTACAATAAGATGAATAGTCAAAAAGAGTTAAGTGGTAGGAAAGCCAAAAAGACAAGTAATGGGAAATCAATAACCACTATAAAATGAAATTTATAATCATAAATGGTATGAAATCTTTCGCCTTCAAACCTTTTTTTACTCTTAATGTCAAAAAACCGAATGGGTATGTTGTAGAAGAAACAATGAAAGGTCATTTTAGTAATGTAGGGTTGGGATGGGTCAATAAAATAAAATGAAATAATGAGGCGGCTCAATAGAATACAAAAAAAAAAAAATGCTTCTGAAATTATGTAGGTAATCGATTATACAGACAACCCTTTTGACCATGATATCAGTAACTGACAGCAGGCCGTCAATTGTAACAATCAATAAGGTATTTTATACATCAATATAAGAGCACCACATACCTTGGAATTTTTATTATCAGATTGCATATGAACACCATTAGAATAAGGAGTTCCACTCGCCACAACTGGTGCATTTCCTGCCTCAACCTGCCTCTCCTGTTGCACTAAGTTGAAAATTGCAGTGTAACCTTCGGCTGATGCAGGGTTGCTCTCATCCCAGTCCCCAAATTTTGGAACAGCAGCACTGTGATCAGGCTGCCAAATCAGAACTAATATCATAATCCTTCAAATGAAGCTATGATAAAATTATATGGTCTGTGGTAATAATTTAACAAAAATAACACTAAAAAAATTGCACTTGTCCTTGCCAAACCTGCTTAAAACAAAATGTTAAATAGATCAAATTAGGTAGAATAAGGAAAGAGGAAATGATTAGGCAAAATCAAAAGTCACTTCATAAGATTTGTTTGTAATAGATTTGATGAGCCTTCTTAGAAGAAATTAGTGACTTTTGGTCCAGCAACCAAACATAGAAATAAAATAGGTTTATGATATCATTTCACCTTTAATCAATATAAATAAAAAATTAATAAGAAATATAGATAAGTGCGGTTATGCAGTTTTGAGAATGTAGAAAAGAAGAAATTGAGAAAAGCAATTACGGTTTCATTGTCTCGAGCAACTGATCTTAGTCGAGATCTTCCTGGAGTCAATGGAGCTAAGCTATGGCTACTACCTTGAGATGAACCCTTCCTTTCCCATGAGGGAGAAGACACTCCACTGCCTTTGCCTCCTCCAATCCTTGGCTGGTAATGTTGGTGCAGAGGTGAGTGCTCAATGCTGTGATCAGCCCCTACACTCTGCTGCATAGCCCTTTTAGGGATGTTGCCAGTGGACAGGCCAACACGATGATGAAGAGGTGAATCTGATAAGACTCTCTGACCTACAGCTTCACGGGGCATTCCTGAATCACTATGTCTCCTTAGGTCACCACCTTCCCGGATCCAATGTTGCTCATTCTTTGACCTTAATGCTTCTGAGCTTTTAGGTGCTAACCCTTTAGCATTGTTACTACCAGATCGTACACCACCATTGTGATTGGGAAATTCCAAAGCAGCCCTCTGGCCTGCAGTGTCATGTTGCAATGTCGAATCAGCTACCATCATTAACTCAGTATCTTCTTGGCTTCTATTGTGCTCATGCTCTGACCTTTCTACCTCAGCCCTCTTGCTTCCACCATCCTTACCCTTCCTTGCATTATCAAAATAGACTGTGTATGGGACTTCACTTTCCCATTTACCGAACTCTGGCACATTGGATTTATGCTGCAAATTTACAGAGACAAGAAATATGTTTATAAAGACACCCGGATTCACATCTATGCAGAATAGATATATAAACAGACAAGAGCTTTGTCATTTAAAGGTGGAAAATATTCCAGACTCCTCACTCTAGCGCGGAAGAATTTAAAGCTAAATAATTAAATAGACATAAATGCATGAATAAGAATTTACTGAAGAATGATCTGTTTCTTTGACATGAAGTTATCTCCATTATTGAAGTTTTCTTTCACAAAAAAGGAAATATGCACACATTCACAAGTAAATCTGGAGTAATATTAGACCGTCCTCAAATGCTACATTTAGTTTCTTGAATATACAATCCTCTGAGACAGAGCCAACATATGCAAAAGAATAGCAATAAAGTAAGAATAACAAGTTAGACTCTAACTCAGCGGTACAAATGCGACTTCGAAATATTTGGGATTCAGAACAGTTGTTATTCAGAATAGTTAAGTTTCTAAATAAGTAGAAAACACTCTCAACCTGCATGAACCTATTAAATTGAAGAATAATTTTATTTGAAGACCTTTACACCACACACAATCCACGTGGCATAATTTGATTTGTAAGTTAAATTTTAAAATTCAAAATCTTAGAAATCAAATTATGACATGTGGATGGTGTGTGGCGTAAAGGCCTTCAAATGGCACTACAAAAGTAACCCAGAAGGTAGAAACCAAGAGATGTGGATTCAAAGAGCCCTTTAGCCATCTAAGTGTTACCAACACTTCTACAATGGAAAAATGTTCATTTCTCATACACTGCTTATTAATATTTCTGATTTGGCTTGGGAAAAAAAGAAGAGAACATATCTGATTTGATCTTAAGCAAATACACTTTGAGATACAGCTTTCTTTCAATTTAGAAATAATAGAGTATACTAATTATTCCCAAATATATGCTATATCTGTCGTGTATGTCAACACTTCTAGAATGGAAAAATGTTCATATATTGGTGTGCGTATATTCACGCCCATACTTAGTATTTGTGGTGATACTTTATATGATAATATAGCAGGGGAAGAGCCAAAATATATGCAATCTTCTCTCTATTTGTTGGCAAGTTTGTCTCCTGCATGGTCAATAGTATAACCTTTTCAATATAAGCAGCCAAAAAAAGCACAATTGGTAGGCACAGGTTGCCATAGCGTTCGTCATAGATCCCAAAATTTCATTTCAACTGGATCATTATGATTAGGTTACAAAACTAATCATAAATCATCAATCTCAAGTGAAACAATGGGGAATACTGTCAGGACAAAGGTTCTCTGAATTATAAATAATCTACCAGCTCCATGATGCTATTCAAAAATCATGTAAGGTCTCCAGTGCGACAAACTTACTGAACACTCTCATCCACGCAATCAGCATTATCTTACTGTGCCGAGCCATGCCTTCTTACAGAAGTAACATTTTATTCACTACACATATGAAGGGCTACAAGAAAAGGTAGACGGTTTCTTTTGCTATTTGACAAGAACAACCCTTCTTTCAATCATTTTTACTGACTCGGTGTCTAAAGGTCAACTAAGGCCGGTAACTATTGTATATCAGGATTCGTTCCAAAACAGGAACCATTATCATTTAACACCCACAAAAATAAAATCATAGGCTAAGCTTGCTTATCAGAGGAATGAGAATATAAATAATAAAAAAATTTGCATGGTCACACCTCACACAGAGAGACCTTAAATATTTGACTACAATATTCATCTTCATGAACAAACATCCACACCATCCACAAAAGAATTTGAGATGGTTTGGAAAAACATCTAGATGAAGACAAAAATTGATAACGGAAAAGAGATATTTTCAAAATTGAATCTCCGACCCCAGTACACATCTCTAATAAAACAACTGCCACCCAATTCTTCAAAAACATTTACACTGTAGGTAGGGAGCTATGAAGACATCTGAACTGGATTTTTCTTCTCTTTTTTTTTTTTTGTTGGAGACGTACAGATGTACTGCTGCACATGCTCAAGACAGAAAAACAAGGTAAAACTTGTTCCACCTATTTCATAACCCAAACCTTGACATGAAAGCAATACTTTCATTAATGTCATATTAAATTGACACCCAAAGAAAGCTCCAGAACATCCAAACAATTCTTCAACTTCCAGTTACCAGAGGGTAATGATGTGGAACTTCTTAGAAGGTCCCCACGAGACAATGTAGGCCTAACCTAACAAGAATGAGTTTCACAATAATGCACTTCAGATGTGGTAGTTATTATTGAAGCAAGCTTGTTTGTCACAGTCCCAGTATCACAAACATCTGTTGAGAGTTCTCTGCCATATTCAATTCAGCACCCTTAGTGCCTCATTCATCCTCTGAGACAGTAGGATTGCTACAGATTCTATCAGTAATAACAAATAACAGGAAAGATAACTACAAGAGAAAGATGGAATTTACGGTGGGAAAGATCATAAACATTGATGAGGCCAAATGATTTAGAGAATTTATTATCTAGTTATCATAACTTCTAATGTTGAAGGCCCTTGTATTTTTGCGACTTAGGCATCGGACAACCACAAATGAGTATATTGTGATTCACATTAACATATACATCCACCCACTAAATGCATGCCTGTTATACACTTCTCACATACGTCCATTACCCCAGATATCCTTGAGCTTATTTCAAATTTAGACAAATCAAAATCCAAATAAAAAAAACACAAAATCACGGCCAATGCAGATTCTATGATTTTTGAAACCTAAGCTTCAATTTCTGGGATAAGTTCCGGGGATTGCAAAGATCTGTAACCCAGAATGATGAGAAGAATTCGTGCAATTAATCAAAACTTAAATCCAAAACTGAACTTTCCACGAACCCATGTACCAATCTTCTTTTCTTTGTTCTGTTCTGTTCCAAAAAAAGGAATAAAAAAAGAGAAAAAAACTTACCTGAATTCCTAAACCAAACTTTACGATGTCATTTTTCTCTTATTAACAAACATCGAAGGATGGAGTCCAAATACTTGCATTAGGCAGAAAGGTACAAATGCAACTCAAAACCCACCAATAAAAGGAAAAGGATCATGTATACAATAGAAAGAAGATGAAGAAAAGCAAACAAACTCACAGCCATTAGCCTTCGAAAAAGATCTTTGTAGATAATTCCTGAAAAAGAAAAGAGCTTTCCAACAGACTGGTCCTTCGCCGACCACCTTCACCAATCCGACAACATATAACTAGGAAGTTAATTTCCAGATACCAAAAAACCCACAGCCTAAAGAAAGAAAGAAAAAAAGGAAAAAGAACATGTGGAAAGAAAAACATTTGTTGACTTGTGTCCCCTGTTATAGTTGACCTCTCACTCTCTCTGTTTTACTTTTTACTGCGTTTTTCCTTGCAAGTTTAATCTTTGCCAACAGCTTTATATTTGCCTAAAAACTAGAACTGTAACAACGCTGCAAAAAAAAAAAAAAAAATTTCAAACAAGCGCAACTGTAACAGTGTACCTGCTGCTGATTTCAGTGGCATTTAAAAACAAAAAAAATGAGATTATCAAAAAAAAAAAAAATGAGTGCATGTATTCGATTAGCTTCAAAACGACCAAGACTTCGACAAATTCAGAGATTAGATCATGAAGTTGGATTTTGTCGTGATTGCAACATCCTTAAACAAATGGCAGTTGGAGAATGTTTATTTGTTGGAAAATGCTACTGGAGTCCTATCGTTTAATTTTATTGTTCATGTATTTTAAGTTATTTATTTATTTATTTTTACTTAATAATTAAGAAAATAGTTATTATAAAAAAAAAAAAAAATTTTTAACAATTAAGAATTTTAAAAAAATACTTAAAAAAATGATAGTTAATGGTTAAGAAACTTACCGAAGCATGATCCTTATTTGTTTATTTGTGGGGATGAATATTTAAACTTTTGCTTTGCCTTTTGCCTAGTTACTATTTCACGAAAAAGTTATTCTTTATTACTAAGATCGGAAAAAGAAGATGATAGATAGGCATAAAGGTGCACTTTTGACGAGAATGTGATGTGAAAGTAATTTTTACAATCCACAATTACACATCACCACCTCATCATTCTGCCAATTATATACTAAACTAAATCATACTAAATTAATTCTTTTGAAATGATAATTCTAAAACCTTAAAATATGAACTTCAACTTATAAAAACTCTAATACAAATTATTTGTAAGAGCTTATAGTTTTTGGTTGGATTTGGATAAACAGTTCAAATAAGATGAAATGAGATATTTTAAATAGTAGTTAAATAAAATATTGTTATAATATATTTTTTAATATTATTTTTATTTTAATATTTGAAGAAATTGAATTGTTTATTATATTTTTTATGAAAATTTGATAAAGTTGTAATAATAAGATGAAATAAAAAGATTTACGTATCCAAACCGAGCTATTTAGGCCTCGTTTGTTTTCACAACACATCTCATTTCATCTCATTATTATAATTTTTTCAAATTCACACATAAAAAAATAAATAATTTAATTTTTTTAAATCTTAAAACAATAATAATATTAAAAAAATATTTTATAATAATATTTTATAAAAATTCTCATGTATAAAAGCCTCTTTTACAACACATCCTGATTTTATTTTTTTCTTGTTATAATAGTATTTTATGTATTCTCACATATATAATATCAAATATTCATTTCCCTCCTTATTTTTTTATTCAACCAAATAAAGTTAAAAAATCTCATATTTATCTTTTAGTATTCAATTATTCATATGGAATACAAGAATGAAAAATTAATATATATTCAATTATCTCATATTTTTACACGAGAAAAAAGGGGAAAAAAAAAAAAGGCTTATCGCTAGACTACAAGCCAAAAAGATAAGCACAACTTTCCATCAGTTTGAGCGGCTTGAATGAGTCTGAAAATGGACTGAAATCAACTGATTGAATCAGTTCCACAGTTAGATATATAAAATAAATAAAAAATAAAAATCAACGAAATCGGTTCATGAATTTCTAATTGATTCAAGTTAATTAATGTTGACTTGCTAAATTATATGAATTGAACCGTTTTTTCAAGTCATAGTTTTTACAATAAAACCTACAAAAAAATTAATCATCCCTTTGAAATATCATTTGTATTTCAATTTTCACCCATTATGTTAAACTCTGACCATTATGATCAATTAACAAGAATGTGAATTGTAACTTATATTTTAGGTTAAGTAATTGTATAATAGCTCAAATTGAATAATGGAAGATGCTGAATACGATCCCATGTTATTTGAGAATGAGAAAGTTCCATCTCTTATGATGATTTTAAGGATCTCTAATTATAATATTGACTAATCCTTTTAAAGTAAGGTATTGATAGGCCATGAGCTCGGGTTTGGATTTGGGTTCAAGTGGTAAAGGTTTTGGACTTGGGGGTATGCTTCACTAATTCTAAAAGCATCCTATTGGCTTGGCCAAATAGAAGAATTAGTTAAAATTTAGATGATTGATGTAAGAAACACTCTACATTGAATTGATCAAGTCTAAAATAAAATAGATTTTTGCTACAGTGGTTGGTCAAAGATGGAGAACCACTATTAATTCACCAAATATTAAAATATTAATTTCTCATTTCAAGAAAATATTAAAATATTAATTTCTCAGTCCAATAAAAATACTATTTGGTTTGTAATTAAGAAATTTAGATAGAAATTTAGATGAGTTTAATCAATATTTTTTATTATTAGCATTAAATGACTTTTAAAAATATAATTTTTTAATATTAATTTAATTAGAATATAATTATTATTAATATTAAATTGATAAAATTATAAAATGTGATACAAATAAATTAAATAAAAAAATTATTAATTTAATAATATTTTATTATTATATAGAGAATAAATAGCTAATTCAATGTAGGGATTGAATTTAAATGGAATAGGTAAATGTAAAAAAGTGTGATATTGGCCAAATTTTGAAGATGCATTTAGCCAAGCCAATACTAGTGCTCTAAGGTTTAAATTCTCTTGGGTGCAAACAATCTATAGTAGTCATCGGATTGAGGGATTCTTCCTTTGAATTACTTGAGGTACACTTGCGGAAAATTCCTTGTCAATGGCTTATGCACACGTGGAATTAGTCGGAACGTTATTCCTGAACACTTGATAACAATAAAAAAAAATAGGGTCCTACTAGAGCCACTCTCAGTGGCTCTCGAGGACTCCTACCGACAAGTGCAATGTACTTTTTAATTTTGTGTTGTTTTTCAAGTATTTTTTTAATTCCTTTAAATAATTAAAAAAAAATCACAAACTTATTTAAAAATACTTCCTTAACAATTACGTAAAAAAATAAAAGATAAAATGGGAATTGGTGACTTTTCTCGATGATATTCCTTGATAGGAATATCATTTCCCTTTAAAGTATATATAGGCTCAAATGTAATTAAACCTATGTGCAACACGCATGATCATCCATTATGATAAGAGAGAAGCGGAAATTATCAAACGGAGTAGAAAGATAATCCAAAATATCATATTAAATCAAATCAAATGCATTGATGGTAAAATGTTGACTATTTGGAAAAAGGAATTGCTTGTTCTGTTTTCCAATACAATACAAAGTTCTTTATGAGAAATGGAAATATGAGGAACTTTTCCTTATATTTCTTGTTGAAATAAGATGAGTTGAGATGATTTGTGAATAATAATGAGATTATTAGTTAAGATGAGATGAGATTAAGTAAGATAGTTTTATCTCACCTCTGTATCCAAACGGACCTATAATTGACATTACAATTTACACGACTTTAAAATGAGAAAAGACAAATTCGCAAGTTTGTAATGCCAAAAATTAAAAGGTTACGATCATGATTGTAATAAAATCATGTAAAGGTAATGATCATGATCTTGTTAATGTTTATCCAGTCTGGATGTCCTCCAAGAAAATAGTACTTCCCATATTATATATATGAAATAAAGGTTTGCCATGAATATGAGATAACAAGAAGCTGGTTGTTGAGTGAGTTCAACCGCAGATATCAAGAGAATGAGTGCTCTATAAATTACCCACCAAGAACTCATGCATTATATAATTCGATCTGCTACTAATATGTATGCATTAAAGATATATTTAGTAGTGTGTAACTAACCACATGCCAATAAACACCTATACTGCAGCCATAAATGAGACATGGTTCATAAAATAAATGAGACGTGCGTATACTATTCATACTAAAATAGTACTCATGTACGTATGTACGTAGTTCCTGAAATTCCCTTTGTCTAAATAAATTGAAGTACTATGATAGCGATAATCTTGGCAATGATCGACCTAGCTAGCCATAACTTATGATCTCCATGCACTCAAAGTGCCACCATCAGGCAGCAAGCTCTTTGCATGGCAAGGAAATCAGGCAACAAGCTGGTGCTCAATATATATGTATGTTCATTACAACGTACTGTCCACCCCTATGTAATTCCAACATTATATGTTGTTGTATATATTACAAACTTGTACACACTGCAACAAATTATTATTCTTTTTCCTACAAGTGATTTTGTTGCAATTAGTATATATTTATGCCGGAATTAACTTTTTCTCCCCACAATTTGCCGTAGCTAACTCCCTAGAAACAAGTCGCAACATATAGTACTTAAAGCCACGAGCTTACTTCTCGTCAAAATTACTATTATTTTTTGCAGTAGGTGATCGTGAGAAATATACATATTCTCCGTAGGAAAGAGATTACCCCAAGGCACCTTTGGCCCACATAAAAAGTTTTTTCTAATTAAACTACTCGCCGAAAATACTTATTTCTAACAAAAACTTTTGGTAGGAAATTCTCTTTTCTTCAGTACTAGAAAACTTTTCTTGCCAATTATTTCTGTGGGTAAAATTTTTTTCCCATATGTAATTCACAAGAATTCATTACTTGCTGCATATATATTTCGCCAGAAATACTTTATTGCAACTAACACACTTGCTGGAAAAAGGTCTTTTGTTACACTCATTATGGCGAGAAATTCTTTTTTGCCATGTACATACATAGTTAATAAGAGTATTTTTTTTTCCTACATGCTAAAGCAGCTAGAAAAAAATATTTTTGAGAATACCCAATGCTGCCAAGAATAGTTATTAGCCATGTATAAATATTACATGAAAAAAAGTATTTCTTGCGAACTTTTTGATCACTAATATTCATTTTTTTGCCACGAGTGATTGAATTACATAACTCAATCACATTTTCTTCTAGCTTTATTGCATATTAGTGGGTAAAATGCAAAAATATTTTTTTCTGCTTTATTGCAGTTTAGTGGGTAAAATGTGATACTACATATGATAAGGATAAAGGTTGGCGGTGTATGGGATCCCATATTACTTGGGAAAAAGAAGTCCTTGCTCTTTATAAGGTTCCAATGGAACCCTAATTGTATCACTGACCAGTACTTTTGGAGTATAGGTAATGTGGTTTGGACCTTCTATTGGAGCGTTACAAATGGTATCAGAGCCTATCCCAACCAGAAATGTGGGACTTGAGCCGTGCCATCTACGACGGACTGGCCCGACGAGAACGTCGAGAATTTAAGATTGTGATACCCCATATGATAAGGATAATGGTAGGTGGTGTATGAGATCCCACATTACTTGGAAATGAGAAATTATTGTTTTTTATAAGATTCCAATGGGGCTCCAATTGTATTATTGACTAGTCCTTTTGGAATATAAATCATGTGGTTTGGACTTTCTATTAGAGCGTTACATAAAATGCTTGGCTAAGTATGAGCCATTTGACCCACTAATTATGAAATCTTCATGCTCAGCCACAAACTAATTTCCAAGTATTACTTTGGTCAAAAGCACAAATAATCATAATCATTATTCTTCTTATGAGACCTGTATGCCAATTTCTAATTATGCTGTGTAATTCAACATCTTCTATATCGAAGTACTTCTCAACTCTTACAGCTGCAATCACATCATATCTCCAAAGTCCAAACTAAGTCTACTTCAACCAAGATACATATATTGATATTAATTATGTCATTATAGTCACCAACATGTATATACTTACATACAGTTCATATTCCAAATTGTAGAGCATTTACATGAACAACAATAGTTCTCTTGATTAATTAAAATAACTTGTAAGCAAATACATCTAGTTTAGTAATTCTAAAACACCTTCCTAGCATTATTTTTATAAAAGCTGCATGCATGCATGGAGACTTGGTTCATTATTGTAGCTGTGTAATTAGATATCTGTCTTCACCAATTGTAACTTTTGATAAAAAAAAATATTCTAATTAGCTGAGCTGTAAAATTGGAAACACAAATGGCAAAGATTAGTGTATGGTCAATCTCTATCTACCTAACCAGGAAAATCCAAACTTGAAAATAATCATCTACTACTATTGGTCTTGTATTTTAACTCCAAATATAATAAAGAATGTGATACATGTTTAAAATGATCCATAGAATTCTGCATTTTTACCTATGTATATTACACCTACATAGGGGAATCCCTGTAGGTTTGGCTGAGTTTTCCTTGAGTTTGATTAGTACTGCAGTTGGCCCTAGTTTTGTTTTCTTCAAAAAATAATAACTGAGCGTCAATTATAATAGAACTTTTATAAACTACTATACCCATCTCAAAGATCTCTAACAGAACTGGCCCTTGAATAAATGGGATACCTTTATGTTACTCATAATCCACCCATAACCTTGCATCGACAACAAACTAAGTATATTGACATTAAGGAACAACAATATGCTCCCAAATGATATATTAGCATCTTTTTTACAATTTCTTGCATAGACACAAATACAATATTTTTGTTTGCAAACAAAAAATATATCCAGGCCTTGTAAGTCTATGCTTTCCTATAAAAAGGATATAATATCACTTAAGTCACACATGAGAAATATACCATAAGTTGAAAGGGCAGAAAAAAGTAAAGTATACATGTACATAAAGCAGCTTGTCCTTCTCCCACTTGCATTTTAAGTTATCAAAAGTTTTGCCTCAACCTATACAACTGTATAAACACCATGCTAACCTTAACTAGTAAACTTTGATGGCTATTTTCTTTGATAAACCAAATCCCCACATCACAAAATTAACAAAATGCTCGACAAAAAGATACATACATCTTTCTGTAAGGATTTTACATTTTACTTATCAAAAAGTAGTCTCAAAAGTTTAAAAAACTAGTACCCCCATATATAGTGATGCCTATGCATCTCCCAAATCAGTCTCACTACGAGATTGACTCTAGGACTCCAAATATATCATATGGGAAAATATGGGGCTGAAGACAATGGAGCAAAGCCACTGGAAATGTCTCATTCAACTAAACTTCTTAATCAAACAAAATAATCAGAGCCTTAGGCTAATGTGATCCCTAAAACAAAAACCCAGGAAGTCCCCAACCCAACCATATCATTGTAGAAACGCAAGAGTCTCACTCAACTTAGAAGTATTGGACTTCTTTGTTGTGTTTGAAATCAATAACTCAATGTGAAATGTTTCTCTGTTCTGCTTTCTTTTAACTGCTAGGAATAGATGTCTAAAAAGTTATGACCTAAGGGAAAGATGCACAAAACTGTATAGCAATTAAGTCCAACGAGCAACAACTTGATGACAATTCTCAAATGTTTCTAAAGTTCACATTTAACTAATAAACCTCTGAAACGCAACAAAAGTCCCCATAGCAATTAAACCAACAGAGATTAAAAGACATCCCATCGACAACCCAATTTGCCGAGAAATTATTTGTTCCTCTTTCTTGGTATTTAACCCTTTCACAAATTCATTTACATAAATTATGGAAACTGTTTAACATAGGAGGAGTAGGGTTTTAGGGTTTGAAATTTGTACAAATTATGTCAAAACTCAACCAATTCTGTTAAAATTGTAAGCAAACCCAAATCAAAAGTAAAACTCAATTTCTCTAAATCGTTCAAAGAACAAATTGCATGAACTATTTGTGAAGAAAATAAAAGAAATTATAAATTTAGGAAAATCACCTTCAAATTCTATAGGACAGCAACTTGGATGGGATCAATTCGAAGAGTTTAGCACCCATTGGAACGATATAATTCAATATATATATGAATGCTTGGATTGAGTAGAAAGTTCAAATTGTTCGATCTTGATTTGGTATAAGGTCTTCTTGCCGGGAGGTTACAAATTGGTCACATTCCTCTTGCAAAGGTGCCGATGGGTATGGATTGCAAGCGTTGAAGGTCTGACCTTGGATCATTGTCACCAGATGACCATGGCCTTGGCTCATGGCCTTTGAGCCTTACGTCATGGGTTAGATTAGTTGAGAAAGGGAGTGACTAGAGGTGGGAGAAGCAGATTGTAATTGGTCATTAAGAGTGAGAGTGAGATGAAGGTAATTTTAGGACTAGCAGATCACTATTAACGAGCATTTGGGGAAGAAGATTTCCTAAATGAGCATAGGCTACCATGAGTGTGATTTGCATTAGGATGAAAATAAAAATTATTGTATTTCCTACCCAAATTTCGGTTGCGGATAATGTAAGTTTGTTGTCACCAACCAATTTCATCACGAATGGATACATATGTCACCATTAAAAAATATTATCTGTAAACTTTTTTTGATGATCTAAATTTTGTAGGATAAAATCTTTAGTTTTCACAAATTGTAACGCGCAACAAATAAAATGGACCAATATAAATATTTGTGGTGAAAATTTTTTGATGACTTGAATTTGATAGCAAAACGTAATTATTTGCTACCAAATAGTATTCACAGAAAAAATTTCTGTCCCAAAAATCACTATTTGTTATAGTGACATCACAACACATGCAATCTATGTGGTGAAAAAATAGAGATAAGAATTTATTTATAGCAATCACATATAGATAATAATTTTCTTCGTTAACAGAAAAATTATATGGTCAACATTAATTACGAAAAGATATATATGTCAAAAGAAGTTTAAGGAAAAAATCATGCATAGAAAAGATAAGATATATACATTAAAGAAAAATCTTTAAGATCACTCGTTTATATACATATACCTTTAGAAATATTTACTTTACATAAGTTGCAAAAAACCGTTCAGTTTATATAAAATGATGTATGAAAAAACATAATTAGAGTCACTTACCTCGAGCCTTATGCGAGCTATCACCTTTATGTAGAAATCACCCACATGCACTTGGATCATATTCACGTCACTTGGCACCTACATTCAACATGCTATTAAATCAATTTTCCATTAAATAGACTTAGGAAAAGCTTGGGGATTGAAACGAGATAAGAATTTTGTAAATAGTAGTGAGATAGTTTGTAAATAGTAGTGAGATAGTTTGAGTTGTTTATAGGGTTTTGAGATATAAGAGAGAAAAAGTTAAATAAAAAATATTATAAAGTTAAATATTGTTAGAATATAATTTTTTAATATTATTTTTGTTTAGAGATTTAAAAAAAAAAATTTATTTTTTGTTTGAAAGTTTGAAAAAATTATAATGATTAGTTTGAAAGTATTTGTATTTAAATGATGTTTGGAAATGAGATGAGATAAGATGAAAATTTTGAGATAGAAACTTTTTCCAAACAAACCCTTAAAACTTCACCTAATAAACCTATATGTGACCTTAGGTCCATAATGCATGTCCTCAAATACTTTTCACTTCACCTCATAATAAAATATTCAATTTCGATCAATGACTCCTCTAAACCTTTTACCTCCTTCAACTCGTAGTTCAAAAAATCATTAAACCTCAACTCATAACATAAAATAATCATAATCACCTTTCTTTCAACTTTGAACCCGTAAAATTGACTTGTAACATACATTAACCTTAATTCTATTAAACCAAACGTAAGATATTAACTATACATATAAAAAATATCATTTAACCTAAAGGATACTAATGCGCCGTCGTGCATGTACCACTGGTTGTCCCTATAGTGTATTTGACTTTTTCTTTTTTCCTTTTTTTCTTTCAAATTTTTTAAAAATATCTTTAAACATTTGTAAAAAAAAAAACAAATTCACTAATAATCATTTCCTTAATAATTAAGTTAAAAAATTAAAATAGACAAATAGTCAAACTGAGGGAGCAAACCCAAACGGCATAGTATCATTTTCCTAACCTAAATATATAAAGCCTCATAATTTTAACGTCCAAGGCATTCAACCTAATATTATTAAATCTAGTATAATATTAACATCCAACATAATTTTAGACACTAGTATTTAAATAAGCCTAGTATAATAAGTTAATAATACATAATACTAATTTACTAAAGTACAATAACATATAATTAGACACTAGAAAGTCTAGTATATAATTGAGTTAGAAATAAATTAGACATGAGTATAATAACATGTAGTTAGACACTATAGCATAAGTCTTCTATAGAAATAAATTAGACACTAGTATAAAAATAAATAATAAGTATAGTATAAAAAGTTAATAACACATAATATCAATTTATTAAAGTATAATAACATGTAATTAGACATTAAAAATAATATGTAATACTATAGAATGATAACATGTAATTAGATACTATAATATATGTCTAGAATAAAAGTAAGTTAGATATTAGTATTATAGTGAATGATTTAGTCTTATTTTTTAATTTTTTTGAAAAATTGATTTTGAAAACCCACAAAAAACTCTTTTTTAAATGGGCTAAATATGAAACTACAAAAAAAGCCTGAAGCCGACTCCGCTCTGACAAGTCGGAGTCAAAGTCAGATCGGAGCTTATACAAATCGGAGCCGAAGTCAGATTGAAGCCTACACAAGTTGGAGTTGGAGTCGGATTGGAGCCTACACAATTCAAAATCAGAGTCGAAATTCAAATTTAAACTTCGATTAAGTTGGTGCACACCCCTAACTTAGCTTAGCTTGTAAACCCACTTATAACTTAATCCTAAAACACATTACTTTTAAATGGCATTATAAACAACACTCATACCTAGCCCATAGCATGCATGAAATGCAAGAGAGAAAGGGGGAGAGATACCGCATGGATAGAAAAAAAAAATTTACGTGTAGAGAGAGAGAGATAGAGGCTAACCGAGAGGGGTTGAGGGTTGAGCTTCCACAATTGAGAGTGGCTAAGGTGTGGCGCCCTCAACCCCCACGTGTTATTTTAGTGGAATTCATGATATCGGGATAATGACCACAAGGATCACGCACCCCAATGACAAGTGCTCAAAGTGTGTACAACATGCAATAAATGTGCGATATAATAATCATAGCAGAGAAATAAAAAGAGCATTTTTATTAAGTACCAGAAAGTTTAAAAATAATAAAATATTCTTTACAAAAGTTATACAATCATTTGACAAATAAATTCAAGAAAACAATATAACATAAGGGAAATAAATCTCATATCGCCAAACAACATATCAGCAAATCATGCCTCTGGTGGAGCCGGTCCTTCAGGCTCAAAATCAGTCTCTGCGTCAAAGTCTACAGTTCCTTAAGATAGAATCGTATAGTAAAATACCACAATAAGATTATAACATCTCAACAAAAAATCAACCAAAACGACATCCAAGATATTTAAAACGCATTAATACAACCTACACGTCCACATACGGTCAAACATGAAAGAAGAAATCCACATTTTTTTCCAAAATACACATTTAATCACACATGGCAAAAATCTCATTGGCCCAAATATATCCATTATTTTATTATGCATGCACAAATGTCTCCCCTATGGACCATCTGTATACCCTGGCTCTCATCGTCACACTATGGGTAACGTCCGTGCATGAGACTTTGTAACGAACAATGCCCAGTTTCGTACTCGGCACATATATGGCCAAGCATCCTCTAACCTCGCCAGCGAAAGGCCACATAATTGGTATGAGAGCGTTATCGTTTCATTCATTCCCTTCATGGCCCGACGACAACTCAAAAGATGTCACGTCAGTTTATTTTGCACCCGAGTGACCAGATGAGCTCCGCCGAGATAATGGAGATAATATCTCATCTCGACTTTGGGTTGTGATACGCATGCACTTACATAATATCCCCAGTACACCAAACCCAGTTTTCAATTTACATAACATTGCATAATATAACACACTTAAATAATCAACACAATTACGGTAAAAATACAAATGTATGACAAACAGTATATTGGATGACATGGCATAATATACAATGTCACAACAGTCACAATATTCACAGTTTCACAAATAACTACACACGTACTCCCATCCTCCAATCTGGCCCAAGGCCCAAATTCAACATCAATTACATTTTAATTCCAACACTTCAGCGGCTCAAGGCCTATCTCAAACCAACAGACTACAAATAATGTTAAATATAATAACGCTATTCTAAACCTCATGGGTCACGTTTTGGAGAATTACTTACAACGTAATCAGGTAATTTTTGAAAGATCACGCATGTGGAGGTGTTGCTAAAAGTGGCGGTGCAGGGCAAAACAACGATCAAAATTGGGTTTTCTAGGAAAGGAGCTTCAGACCTAAGTACAAGTAGGTGGATGAGAGGTTTTTTCATGACGGCGTACGGTGGAATGGCTAACAAAATTTCGGGCCACAACTACAAAATGTTGGGAACTAAGATTTCGGGTTAAGAGAGAGAGAGATGAACTAATTTGAGAGATGAAATTAAATTGGAGAAACTCGACCTATTTTGGTGGCTCAGTCATCGCAGCACTAGCTGCGATTGGTGGTCATGGATGGTGCAGGTGGAGGCGTGGCTCATGGGTAAATGAGGAAAGACCGGCGATGTAAGCCGTGGAGGAGGAAATGGATGTGTGGAGCGCGACATGGAAAAAAATCATAAACAAAGAAAACGGTCGATGAGGCTCAAGGTGTAGGAAGGAGGTGGTGGCTGGTGATAAGGGAAAGGGATTTTTGTGTTGTCGTATTCTGATTGGAGGTGAAGGGCGGCGTCGACAGCAGGTGGAAGGAGAAGAAAATGGAAGGAGGAAGAAGAAGAAATGAGAAGAGGGTTGTGGCGCCAATTAGAACACGATGGAATCCTAGGTTCCTCATCAAAACGGCACCGTTCCGGACAAGGGGGGCTGGGCAGCTTCACAGGGGCTTGGCCATTGGGCTCTCCTAACACACACACCCACAGCCCACTATAAAATACACACAGCCCAAAAATAAAACACTACAACTAACTACACAAAAGCCCATTTTCAAAAGAATTAAAATAGAAAGAAAACAAAACAACATAATAAAAATCATTTTTATCAATAATGCTAACAAAATAAATGCTACCAATAATACAATTATAATCAAAATAAAAGACCAATAATAATAGGTAAAAATACACAAATTAGTGATCTCACATAAGGGAAGAGCTTGCTACAAATTCTATGGTGGTTTAAGGGAGCGGTTTGGGCATTTGACGACAACGTGGTCCCAAGGAAAATCAACATCTTGTTTCAAGTTAGTGTGATGTACTCGCTGTGTAACTCCCCGTACCCCGATGGGTTGGAGAATTACTACCTATCACATATACACGTCTCCCAACGCATCTAAGATCACAATAATTATATTAGGCATTCTTGATGTAAGTCTATTATCAGTGCTTTTCCCAAGACTTCACTACCCAATACGTATGACATTATTTTAATACTATTTGATGCCAATTCAATTCCCACTATTAGAGTTTCAACTTTTGTCCAAAACTTCACTTTCGAACACATAGAACATCATTTAACACTATTTACATCAGTTCTCAACTTGCCACCATAAGCCTTTTGATTTTTCTCAACTTAACATTAATCACAATTTCTTTTTCTTCCTTCCCAAACACAGGACGACGCCCTTCAGTCTCAGTTTTTGCTTCAATCTTCTTCTTCTTCACGTGCATTTCTGTCCGAGCTCTAAATTTCTATTGAAAAGTTAAAAACACTACAAACCCTCACTCCGTAAGTCTTTGACTCTCTACCCCTCCGGTGTTTATATTCTTCTAAATAATCCAAAATCTTATTGTTTTTCATTCTCTTGTCCAAATCATAGGTTCTATATTGGAAGCAAAAATTGTTACATCACCTCATGCTTGGGTAAGAATCTAACTTGATCGATAAAAAAACTTTATTTTTTTTCTCTATTTTTCTAATAGATATTCGATTAAATGCAGTAGAGTTTTATTATATAGTTTTGTATTAGTGGCTTATATTCTTCTTAAATTTAATTACTTAATAAAAAATGCACCTTTTTACACAAATTTTAATAATGTTCATATGAATTACATTTGATACATGTTCCTATCATTTGCATGATTATAGTTGTGAGGAATATGTCTTCATAATATTTACTAAGAGGTTGTGTGTGCATTAGGGGACTTGCTAGTATATCCAACAAATTTTAGTAAATTGTTAGTCATACTTTATTTTAAACATTATTCCTTTTGACTTGTTATTCATTGTTGTTACTCATGCTTTTTTTAAATGTGATTTCTTTTGAAGTGTTACTCATTCTGTTATTTTTGCTTTCTTTTAAACTGTTACTCATCTCTTGTTATTCATGATTTCTTTTAAACATGCTCTTTGCTACTAGTTCATTGCATTATTTTTTTTAGTTGCATTTTTAATACAAAATAAAGTCTAATATTATTGCACTAATAAACAAAACAGAGTATAAAGATGCTTGTCTAAATATCTTCTTTTTAAACATATATGAAAATGTTACAATTATAGAATATTCATCTATAAGTCCACTCATGGAATACATAGAACCTACACAAGATGATGAAACCGTGGCAACCTTTATAGAATGTGATAGTGATGGTGGAAACCTTGAAAATGACGGTATTGGTGGAGAAGAAAACCCCAAGTATCACTCAGGATCCCTAAAAACATGCATATCAATGGAAGCCTAGGAAGAAAATTTCTACTATTTAGAAAGATCTTAAAGTAGTGGTTAATGGTGGTGTAAAGAAAGTTGAATTTAACTATTGCAGAGACCTATTGTCTATTTCTTCATCAAGTTCTACAACTCAATTCCATAGACACTTGACAAGTTGTATTCCACACATAGTAGTTTCTACAAAACAACAGATTTTAACTATTGACATGAATGATTTTAAATGTGTGAACACTGTGAAAAACTTCTCATATAATTCAAAAAAGGTAAGAGAACTTGCTTCTCAAATAATACTTTATCATGAGTATCCATTTTCAATGACGAAACATGTTGTGTTTAATAAATTTATGAGAGTTAATTCTTCTTATTGGAAAAAGATAAATCATACTACAACAAGAAATGATTGTAAATCCACTTATGAAATTAAGAAAAAGAATCTGAAAATAATATTGAGAAGTGTGAATAAAGTTAGCATAACAACAAACATGCAGACTTCAAGTAAAAAGATTTCATATATAATTGTTACCTGTCATTTTGTTGATTCTGATTGGCATTTACAAAAGCTAGTCTTAAATTTTTATAATATGCCACCCCCACACAATGGAGTTATAGTTGCTGATACTCTTCAAAATTGTTTCACAGATCGGAAAATTGAGAATAAAGTGTCTACAATAACAGTGTACAATGCTAGACATAATAATGTAGCTTTAAGGGTTTTCAAAGATGTTTTTATTTTGAAAAAGAAGTTATCTGTTGGGTTTTTTCATGTGAATTGTTGCGTACATATAACAAATTTATTGGTCAAAGAATGAGTTAACGAAGATGTGAAATAATTGGTTACATCAGAAGGTTGTATCAAGCAATTTAGTGATATTGCCAAACAGTTGCAATTACCAACAAAAAAAGTTATTTTGGATCTTCCCACCTAATCGAATAACACTACTTACCTAATGCTAGCAGCAACCTTGGAGTTTAAAGAAATTTTTCCAATATGTCTTAAGGTTTTCATTATGTTCCAAGTGTTAAAGATTGAATAAATATGGAAAATGTCTATCATATTTTGAGAATTTTTAATAAGGTGACAAACATTATATCAGGAATTGAGATCGAACCACTAACTTATTCCTTCATGAGGTATGGAGAATAAAAAATGTACTGGACAAGAAATCTCATGACCAAAGTGATTATATACGAGCAATGGTTGTGAAGATGAATACGAAGTCAGAGAAATATTGGGGGGAATGTAACTTGCTTATAGCAATAGATGCAGTTTTGGATCAAAGATTCAAAATTATGCTTATTCAATTTTTTTTTCCCAGTAATTTATTCAGAACCTGAAGACACTAGAAACATAGAAACCATCTTGAGAATCTTATATGAGTTATATAATGAATATGCTGAAGATTATAATTTAGCTCAAGTGGACATTAAAATGCTCGAGAAATGGGTTCTTCTTGTGACAGTTCCATCAATCCTATGGGGAAGAATGTGATGAGTGGTAGGTCTATATTTGAATCATTTGTTAGAAATATTGATACCATTCAACCAGTGAAATATGATTTTGGATGTTTACTTAGAGGAAGGTGTATATATTTGTAGTGAGGATCCAAATTCACATTTCGATGCCTTGGAGTGGTGAAAAGTCAATGATCTAAGGTACCGCATTTTATTTAAAATGGCATGTGATATTTTGTCAATTCCAATTACTACAATGGCTTCAAAATCTATATTTAGTGCTAGCAGTAGAGTAATTAATCCTTATTGTACATTAATATTTTGGGAAACAATAGAAATGTTGTTATGTGGAGCTAATTGGTTTTAGGTACTTGATGATTTGAAAAAACTATCAACTGTAAGTATAATTTTATTTAGTATTTTTTATTGCCATCTAGAACTTGTCTTAACTTATTGAGAATTTGTCTTAATTAATTTTTCTCTTTCATTTTATAGAGAGAATTATAACAACTTATAATGAGATTTTGCTATCCTAATGTGAATTACTGGCAGGTTGTAAGTTTTGTTATAATTGCAAATATTTATTATTAAATTTTGACATTGTTATATCTTTTATTTGGTTCAAGTGTTGTTGTTAATGATGTGATGTGTTTTGCATCATCGGTTGATGGAGATTAGCTACTAGCTAGATTTTTTTTTTTTTTTGTCAATTGATCTACTATTAGCAACGAAATGAAGAATGCTTTAATCCTATTGATAGGTTGTTTAAGTAATGATGTAATTATTTTTTTGTGAACAAAACTTGTTAACTCATTGGAGCTGTCCAATTGGGTAAAGTTGCTAGAAATTTGGAATGCTAGTCGATAAGTTATTTTTTTATTTTTAAATCTTGGATGTATAGGATGGTTTCATTACTTGAATAGTTGACTTGCTTAACTTATAGAAGTAAAGGCTGTTTTTGTAAAAGTCTAATTGTACAAGATGGAGAAATACAAAGAACATAAAATAATTTTTTTGTAATGTTTTATTTTTGTACTTTGTGCTCAAAGAAATAGTTTGACATGTTGATATTGCTTTCTTATTTGTTATTGTTGGTTCTTTTAATTAGATTGTTTATTATTTTTATTTATTATTCCACAAGTTATTATTCAATCTATTGTGCTTCATTAATTTTTAAACTAGGTGTTTATTATTAATATTTTCTTTTTCTCAGTAAATTACTTACTCTTAGTTAAGATTAGTGGATTTAAATAGTTGAACCTACCCAAAATATTTTTGGTGCATTGTGAGAAAATTATAATGTGAGTAATTCTTAATATCCTAGGAATTTCATTTAAATATCTTTTTATGTACATACATTATAGGATCTTAGAGTAACTTTTCTTCAAACTTCCATTTTCATGCACAAAAGGTAATTCTGATACATTTTGATACCATGGGTGAGGAGAACATGCAATATGTTTACCACTTTCAGGAGGAAGAATGGAGATCGAGGTGGCCCGCTAATTATGAATGGATAATGTGTGGGCTTTTATAGAATTTATGAGACTTTTTTATGAGGTGACATACACCGTTTCTAGGTCTTTGTATGTAATATTCAATGAATAATGTCAGAAAGTTTGTCAGGTGAAAGAGTAATTGGATGAAATGTGCGAGGGTGCTGATTCTACTTTACTGATGATGACATTAAGCATGAAGGTCAAGTATGAGAAGTATTTGAGAGATTTGAGTAGAATCAACATTTTTCTATATGTGGCTATTGTTTTTGACACGTGGTATAAAATTGATGGCATGGTGTTTGGCTTGGAAAGCACTAACAGGAAGGGATGAGCGGATCAACTTGTGGCAAGGATTAAGGACACCCTTAGTAGGTTGTATGATGGGTTCATTGCATTCAAGGGTGATAAAATAACAGTTCCACCATCTACAATATTGCTTCCTCCTGAAGCCAATAGGTCGAAAAAGTGTAGGTGGGATGTGAGGTTTGACAACACCCTCGAATTTTAGAAGAATTCAGATAGCCATAAACTTGGATAGATACTTTTCAGCGGACATACAATCATATACAACGCAACTTGATATCTTAGCTTAGTGGAAGATTAATGTCATCAAATATTTCATATTTAGAGAGATAGCTCGCAGTATTTTGGCCATCCATATTTCTATTATAGCTTTAGAGTCCACCTTTAGTAGTGGAAGGCACATATTAGATCCATTTCAGGGTTAATTATCTCTTAGCACTGTGAAGGCTTTGATTTGTACTTAAAATTGGATAAAAGGGAAATCAATTCATGAACCGAAAGTGGTAGATTTTACAGAAAGCTATAAGAAAAATAATGTTGATAAGCCTAGAAGCAATATTAATTGCTCTTAATTTATTATTTTGCTTTTGCTTATAATAGATTATGTTATTTTTATTTGACAAACTTAATTTCAAATTCAATTCTTGTAGGAATAACTTATGGAAAGGAGGCATCATTTCAATATAAATCGGCCACAATTTGACTTTGATACACCACTATTTGTTTTTTTTTTAATTTTATTAGTTAATTCTTGCTAATTATATATATATATATATTTATTTATATATATAATGTTAATTCGTATTCTCATTTTTTTTGGGTTTTATGATGTCACTTGCACTTGTAGTAACTCTCATCTTGCTACAAGCCTATCTTCATGTTGTTGATTTTGTTGACTTTTCTTGAAAATGTATTTTAATTCTTGAAACATTGTTATTCATTCAATTTATTTGATAATTTGTAATGCTAGACGTCACGCTAGGCTCTACATGTATTTTTTATGTGTTTTTTTATATAGATATTTTAAACAATTTTAAATATTTTAAATAAATAAAAAAATTTATAATATCATTAAAAAAATACTACCTTAATCACGAATTAAAATAAAATTATTTTTTTTATTTTACTTCGTGATTAAGGAAGTATTTTTTAATGATTTTTTTAACTTTATGATTAAGGAAGTGTTTTTTTAATAATGTTCTAAATTTGTTTTATTTTTTTAAAATATTAAAAAAATCTATGTAAAAAATAACTAGAAAAAAATACATGAAAAAACACACATAGAGTCAACGTTAGCTCCTACCGACTGTGGCTCTAGCATGACTCTTTTTTTTTAGTTTTATGGTGTCACTTGCACTTGTAGTAACTCTCATCTTTCTACAAGCCTATGTCCATGTTGTTGATTTTGTTGACTTTTCTTGTAAATGTATTTCAATTCTTGAAACATTGTTATTCATTCAATTTATTTGATACTTTGTAATATTTTTATATTAATTTGTAATAGTTTTAAATTAATTTTTAATAGTCTCTAGTAATTTTAATAACTTAGAATTATTATTATAGAACATTTAATTTTATGTTTTATGTATTTGATTTTATATAATTCTTGGCTTTGAGTAGACTCAAAAAATGGTACAGAAATAGGTTCTAGCTCCATTGAGGCCCATGGGGGCCAGATGGACCAAGGGGCCAATCTGCTCTCGACATCCGCACAAGGGGCACCACCTATGGGAGCAGAGTTGGGGCTTGGGGGCCCAAACTCCCCCCCCCCCCCCCTCTCTTGCATGCAGGGGCAAGAGTTAAGGCTAGGGTCCATTCGAGGGGATGGGTAGCACTCCTATTTGTTTTCTTATCAATTAACTTCATAACCTCTTGGAATCCTTTTTCATCATAAGCATTATTTCTTTTTAAATGTATTTGTCTGTTGACCCAATCTTAGACATACAACTCTCACAAAATGGACTATAGATCCAAAATGTTTGTTTTTCTAGGTTATAGCTCGACCCAAGGAGGTTACTAATGTTTATATCAACATTTAGGCCACCTTTATCTTTCCCGTCCTGTTTTATTTGATTAAAATTAATTTCCTTTTCTTAAACTTTTTGATCTTTTTACCTTTTAATTTGGCCCAAACTTCCAGGACCTTACTTCTATAACATAAATACATATTGTTTTTGCTACACAAGACAAACATGTCCAATGTTAAACCTGTGGACACTTCCATGTCCTCAACTCACTATCTCCTGTTATTTGATAGTGATCCATTCCATGATCCAACATTATAACATAGTAGTGTGGGAGCACTCCATTACATTTTATTCACTCATCCTAACTTGTTCTTTGCTTCTAATCATGTATGTGAATGCATGCATTGTCCCTACAAATTATTGGACTGTGATGAAAAGAATCCTCAAATTTCTTAGAGCAATCTCCTAGCATGGACTTCTTATCACCCCTAGCTCTTCCACCACATTACAAGCCTTCTTTGATGCCAATTGAGCGGGATGTCTAGACGATAGTTACTCCACCGGCAACAACCTTCTAATTTTTTGGCAATAGCCTAATTTCTTGGAGCTCTTAAAGCCAAATATATAGCCATTGCCAATTCCACTACAAAGTTAATGTGGCTTCAAGGACTTCTTAAGGAACTCTGTTTTTCTTGACCACCAGTTTTATAGTGTGATAACGTGGGTTACATACCTGACATTAAACCCTGTATTCTAGTTTATAACTATTTTACAACTCATTTTAAATCAATCAATATAATTGTGTCACTTTATTAAAAAGTAATTTTAATTTTACATGACTGCCCTTCGTCTTAAGTAGAGTTGTAAACTAGCTTTAGACTAATTGAAAGTTTATCATTTTCCTTTATAAATCTAAATACAAAACAAAGTTTTAAAAAAAATTATTAAAACTTTCCTATCTACCTTTACAAAATTCAATAAAAAACATATCTCAAAATTGTTGCAAAAGAATTCATTGACCAAACATGGTCATATACCCTTTTTGAAATTTGGATAGTGAATTAAGATGAGATGAGTGGCGATAAAAGTTAAAAGTCGAATAAAATATTGTTAGTATATTATTTGTTAATATTATTATTGTTTCAGGATTTGAAAAAATTGAATTGCTTATTATATTTTATGTGAAAATTTATAATAATAAAATAAAATGAGATGATATGGGTTGAAAGTGTTTCTCAATCCAAATTGAACCAAGTTTTTTGAGGTAACAGCTCAAAGAAAGCTTGAGTATCATCTAAAAACGCCCATATTCTAAAAGAACTATTGTAAATTATAATTGAGATTCATTAGAATCATTTGAACATTCAAATAATCAAATTGCCATTTTTTGTTAAAAAAAAAAAAATTTGATATTAAGCCCATTCCAGAAAATTTCCAATTTTTACACGGAATTTAGCAAAACACCCAAATCAATTTGAAGGGAAACAAAACAATGGGTAAAATGTATAAATCATTGGACTGGCACTACAAAATCACTGAAATGGAAGGAAATTCCAAATAATGCCCTTATAAGATGTACTTATAAGTTTTGCCTAATAAGTTTTAAAATCACCAATTTTAATAAATGACTCGAAACTACCTATTTTAAATTTTTTACACGTGGTCGTAGATATTCTTTGATACTTCCTTGTTATAGTTAACAGAATTACTACGCAAATTACTTAGAAAAAAAGTACAGAATTATTAAGAGTTTAATCATAAGAGGATTAAAATAATTAAAGTTGAATGCATAGAGAATAAATAGTATAAAATTAAGGTATGTGGATTGAATGTGTGACTTCATTAAAAATAATTTTAAATTTTATATGATTACTCACTATTTGAAACAAAGTTATAAATTATTGAAAAAAGCGATAAATTTATCATTTTTCATTCAAAACTAGATTAAATTTTTTAATCTATTCAAAAAGTAAAATATATAAATTATTTTTTTATATTTATAGAAATGATATTTGCAATTTTAAGATGTACCAGTTCGTTCATTCCATTCAAAAAAAAAATTGATAAATCAATATCTATATGAAAAAATTATTTTTTTAACAACAAATTCTATTTTTTTTTAAAAATATGTGAAATTGCGTACCTATAAATAATATTTAACATTACTTTATACTTAATTTTATTATTTTTAATGATAAAAAATAAAAAGAAAAAAAAATAAAAAGAAAGAAGTCCCGTAAAAAAGTCCAACCTATGTTATTATCCACTGTTTGAAATACCGTATCGTACTGGCCGATATGACCGGTATTTTCTATACCGGCTACTAGTCCGGTATAGGTATTGTGTATATTTTGTATTGGCTTAAATATTAGCCAGTAGTAGCTATACCGGTCGATATTTCAACCTATACCGACTTGTATTTCGTCCGTTCCAGTCGATGTTTTGGTCTTTAATTTTTTTTTTCAAACTATAAACTCATTTTTTTACCCTCAATTCAGACTAGGTTTTTTTAAATTTATATATTTATGTATTTATATATAATTTATTCATATATAGACTATTATTTTAGAATATAATTTATTTATATATCAACTATCTCAAAATAATACGCAAAAAAATATCGATACTCAAATATCTCGTTTTAATATCTTGATCAATACAACATCTGATACCGTATTCGAAACATTAGAATTATCCTATTGGCCAATGGAACGTAAGAAAAGCCTTCCAAATAAAAAAAAGGTACAGAAGAAAAGAAGGGTTAGCGGCACAGTATTTATCTTACGCCGAAAAGAAGGGAAAACACTTGCCTACCCTGTGAACCAACCCCAAGACCGAGAAAGCTAGAGTGGGAAGGATATGGGAGATGTTTCCGACCACGCCGCAGGGGATCGGAAGGTCCCCAAGCTTCCAATCGAAGGCAAGCGGAACATCCTCATCACCAGCGCCTTGCCTTACGTCAACAACGTCCCTCACCTCGGCAACATCATCGGCTGTAAACTTCCCCCCTCTCTCTGCATGTCTTTATTTTCTTTTGCTTTGTTTGGTTCCTGAAAATCCAATAGGAAATGATAACAAAGAGTTCATTTTCATGCATGCTTGTATGTAGGTCCCTGATCACCCCCTCAATATTCTTGTGTAGTAGGCATAACGAGGCTTGTGTTCTCGTCACGTATAAAAAAAAAAAAAAAACGAGGCTTTTGTTCTGTCGAGTGATTATGCTGCTGAATGGAGGATTAGGATTAGCCTCTGCAAAAGAGGAAATTAGATATAGCTTCTGAGTTAATAGTCATTGTTTTGTTTTAGGCATCAAGAAAGGTGAAGATTAACATTTCTGATTCCCTAGCAACCAGACAGACCCCTAAAGTTACGAATGTGCTAATAGATTGTAACGCTCCAATGGAAGACCCAAACCACGTGGTCTATACTCTAAAAGGACTAGTCAATTATATAATTGGAGCTCCACTGGAACCTTATAAAGACCAAGAATTTCTCCTTTCCAAGTAATGTGTGATTTCATACACCACCTACCCCCCTATCCTTATCATATGGGGTATTAGATACTATGCATGATGTTGGATTGTGACTACTTTGATAGTTATGTTTTTACATTTTGTCGTTGATTTATTATTATTATTTTTTTATTATTTTCTTTTTCTGGGGGGACAGGTGTGCTGAGTGCTGATGTGTTTGCACGGTACTGCCGGCTTCGTGGCTACAATGCAATATACATGTGCGGAACAGATGAGTACGGGACGGCCACAGAGACTAAAGCCATGGAAGAGAATAGCACCCCAAAAGAGATTTGTGACAAGTAACGTTTTCCATCCAAATTTACTATAGATTGAAATTGAGATTTGTGATAGTTTTGCACCCAATTTATTATTTGATCAAGATTTTCAATGCATATTGCTTCTTTAGGGTGTTCTATTGACTTAAATTACAGTTGGCTTGGCTTAGCTAGCTTCTTGTACCATAAGGACAAATTTATATGGCTATGGAGGCAAGCCGGTGCACTCCTCTCAATAACTCCTTTCTGAAGTTGTTACACTTGGGCAAATAGGGCATTTCTCTGTATGCCAGTAGAAGATTATCCTTTACCCAGAACTTCCTGGTTTTACCTTCTCATCCCAAGTCTATTAGGTGATTTGGCCATGGTCCTTAACAAGTCCCTCACTCATACAATTGACTGCACTTATTTTGAAATGGTGCTGTATTGCCTTGTGTGTAAGCTTGCTGTCCCTCTTACCCTTTGAATGCATTCAATTTTGAGGACATGTAAAATATTTTCCAAGAGAAAAAGAAGATAATTGATGAAGTTTCGATAAGAGAGTATGAAAAGGATAAAGAAAAAGAAAGATGTTGAAACAACTGGCTTTTTTTATTTATGTTTTTAATTTAAAAAAACAATTAAAAATGTACTGCCAAAATTTTCTTCAAAGCTGCTTTCAAAGAGTCATCCTTTAAAATAGCTGGTTTTTGGACATCATGATGATGTTTTAGAAACGATTCTTAATTTCAATTTCAGGAATAACAAAACCATTGAAAAATCATGTTTGTAAGATTCATTTTTTTTATGATCAATAAAATTTTGTTTACAGGTAAAATAAAGAAAAGACTTATTTTTGTTTACTTATGAAAATATTAATTTTTGTTTGTTGAAATGTGTTTAAAACTTACTTCCTGAAAATACAACTCAACAGGCACAAAACATTCCGTGTCTTGGCTGGGGAGAAGACTTGGGAATGAGTATGATGATAGAATTATTTTGAATCATTTGTGAATGGAGTACCATTTCTTTCGAACATCTGTTGCAGGAGGCATAGATGACAGGAGATTTTTTCGCTCAAAGTTCTAGCCCTTGAAGATCATAATAGAGATTTATAAAAGAAAAAGGCAAAATAAGATGTTCAAAATTCTAGGTCTTGAAGATTTGAAGAGAGATTTATAAAAGAAAAAGGGCATAATAAGATATTCAAAATGATTTCCATAGTTTGAAGTATCATCTCCTTGATGGAGACTCCAATTTAAGAACTAAATAATGTTGCTGAATTTTGAATTTACATGTAGGTTGAGTAATACTATTGGTTTTGCGCTTGTGGTTATGATATATTATTTTTTGATAAGTAAAAATATATATATATATATATATCAAAAGGAGTAACCAAGTACACTGATGTATACAAGAAAACACCTTACCCGTAATAGAAAACCCCTAATAACCCAAAACGCCCGTGAAAAACAACCCAAAATACACCAAGCCCGACCCCAACCCCTTGTTTCCTGTAGAACTAAAACTCTGCCCAAAAACCCCACCCAACCCCTTGTTTCCCGTCTTCACAATGCCCTCCCTTTAGTCTTCCCTCTAGTTGAACTACCACCCTTAGCGTCGTAGTTGATTGTCGAAAAAAGACGCTGTAACTCCTTGCTTTTCTTGAAACTTGATTTGGTTTCAAGCGAGTGGCTTGCCTCGATCGCAGTAATTAATTCTTTAAATTGGTCTTCACATCCTCCATGTGAAATTCCCACGAACTGCTGAATCTCGTTAATTTTAGGCAGAATCCAATCTGCTATTGGAGGAAGAGAGACCAAGGGAGCCACAATATCCCCAGACACACTATCCAGCTGCACTCCCGACTCTAGGCAAGGCACCAATGTCAAATCCATGTTCAAATCCCGTACCTCCTCAGCAACTTCATTGGTTATCTCCAATGGCATGACATCAAGTTCCTTCACCTTTGGTGACCCTTTATGTGCAACTTCAGCAAGTCCCTTCACCAATAGTATGGCACCATTTTCCTTCAACTCCGACGAGGGAGCCATAGTTTTTTCGGGTACAGAAGTCACTTGAGGCGAATGACATTCTATTACAGATGTCTCTACGCCAATACCCGACGTAGAACCCACTTCAAATAACCCAGACTTCCTTTTGACCCGCCATTCTCTTCTGGATCTGGTTATAGAAACAGGGCCGAATCCGATTTTCCATTTTTCGTTTTCCTTTATCTGAGTTTAAAGGATTCGAGCCTATCTTAGTCTTGTTCTTTACAACCTGTTGCCTCCAGTTGAAAGCAGGTCTATTTTCGTAGACAAAAAAGCTATCGCTGCCTTCAATTCGACAAGTTGGGTTTCCATCTCTTTTAAAGAATTATGCATCGCGACAAGCTGGTTCTGAGGCATGATCTCAAACCGCTTACATCATTCCCCTTACTATGAACCCCCGAATCATGACCAGTCTTCAGAGTTGCCGCATATGATCGTCTCGCCACCCCGAATGTACTTGGGTCTTTATGATTCACCTCCAAGTTGATATTTTCATTCTTCTTTTGATTTTCCTTCTTTGACCCATCAGCAAAAAGCAAATCCGCAGCTCTGCGTAATTCCGCAGCAAATTTCTCCCAACCCAGACCTTCATACCCTTCAGGAATGGCTACAACACTCCGCCGGCCTCCTCCACCATATTCGGTGTCAGTTAAAAACCTACCATGCTTATTGGAGCATCTTTGAGCCATGAATGTTCTGCTGCCTTTGCGCAAATGTTTTGTGAAGTCCAAATTTTTTTCCGCTTGTAATACTGCTTCCATTGTAGCCGTCAACCATTCTAGACCACTGCGACCCATCACTACAAATCTCCACACCCTTCTACTACTCTCCACAATTTTTAATGACGATCTCCATGATTCTGGCAAAAGCTCAAAAGTCTTTGATTCCACCTAAAAACGAACCAGCTGACCCATACTGATCAACCCTTCGACTTCAGATGCAGGGGCATCCCACGCTGAAATGCACCATTCTATCGAGTAGAAACAGTGGAAAAAACAGGTTGGGAAAAAACAGAGCCCAAAGGCGCACCAGATTGGTAAAAACAAAACCCCTAAACCGAGATAACGGAAACTTCCAGTCGCTAGAGGTTGATTGGCATCGGAGACCCCACAATGGGGTCGCCGAAGTCCTTCGAACATGTCTGTAATGATTGCTAATGCAAAGGCTCAGGTCGCGAGTAGTAACAGAGGAAGTAACGGAAACAGCAGAATACTCCTAGTCGTCAGCAAAGGACCGACGTCGGATGCCTAGCAACAGACTCACCGGAGTCCGTCATCCAAGTCTGTGGTGGAGTTGAAAGTGCACGGCGACAGTACGACACCTTCAACAGAGATGAAGTGAAAAAACCAAGTACACTGGCAAGGACCGACGCTGGACGGCCCTCAACGAGGACGCCGGGGTCCGTTGGCCTCGTTTGTGATGGAGGTGAGATATCACACTCCGATTGATGATGGGTGAGGGGTGGCGGCGGGTTGGTTGAGTTAGGGTTTCTCGCGTCACTGTTCACCCACAGGAATCGCTAGATTATCCTGTATTATGATATTTTTTATTTCTAATTTTTAATGTATCTGAGGCATTTTGGAGGGTGGGTTAAGGGTTCATATCTGGGTTCTCAGTCGGCCAATACTAGTACTCTCAACATATCCCATTTATTATTCGCTGATGACACCCTAATCTTTTGTGGGGCTCGACGTGATCAAATCCAAGCTTTGAGGGCTCTCCTTCTATGCTTTGAAGCTGTATCGGGGTTAAAGGTGAACTTGACCCATCATAAGTAGTTTTGGTGGTGGAGTATGGCTTCCGTTTTGGGATGCAAGATATCTCAATTGCCTATAAAATATCTTGGTCTCCCATTGGGTGCTCCGTTCAAATCAATATATATATTTGGAATAATGTTCTAGCAAAAATGGAGAGGAAATTGGCTAGTTGGAAAATAATGTATTTATACAAAGGTGGTAGGGTCACTCTAATCAAAAACATTCTTTCCAATTTGCCAAGTATGAAAGAAGCCTTGATTGTGGACCTCTTCATACTCTCTAATGGTATTCCCCAATGGAATGTTACATTCGTTAGAGACGCACAAGATTGGAAAATTGACGCTTTTTCGGAGTTTTATGACCTAGTGTACTCCACCTACTTGTTGAGGGGTGTCGAAGACAATCTTTTGGTGCCCCTTTAAGAAAGGGAAGTTCACAGTTTGCTCTTTCTACCAAGCCATGACCAAGCACGATACAAATCCATTCCCATGGAAGAGTATTTGGAAGACAAAGGTGCCCCTAAAGGCAAATTTCTTTGTATGGATGGCTTCCTTGGGGAATATCCTCACTCTAAACAACACAAGGAAATGTCGACTCATAGTCATGGATTGGTGTTGTATGTGCAAAAAGAGTGGAGAGTCAGTTGACCTTCTAGTACTTCATTGTGAGATTGCCAGGACATTGTGGAATCCTTTGCTCGGATTTAGCTTGGGTGATGCCGAGACGGGTAATTGACCTCCTAGCTTCTTGGAGAGATATTCAGTGTAACTCTCAAATCTCATCAATTTAGAAGATGGTTCCAATATGTTTATGGTGATGTATTTGGAGGGAGAGGAATGAAAGAAGTTTTGAAGATCAAGTTCGGTCAATGGATGAGCTTAAAAATTATTTTTCAATACTTCACTCCATTGGTCGATTGTAATTGATTTTCATGGCATGACTTTTCATGAATTCCTTGTATGTCAAAACTAGCACACATAGGTGTTGATTATACTAAGTAATCTATTATTTGTTAAGTGGTATGTTTGGAACCAGTTCTGTCTTATTATACTAAGTAATCTATTATTGGTTTAAGTGGTATATTGGGTGTGAACTATTCTCTCTTCTTAAATGGTTTCTTTCTCTTCTTCGATCAATGCATTTGCGGATGTTTAGAAAATAATGTATACCTCTAGCTACACTATAACTACCTTATGTGTTCTTCTGCAGATACTATGCGATACATAAGGAAGTCTATGAGTGGTTCAATATAAGTTTTGATAAATTTGGACGTACTTCAACCCCACAGCAAACTGAGGTTTGCCAAGCAATTTTTAAGAAACTGTTGGAGAACAATTGGCTTTCGGAGAACACAATGCAGCAGGTATGTGTTATTTCTTGTTATACTTGGTGCGATCCTGCGCTTCATTGACTTTTCTATTCTTGCTTAGTTGTCCAGTTATTACTCATAGAAAAAGTTTTAGTTGTCCACTTACTAGTTTTGGTGTCTGTAGTGTTTTTCCAACAATTCTATTGTTGTCAAATTATAAACTTCAATGGAATTCTATGCATTTTACCTTCCAACTCACAATTCCTACAATATTCAGCTCTACTGCGACACATGCAAAAGGTTCTTAGCTGACCGGCTTGTGGAGGGTACCTGCCCGAAAGAGGGGTGTGAGTATAAGTCTGCACGAGGAGATCAATGTGAAAAGTGCAGTAAGCTTTTGAATCCGACAGAATTAAAAGACCCACGATGCAAGGTACGGTGCTATATTTATTTTTGAGGGCTATTTTTTTGTTTATCCATTCCTAAACTTGGAATCTGACTGATCGTTATCACCACCTTACGTCTTTTAATTAATAAAAGAAAAATCTAGGAATCTGATTGGATAAAATATAACCCAATTATGCAATGTGGCTTAAACAAATAATGCAATGCAAAATCAATTCAAATCGAGACCATCAGAAAATAGAAAGCTTAACATTTGGATGATCCCAACAAAAAAATCCTACACCAAAATCATGCAGAATGGGCATGTCGACTATAAAAGCACAAAATTATTATAACCTCAATTAACCCAAATTATGAAAATTAAGCTGATTTTCCATTAGTACAGTAAAATTGTGTTAATTTTGATAATCTGTATAATGAAAACTAAAAGCAAACAGCATCAACATTTCAACAACAAAGATGATGAAGTTTTTCATAACACCAATTAAACCCAATGACCAAAATAAAGTAGACTTAACATTACTACAAGATAAAAGCTCAAAAGTCCTGTTAATCACTACATTGCCCAATTTCACTATAGAGCAGGACCAATATTATCACAACAGGAAGGCTCAACAATCCTTAACCCAGGTTTAGTGTTAGAGAAAATCTTAACCTGAATTTTAGTGGCAGAATCCGGAAGTCGTCATGGATCTAGAATATGGGAATCTGGAACCCATGCTTATCCCTTTTTTGCTGGGGCATTTAGTAATTTGGGGTCAAGCAATTGGAGAAGTGGGACTGGTGGGTGGGTTGGCATGGGATCATAATGTTGTAATTGAGCTGGAGGGAGATGGGGTCATCAGCCATTTGGGTGGTTGTGGTAGTGGCAGTGTCTGTGGAGCCACCCTTGTTGAAAGAAGAAGACAGGTTGGAGGTTGACTTGGGAAGGCTGGAGCTTTGTCTAGTGTGAAGAATTGAGGTGGGCTTAGTTTGGGAGAGGTTGGGAAGGCCTAGCCACCAGCAATGAAGCAGCTACTGATGATGGAGGGGGAAAAGTTTAGGGAACTTGTTTATGTTTCTAAACTCTATTTGCTATTTTCTGAAATTTTGTTAATGAGATTGGGTTGAATGTAAGTTGTTTTCTAGTTCAGAAAAGTTTTCTGAGCATACCAAACACCCTAGAATTTGTAAGCCGCCTTCCTAACAAGTTTTTACAATAAAAATGTGAAGCCTAAATATGTGGGATTAACAATTAACCTCAAAATTTCAAGAGATCAAACCCTCCATTCCCCTCTCCTTTCTCTCTTTTGTATGCAATACTTCTTTTAGTTTTTCTTTGTGGACTTTTTTTGTTGGGGAGGGGGAACAAAAATTGATATAACATGGCATATGATGCTTGAAATGAAATATATATGAAACACAAAGGTCATGCTCATAATGCAGAACTGACATTCCATTTAGAGCAGAGAATTGGTGTTATCTGCTATTTGGTTAACCTAAAAGCAGAGCATTGCTTCTTCTTTTCTTCCCTTTAAGTTTCCTAGTTGTCTAGTAATTTGAGTAATGCTAGATGCAAGCCCCGGGTGTGCAAGCCCATAAGCTAGATTGGCATGCTAACGTGGAAGAAAGAAAATGATTTGTGTAAGCCCTGGGGCCACAAGCCCTCTGAAAAAAAAAGGTGAGACCCACTAGAAAAATTGACTTCACATGTATTAAAAAAATGTGCGCTTTGTTTTGTTTGGGCACATGCTTGCACTTTTTGGTTTGTTTCAAGTCCATGTGGCTTTGAACAACCTTGATGCTAACCAGAGTACGATAACCTGCTTTCTTGATTTAAAAATATGTAGTTGATCCTGAAATGTCATTTTATTTCACACATTTGGTCTGTTCCCTTCAAAATGATTTTATTTTTCTTGGCCAAAAAGGGGCGAGAGGAAAACTATATGTTGGATATTTACTTGGGTGTGATCATAATAGCACCCTTACCCACTGGGGCATTTGACTTGAGGTACTTGGACAGTCCTATGAGGAGTTTGCTACCTGTGGTTAAATCTGGGGGGTCTGCAGGCACTCCTCAAAGATAGATTGGAGTCATAGCTTGACTGTAGACCCACAAAGGGTGTAGAGGTAGGTAGTCGCCAGGTATGTATAATGGGCATGAGTCTCGTCTTGTTAGCATTGCATCATGAAAGGGATTACTAAGCTATAGGTGTGAGCTTTGATCTTTACCACTAAGCTAACTCTTCTGGTGGGCCTTTAAAGTGATTATGATTTTTTTAGCCTCCCCTTTATATTGATTTTGATTGTGCAAACCCTGATTCATTTGACTACAACGGTTTTGATGTTATAAAACTTCTGTAATCCTTGTTAATGACCTTTTTGCATAAACCAACTATAGGGTAAGAAAACTAGTGCTTGCTAATTCGTTTTCTGTCTAGATTATGACTTTCTAATCTTATAGATGAAATCTAGGCTTGAGCAGATTCCTGATTTTGCACTTGGGCTTCACCCTTGTTGAACAGGTTTGTCAGAAAACACCACGCATTCGTGACACAAACCACTTGTTTCTTGAACTCCCTTTGCTGAAGGACAGATTGGAAGAATATATCAACAAAATGTCGGTGGCTGGATCTTGGAGCCAGAATGCTATTCAAGCAACATATGCGTGGCTTAGAGAAGGCCTGAAATCACGATGTATTACCAGGGATCTTAAGTGGGGGGTTCCTGTTCCACATGAGAGATATAGTGACAAGGTTATTGGTTTTAGATGTCATAGTATATGCTTATGTGTCTATGAAGAGGTTAAGCTAAGCCACTTCTTTCGCCTTTAGCTTGACAGGCTGAATTTACGTTGCACTCTTCAAATTCTCTCTCTTAAATAAATTTTAACAATTTTATTTTTATTTTTGATCTTTTTGTGCTGTGAATAGGTTTTCTATGTCTGGTTCGATGCACCTATTGGATATGTCTCAATCACTTCTTGCTACACGCCTGAGTGGGAGAAGTGGTGGAAGAATCCTGAAAATGTGGAGCTGTATCAGTTTATGGGCAAGGACAATGTGCCATTTCACACCGTAAGTGCTATTTTATTCAAATTATGCTGATGACTTTAAAAAGAGGGTTCCTCAGCTGAGAAATTGACTTTAATATGGTACAAAGCAATGCAAGTATTAAACCCCTAGGGGTTGGCTCAAGCGGTAAGGGTCTTGGTCTTGGTGGTATGTTCCCTCTAGGTCCACGGTTTGAACCCTTGGGTGCCAACAATATCTAGGGGCCATCAGTCTAAGAGAATTTCCTCTCGAATTACCCGAAGTGCATTTGCGGGCTTTACCGAGAGCTTGTATACCCACAAGATTAGTCGGGACCTTGTTCCTAGACACCGGTGCCAATAAAAAAAAAAATCTATGTTTTAGTATTTTCCATATTTTTAGTTTTTATCTTCTAACAAAGTTATTGCAATGGTTTTCTGCTAGGAGGCTTGATGGAGCTTCAGCTCATGATTTTCTGTTTTCATTTTCCCTTCTTAGAATGTAATTAGGTGTTTTCTTTTGTATACTTCATTTGTACATGGGCTTCACTTATTACATTTGTTGAATAAAATTTCTTTTTACTTATAAAAAAAAAAAAATCTTCTAACAAAGTTATTTTTTTTCCACCCACCCGTGGGTAGCCCAAGTGGTAAGGGAAAACTTGTGTGCATGAGCCCCATTTCACAGGTTCGATTCCCCTTGGGACCAAACTGCGATTTAAGTGGGAGCCCATGTGGGTTGTTGTGCTAGTCTTTCCAAAGGTTTAGGTTTCATGGGTGAGTCCTAAGGGCTCTGCCATGGGGTGGTTCCCCTGTCATAAAAAAAACAAAGTTAATTTTTCCCTTTTTAGTCATAATTCCAGAACTATACAGTCATTGAATTCCGTAAATAACATACAATTGCTAACCCGTAGGGGTTGGCTCAAGTGGTAAGAGTCTTGGTCTTGGAGGTATGCTTCCTCCAAGTCTAAGTTTCGAGCCCTTGAGTACAAACAATTTCTAGGGGCCATCGGACTTGGGGCATTTCCTCTTGAATTACTTAAGTCGCACTTGCTGGAAACTCCTTGTGGAAGGCCTATGCATCCCTAGGATTAGTCAGGACGTTGTTCCAAACACGTCGTGCCAATTAAAAAAAAAAACATGCAATTGCTAGTTGTCAATATATATATATTGTATTGTTATTTCATCTTTCTGATGACATATGCGAGATTTATAGCTCATAATTTAGAACTTTGCAGCTGCTTAGTTCATATTGAGGTGTTGTAGGGTTAGAGTTAGGTTTAGGCTGTCTACTCATAGAAGGATTAATATCTTGTATAATTGATCTAGTTACATGTTGAGTTGTTCTTCAATTGCAACTACATGGTCAATGCTATATGATGAAATCTTTTGGAGTTGCCAAGTATCACCTCTGTTGACTTGTGTGATACCCCATATGATAAGGATAAGGGTAGGTGGTGTATGAGATCCCAAATTGCTTGGGAAGGAGAAGTTCTTGCTTTTTATAAGATTTCAATGGGGTTCCAATTGTATCATTGACTAGTCATTTTGGAGTATAGGCCATGTGGTTTGGGCCTTCCATAGGGGCGTTACAAATGGTATAAGAGCCTATCCCAACCAAAAATGTGGGACTTGAGCCATGTCACCTTCGACGGACTGGTCCGACAAGGACGTCGAGAATTTAAGGGGGGTAAATTGTGATACCCCATATGACAAGGATAAGAGTAGGTGGTGTATGAGATCCCACATTGCTTGAGAATGAGAAGTTCTTGCTCTTTATAAGGTTCCAATGGAGCTTCAATTGTATCATTGACTGGTCCTTTTGGAGTATAGGCCATGTGGTTTGGGCCTTCCATTGGGGCGTTACAACTTGCTTTGGATGGCTTGGCATTTGAGTCTGAGCTACAATGAATTTGGACCTTTAGTGACCTAAATCAAATCTATGGAGTAAGGCTGCATAAAGTTATACCGATAATGAAGTTAAATAGAATGGATTACAAAAGACCAGGAGAGTTCCATTATTACACTTCATTAGCCTCATAGGTACTGCATAGATATGTACTAAAAATGAAATTGTTTTTTCCTTGAACTGTACATAATGTAGCAACTTATGGTTCTCCCCTTCCTTCAAGAAGATGAGTGTTTTGAGCCTAATAAACCTTTAGTTGTCCTTTATTGTCATCATTGTCACGGAAACTTATGGTTCGCACTGGCTGTATGGTTCTTTTTTCTGTTTTTTTTTCTTTCTTTTTCATGACAAGTATATTCTTGTTTCAGGTGATGTTTCCATCAACACTTCTTGGAACTGAAGAAAACTGGACTTTAATGAAGACCATCAGTGTCACTGAATACTTGAATTATGAAGCAGGTTAGCCAACTATCTGGTAATGATTTAGCTGCCATGCAACGCTGGCGAATTTATCAAGCCTTTAGATGGATGATTGATTGACGAAGCTCCCCTATTTATGTAATGATGATGCTTCTTAGTTGAACTTCTTGAATGATGCATTTTTTTCATTTGGATGGTGTTACAGGAAAATTTTCTAAGAGTAAAGGTATTGGAGTTTTTGGCAATGATGCAAAAGATACAAACATTCCTGTAGAAGTATGGAGATATTACTTGCTGAATAATAGGCCTGAGGTAATTTTAATTGTGTAGCATTTTTTTTTTTACTTTATGTTTTTAAAATGTAATGTAGGATTTTAGTAATTGCTTTCAAGATTTATCAAATTGTTTGTGTAAACTAGGTATCCGACACATTATTTACATGGGCTGACTTGCAAGCAAAACTGAATAGCGAGTTGCTAAATAACTTGGGAAACTTTATAAATCGAGTTTTGAGTTTCATTGCTAAACCTCCAGGTTGGTCAATTGCTTACATTCAATTTCTCAAATTTGTTTGTTCAGCTAGTTTATCATTTGATTGCTCTGGTTCTGGGATATACTTATTATAGTTCTGGTTCTATGTTATATCCAGAATACTACTTTTGAAAAATGGTATATTAATATAATTATTGACCTGACTCTCCGAATAAGAATAATTTGTATAAGTGTATATTGCAAATATATATAATTTTTTTTTCTATTGTAAAGAGTTAACAATGGTGCCAACCATCCATCTTATTTCCCACCTAGGCCTTTGCTTTTTATAAAATTGTGAATAGTTTTTTTCCTTTTTTATTCATGAGTTTTACTGCTATAAAGAGGAATCACCAGAGTAGAAACTGAAAGTTTCTGTTTATACAGGTCAAGGATATGGTTCTGTTATTCCTAAGGCTTCAAATTCTGATCCAGATCCGTTAACACATGAACCTACCAAGAAATTGGTTGGTAGCATAGTTGAGTGTGTGGAGCAATATGTTGAAGCCATGGAGAAGGTGATTGAAATTACTGGATGGTATTTATGCAATTAAAAGCTGCCCCATGCACTCTTTCACTAATGTTTATTGCATTAGAATGACATTCTTGTCTGCAAATTGTATAGGTTAAACTAAAGCAAGGACTGAAAACTGCAATGAGCATTTCTACTGAGGGGAATGGATATCTGCAAGTGAGTTGGACATTTTTATTTGTTCTGATTTGGCCATTCCATGCGTGTCTTGGTTGGAAGTGGTGCTTGGAAAATTCCCATGAAACAAGTTTTTTGCCACTGCCTAAGATGCTCCATGTTCATGGTTGCTTTGTAGGAAAGCCAATTTTGGAAGCTTTACAAGGATGACCAACCTTCCTGCTCTCTTGTCATAAGAACTTCAGCGGGGCTAGTATATCTTCTTGCATGTTTGTTAGAACCTTTTATGCCATCTTTTTCTCTTGAGGTAATTTAATCTGCCAGTAGATCGCTCTTTCAAAACCCCAAGAAATACTTGTTGTTACTTATCAATTGGTCCTTTTAAAATATTATACGTATGCTGACACTCTGTATGTTTTGGTTGTACTGAAGGTACTAAAGCAGCTCAATTTTCCTCCTGAAACTCTTTTTTCACTTGAAAAAGGAGATATTGATAGGGCAAGCAGACCTTGGGATATCCTGCCTGCAGGTCACAAAATTGGGACACCAGAGCCATTGTTTAAGGAATTGGTATGTGCCTGTTGTCTATGTTTTCTATTCCATTTTTCTTAAGCCTGATGCTAGCTTTGGCTCATGGTGTCTTATTTAGTGAAACCCAATTGTTTTTCAGAAAGATGAAGAAGTAGAATTCTTCAGGATGAAGTTTGCAGGAAGTCAAGCTGATAGGATTGTGAGGGCAGAAGCTGAAGCAGAGAAGATGGCTGAGCAACTGAAGAAAACAAAAGTTTCAGGTTGCATATTATTCACATTGTTAATTAGATATATACATATTTTCATTTTCCTCAATTGTCAAAAGAATATATTTATTTGCTCTCACTTCTATTGGTTGCCAATTCACATGTCATATACATGCTACATTTCCAGCCAATAGTTTCATGAAAACACTCATTAACTTGTCTTTTTTATTATTGATAGGCAAAATTTACTTATAAAAAAAAATTATTGATAGGCAAAATTTTATTCAGCATCAAATAGACAAAGGCCCGAGTATACGGGACATATACAAGAGCAGTCGCCTATGCGAGCTAGTTTAGCGATACAAGGAAGTCATGAAAAGACATGCCATTAAAGTCAATTACAATTGACCAATGAAGTAAAGTAGTGAAAAATAAACTTCTAATCTCATCCTTTGACTGCTCTCGATCTTTAAAGCTTCTTGCTTTCCTCTCCCTCCAAATACACCACCATAGACAAATTGGGACCATCTTCCACACCGTTGCAATATGAGGGTTGCCCTAAATGCCTCGCCAAGAAGCTAGGAGGTCAATTACCCTTTTCGGCATCACCCAAGCCAATCACAACCTAGCAAAGAAGTCATTCCACAAGGATTGTAGCAATCTCACAATGAAGTAATAGATGATCTAGAGTCTCTCCACTGTTTTTGCACATACAACACCAATCCATGATTATGATGTGGCGTTTCCATAGGTTGTCTATTGTGGGTAGGGAAAGACAGAAGGGGAGGGGGAGTAGTTTTTCTTATGAAGCCTAAAATCATATCGTGGAATGTCAGGGGGATTAACGATGCAAATAAGCGTCTTCGCATTCGTTCTCTTCTTCGCAGTTGGAAAGCTGATATTGTTTGTATCCAAGAGACTAAGTTGAGCCATGTTGATAGGAATATTATCCGGAGTCTATAGGGTTGCTTGTTTGTGGGATGGAGTTTCTTAGCCTCGTTGGGTGCATCCGGAGGGGTTTTGCTAATGTGGGATAAGAGACTGGTAGATCTATTAGAGGATTGCATTGGGAACCATTCAGTGGCCGTCTCTTTTAAGAATGTTGTGGATGGTTAAAGGTGGGCTCTTGTGGGGGTGTATGGACCTAATATGGATAGTGATAGACGATTGTTGTGGGAGGAGCTCGTGGGAGTGCATTATATTTGGGAATTGCCTTGGGTAGTGGGGGGATTTTAACGTGGTGCGCTTTCCTTGTGAGAGGGTGGGGAGTTCTTCTTTGACACGAGCTATGGAAGACTTTTTGGAGCTGATATTTGATCTTAATTTGATTGATCTTCCTCTAGTGGGGGGGTCTTACACCTGGTCTAATAGTAGAGGGGGGTCAAGATTGGACAGCTTTCTGGTCTCTTCTTCGTGGGAGTCACATTTTCCGGATCTAATTTAGAAGCATTTGCCAAGGGTATGTTCTGACCATTTTTCCATTTTGCTAGATTGTGGTGGTTTCCATGGGAGAAGGAGATATTTCAAATTTGAAAATATGTGGCTTCAAACGGTCAGCTTTGGGGAGAAGGTGAGTAGTTGGTGGGCCTCATATTCTTTTCATGGTACTCCCAGCTTTATTGTGGCTTCTAAACTTAAAGCTCTCAAGTTGGATCTGAAGAAGTGGAATATTGAGATCACACTAATGAACAAAAGAGTATTCTATGGAATGAGTTGAACTCTCTAGAAGAGGGGGAGGTAAACGAAGAGTCTTTGTTGAGAAAAATTGAGGTGGTGTCCGAAATAGAAAGGGTTTTGTTGTTAGAAGAAATATCTTGGCGACAAAAATCTAGAATGACGTGGTTGAAGGAGGGCGACAAATGTACTAAGTTCTTTCATAAAATGGCAAATTCTCACAGGCGCAATAATGTGATTGAGGTGATTCATTCTGGTACCACAGTGTGTCAATCTCCAATAGATATTTAGGCCCATATAGAGAATTTTTATGAAGAGCTTCTTAAAGAGACGAAGGTGTGGCGCCCTAAATTGGATGGATTACATTTTGAACAGTTGGAAGGTAGTGCAGCGAGTTTGTTAGAGAGACCATTTGAGGAGTCAGAAGTGCTGCAAATAGTGAGAGGGATGCGCAAAGATAAAACTCCGGGTCCGGATGGTTTTTCTATGGCTTTCTTTCAAGAGAGTTGGGACATAGTGAAAGAGGATGTGATGAGGGTCTTCCATGATTTTCATTCTTGCCAAAAGTTTGAAAAGTCCCTTAATGCTACTTTTATTGCACTCATTCCGAAGCTAGCAGGTGCTATTGAATTAAAAGATTTCCGTCCCATCAGTCTGGTAGGCGGGATTTATAAAATTATTTCTAAGGTGTTAGCTAACCGAATGAGCTTGGTGATGGATAAAATCATTTCCAAGCCCCAAAATGCCTTCGTACGTGGCCGGCAAATTTTAGACTCAGTTTTGGTAGCGAATGAGTGTCTGGATAGCCGGCTGAGGGCAGGTATTCCAGGAGTCCTTTGCAAATTGGATATGGAAAATGCTTACGATCATGTGTATTGGGATTTTCTGATATATATGTTGAGGAGGTGTGGTTTTGGAGATAGGTGGTGTGGTTGGGTGAAACATTGTGTATCATCTGCTCGGTTTTCTGTTTTAGTTAATGGGCAACCCTATGGTTTCTTCTCGAGCTCGAGGGGCTTGAGACAAGGGGACCCGTTATCTCCCTTTCTCTTTGTTGTAGTGGTGGAGGTCTTGAGTCGTATGGTGGAGGCGGCGGTAAGGGGAGGTTTTATTGTTGGCTTTTCAGTGGGCAACTCTACCTCCGGTGCTTTTTCCATTTCTCATTTATTGTATGCAGATGACACTTTAATCCTTTGTGATGCTGACAGTGGATAGTTGCAAGCTTTAAGGGCTGTTCTCTTGTGTTTTGAAGTTGTCTCGGGTCTTAAGGTGAATTTGGGAAAGTTGAAATTGGTCCCGGTGGGGTGGTGGACAATATCAATCATCTAGCAAGTTTGTTGGGGTGCAAAGTGGCCTCTCTTTCTATGAAATACCTTGGCCTTACTTTGGGGGCCTCTTTCAAAGCAAAATACATATGGGATGGCGTTGTAGAAAAGGTAGAAAAAAGATTGGCGGGTTGGAAACGGCTCTACTTATCAAAAGGGGGGAGACTTACCCTCATCAAAAGTACCCTCTCCAATTTCCCTACTTATTTTCTATCCTTGTTCCCTTTACCGGTGGGAGTGGCCAATCAGATTGAGAAATCGTTTAGGGCTTTCTTGTGGGGTGGTATGGGGGAAGAACATAAATTTCATCTTGTGAGTTAGCAGAAGGTGTGTTGTCCAAAGGAGTCGGGAAGCTTGGGGCTCCGTATCCTGTCCATTTTTAACAAAGCCCTCTTGGGAAAGTGGTTGTGGAGATTTCAACTGGAAGAGGATTCACTGTGGAGAATGTTTATTGATCAAAAGTATGGTTGTGAGTGGGGGGGTTGGTGTTCTAAGGAGGGCAGGGGCTCCTTCAGTGTAAGCCTTTGGAAATTTATTAGAAAGGGGTGGGAGGAGTTCATAAAACACTAGTTTTGAGGTGGGAGTGGGGACTAGAATCAGTTTTTTGTTTGATGCATGGTGTGGTGAGAGTGCCTTATTTACTGTTTTTCCAAGTGTCTTCAGATTGGTTGAAAATCAGCAAGCCACCGTCTCAGATGTAATGTGCTGTGCCAATGGGAGTGTTTTGTGGAATTTGAACTTATCCAGAAATGTGCAAAACTGGGAAGTGGACGAAATAGCAGGTTTTTATAGTCTTTTATATTCCAAGCAGTTAGGAGGAAATGGGAGGGATAGAATGTTGTGGAAACATTCAGGATGCAAAAAAATTTGTTAAGTCCTTCTATAAAGAGTTGGCAGCTCATCAGTCCATTCAGTTCCCTTGGAAAGGTATTTGGAAAGTTCCCGTACCCCTAAAAGTCTATTTTTTCACTTGGACTGCTGCTTTGGGAAAGATTTTGACAGCTGACAATTTAAGGAAACGTGGAATGATTATGATGGAGTGGTGTTACATGTGTAAAAGTAACGGCGAATCAATTGAGCACCTTTTCCTGCATTGTAAGGTGGCGGGGGAGCTATGGGCGGGTATTTTCAGCTGAGCCGGGCTGTCTTGGGTCATGCCTAAGAGTGTGACGGAACTTTTAGCATGTTGGAATAGGCACCATCATTGCGCCCAAATAGCAGCGACATGGAGGATGGTTCCTTTGTATCTATTGTGGTGTATATGGACGGAATGAAACGAGAGATGCTTCAACAAGAAGGAGAGAAATGTGGTGGAATTATGGAATTTTTTTGTGTATTCTTTAGTTCAATGGTTGGCTACTATTGTACTAAAGTGAGGGAATGTTCACGAGTTCTTGTTTTCTTTTCAGCTTTCTAGAATGTAATTAGGAGTCTTTTTTGTATACTTCTTGTGTACATGGGCATTGCCTAGTTTCATTCAATCAATAAAATTTCTTACTTATATAAAAAAAAAAATGGGATCTTCCCTAATGAGCCGTCCATACAAAAAATTTGCCTTCAAGGGTGCTTTGTCTTCCAAATACTCTTCCATGGGAATGGATTTGTAATATGTGTGATCATGGCTTGATGATAGGAGCAGATAGTGAACTTCCCTTTCTTAGAAGAGTGCCAAAAAATCTTGTCTTCAACTCCACTCATTATACGGGTAGAGAACACTAGATCATAAAACTGCAAGAAAGCATCAACTTCCCAATCTTGTGCGTCTCTGAAAAATGTAACATTCCATTGGTGAGCACCATGAGAGAGAATTAAGAGGTCCGCAATTGAGGCTTCTTCTTGCTATGCCAAAATTCTGGATAAGCTTCCTTGAGTGGCCTTTCACCACACCATACATCATGGAAAAATCTAAATTTGGATCCAACACCCACCTAAAAACGAATATTTCTTGAATATGTGCCCCATCCTCTTCTTATGTGTTTCCATAGTCCCACCCCATATGGCCCACTTACCTCATTCAAACACCATCCTCCCCATGGTTCGCAATATTTTGTTTCTATAACAGCTCTCCATAGTGCTCCCCGTTCGTTGTGGTATTTCCATAGCCATTTGCCAAGCAAAACTGTGTTAAAAGATTGCAAGTTCTGAATACCCAATCCTCCTTCTGGGATAGGGAGTGTAAATGTAGAAATGCCCACAAGGATGCAAGACTTGTTGCCATATATAAAGTTTTACAGATGAAGGTCAGTTACAATGTACAGTTGTGATGAAAAAAATAAGGAATGTACAGCTATTACAAAGAAATTAACGTAAAAATAAATTGTACAAATTTAGAGAATAATGGAAATTGATTGCAGCTGTGATATATGGGATTTTTCTCTTTCATTCCCCCTCAAGCTATAGTCAGTACTGGACCGATGCAGAGCTTGCCCCGATTGGATGTAAACTTCGGACTACAATGAGGCTTTGTAAAGATATCTGGAACTTGTTCTTGACTAGGGGCGTGTGCGAGATGAATGAGACCAGTGGCTACCTTCTCACGAACAAAGTGAATGTCGATCTTATTGTGGTTGGTTGGTTGGTGGAAAACAGGGTTACGTGCCATGCTCAAAGCATTGATATTTTCTGAGTGAAGTGTAGGCGACGAAAGCTTGTAACCCATATTTTGTAATAAATTCATAAACCAAAGTAGCTCTGCAGTTGTTGAGGTTAAAGCTCAGTACTCTGCTTCGGCAGTAGATCGAGCACCTGTGTTTTGTTTCTTGGCTCCCCATGACAGTAAGTTGGGTCCCATGTAAACTGCAAAACCAGATGTGGAACGTCGGTCATCCCTCAACCCTTCCCAGTCAACATCATAGAACCCTTGGAGTGCAGATAGAGGAGATTTGGTGAAATGAAGCTCAAGATGAATCATGCCCTCTAGATACCTGAAGATCTGTTTAACAGCTTGTTGATGTGGAGCACCACGAGGTTCCTGCATAAACTGACAAACAAAATTAACAGCATAGGCCACATCAGGCCTTGTTAATGTGAGATACTGGAGAGTGCCCACCATTTGTCGATAAGGTGTGGGATCATCAAGGAGAATTCCTTCATGAGCAGAAAGATGCTGTCCAAATGCAAGAGGTGTCGAGACAGGTTTTACACCATCCGGACCAAACCGTTGTAGTAAAGATAGAAGATATTTGGACTGATTCAGAATTAAATTATCATTGTCTCGAGTAACTTGGACCACGAGAGAGTAATGAAGATTGCCCAGATCTTTCATGTGTAAAGCAGTTGACAAAGTTTGAATAAGTACATCAATAGAAGAACTTCCTGTGATAATGATGTCATCAACGTAAATAAGTAGTATGAGTACTTCAGATTTATGATGCCAAAAAACAAGGAATTATCATACATACACCTTTTAAAACCCAACTGCGTAAGATATGTGCTGTATTTGAGATACCATGCATGAGGGGCTTGTTTTGTGAAAAGGCATTGTAGACGTCAAGTTGTTTGAGAGTCCACCCTTGAGATAGAACCAAGTTGAGAATCAGCCTAATTGTTGCAGATTTAACAACAAGATTAAATGTTTCATCAAGGCCCTAAAGCTGTGTAAAACCTCGAGCTACAAGTCTTACTTTGTAGCATTCTATTGAACCATCAACCTTGGTTTTAACCTTGAAGACCGATTTGCTGAAGACCAAATTCATATTTGGAGATGGAGGAACAAGAGTCCAAGTTTGATATGCATGGAGTGCATGAATCTTTGATTGCATGGCCCATTGCCAGTTTGGATCATTTTGGGCTTGTCGAAAAGTTTTGGGCTTCAAAGTAGTGGCTAGATCAGTAGCAAAACATACTGGAACTGGGTGTTGTGTAGAAAGAAAAGTCTTGGGCCATCTTGTGTACGGGTGATCATTGGGTGGGTTCTTGTGGGCCCAGTGTTACATACAAGTCTGCTCTCGGGTGCAACAGATTCATGATGAGGAGCTGCTTTAGACAAGTGATCGGGCTCTAAGGATGGAGTTGTGGGCCCGATAGGTAGACTAGGCTCTGAAGAAGAAATTGTTATCAGGAGTTAGATCAAGATCAAATACAGTCTCTCCTCTCTTAGCCTATTACTCGGAGTCCTTCCTGTCCGGAATAAGGGGATGAGCAAGAAAGAAAATAAGAAAATTATAAAAGCACTTATTCTCCCCTATTGATTTGGTGGAAGCTACATAGTATGAATCCCTTTCTTAACCTTGTCAACCCATTTACACATCATGGTCTTTAGATCTGTAGGACAGAGAAGGAGTTCCCACATCTCATTCTTGTTCAAGGCACTCCTCGCGCTTTTTCTCAAAGCTTGTTTCATGGGGGGCTCCTTGGGCATGCCTCTTCAAATGAAATTGGCTCCTCCACTCTTTTCTTTTAGCGCTTCAGAGGTATTGGAAAGAACTGCCTCTCCCTTCATCACTTTTGCATAGGCTGAATTTTCATACTTTGGGTTTGGCTTCCACATACGAGTCGACTTCTGTAGCTTCGGTCCCATATTGTCTTCAGTATCTTCAACTGTGAAGGACCTTCGTCTTCTCCTGTACGTCCTTGTTGTGAATGTTGACTAGTCTTCCAAGTTCTCCTTCGTACTATTGAACCTTGTACATTGTTGAGAACTATCGCCTTGTGACAATTCTCTTCCCACAACAAAGGGCTCCACCACTCTTGAAACAATCTTAGATTGACTAGATCTACTTCCTGCCTCCTTTGACTCTTCTTACTTGAGAGAAAGGTGAACCTCGCCTCTAAGCTCTTGTATGATACTTGTGGGTAGTGGCTGAGTGGTAAACCATTTTGGTTTCGTTGAGATTGGAACCTGCTTAGAAAATGGGAATTAATCCTCATTGAAAATCACATGTCTAGAAATATAAATACGACTCATGACTAAATCCATGCAATTATACCCCTTATATTGAGATGTGTAGCCGAGAAAGACACAAGGTGTGGATTTAAATTGGAGTTTGGTTTTGGTCCGACCAAAGGGAGTGAGAAGTGGGTAACATATGCAACCAAAAACCCATAAGGAGTTGTAAGGCTGAGTAGAATGAAATACTAATTTGCTGTCCAAATTCAATCCCATCCTACCCATTTTCCCCCACAAATCTAACCATAATTAGCTTCTTCATCAATATCTTATGTCCTCAATAACCACTTATCAAAAAAAAAAAAAGAAGGAAATACCAATTTATTTATTTTTTTTATCAGTAAAAGATAGATATTATATATATGAATGAAATAGGCTGAGCCCTTGTACACAAGAAGTATACCTAAGAACACCTAATTACATTCTAAAAACGATAAATTAAAGACAAAAATTCCTGAACATTATCCCCGCGTAATACAATAGTGGAAAACCAACACATTAGAGTGTGGAGAAAAAAATTCTTCAACTCAGTCATTGTGCGTTCCTTATCTTCAAAACAACGCGCATTCCTTTCTGTCCAAATGCAACACATAATACACAACGGAATCATCTTCCACACTGCTGCCACTTGATGACAGCCTTGCATCTTTGACCAACAACCCAACAATTCCACCACCTTCATAGGCATAACCCAAGCAACGTCAACCCTTCGAAAGATTTCATCCCACAACATCCTTGTTACCTCACAGTGTAATAAGAGATGGTCCACTGATTCTCCGCTCTTCTCGCACATGTAGCACCAATCCATTACTACACATCTTCTTTTCCTTAAGTTATCCGTGGTCAATATCTTCCCAAGAGCAGCGCTCCAAACAAAGAAAGCTACTTTAGAAGGCACACGAGATCTCCATATATTCTTCCAGGGGAACAGCGTAATATCAATCTGTGTAGACAAGATGTTATAATATGCCTTAACTGTACATATCTTGTGGTCATTGGACCTCCACTTCAAACTATCTTGCCGTGCCATAGCAACCTCCGTGGAATATAGTAAGCTGAAAAATTCTAAAACAATAGGTAATTCCCAATCATGAAAATCCCTATTAAAAAGAATGTTCTACTGTTGGACACCATGAGAAAATAGACGCACATCCGCAACTGAAGCCTCCTTATTCACTGCAATACAGTATTGAAATACCAATTTATGGCATGTTACCCTTAAGAACTGAAGTTGGCTATCGATTAATGAGAAAAATTGTAGTTTGAAAAGTAGCAGTCCAAAATTTAGTAGAAAGGGAAGAATGGGCCATGGGAGCAAGTGTAGTCTCAACTATATGGCGATGTCGCCATTCAACTAGACCATTTTGTTCGGGAGTGCTAGGACAAGATAATTTATGAACAATACCATGAGATGCAAAGTAGTTCTTTAAAGTATGATTGACAAATTCTCCACCACCATCGCTTTGAATGATTTTGACAGTAGTATTAAATTGATTTTCAACCAGCTTAATGAAATTTGGAAAAATGGAAATAACATCTGATTTACGTGCCAAAGGAAAGAACTAGACATATTGAGCAAATTCATCAACAATGACAAGATAATAACGATACCCATCAAATGATGTTAAAGGAGCAAGGCCCCACACATTAGTGTGAAGAAATATTGGAACATGGGAACTGCGATTTTGAAATGGCAAGTTGGAAGATTTACCTAGAACACAACTTTCACAAAAATCCACTTGTTTATTTGAATTAGAGAGACAGAAACAAAGTATGAAGAGTTCTAATGTTGGGGTGTCCAAGCTGAGCATGCCATGTACTGCTAGACACTTTATTTGTGTGAAGATCCATCGGAGAGACTTGAGATAGGTGAGGACAAGGGGTATAAGCCATCATGCATGAGCCCTTTAAACAACACTTGTCTTGTCCGTAGGTCCTTGATTAAAAAACCCCAAGGATAAAACATGAAACAACAGTGATTGTCAGTTGTAAACTTTGAAATTGAAAGAAGCTTTTTCTGTAAAGATGGCACAATCAAGGTGTTATTCAACTGCAGTGGTGTATTAGGAAGAGTAAAGGTGGCAATTTCAGAGATGGATAGATTAGAACCATTTCCAACCATTACCATATAAGTGCCTGTGTAGGGTTTAATACCTTGAGACTCATTCAATGTGGGGGCCATGTGATGATTAGCACTAGTGTATGGGAACCTAGATTTTTTATTTTATTTTTTTATTTAATAAAGAGTCGAGGTCACCTGTCCAATAGTGACCGCTACCGAAATTTATTAAAAATAACCTCACTTATAGCGGAGGAATACTGTGGTAACAATAACAAGGACTTGAGATATTGCAAAAAACAAAACTCAAGTACCAACTGATCCCTCAAAAAACAGAAAACATCTAACAGCACCTAATGAATGTAATGCCAAGTTTATCCATGCGAATGAGCCCCCTAACATTACCTTGTGCGACAAATACATCATAAAAAATAATGCCATGTGATCCTTGCTTAGCCAAAAAATCTGCCACAATGTTGGCCTCTCTAAAAATATGCCGAAAACGAACGTTTAAATCCTCAACAATCTCGATCACTTCCTCCCAAAAATCCCGAAGAAACCAATATTTGCACAGTCCCGTTGCCAACCATCCAACTATCACCTTAGAATCTGATTCTACCAAAATATCCCTCAATCCCAACCTCCTACACATCTGGAGTCCATCCAGGAGAGCTCTACACTCAGCGATAGTATTCGTAGCCTGCCCATAGTAGTGAGCAAAACCTCCCATAACATCACCTCTAGAATCCCGAATAATGCCACCGCCACCGGACTCACCCGGATTACCGCGAGAGCCACCATCCACATTTAATTTAACTCTCCCCCTCTCCAGTGGTTTCCATGCAATTAATTTAATCCCCCTCTTAACAATAGGAGTTATCGAACATCCTAACTCCTCCATAACGATCCAATCATGATCTCCCAAACACCGAAATTTTTTATTCCCACTAGAGATATGATTAACTAAAATTTTTACAGACCGAATGATATCATTAGAATTAAAAATTGTACCTTCCATTCGAGCCGCACACCTAGCTCGCCATAGCGATCAAGTGATGATAATGGGAAGTACCCCTCTAAGCCACCCAACCTGTGAAGACAATGAAGCTCTTTGCCACCAAAAGTTCATCATTCCCTCCCAATTTTGAATATGAGCAATTCTAATGCGACATGCATTGGCAAAATAATTCCACACCTTTTGGGCCCCTTCGCCCTCACATAAATATGATGAAATGACTCCCTTTTAGGCTGAGCACAACACTCACATTTAGAAACAATAGGAATTCCTAAAAGCTGAATAATACCTTGCACCGGAATGGCTCTCCTCTTTGCACGCCAAACAAAAAAAGACATCTTTTTTGGGATCCAATTCTTCCACAACCATGTCTTCCATGAACATATCTCACCTCGTTGCTGGATTAGTTGCCATGCAAACTTGGTTGAGAATTCTCCATTGATGGTAGGCTTCCAAATGCACACATCCCCTCCCTTTCATCGCTTTATACCTGCTACCATTTGGCCAATTTCAGACGGAACCAGCTCACGAAGCAAATCACGATTTGGTCCATTTTTCGTAAACACTTCCGCAACTCTCAACTGCACATCACCGACTACTGGCATAGATGCAATCAACGCCCCCTCTCCACTCCAGTTATCCAGCCAAAATCGCATGTTACCTTCTCGAATAATCCACTGTGAATTTTCTAGCACTCTCGGCATTAAAGCCATTATACCCTTCCAAAACCGAGAACCACTCCTTTGTTGCATCACAGAAAAAATATGAGAACTCCCAATGTATTTTGTATTAAAAAAATTTGACCACATCGACTTCCCTTAGATTAATTTCCAAGCAAATTTCATAAGCAAGGTAGCTTGGATCTCATGAAGATCCCGAATTCCCAACTCAGCCTCTTCTACCGGCAAACAAATTTTCCTCCAACAAATCAATTTCCTTCTTCGAACCTCCATTGAGGAACCCCAAAGAAAATCAGAAAGTATTTTTTTTAACGCCGACAACACACCTTTGGGAATATTCAAGACTGAGAGCAAGTGAATAGGCATACTATTTAGCACATGTTTGAGAAGCACGATTTTCCCACCAAAGGAGAGCATCTTACTCTTCCAACCAGCCAGCTTCTTATGAATTTTAACCAAGAAAGAATCAAACTTACGTATAGATAATCGGCCCACAAATAAAGGAACACCCAAATATGTGCATGGCCATCTACCTTCTTCAAAACCAGAAATCAATTTTAATCGATTATTCCATTCAATCGAAAAAGAGGATGAAAAAAACATGGAGCACTTACTCGAGTTCATCTTCTAGCCAGAAATCCTTTCATAACGGTGCAAAACTTCCATAAGGCTTCGAATAGAAGACTTTCCCCCATTAGCAAAAATTAGAATATCATCTGCATACAACAAATGAGAAATCATAGCACCTCCACTAGGATGGAAAGGCTTAATACGCCCCAAGCTGAATTCTTTACGAAGCATTCAAGAAAGCACCTCCTCAGACAACATATATAAATAAAGGAAGAGAGGATCACCTTGCCGGAGCCCATGTGAGGCCTTAGAAAAACCTTTAGAGGACCCATTTAGCATCATTGAGTAATAAGGAGTCGAAATAGCATTAAATACAAGATTTCTCCAATTATCAGAAAAACCCAACTGCCGTAGAATCTCAAGAAGAAAGCTCCAGTTAACTCGATTATATGCTTTAGCCATATCGATTTTTAACATTACATTGCCACCTCACTTTCTTATTAATTCCTTGAACCAATTCTTGGGCCAACGAAATATTTTTAAAAATACTTCTTCCCCGAATAAACGCCGCTTGTTCAGGAGAGATGATTTTATCCAAAATAGGAACCAAGCGAGACACTAATTGGGTGAAATTGACCAAAACCCAAAGGCCCATCTACCTTCGGAATCATAACCAAATTTGTAGCCCCAAAAAAAGTAGAGACCGGCTGGCCAGAGAAAAAATCTTTAGCCATCTCCACAAGATCATCTTTTACAATATCCCAAGCCATCATGAAAAAACTAGCCGAAAAACCATCCGGGCCCGGACTACTATCTGCAGGAATAGACCATAAAGAAACTCTTACCTCCTCCATCGTCGGAACAGCACAAATTTTCGTTCTCAACATCAGAAACGATCGGTGTGATTAGATCAAGGTTCGCTGCTACCCTCTCCACCTCCGAAACTGTCAGTAGCTGCTGGAAAAAACATTCGCACCCTCATGCACCTCCTCTGCCGAACCAAGAAAACTCCCATCATCAAGCCTCATCCTCTCTATCCTTTTATTTTTCTTCTTGACTCTCATAGAAGCATGAAAAAAACTAGTATTAGCATCCCCCTCATCAAGCCATTTAATTCTTGATTTTTGGCAGGCCAGGACCTCTTCATGATGAACCCAAAGCAAATGATCTTGCTTGCATTTCAGCAAGTCATTTTCCACTTGATCCGAAAACTGGTTAGCTAGTTCTGACTCAACTCAACAATACGAAATTCCAGCCGTTTTAACTCAGTCTCCACCTGACCAAAACAGTCCCTGTTCCACGTTCCAAGAGCACCCTTTAGCCGTTTTAATTTTCTGCTGATGCGCACCATAGCACATCCTTCAATACTTGAACTCCAAATTTCCTGCACTAATGGAAGGAATCCCTCATGAGTACCCCACATTCGAAGAAATCTGAAAGGCCAAACAATGTGCTCTTCTCTTCTTATAAGTTGCACCACCATTGGTGCATGATCCGAAGAAGTCCGAGGTAAATATGTTACCTTAATTGTGCCAAAGGTACTAGAAAAATTCAAATTCACAACAGCAAGGAAGGCTTGGTATTGATCTGCCTCTTCATTCGAGGCACAACATGCATAAGCTTTGTGGTTTGGGCCACCACAATGGAAACATGTAATGCGTGAGTTTCGACCACCACGGACTGGGTTTCTGTCATTGTTGCCACGATTAGAAGGTTGTGAAGCACGTCCAACAGACGTGCGATCATTAGATCTTGGACTTCCACGATAACCTCTTCCACGAGAGTTAGAGCCTTTGCCACGATTAAATTTATTTCCAGTGGACTTTGATCCAGTGGCTCAGTTTGTATACAAAGCAACAATAGAGGAATTGTTGTAACAGATGAAATACGTAACTCAAAATCTCTAAGCTTACCAATGACATTTTCCAATGAAGGAAAATTATTTCTTGCATTTATAGCTGCCACAATAAGAACAAATTCTGACCCCAAACCATGAATTCGACAGTCGATGAATTCATCATCATCCATAGGCTTTCCCGCACCGCGGAGAGAAAGGGCCAACGACTTGGCCTTGTGCAGGTACTCTTCCACAGATGAAGAGCCTTTGGTGAGAGCTTGTAGCTCTCCACGCATTTGCTGGACACAATCGCGAGTATGTCATCCATACAAGGTTTCGAGGACTTCCCATGCTGCATGCGATGTCTCACAGTTAATTACTTGTGAGAGAGGAGCTTCCGACAGGGAGCTGTTGATCCAACCAAGGATCAACTGATCAAGGCGCAACCTTTTTGTTGCTGCTGGATTTGAGATCAATTGATGGTTATCATCAGGAATTGTGGTGGGTGGGCAAGGCAATTCATTGTTGAGATAGCCTAAAAGGCCATGACCTCGTAGTATAGGAAGCACCTGGGCTTTCCATAATAAGTAATTGGTGGAGGAAAGTTTGGTAGGGATATTGGGTAGATGAGTTTTTGAGGAAAAGAACTCAAGTGATGAAATCTCATCAGCAGAAGGAGCTTCAGAGGTTGAAGAAGACGACATTGTTCAGGATTTTCTCTAGACTCTTGATAGTTGATACCATGTAAATGTAGAAATGCCCGCAAGGATGCAAGCTTGTGCATTGCCATATATAGAGTTTTACAGATGAAGGTCAGTTACAATGTACAGCTGTGATGAAACAAACAAGGAATGTACAGCTATTACAAAGAAATTAATGTAAAAATAAATTGTACAAATTGAGAGAATAATGGAAACAGATTGCGGCCGTGATATATATGTTATTTATCCCTTTCAGGGAGCACACTGGCCCATTAGAAAATAGGTTGACAAGTTGGAAACGGCACTTTTGATTAAAGTGACCCTATCACCTCTGGATAGATACATCTTCTTCCAACTAGCCAATTTCCACTCCATTTTTTCTAGTACCTTATACCAAATTGATTTCGATTTGAACAGGGCACCCAAAGGAAGACCCAAGTATTTCATTGGCAGCTGGGATAACTTGCATTCCAGAATGTTAACCATGCTCTCCACATTCAGAACATTTCCCACTGAGACTACTTTTGATTTAGCCAAGTTCACCTTCAATCCCGAAGCAGCTTCAAAGCATAAAATGAGTGCCCTCAAATCTCGAATATGATCATGACTGGCGCCACAAAAGATTAGGGTATCATCAGAAAATAGTAGGAGGTGAGATATGTGCAGTGAACCAGTATTTGCCTCCCCCGCTAAAAATCCTGATAAGTACCCACCCTCCACGACGCCCAAAATCATCTTGCTAAAAGCTTCCATTACAAAAACAAAGAGTGGCGAAGATAGAGGGTCACCTTGTCGCAAGCCTTGTGAACTTTTAAAAAAGCCCTTTGGTATGCCATTTACGAAGACAGAAAAATATACAGTAGAGATACATTATTTGATCCATTTCGAACCAAGGCCACATCTCTCGAGCATATAAAAAATCTCCAATTAACTTATCTTTTAACATCAGGTTCTTCGTAGGCCTTCACTGTTCAAATGCCAGCTATTTTGTATTTTTTTTTTCTCAAGTGATAGGTGTGGTTCCACAGTTTGGTTGACAAAACATTTTAGTTGGTAGACAAGTTGATATTACAGAATTGTCTCTCTGGGATACTTACCGATTAATCTCTGTATACACCCATATACATTTTCCTGTTACTATTTATTTGTTTCACTTGATATAGAGTAAGGCTTTGCTTGTAACAGAGAGCAGTGGCAAAAAGCAACAGAACAAGAAACCCACATCTGAAGCCAAAGCTAGGGCCACAGCTGAGCCAGAAATTTCCATTGCAAGACTTGACATCCGTGTTGGCCTTATTACAAGTGCTCAGAAGCATCCTGATGCTGACTCACTATACGTGGAAGAGATTGATGTTGGTGAAGGACAGACCCGTACTGTTGTTAGTGGACTTGTCAAGTATATACCTCTTGAAGAGATGCAGGTTTTTGTTCATAGCTCTTACAGATCACAATTTGGAATGCGAATTTTTTTTGTTTTTGGTTGATATATCATGTTCCAGTGTAGTAATGTTCACATTTATGATTCTTTGGCAGAATCGTAAGGTGTGTGTTCTTTGCAACCTGAAGCCAGCTACCATGCGGGGTATAAAATCACAAGCAATGGTTCTTGCTGCATCCAACAGTGACCACACCAAGGTTAGTTAACCCCAAACACCTTTTTCATTACGGTCTGCACCTTATCTGATTATACCTGCCCTTTGTGACCCCTCGAGGATAGGTTCTGATGTTACCAATATAGAAGGCCGATTGCTAACACTAGAATGTGGATTGGTGTTTCTTACCTCTTTAAACCAGTAGTACTATTCTCAAGAATCACCATTTCGGGCTTTGCCATTTACCGCTTGTGGCCAAATAGTTGTGAGAGGATATAGTTTTGAGTGATTTTGTGGTGGTTTTGGATGGTGGGTTAAGACACATTTGAGCATGATAGCAGTTTTGACGCAAAGGGGTTACATTGATTGCTGAGCGGTGGTGAGATGTTTTATTAAAAGCCCATGGCTGATGGTATAGAAAATTTCAATTTCAATGACTGATGGCTTTGAAATTAAAACGTCATTGCAATGCCCAATGTCTAGATGACAAGTTTAGGAACTTGCTGTTTGTTTACATAGCACTGCTGTGATCCATTTTAACATCTAGATAGTTTCTATATATATTTCCTTGTGAGTTTGGATCGTCGTTGGCGAATGCTAATGTGATTTATTATTATTATTTTAAAAAACATAGGTTGAATTGGTCGAGCCACCTAAATCTGCTCAAGTTGGGGAAAGAGTTACAATACCGGGGTTTGATGGTGAACCTGATGATGTCTTAAACCCTAAAAAGAAGGTCTGGGAAACATTGCAAGTGGATCTGCATACGAACACCGAATTAGTGGCCTGCTACAAAGATACTCCTTTCACCACATCAGCTGGTGTTTGCACAGTTCCATCCATTACCGGTGGGTCTATTAGGTAGGTAGATCTCTTGTTGAGAACTTGAGGTCTCTTGTTGAATTATTGAAAACAATATTTTTACTATAACAAAATTTCTCAGATTTTGAGTTGTAACTTGTTATTGTTTGTCATTTGTCTTCATAAATAGACCTGCCTCTCATCCACACGAGAATAGATGTGGAAGAGAGTATATTTTCTTCATGTGGGTTTAAAAAACAAATGTTGAATTTATGGACCTGTGGTTCAGATGGATACGACTATTTAGGGCTCGGCAATGTGTTCCCGAACCCTGCCTGTCTACTCAATCTGCCCCCCGTCCAACGGTGGATTTTCCGCCCGTTGCCCCTGGTGGGCGGGTGCCGGTTGGGTTGGATAATGCTGATAAAGCACCGGTCTGCCTGCCATTTAATTACGGTTATTTTTATTTTTAAAATTTAATGTAGAACAGATCTGTTACTTCTTCATTAGTAGCATCTTGTCTTCGGCTAGAGAAAGGGAGTACATAAACCGGACTGGTTGAATTGCATTCTCCCCGTGTCCAATGAAAAATGAAATGTTGGCAAAACTTTCTCGTGGGTCCAAGGAATTGTACGAGTAAATAGCCGAAATGTCTTTTGAGCAAATTTATCAACAAAAAAAAAAAAAAAAAACTTTAAAGTTGCACATGTTTGTCATAAAATCACTATGCCTACTTTTTTGGGTATTAATATGCATAGACGATGGATGACTTTATAATAATCCTTTTGATAAATAATCATTTTGATAGTTACAAGTGTATATACTACTCAAGAAAACAATACTTCTACAGCACATACTAAACTTTCATTTATACTGAAGAGTGTAGAAATAGGGATAATATTGTTAATGTTTACCAGAGTATACTAGCGTAACATCCAATGCATCATAGGCAAGGAACCTAATAAAAGCACATACTCTTCCCCATCCTAACTGCTCGCGATTACAATCCACTGATATCAGAGCATGCTTCCATGTCATGCAAAATCCACGCTTGACAACATTGATACAATGTTCTTCTCACGCGCTCATCGTCATATCTTCTCTATAGTCCAAAGGACGTGCAGAGTGAAGAGAGAGCGAGACCAAAGAAATTGTGAAGAGTCTATAGTCTATAGAAATGTAGTGAATTTGAGAGACATTCTTGTCTTACTGTTTCTAAGCTTGCTTATGGATACGTCAAACACTAATATGTGAAAGCCTTTTACTTCAGCTAGCATAAAAAATATTAGTGTTTTTGAATTTAAGTTCTGTTACGTACAGTCACTTTTACATACTCTTTATATATTTTACTAATGTGATTGGTTAAAAATGTTATTTTATATTAACAAAAAATGACACAGCCAATTACATTAATAGTGCAAAAAATACGTAAAAGTGACTATATAGAGTTTTTATTTGAATTTTTTATGACGGGCATACCAATAATAAATGGTGTATTTACACAAAATTGTTAGTAACAAAACTCGAATTGGGAAAATCTCTCTCCTCTTCAATTTTTGTTTTGGCTATTTACTTGAAAATTAAAAATTGTGGTAATAGAGCGCTTCTCAAGTATACAGACCTTCTGAACAGGCCCTCGCCGGTTTTCTTGGGATAGTAACCAAAGTCAAAGAGTTTGCTTACGTAGTTTTTTCTTTTTCTAAATTTATTTATTATTTTCATGGGTTGGTTTATAATCTGGTCATCTGCAGTTTGCAATAAAAAGGGTCACTGACTTAAGGATTTTTGGTGTTCATTGTGTTGATGTGGACCAACCGGATTATCTGGGGTTGTGTTAATTCAGATGACGATGGTAACGGTAGATAATTAGTATTCCCATCTTAGAAAAGACCGTGTTTGAATAGACTTGATGATGTGGCTTATAAGTGTGGTGCTAAACCTCGAGACCATTTTGAAGGAGTTGGATCATAAAGAAGAGTTTGTTCCTTTGTTTGAAGAACATCCAACCGGACTTACTGTCCAAGGAAGAAAGTACCCTAGTAATTTCGTTTTCAATTCACTAGTTTCCTCCCAAATGGCAGAACTTACTAGATTTGAAACAGTGAGAGCTATGGTTTCTTTTAAATATGTCCTACGGGTCTAATGCTGCAGGAAAGTTGCAGCCCTTGTATCTTCTCTGTTGTTCAATTGGGTATTTTTTCAAGAAATAGAATTACTTTCAGCTCTTGAAAGCATGGAAGTGTGGCTAGTTTCTTCATATTACGTATGGTTTTGGATAAGCAAAATCTGGTTGTACATTAAAAAACAAAAAAGAGTGAGCTAAAATCATGTGTTTATCATGGCTCCAAGTTGGTTATTGGTTGTGTTTCCCATCCTAAACTTGGATTCATACCTAGTGTTTTGTCTGATCATAACACACCTAAAACTCAAAAACTCATACATTTCATTCTTAATTGAATAATCACTGACCTGGTCAACATCCACCAGGCTTCCGATCCAACTTGCCTAGCCGGTTCTACCTACCATAATTATTCTAACCGATCCCATGTTAGCGAACTTATATTGTCAATCAATATAATCTACCAGTGAAAGATCAAAAAATAAGAATGGTTTTACACCACTTTTTTTAAAAAAAAAAACATAACCTGAAGTGATACATCTTATCAAGTCATGAGCACTCAGAAAGATGGAAAAGCATTAGGTCACAATCCTTACAGCAGAATTTCATGTGTACCGTGTCATGAGCACTCAGAAAGATGGATGTACCCATGAAGAGATCAGATAAATTGCTTCAGAAACTCTGTGGCCACCAGCCTTCCCCTCGTATTCACTGACATTTTAAGTTCGCTTATCTCTTTATCGATATCCTGTAGGGGAAGAAACAAATTGCAAACTCTATAAACGTATATACAACAAGAATGCACACTAGGCTCAATCTAGATGTATGCATTTATGTATGCAGGCATGAATGTGAGTTGAATAACTAGAGCACAGCAGCATCAAAAACAAAGATTTTTTCAAAAAAACAATTGAGTGAAAAGAACTCGATAGGAACTGTATTGGAGTCGAGAAGAATTTAGACACACCGGTACATCATGCCCAGCACTAATTTTATCATTTTTCACGTCCAAATTGCCTGAAATGATCATTTTCAGGTCTACTAAAATATGACGCCTTCGGCGAGTAGTGCATGAGGCATCATAACCACCTGAGGCTAGATCAAGAACATTCTCTCATTCAATAAAATACTGTAGAACAGGCAAGTAGAGAAACAGATCTAATGTCTTTCCAAACCCCTTGCACCACACCAGCAAACATCCAATAGAAGAGAGGAGCAACCAAAAGTGCTTCTCCGCAACCAGACTGTTTCAAGTAAAATTGTCTTCTCAGTTTTATAACTCATAACACCCGAGTTGGAAGTTAAATTTTACAACTTGCAATACCCTCAACTACGGAGAGCCACCAGCCTGGCTAATTAAATAGTCTGTCCCTCAATAGAGTTGAATGACTACCAAATTCATGTGGCCAACAGAAATTAGTAACAAAAGTGAGCCTTTGTGAGATGGAGTTTCAAAGTATTTATTGGCAGTCTACCAACTATCATCTGGGCAATCCATTGGGACTGCATCCAGTAGAAATATATTCAAAGATGTAGACAAGGATCATTAGACAAAACCAAGGGACTTGTTATAAGAAAGAGAAGAGTCATAACAGAAGTTTATAAAAACAAATTCTTTCAGAGAACAACCACAAAAGAAGAATTATTCAAGAAATGCATACCAAAGAAGGGAGAACTTATTACCCAATGAGAAGTTATCTGGAGTGGTTTTATTTAGTTCATACAGTTTCGTTTGTGAAACTACAGAAAAATACATCTTTCTTATTTTTGGAAAAACTAAATATGTAATTGAATATGCAAGGCATATTCCAAGCGAAGAACTTTGATGTAATTAATTAAGTTTCATTATTGAGAGTCCGTTGTTATGTGCATAGTCAATTGAGAATTAAAATTCAGACGAATATATCTACTTATCAAACAAAAAAAATCACGTGAACACATCCAGCAGAAATGTACTGGTAAGTAACAAAGTGTATTAAGACCAACTTATAGGGTAAAACAGAATTCTTGCCTCCATGAATTGCACGATAAAATCTATGAGCTTGTGCTTCTGCATGTCCTCATAATGGTAGTTTGTTATCAGAAAGCTAATGTCATAACCCTGTAAATTGAAGCATCAACATATTTAGTTTAATAGAAATGAATGATTTACATGTCATCAGAAAAGCATCTTAAAACAATAAGTTATCTTGAGACTGATACTTCTCATTTATTCATGTGAAGTTCAGAATGTTCAAAACCACTTGGCAAGTGCAAACATAGCTAAGCAAACCCAAAAAATTTGTTAAAATGCCATTTCATTCAGCAGTAAGGTCGAATATACAGAGTTTGTAGAAACAATGTATGTATGTATGTATGTATGTATCCACATAGAAGTCTTAGTTTGTAGAAAATTTACAATAACAAGAGCTGAGTGGAGATTGCAACTTAATGGCCTATAAACAAATGTATCTAGTTCAATAAATTGCGGTGATCTAAGGTGAAGTTCAAATATGATGCAAGTGCACACTCAGAATGCACAAGCATTACTTATAGGGCACCACACCATGCTCTCAAGGAAAACAGACTCAAATCTCATATATCAGGTGCAGCAACTATACCAGTCAACAAAGGACAAGCAACAAAGGGCTTATTACTTCTGCGGATGATAATAAATTAAAAATCTATTGTTTATACAATGAGATAACTTGTATGAATTAATTCTGATCGGGTACTTAACCATATCTAAGAATAGGAAAGGTCCATTGGCCTCACATGATCACCCCAAAGAAAAGTGCAGTTTTTTTTTATAATAATTAAAAAAAAAAAAAAAAAAAAAACCTAAACAAACACATTTTTGTATTGGCAAGCATGCTGTAATCATGACAGTATAATCCCAACAACCATTTACATAATGAGAAAATAATGATTTTAAAGGCCCATTAAGCAAAGCCCTTGATGTTGTCAAGAAACAGAATGAAGGAAGCAAAGTGAAACGCTGAGCCAATGAGATGAATTATACATACCTGTACTGGCTTTCTCCTCAGTACTTGAAATGCTTCTGCCCTCATTGATAAAAATCTAAGAAATTTTTTAGTTAGTATATTTTCAAGTTCATCTGCCTGCTTTACCTATAAAACAGGAAAAATGCTTTTAAGAACAGAATGGGAGAAAGATTGCAATCCGTATATTTATGATCTTATGCACATAAAACTTCTTTCATATATGAATAGGTAAACATATCCCAGAAATGTGAGGAACAAGATAAAGAAAGATACACAATCTCCGAGCTTAAATGAAGCTTTGCATGAGTGAAGTTTGAGTTCAATTATAGGCAATTCTGACCAAGTTCAAAAAAAATTAAGCTGGTCTTTCTTCAATAGAAACTGTATATGACCTTAATTGGGTTTGGACATTTCTTTCTTTCTATACGTAAAATATTTCTAAGAAGTTTTAAGTCTTCTTATTTCATGAAAAGAACCAGGAGAAAAATACCTCCAATCTTTCAACTTTTCCAGCCTAAATCTCTAACAATTACATCATAAGCATGAAGATCATGAGAGGTATACACCTGATGACCTGTTGCTTTCACTACTTTATGACAAACACAACACACCTCAACAAAATGTATAACACTTACTTTTGGCACTAAAACTTCTCTCTTTATATTTTGCAAAATGAACTCATCAAATATTGCACCTTATGTATTTACCGGATGTTCTGACTTTTTATGAAAGAAGTTGGAATTCTTCACATGTAATTTAGGTTTAAACTTCCGAAAATGTTTATACTACAATCAATTATCATAATATTATTAATTGACTACCATATGCCTATGCATTTTGGCACCTATGAAAATCAAAGTTGACATAAATAGCAGAATCCACAAGTTCCACTATAACTTTATATACAAAAAATTTATAACAAGTTCCTTTCGAATACTGCAACAGTACTTTGCAACATGTATCCTTATATACATAGGGTCGGGTGGACATATCATGAGTCATCATGCCATTTTTCACCACTTCAGAGATGTTTACTGCCAAGGGAGTTGCAGAATATCAGTGCAAGTATCACTCGGATTTTATGTGGAATGCACCGTTTCCACTACTATCGTATGAAAGTTACAAGATAATGGTATGTTGGAAATGCCCTTGAGTAATAGTTGGGAAGATTCACCTTGGTCCTATTCCTATGTTGATACATTCCTGATTTTATCTTAGAATTATTTTGTTTAAAGCCTTAAAGTAGCCTTCTATATGGTTGAACCCCCTACTAAGAGCCATAGAAACAACAACCCCTAGAGCCATCAGGAAATATACTTTAGAGAAACCTCAAACAAAAAAGACCACTACAAAGGGTTGAATCGTGAGAAAACGTAGATGATCACCATGGGTGGAACCATCTACTTTGATAATGTATTTTAGGTTCTATGTTTGTTCTATATGCAATAAGAATTATAAAAAAGCAATAAAGGATCTCAAGTCACCAGTCAGCTTGGAAGAGCATTTCGAGAATCAGCAGATCATCTTCTTCTTCACTGTGATGTGGTTAAGGCTTTATGGGATGAAATCTATACTAGGCTTGGTATTACATGGGTAATGCCTAGGAGGGTGGTAGATTTATTGTCATGTTGGAGAGGAATTCAGGGCAATCGTCAAATCGCAGCTGTTTGGAAGATGGTGCCTCTATGTTTAATGTGGTGTACTTGGAATGAGAGGAATGGTCGCTGTTTTGATAATAGGGAACGTTCAATGGGAGGGTTCAGGGACTTTTTCTTTCATACATTGTTTCTTTGGGCTTCAGCTATTGTATTGAATGGGATTAGTTTTAATGACTTCTCTGCTGTTGTTCACAGCGCTTAGCTTGTAATTAGGTTCATCTCTTGTATACTTCATGTGTACTTGGGCCTTGTCTAATTATGTGGATTAATAAATTCTTCTTATAAAAACAAAAGTCACCATTTAGCTCGGTAGGCACAATAAAACATCCAACATCAATAGCTTGGATTCACCTTGAGGCTTATGCGCAATGAATTGATAGAAGTTTCTATTAAGCATTTCTCTGCCTCATTTCGACATATCAAAACCTACAATAGCAAAAAATAGGTACAAAACACATTAAGGGACAGAAACTACAAAAACGTAAAGAAATAAAGTAAAAAAGTGCAAATTATAGGTTAATAAAAGAAGATTCGGTTGGTCCTAGAAACAGTGGCAGCAGCGCGAGGAGTTAATGACAAGGAAAAAAACCTTTTTTTCATAAATAAGATCAGCTTTTATTGATAAAATGAAGGGCATAAGGAGTATACGAGGGATGTGTCTAAACTGCAAAAACTAAAGAGATCCAGAACAATCCTAGAAACTAGAAATGGACAAAGGAAAACAATTATGAGCCGTCATTCAATGGTAAATGGTTTCTAGGCATTCTCTCAAGGTCCACCACCAACTTCTCACAATCATTACTTTAGAAAGGAATATGAAAAACTAAAAATCTCATTTGCACAACTAACTTCAACTTGGCATGGAAGTGCTCCCCACTAAAAGGGCTAGTTGCCAAGGACAAAGTCCAGGTGAAGGTATGTGGCCAGAATTATTTTAGTGAAACCACAAACGAAAGTTGCCATAGAAAAAGTCCAAAAACAAAGGCTTCTATAAATGCCTCACAACATTCGGCAGAACTGATATTTGGTGATCCAGAATCGGGCACAGAAAGATGGAGCATAACAGTGTCGCCAGACGAGAGGGTATACCACCCAAAAATTTTCCTCATGGATTTTCCTTTCCTTTTATTTTTATTTTTACTGCAATATTAATAACCCTGGATTGTAGTGTTTACCTAAAGATCACTGTAACTCTTTAAAAATTAAAAAACAAAAAAGTACAGTACCCTGTAAATTTTATTAAGCACTCTAACTGTTAAAGATAATTTGAGGCATGCTTTTTTCATCAATTGACATGGCAAAATAAGTTGAGAATTTGACAAGCATCATGTAGAGTTGATCCAGTAGTTTTTACCTAGCATGTCAATATTAATTTCTCACTCAAGCCACAAATTCTACATTTGCTAAATTCTCTATAATTATTAAGTCCTTGACAAAGGATGATTTTATCTCTAAAATTTATTCATATTATGTGTGGGCATGCATGGGAACTATTTTTGTCAAAACATAACAGATAATATAAATCAGGAAACAAAGAGAATCCCTGGAAAAAAAATTTTGATAGGTTATAAGAGATTTTATTCCAAGTAAAAAGGCATAGCCCAAGTACACAGGAAGTATACATGAGAATACACCTAAATACAAGCTAGAGCAAATTAAGAGAAAACACTACAGAAATTCATGTCCTTCACTAGATTGTATGCCCAAAAATTTAAAGTGCTAAAGAAAAAATCCCTAAATTCTCTCGCTGTGCGTTCACAATCTTCAAAGCACCTCCCATTTCTCTCCAGCCATAAACACCAGAACAAACACAAAGGAATCATCCTCCATACAGCTTTATTGCCTCCACATCCCACAGCACCATGCCAACTAGCCAAGAAGTCCACCACTTGTAAAGGCATCACCCAAGCTATACCTACCCTTGCAAATAACTCATTCCAAAAAGCAGTCACCAATTCGCAATGAAGAAACAGGTGGTTAACTGATTCACCATCTTTTTTACACATGTAACACCAATCCATCACATATAAACCCTTTTCCTCAAATTGTCAGTAGTTGAAACTTTCTCCAACGACACCAACCAACAAAAAAATGCAACTTTACTGGCCACTCTAGCTTTCCAAATACATTTCCAGGGGTATGTTTTAATATTCTATCTATTTAACACCTTGTAATAAGAATTCACCGAGAATTTGGACTTATTATCATGAACCCACTGCATCCTATCCTCCCTGCTCAGATCGATCTTTGAATCATAAAGTTTTACAAAGAAATCAGCAGCTTCAATTACTTCCCGGTCCTGTAAATCTCTAGAAAATTCCACATTCCAATTCAGCATGTTATTAGAGAACAAATATGAATCAGCCACAGCAGCCCCTTTGTATTTCGCAATCCTGAAAAGACTAGGAAATGCTAATTTAAGGGGTGAATCACCACACTAAACATCATTCCAAAAGGAAATATTGGTCCCGATCGGGCCGATCCCCACTTCGAAATTAATGTTTTTAACAAAATCCCCCCATCCCAACCGAATGGACTTCCACAATCCCACCCCAAATGCCCCTTTTATTTCATTAGAACACCAATTCCCCCACATCCTACCATATTTAGCATCTATAATCTGTTTCCACAATGCATTACTCTCATTGTTATATCTCCAAAGCCACTTTCCAAGAAGAACTTTGTTAAAAAGCTTTAAATTCCGCACGCCTAAGCCTCCACAAGACACCGGAGTACAAACCTTATTCCAACTCACCAAGTGAAATTTTCGTTCCTCCCCAATACCATCCCATAAAAAATTTCTGAAAATCCTTTCAATTTTTTTAACCACCCCCGCTGGAATAGGGAAAAGAGAGAGGTAGTACGGGGTAAATTTGACAAGGTGCTTTTAATCAAAGTAACTCATCCCCCTTTGGAAAAATAAAGCTTTTTCCAACCAGCTAGTCTCTTATCGATCTTCTCAATCACCCCATCCCAAACAGCCACAGATTTATGAGGAGCTCCCAAAGGTAACCCAAGATATTTCATGGGAAATATCAACAGCATTAGTAACAGCATTAACAGCATTAGTAATCGACTGAAAACATACTATCAACATCAAAGTAAACCAATAAGAAAGTAACAAGGAAAAGGGGAAGAAAATGCACTAATATCAAATATCAACAACATGGTTCTTACAGGATTCAGGAGGAGTTCTGGGCTGGTCCTGCAAACAAAAAGAAGATTAAAGTTCTTTAGGTGTAACATAAAATAATAAACTGGCAGAACATGATGATGGACAGGTATGTACAACACTTGAAATAGTTTGTAGATTAAACTCTACTATTTAATACATTACAATAAAAATAATGAGTTTAAAATCTAGCTAATATAGTAGCCAAATGGCACCAGCAAGTACTTTCTTGGACAAGAACGTCCTTGTGATTTGCATGGGCCCTGGGGATTTTTTTCTGGGCTTCTCAAGAGGTGTGCATTCTATTATGTCATCATTATGAGTTCAGCTTCAATAGACACGGCAGATCCAACATCCAGAGAATTTGGTTAAAGGAGTCAAAGAAGTACTAAAACAATGTCCAAGACCTGAATATCCGCCCAAAAACTCAAGAATAGCAGAGGACTTGCATAATCTGCTTCAGAACTCAATCATTCTCATAAAGGTAAAAGACTGCTAACAAGGTCAGTGAATGAGATTAAAGTCTTACTTTCACTTATTTTTCTTGTGGTGCAACTTTCCTGTAGCTAAAGCTTTCTGTTCTTTCAAAAACTAAAAATAATACAAAAATAATAGAAAGAAGCAGCAAAAGTAAGAGCTATATGAGATCCAAAGGAAACTAGTAAACATACTTTAGTTCAACCTCGGGCTTGTTATGCCTTTCAACTTCTTGACAAGGGAAGTTCTGCACTCATTATTTAGATACAAGGTCAACCAGGCATCATAATCATGTAAAAGTGAATTAGGTGGAAGAAAGAGGTTTTCCAGTCCCACAGCACTAAATTCAAGAAATCGTGTCTCATGAAGCAAGGAAACTGTCACCATTTGTTAAAGTGCAAGGAAAAAAGGAGCCCAATCAATAGTTGAACAATGTCAAACCTCAAAAGATACACATAGACCTTGTCTACCAAAACATTTGTGTTTACAGCCAGCAATGCAGACATCAGGGTAATATTCAACTATGACTAATTTCAGATACCAATGCCTGGTAGTTTTAGTACTTAATTCACTTCTAAAAATGCAACAATGAACAGAATAAATGGCATCAAACTGCAAGGTATAACCAACTGAAATTTCTTATAACTTCAGGAGGATTGAGCATTCTATTAAGCAACTATAAAGGAGCTTGCTTCAGAGAGGATCTTACTGTTCTGTAGAAGGCATACAATAACATATGTTAATTCATTCTTTAATGATTGTCTATTCTATATTTCTTATAGCATCAGCTAGTTTATTAAGGCTCTTCACACATTGACTAAGGTACATTCGTAGGACAGCGATTAAGGTAATGGTTCCAAAAATGATCTATTCTACGCTGTTTTACTTCCTTGTAGGATCATATTCTCAATTTACGGAAGATGTTTGACCGTGTTGGGAGTAAAAAGGATTCTTCTATGGTTAGTGGAGGAGCATTTAGCAAGCCTACCTTTGTGAAAAACCATGCCCATCTGTATATTATGAAAGAATCATTTTTTTATTTAAATGAAAAATTGTAGAACTATTTTTCTACAATGCATTCAACTGATGGGAGCACTGATGGTCTTTGGACCAATTGCATTAAATCTCCTCCCATAAATAAGGGATGCATGGACTCATAGAGCAAGTCATGTGATCAAAACCCATACAGGTTTATCAGTTGTTTAAACTTCAATAAAACCAGTTGTTGCTGATACTTTCTTCTCGATTCCTTTCAAAGAAAAAAAAGGCAGTATTCCTGCCAAACTAAAACACAAAAATAAGGGCACAGTTTTCATAGATAAAAGAAGTTTAAGATTGGCAGTTAACTTGGGTTAGTGAGAGAAGCTCTCTCTTCTCTCTAGAAAGTCTGAGAGCACTGTTGAGTTAGTTTTATCTTTAAGTGTTTATCTTCTCTTGGGATAATGGGTTTTTGACGGTGGTTTTACTGAAAAATGCCGTCTTTAAAACGTGTTGTGATCGAGTCTAAGATGTTCGAGGTGAAAATGGATGGGCGTAAAGTGTTCTTGAGTGAGAAAGGGTGGAAATTTGTAAAGAATATGAGAGTGGGTTTGGACACAGCTAGATGGATTTGTAGAGCTTTAGAAGGATGTCTGAAGGCAGTGGGTAAGGGGTTCTACTCTGCTTACAGGGATGGGGACAGGGGTTTTACTGCTCAGTGCTGTTCTAACTTCAGAGGGTCTTTTATGGCTCTGATGGAGTATGGAGGAGGGGGACGAAGGAGTTTCATTTTCATCCCGGAAGGGAGACATGGCGAGGGCTGGAGAAATCTTACGGTGGCGATGCAGGAAGCCATTAGGGGTGGTGACAATGTGAAGTCGGCAGTGCCTTGGAAGCCATTGAATGGGGTGATTCTGTCGTCGTATAGGGAGGCACTGCTAGGTCGGCATGAGGAGTCTTGTGATGAGAAGAGGGCAGAGATGGCAGGTATGCCCAGGTCTGGTGTAGTTCCATTTTCGGAAAGAAGCCAACGATGCGAGGGAGCTGGTAGGGATGGGTTTGGTCCGAAAAAGGAAGTGGTGATTGAGGCTCTGTCAGGCATCGAGATCATGTTGAGGGATCTGAATCATAAAGTAGAGTTATTGAAGCGGTGCGTTTTGGGGCAGGATTCGGATAATATTTGTTTAGAGCAGACAGGGCATATGGGCCAGGGCCGGGTAACGGGCCCAAAAGGAAAGGAAAGGGCCACGGGCCCTAATGGCTTTCAGCCCACGGGGCCAACTGAAGGGGGCTTGGTCTGGAAGAGGAAGCAGGCCGTAGCTGACCCGTCGTCCAGTGGGCTCGAGCCTTCGTCACCGACGAGGCCTCAGGCGGTCTCGCCGCAGGTCGTCGTTCCAACGGCGGTAGCTGCGACGCCGGCGGAGCCATTAATAGTAGACACCGACGTTTCTCAGAGTTTTGGCTTCGGAGTTTCTCCTCTTAAATCAGCCGGATCTGCACAGAAAGTGCCGATAGTAGACGCCGATCCTCTCTCGACCCAAATAACGTCGCCGACGATGACGGTGGCACTCTCAGATGACGGCCTGCAGACATGGGGAGCACGGAATGAAGGGTTGGGTGCTGAAATGGATGTCGTGTTTCAAGTGGGAGGGCTGTCTCCGCCGATAATGGTAGAGGAAGGGAGGGAGACATCTCTGACCCATGCTGGGGGTTTCTTCGTGGCCCCGGAGGTTGAGGTGGGGGAAGGGATGATCTCTGATTCAGAGATGGCTTTGTCCCAATATGATTCTGTTGAAGGGGTGATTTCAGATGAAGAACATGCTTTGGTCTTGTGTGAGGAGACCCGAGAATTGTCATCAGATGAAGAACAGCTTGTTTTGACTGAAATTTCAGTGGTAGAGGAGACCCGAGAGCTGCCGGGGGTTTTCAAGGAGGTAGATCCTACTCCCTTGAATTTTTTGCTTCCTTCTAAGTCAGGGGTATCGGATTGGGTCTTTGATAAAGTCAAAGAAATTCAAAAAGTAGTGGGTTTGGATTGTGGAGGGTATGAAGATCAGTTTTTGGCACTACTCACAGCGATCAATGCGGAGCACAAGCAACATCAGAAGAATGTCTCAAAAAAATAGCGGGAGCTTAATAAGCTAACTTGGTCGTTGATCACCGAGGGTAGCTCTAGCAGGAGTAGGTCAAAAGGGAAGGGGCTGGCTTTTCCTCCATGAAGCCCATAATTGTGTCGTGGAACGTCCGAGGGCTCAATGAGGCCAATAAATGCCTTCGGATAAGAAACTTACTTCGTGAGTGGAAGGCAGACATCGTGTGTTTACAGGAGACTAAGTTGAAGTTGGTTAGTAGGGCTTTGGTGAGAAGTTTGTGGAGCGGAGCTCATGTAGACTGGGTTTTTTTGGCTTCTAATGGGGCATCGGGTGGAGTGATTGTGATGTGGGATCGACGAGTGGTGGAGAAAATGGAGGAGTTTATTGGGAGGTACACAGTAGCATGCTCTTTTAAGAGTGTGTCAGATAATTTTTTATGGGCGTTTGCAGGTGTGTACGGTCCTAATATTGATAGCACCAGAATTTGTTTGTGGGAAGAACTAGCTGGAATTCACAGTTGGTGGAACCTCCCTTGGTGCATAGGGGGAGATTTCAATGTCACTAGATTCCCAAGTGAGTCTTCGGGTAATAGAAGAGGGCGGCCAGCTATGATAGAGTTCTCTGAGTGTATTGCGGACTTGAATTTGGTAGATTTACCACTAGCGGGGGGTTCAGCCACGTGGGCTAATAATCAATCTTGGTCTCGTTTGGATCGCTTTCTTATTTCTCCTGAGTGGGAGAGTCATTTTCCAGACGTTTGGCAAAAACGTCTGCCTCGTATTAGCTCGGATCATTGGCCTATTTCGCTTGATTGTGGGGGTATCCGTGGGGGTCGAAGGTACTTTAAATTTGAAAATATGGGGTTAAAATCTGATGGCTTCGTTGAGAGAGTAAGACAGTGGTGGTCTTCGTACCAGTTTTTGGGTTCCCCTAGTTTTGTTCTTGCAGGTAAATTAAAAGCACTAAAAAGAGATCTGAAGCTATGGAATGTGCAATCTTTTGGTGATCTAGGGGCAAACAAGAAGAGTAAGATGACGGAGTTACAAGAAATTGAGAGGATCCAAGAGGATAGACCCCTAACCCAAGAGGAAGTAGTTCGAAAGTCGTTGTTGGGGGAGGAGCTTGAGAGAATTATCTTGCTAGAAGAGATTTCGTGGCGCCAAAAATCAAGAGCTTTGTGGCTCCAGGAAGGTGACCGAAGCACTAAGTTCTTTCATCGAGTGGCAAATTCTCACAGAAGAAACAATAACATTGAGATGCTGAAGATTGATGGCACTGAGTGTAGAGATGAACAGGTTATTCAGGATCATATAGTTGGTTTCTATGAGCAACTCCTAACTGAATCGAGATGTTGGCGGCCGTCCCTTGATGGGATGGCTTTTGACACCATTGGAGCGAGTGATGTCTCTCGGTTGGAGAGGGCTTTCGAGGAAGAGGAAGTGGCGGAGGTAGTGCGGAAAATGGCTAAGGATAAGGCGCCGGGGCCGGATGGATTCTCTATGGGGTTCTTCCAAGTATGCTGGGATGTTGTAAAGGAAGACATAATGAAAGTGTTTCAAGAACTTTTTATGGCTGGAAAATTTGAGAAAAGTTTAAATACTACCTTCCTGGCATTGATCCCAAAGAAGGTGGGGGCACTTGAGATAACGGAGTATCGTCCCATTAGTTTAGTGGGAGCGGTTTATAAGATCATTTCCAAAGTATTAGCCAACCGATTTAGTGAGGTGGTAGGGAAGATTGTCACTAAGCCTCAGAATGCTTTCGTTAAAGGTAGGCAAATTCTTGATGCAGTTCTGATAGCCAATGAATGTCTGGATAGTAGAATTAAGGCAGGCTTAGCAGGGATCATTTGTAAGTTAGACATGGAAAAGGCGTATGACCATGTTAATTGGGATTTCCTTCTCTATCTTCTTGGGAGATGCGGTTTTGGTGAGAGGTGGCGGACATGGATCTGATGGTGTATATCAACGGCCAAATTTTCTGTGTTGATAAATGGCAGCCCTGCGGGTTTCTTTCATAGTTCGCGAGGCCTAAGGCAAGGAGATCCGTTGTCGCCGTTATTGTTCGTCATTGTGATGGAAGGATTAGGCAGAATGATCTCGGCCTTAACTCATCATGGCCACATGGAAGGTTTTTCGGTTGGAACCCCGGAGAGGGGCATCATTAACATATCTCATTTGATGTTTGCAGATGATACGATTGTTTTTTGTGGTCCAGATCGGAATCAGGTACGGGCTTTGAAGGCGTTGCTGCTGTGTTTCGAAGCAGTGTCTGGTTTAAAAGTGAATTTCGATAAGTCTGAATTGGTGCCTATTGGCGTGGTGTCTAATGCACGACAGTTGGCCCATGCGTTGGGTTGTAAGGTTGCCTCTTTACCTTTGAAATATCTGGGTCTTCCGTTGGGGGTAGGTGCAAGGACACCTGCTATATGGGAACCAGTGATTGAGAAGATAGAGAAGAGATTAGCGAGTTGGAAGAGATTGTACCTGTCGAAAGGTGGTAGGCTTATCTTGATAAAGAGTACCCTTTCTAACTTACCTACATATTTTTTGTCACTTTTTCCTTTACCTGCAAGTGTGGCGGGTCGAATTGAGAAACTCCAACGTGACTTCCTGTGGGGTGGTTTGGGGGATGAGTTTAAATTTCACCTAGTCAAGTGGGAAACGGTTTGTCGCCCAATATCCAATGGTGGTTTGGGTGTCAGGAAAGTGAGGACCTTCAATCGGGCTTTACTTGGCAAATGGTTGTGGAGATATTATAATGAACCGGAAGCTATGTGGAGAGGGGTGATTGGGTGCAAATATGGTGATATATGGGGGGATGGTGTACTAAAGAAGTTAGAGGAAGGGATGGAGTGGGGTTGTGGAAGCATATTAGAAAAGGATGGATGGTCTTTCTTCGCCACACTCGTCTTGTGTTGGGAAATGGAACCAGAATTAAATTTTGGAAAGATACTTGGTGTGGAGATAATGCTTTGCAAGTTGTATTTCCTTCATTATTCCAAATTGCCAGTGTCAAAGAGGCCTCTATAGCGGAGGTTATGGGCATAGTGGGTGAGCAACTTAACTGGAACATCAGTTTTAGTAGGGCTGCGCAAGACTGGGAATTGAACAATTTTACGGATTTCTATAGCCTTTTGTACTCAGTGAAGCCTAGTAACACTCAGGAAGATGGATTGTGGTGGGTACCTGCTGGGAAAGGTGTTTTTTCAGTTCGCTCTTTTTATAAGGCCCTTACACAAGAGCCCCATATTCGGTTCCCCTGGAGGAAGATATGGAGACACAAAGCGCCCCTTAAAGTAGCTTTCTTTGTGTGGACAGCATCCTTAGGCAAGATTCTCACAACTGATAACTTGAGGAAGAGGCGGATTATTATAGCAGATTGGTGTTGTATGTGTAAGGGAGGGGGCGAGTCAGTGGATCATCTCTTATTACATTGTGACATAGCACGGGCTCTATGGGATGGGGTTTTGGGTAGGGTAGAGTAGAGTTGGGCTGGGTCATGCCAGAAACTGTGGTGGCAGCTTTGGCCAGTTGGCCAAGTATTGGTGGGGTACATCAAATTTCAGCAGTTTGGAAGATGATTCCAATGTGCATCTTGTGGTGTCTATGGAAGGAACGTAATGAGCGCACGTTTGAGGAAAAGGAGAGATCGATAGAGGAACTTATTGCTTTATTTTATAGCACTTTATGTACTTGGTCCACTGCTGTTGATTTTAATGGCATGGCCTTTCATGATTTCCTTGTTTCTATCGCACCCTCCTAGTTAGGAATGTCTTTTTTTCTCTTTTTCTTCTGTATATACTGGGCTAGGCCTATTCTTTGGAGTAATATAATTTGTTTTACTTATCAAAAAAAACTTTACAGAATACATGGTACATATCACAGATATACAACATTGTCTTTACGCGTTTTCAGACCAACAAGCTTACTAATGTTCAGTCAACAACAAACAAATTACTGTTTCAGAAGCATCCCTCATTTGAATCACTACACAAAGAAACAACCACACCCAACTTTCCGATCACTTGAATCAACGAATCAAATGAATTGAGCATTTTCAATCACTATTTTTCCCAATTGGAAAACATATCGTCAGTTCCCTAAGTGTTATAATTTTACAAAGAGAGAACATTCTGAAGAACCATCATCTTTGATAGAAGTTGCACAATTATATTACCTATAAAAAATGAAGTTGAAAAATTATATAAAAGCAAGCTGGAATTTTCCTTTTTAGCTACAATTAGCAGTGATACTATAAATGATACGCACCTGAAGACACATGGCTGCCTCGAGAGTGTTCCTAATGCAGGTCAAGTACAACCGCAACGTGTTCGCCTACAAATTGTTCAAATCCAGCAACAAGATAGTGAAATAAGGAGCTTAATTAAGCAAAATGCGAGCAAGTAAATGAAAGCTAAAAGTGCTTTATCCTATATTTGCCTGCTGATAGAACAGAGAAAAAGTAAAAACATAAAATTTAAAAATGGTGATGAAACTAAAAATAAAAAAGCGAACGGAATTATGAATATGATGATGTTTCATGTTGATATGAATATGATTTTCCCCAAAAAACAGCGACATTCAACTCAAATCAGCGGAAAGATTGGTGCATGACAGAGATAAGAAGCAAGGATAAGAGGAATCTGTAGAAAAAGAAAAATAGAATCAAGATCCAATACGATTAAACTTATATCCATCCCCTCATTACCATACTGAGATTTGAGAAGCGCCTCTGAAACTCCCGGAACCTTTTTCTTTCTTTTCGCCCAGACTGCAATAATAAACTTAATATAGTGAACAATTCAAAATAATAATAATAATAAAAAGGTCCGACCTGCCGGATTCGAACCAGCGACCTAAGGATTAAGCTGCGGGGCTTTTCACCTAACTACAGTCCTCCGCTCTACCAACTGAGCTAAGGTCGGCTTGTTAATATTTGTGTAAATATTCAATCATATACAAATTTTGGAGATTTATTATAATCTTAATATCATTTTATTTTATGGATTAAGTTTTCATCTGCGACAGATAATTAAAAATTATTTTCTGGAAAATGTTAGACATACAAATTACGAAGGATAATTAAAAAAACTCAGTTGTATTATTTTTAAAAAAAATTAATTTGCATAAAAATACTCAAGAATTTTGTGAGTATACAAATATTACAAATGCTCATTTTGGTTACGCTTCGAAACAGAGTTATTTTTAATTCATCATTATGCTTACAAAACTTCCCTCAATCGCTTAAATACTTGAAAATTCAATGACTAAAGTTAAGAGACCTGAAAAATTGAAATAGGGTAAGGACCAATTCAATAAATCAGATAATGACCAATTTAATGAATCGGGCGATTTATGATAATTTTGAATCCGTTATTTTAATTTCGATAAAAAAATTAAAAATGATATATAATGCAACTCAAAACATTTTATAATGTATAAAAAAGTATAAAATATAAATTCATTTACTAGTTTTAATAAAAATATTATATGAATCTAAATAATTTTATTAAATATGTAATTTATGTATTTAACCTCAATTGTCGACATTTGTTTTGCCTCTTATATGAAAAAGATAAAAGGCCATTAAGTCATAAGTACATAGCAAATGTAGTGTTTTATGCATAATCACAAATGAATATAAAATAATCATATATCTCCTAATTTTTTTGTTCAGTAAAGAAAATCTATCTTTCATTTTTTTTGCAATTCTTATCAAAAAAATTTCTTATTACTTATCAAAAAAAAATTTTTTTGCAATTCTTATTGAATATAATGATGAAAATTTTAATATATATATATATATATATATATAGTTTTATCATATTCTTGTACAAGAAATTTTTTTGATCAGTTTTCTTGTACAAGAAATTAAAAATAAATAAATAAATAACCCAATGTTAGACAAGTTGAAAATAAATACAAATTTAAACAAAATCGGCTAGAATCAGCCCCAATCGGTCAATTGAAATGGTTCAGTGAACAATTCAAAAAATTCACTAAAATCAGTTCGATTTCTTACCCATTCAATTTTGAATCGGCCTAACCATTTTTTTAGCCTTTATATATATATAAACTAATTATGGTGCAACGTGTAAGGCATGTTTTCCTACACCAACATACTGCAGCATCAAAAAGGAACTACAATTTCGTCTTCAGAAGATAAACTCGGTCATTAAGTAATTAAACAGGGGCAAAGATATAATTTTCAGAAAAAAAACAAAGCCAATAATAAGGACAACGAAAAAAATGATAAATGCATAGGGATAAAATTGAAAACAAAATTTGGAGAAATTACTATTCATCTATGGTTACACAAGAGATGAGGCAACCAAACATGGTCAAATATGTAAATCTATCAATAAATTAAAAGGGCAAAAAATGTAAATTTTTAAATATAAGAAAAGCAATGATAAGAACAAAAAGGGAAAAGCAAGAATAAAGCAGGACAAAATGGGAAAACAAATTTTGGAGAAAAAATACTGTAGATTGCTGCACTAAACAAGGTCAAATATGTAAATCTATCACAAATTGAAAGGACGAAAATGTAAATTTTCAAATAGAAGAAAAGCAATGATAAGGACAAAAAGGGAAAAGCAAAAATAAAGAGGGATAAAACGAGAAGACAAAACTTGGAGAAAAAAATACTGTAGATTGCTGCATATGCTCTTTTATTCATAGAATATATATATATATATATGGTTGAATATCGCTTCTGGAACAGCCATGGTAACAGACACCTATATGCCGGCCAGGGTGCGCAGGTGGGGGCTCAAAGACAATAACAATGTAGCAAGCACCCTCAGAAAACAAGTGATAATTAGGAGAACATAGACAAGAGTAAATATTTCATGGTATTTGTTCATACTCGACAACCAACTCATTGATCCATAACAAAAACAGGGGGATGGAAAAGAAAATACATACATGTTACATGAAAGGTAACAATGAATTTCTAGCAAAGAGAAAAAAAGTACTTGAAAGAAATAATGGATGTCATCACTGCCGCAGTTTGTACTTTTGATCAACATTTACATCCAGTGATCTACAAGCATTAAATTTGGAACAACAAAAAATAAAAAGGGATTGCTTAGAGAATTAGCCTAAGGATTGTACACGCAACTTGTTGGCAACATAGAGCAAATGACTGATGTTTGTTGGAGGATAGTGCTGGAGCAGTTTGAGATTAGACGTGAAATCACCTGCTAGAAGGCGCCGCCGAACGAGGATCAGCATAGCACAGCATATCCGAAGAAGTGTTTCCTGCAAAAATGAGCGAGCAATTGTCAATTTTCTGCCTCTTTTGCACAGATTTAGAGATCTTTAAAAAGTACTTCCTGAATATAGTTTCATAACCAGGATTCAGGGAATGTATTATTTAACAGGCCGCTACATATACAATAACTGAAGGAACTACCACTACCATCAATTCTAAAGCATTTTCATCAGACTACACAGTTATCCTAAATGATCTAACTTTCTTGGTGTACTTTTTAGTGTATCTGCCTTCAGCATTATAAAGTTGGCGAAGGCGATTATAATGAGAGCATTGGGGTGTAGCCTTCAGTCTACTACATTACACAAATGTCATGAAGTTTCTAAGCTCATAACCAGTGGCCATCCACATCTAACTTACATCACATTAATACTACCATGGTTTTTCTTTTTTAATTTAACATGGACAGTAAAATAAAATTGGATTTTCTTGTGTGGATCATAGATTCATAAGATATTAAAACTAACCACATCATGAAGTTTGATTGCAAAAGTTATCTGTGATATGAGTGAATAATTCTATGTGGCACCATATCCTACATTGGTCGTGTTCTTGAAGATCAAGAGCTTGGCTTAATTAAGGCATGGTTTAGATAGTGAAACCATCTCATCTCATCTCATCTAATCATTACAACTTTCTCAAACTTCTAAACAAAATATAATAAACAATTTAATTTTTTCAAATCCCAAAACAAAAACAATATTCTTACAATATTTTATTTACTTTCATCTAATCTCATCTCAACTCACTATCCAAACCAGGCCTAAAACTCTTGTTGTGGCCTAGGAAAGCCTTTCATATTCTACAACCAAGGAATATCAAAGTAAATCGTATCTATAATAGAATAATACCACAAAGAATGTAATCCTACCTGAGGACCTTCGGGATCACTTAGAAGTGTGTCCCAAATGTGAAGACTGTCCGCAAAATTGAATTCCTGAGTCAAGAGGAGAGTAATCCACCTAAAGGCATAAAATTGGGGGTTGACCTGTCATTTAATTACAAAACAGTAAGGCACAGGAAATTGTCTAAGAACCTAAAGCTAACAATTATTTCACAACCCTTTCACAAATTATGACATTCAGACAGAACAGCACTTGGCCTTGCTGGAAGGAAAAAAAAGGACAAAATTAGTGGTTAATCGCTACAAGAAAAGATGCGCCCACATCAGAAGAATTACACCAAACTCACAAGAGCACAGATCCTATTCTACACAACGCAACTAGGAGAGTGACATTTCCAGTTTTCGACAAGACAAATTAATATCTACTTATCGAAAAGAAAAGAAAAAAAAAAACAAGACAACTAAATCTACCAGCTTCCAAATCATTGCACATGGGCTACACCTTCTGCATTTTCTTAAATAAAATTCTCTCTTTCTTCTTTTTTGTTTTAAATACCTAGAAATAGAAAATTATAAGCAGTGCAAAAGAGATGAATAGAAGGAAAAAAAAAAAAAAACATATGCGAATATCCCACAATGAATATGGGAGAACAAGGCCATATTTAAAATAAAATAAACAAACCTGCATTATAAATGCTAATACATTGGCATCGTATTTTTTTTTTGGATGGTGGTCTGTCTTTTTTTTGGGGGGGGGGGGGGGGGGGTTTAAAGCAACTTGATCAATCGCTTGATGTCCTAAAAAAAACCTAAAGCATTAAATGAACATGCATTTTGACTTATGGGCTTATGTGTGAGGACTACGCCGAATCAAGGGAATGGATCCCTTCCCATAGGCAAAATACTGGCGATAAGGAGACAGCCGAGCGAGAAATGTGCAGCCAGACAAAAAGTAAGACAAGCAACACGTTGTAGAGAGCATGGCAGATGTGGGACATCATAGGGCGACAAAAGAAGGTTTGTCCGACACTAGGCAAGCAAAAGATGTGTTGACTCTACAAAGGTGAGCATAGGGTTAGGACAAGCCCCATGCAAAGCTGCGAGCTCTCCGAGATAACCCGGAGGTGCTCAGAAGGTAGCATATGTCGTTCCCAAGGCCCATGCTCCATCAGAGACGTCATATTGGGAGTACACCTGGGGAAGTCAGAATACAAACATGCCAGCCATATCATCTAACCTCAAAGATATCTCGCTTGGGGAAGGACTACGGGATTGGACTGAAGGGAAGTTGCAAGGACATGCACGCTTTGCCCTATCAATCACTCAGTCTCTACGATACTTCAAGCTTAGAGGACAAATGGCCGGTTGAGATCGAATGTCTCTCATTCAAGCAAGATAGAGGTCAGAAGAACGTCAGGATTGTAACTAGCAATCCCTTCATATAAAATGTGTTGGACAAGAGCCAACATCTCACTTTTCAGATTGTAAAGTGTTTCTCTTCGAAGTCTTAGAGCTCGTTTGGATGGTGAGATGAGATGAATTAAGATAGTTTGTAAATAGTAGTAAGATTATTAGTTAAAATTAGATGAGATTTCTTTATACAAACGGGCCCTTAAAGGAAGCATGGAACTCGAGAGCTTCATGACTAAAGGATAGGTATCAGTACAACCTTAGTATTTGGGCTTGTTTGGGAGGTGAGATGATCTCATCTCAAAATTTCTCATAATTTTCTTTCCAAACATCACTCAACCACAAACTTTTTTCAATTTTAATTTTTAACTTTTCCATCTAATTATTACAATTTTTCCAGACTTCTAAACAAAACACAAAAAACAATAAAATTTTTTCAAATTTTAAAATAAAAATTATATTAAAAAAAATTAACTTAATAATATTTTTATTCAACTTTTTCTCTCATTTTACAAAACTCAATAAAACATCTTACCTCAAACCATTTCACTACTATTCACAAACTATTTCACTATTATTCATAGAATTATTATCTCATCTCACTTCCCAAATAAGCCCTTAGAGATACTATTCAGGTAGGTTCACTCCTACGACTATACTGGGAATGCAAGGTAAATGTTTGTGGGTATATTCAGGATTTGCATATTCTGTATCCTATCCCTTTACTGCATGAAACTGCATATTTTTCCTGTTTTATTTATTGGTTATCTTTACGATGTGATTTGAGATGATGTGATTCCAGAACATTCTAAATTCATGAGATCAGGTTGAGGATTCCCCATACCATTCCAGCAGCACGTTGCCACGAGTTTCATCCAGGTAGAGGAATTCCCCGTGATGATTGGGGTGGGATGTTTCCGTATTGGCTTTACTTGATATTAGGGGTAGAGAGAGTCCCTATGTTGATCAAGTGGGGTGTCCTTTGTTATGTTTGGGTGGAGGTGTTCCACGTGTGGACCGGGTAGAGAGATTCCCCGTGTTGGATGGGTGGAATGATTCCCTATCGATTTTTGGTGAATAAGTTCACGTATTGGCTAGGTAGCGAGATTCCCCGTGCCGAATGGGTAGAGTCATTCCCTGCTGATAATTTTATGATGAGAATTTGTGAACATAAATGTTTTTCTTAAGAGGGTGATTGTTCGCCATACTTACGTATACATGTGATTTTCTCAGAGGGTGATTCCTCGCCATGCTTGGGAATACGTGTTTTTCCCAAATCCTCACCATATGCAAAATATGTGTCCTCAACTTTATTTACACGAACTGGTACATGCATATTCATCGCCATTGTCTCTCATTATTAGTATTATCATGAATTTAACTTACCAGGTTTCATAGAAACTTAGGTAGTCCCACCTTCGGTTTTGTTCATCAAAGCCAGAGACCTTGATGCAGATACAGCCCAGAAGATGTTTATTATAATTACGAGACGAACCCTCTGTGGTTCACTACATGTGATGTAAGTGACGAACTAATGATGGTCTGAAACTATATTTGGGACACAATAATAGTGACTTATGGATATTACTATTATCGAAGGATTTATTCATACATCACTGGAACTGATAGATTAGTCTCCAACTTTTTTTTTGATAAATAAATAAATTATAGTGAGGGGGGATTAGTCTCCAACTAATCCCCCCTCACTAATTCCACTGTGACTCGTGTGTGCGTAGCTTATGGGCGCACACCTTGCTCTAAGAAACTAGGGATCTAGCCGACATGTGAGCATCCTGGGCACCACGGTTCCTTGCCAAGGAATTACTGAGGGCCGAGGATGCCACATTATGTCTAGACTACCTGCCTATTTTCAATTAGAAGTCCATTACAGTACAGTGGTCAGATCCCATAATCTGACCAAGGGATGTGCTTAAGCTAGAAGGTAGCCGAGGTTATTCTGAAACCTGGGTCTAATGCATAAATATAAATTGAGAACCACCCAATTCTTTAAGAGATAAAAATACATAGAAAGATAACAGCAATTGGGAAAGGAACAAAATTTACAAGTTAGAATCAGGTCTTACTTTGGTTGTGACCTCAAGATGACGCCACAACTCCTCATCATGTTCCTTGAGAAGCTGTGAGAACTTCGTAATTGTGGAACGGATTCCCACAACACTATTATCAAGTTGCTGACAGAAGTTGTCGCGGAATCCGCTTAATAACTCAACAAAACAAAAGAATGTGTCTGCTTCAGCAGAGGCCTGCGCAACTTACAAATTATGAAATGATAAGCAAAATTAAACCAAAGGGAAAATACAGGAAAAGTGATAGCTACAAATGATATAACAGTATGGTAACAGCAGCAACAAGCTTTTCTTGTATACATTCAGTGTACTTGGTTTCTCCTTTGATATATAATATTTTTTACTTATCAAAAAAAAAAAAACACAGCAGCGACAAGCATTTCAGACCGACATTGAAACAGAAACAAATTTAATTCCTTCTTTTATATATATACAAGAGAAGTAATTTTACTCTATTGCAAGGGGATGCAACCCAAGTACGTAAGACGTAGACAATAGGAAACCCCCAGCATAGAAGGATGAATAAAAAGAAAAGAATTCCATGAATTCTAGAATGTGAGAAATGAAAAAATATTATTCACCGCCATCCACACAAATAGAATGGGACGTAACGCATTTTTTTTATAAGTACATAATGCCACTTAATTCTAACATCGTTCTCTCACAATCTCAAAGGTCTGAGCACTACGTTCCTGCCAAATACAAACATCAAGCACAAAGGGATCATCCTCCAAACCTCTACATTGCCATGGCTACTAAGGGGACTTCGCCAAGCAGCTAACAAATGTACCCCTTGTTGCAGTATGACCTACTCAATCACAACAGTAGGGAATATATATATTTTTTATCAGTAAATAAAATTTTATTGATCATAAGAATAGGCAAAGCCCAAGTACACGGTCATATACAAGAGCAGCGCCTAGGAGTGATGTTCTAGTGATACAAGAAATTCATGAATGGTTATGCCATTAAAATCAATTACAAGCAACCAACAGTAGGGAATATTGATGCCCAAAGCCACCTCTAAGTGAAGTAGAAGATGATCAATGTTTTCGCCGCCCTGCTTGCACTTACAACACCAATCCACTACTACGACATTTCTCCTACTCAAATTACCTACCTCTAAGATCTCTCGTAATATAGTCAACCAAACAAAGAATGCTATCCTTGACAGCACCTTCACCTCCCCACATACTAACAGATTCGACTTCTACCACCAATCTCCACAAACTCTTTTTACAGCACAGTGCCGTAACCACTTACCCAACAGATATTTGATGAACAGTAACGAGTAAAGGGTTTCTTACCCCCAAATCACCTATAGTTATCAAGTACAAATCCTAGTCCACTTAATGAGGTGGTACTTGAATTCGCCGCCAACCCTACCACACGAAAACCACTGAAGTTTCTCAAACGATAAAATACACCGGCCATATTGGTTATGAAATATTAATATTTTGAGAATTTTTTTGAGATTGAGTTATGGGAAAGGAGAGTTTGGAATAATTTTTATTTAAAAAATGTTTTGCATTGAATTTTGAGAAAGTGAATAGGTAGACTTGAAAATTTTTTTGAATATAATTTTTTAAGAGTATTTTTATTTTGGAGTTTGTAAAATTTGTATTGATTTTTGTATTTAGATACTATTTTTTTTTCATTGGCACCGAGTGTCTAAGAACAATGTCCCGACTAATCCCAGGGGTGCACATGCCCTCGGCAAGAAGTAAAAGTTGGGTAATGATTCGATGAAAAGTTGAAATAGAAAAGGTTGAAAGAGAAAAGTTGAGATTTGAAGATATTTAGTATGACTTCTTAAAAAAATGGAAAATTTATAAAGCATGGCCATTGATTCTGATTTTGAAGGCACCGTCTCTAGCAATGGAGCTAGAAACATTGGATCAACTTCACAAGAGATTTATCTGAGGGAAGGGAGCTAATCCCATACACAGCCAATGGTCCCGACTGACGCTTACAAAGGAATTAAAAGCAAAAGCGTGATTCCATATTCTTATCCCAAAATTACGTCTCCATCAATCAAATTTTTCTATGTGATTAACTTTAAAAGGTTAATCAAAAAGCCTAAACAATCTCTGGGTTTTTCTCAATTGAAGTATACACTACCATGGGTAGGACACCTGATTTCACCACATACATTTTTTTAATAAGTAATAATCATTTCATTATATAAAACGCTATAGGCACATGCTGAGTACAACAAGGAGTGTGCAAGAAATTCATTTTGCTAGAAATATAAAAGGGTACAAGATAATCATGTAAGTAATCCCATTGATATCTATTGAGGCAGTCCAATGACTGAGCGTTGAAGAAAAAAGTACCGAGTGCCTCTATCCTCTGTTGACAATCCTCAAAATTACCATCATTCCTTTCCCTCCAAATACGCCATATGATACATGAAGGAACCATTTTCCACACTGCTGAGATTTGTGCACTACTGCCTAAACCACTCCATGAGTTAAAAAGGTCTACTATGCTTCTAGGCATGACCCAAGCCAAACCAGCCACCTATCAATGTAGTAACAGATGAGCCACAAACTCCCCACTCCTCTTGCATGTGCAACACTAGTCAAGTACACCAAATTATCTTTTCCTCAAAATTTTCAAAGTAAGAATCTTCCCGATAAAGGCAGTCCAAGCAAAAAGCACAGCTCTTGAAGGTCCACATAAAGGAATTGTTCATATGAAAGATAAGGACACAATAAAGAGAATGGAAGTTGAACTTTCCTTTCTTGTATGGGGCCCAAAGCAACTTGTCCTTAGAAGGCCTCAACCTCCCAATCATGAGCTGAGATCCACCAAGGGAATTCACTAGTCGTCTCCAGCAGGTCTGCAACTGAAGCATCCTTAACCCAGAATGACCTATACAGCTCCAAACAAGCTCTTTTGAGAGCCTTACTACCACACCAATGATCATGCTAGAATCTGATCCTAGCACCATCTCCCACTTCAAATCTAATATGCATCAAGAACTTCCCCCTCTCTTTTCTTATGTTCTTCCATAATTCCACCTAACAAGGTCCCAAGACCACATAAGAACCCCATCCACCCCAAGAGCTTTCATACTTGACCTCTATAATCATTCTCCATAAGACCTCTCTCTTCTTCTGATAGTGCCAAAGCCACTTCCCTAAGAGTGCACGATTGAAGGCAATCAAGCTCCAAAGTCCAAGCCTTCCCTCAAGGATCGAAGAGCATAATTTGGCCCAGCTTACCTAGTGGAATTTGAACTCTTCTCCTAACCACCCCCTAAGAAAGTCCCGCTGCAAATTTGCAAGGAGTGCTAGCAACACTTACTGAAAGCAGAAATAAGGACATGAAATACATGGGCAGATTAGAAAGAGTACTTTTGATTAAAGTAATCCTACCACATTTGGACAGATACATCCTTTTCCGGCTAGCCAATCTTCATTCAATCTTCTCAATAAACCTATCCCAAATTGCCTTAGCCTTGAAAGTGGCCCCCAATGGAAGGCCCAAATATTTTATAGGTAAAGATGACACCTTCCACCCCAAAATTCCTGCCAAACTATTTTCCCAATTATCCATTATCAAGGTGAGTCAGTTGCAAATCTATGATAATATGGCCCAAGGAGATGTTACTTTTATTCAAATCAGCCAATGATCGGGAGATGTAATAGAGGCAGAGTTTATTAGATGGAGCAGAGGCAGTAAGGATCAAGTATGTTAAATCCCATCCAAAAGACGAGTCTTCAAGATTAAATCCTTGTTTAATCTGCACATCCCTCCAATTGGGTCACCATTTCCTGGAAAATGCATTTGAAGAAATAAAGAGTGCTCCAAGGTAGGTTTTTTATTTTTGTTTTGTTTGAGTGGTCACCAAAGGAAAGATCTTAACAACAGATAATTTGAGAAAGACATATTATGATAACAACTGAGTGTTCTATGTACAAGCAGAATGGGTATAGCATTGACCACCTTTTACCGCACTATGAGCTGGCTAGAGAATGAGGGCAAAGATGTTCAACATTTTAGGGATTGAGAGGGTCATTCCCCAGAGTGATCGAGCTGTTGGCAAGCTAACAGAGCCCATGTGGAAGCCTTAAAGAAGGCTTTTGTGTCCAATTTGGCAAGGACGCAATGCCCTGACTTTTGCATATCAGGAGAGGGCAGCACAAAAGTTAGAAGTCTTTGTATTCAGTACCCTCTATGTTAAAGAAATTTTCCAACTCTCTAACTTTGTAAGGCTCCAAAGACTTTTGGTCTTTTTTCTTCTCAAGCTAGTTTGGTGTCTCCTTTAGAGAGTATCTTTGTTTCCAGATTTATTTTGTGTTTCCAGCTTTATATTAAAGAGAGAGTCAGCCTTTTCAAGTTTATACAGAGACCGCTAAAGGTTGTCAAAAGGCACTGATTACCCAGATATAACCAGGAAGTAAATCAACCAAATCAACAAAAAGGAAAGCACAACCAATGGCATACTGTAGAAAAAAAAAAGTACATTTGTTTTACAAATGACATACTGTAGACAAAATATAGGCATGAACCCCATAAAAGGAGCAAAATTAAATTGACATGCACTTACCGCATATTCCTCTTCAGGGTCATTTCTGAACACATAGAATAGAGGAGCCAAAATTTCATTCATCCCCTGAACATATCTTATACCCGGATTTAACTTTGCAAACACAATTAAAATGTTCCTTAAAGCCTCCTGAAAATATGAAGCACAAAAATTTGGCAACGCAGCTTATACTAAACACTAGGGTGTCGATCATATTAAAAATGAAAACAATGGGAGCACCTGATTAGATTTTGCAAATTGTGAGTCCCCTGAGAAAAAGTGCATGTCTGGATGGGTGCGCTTCACATCTCGGTCAATCTGTTCTATGATCTCTGAGTCCTACATAACCCACGTTTAGAGTTACATGTTCACAACATTAGATTTACTAATGTTCAACAGCCCAATGAGCTGGGACTCACACTTAACCAGCAGACCATAAACTCCTAAATATACAAGGGACATTGCCAGACAAACTACAATCTTGATTGGGTAGATATTACCCACATAAAAAAGCAGGTAACCATCAAACATAATAGCAAATCCAGGAATATTTAGAACAAGAAGACTGTTGAAGCGAATTTGATACCAAAGGTTCAATCTAGGATATACAATATATTAACAGCATTTTGTAGTGGAAATCGCACACAACTAGGTGGGACTTGAACCCAAAACCCTTCATCTTTATTCTTACATGGGAAGAAGATGCCACTTTTCTATTTTTTTTTTTATAGGTAATAACAATTTCATTTAAAAATGTAAAAGGCGCATTCCAAGTACAAGAAGATGCATACAAGAAAGTCACCTAGTTAAATTGGGAAAAGATACAAACTAATCATGAAGAGTAAGCCCATTAAAGGCTAGGAAGCTGTCCAAAGGCATAACAGTGTTTGTGAAAGCGCTAGGTGCAACTAATGCTGTCTAGAGCCTAAAAACAAAGCACAAGCACATGCCTAATTGAAGGAAAGCGCACATTTTCAAAGGTGACGTATGATATCAAAAAATCCTAACATACAATTAACAAAAGGTTTACAAAGCAGATGGTAATACATTTAGCCTAATAAATTCAATTTATTAGAGTATAATGTAAAATGAAAATCAAATAATCAACTAATTGCATGTACCTGAAAGAATTGATTCCATATGCTGGACTTCCCAAGGCTCAAAGGATGTTCCCCATGGGTTATTTCTGATCTTGAGAGCAAGCACCTGCTTTCACTTTTTGAGTCATCTTTGTCACAGCTTCTGGATTTATCCAACCTCCACGTAATTTCTGACTGACTAGCCACAGAAACATTCAGAAAACCCAAACCTCTAGAGAATATTAAAGTCAATGGAAGCAACAAAAAAACACCACATCAAATTTTTAATATTTTTCTTATTTTCATTAACACCAAATTCTCATAATATGTGTAAAAGTGTTGACCATGAGACTTTTCTTTTCTTTTCTTTTTTGATGAATAAGCATTGACCATGAGATTTTTTTTTTTTTTATGGGTATTGACCATGAGATATGACATGACAAACATTGAAAGAAACAGAAAAGAGTAGTAGAAGATTATTTTTTTATCAGAAGAAAAGTTTAGTAGAAGATTATATAGGCATCACTTGACATTCAGGTTTTAGAAGTTGAGGCATGAAAAGGGCAAGTGCTTATTTTTTGATAGGTTCAAGGAAAGGGCAGTTGTCAAGATGCACAAGGAAGGAAGTCTATTTGAAGAAAATTCTCATCCCTTCCCCTGCTACTTCTAAGAACTGACCACATAATTAAAAACCCAAGATGAGGCCCATTATTTTTAGGCCCCGTTTAGTTGTTAAACTCATTTGAGTTCAACTCAGTTCAGTCTAATTTTAAGCTAAGTCTAACATCCAAATACCCAACTCTCAAATTACTAAACTCATCTCAACTCAAAACCTCTTTACACGTGGGACCCAAAACCTTTTTCAATTCAACACTTCTTTACACGTGGGACTCACAATCTTTTTCAACTTCTCATAAATACATCTAAACTCATCTTAACATCCAAACACATTTAAACTCATCTTAGGTAGACCCCACAAAACTCACTCTACCATCTCAACTCACTACTATTACAAACGAATTCAACTCAGCTTAACATCCCCCTTAAACTTCTATCTCATACTATGTAAATCAAGTGGAATAATATGAACATTTTTAATCCAGTATATTATATCTTTTCGATAAGCAAGAACAAGCATAAGAATCAAGAGGCCATTTTAATTTCTTAACCCATTTATTTTTTTCTAACGGTTAGCAAAAACAAGCATGTGATCAGAAGATCCTCTTCACAAAGGCATGAATTAATTGTCTAAAATTTCTATCACAAATAGTCTAAAATGTAAAAATATTCTTATAATCTTGAGAAATGACAATTTTTATATCTCAACATATATTAAAATTAGTTGGTGAGAATACAAAGAGTTCAAAGTAGAATAGCTAACAGGTGAGGAAGCCAAAGGGACAAATAAGGAAGAGTCAATACTCAATAGCCTACAATAACATAAAGTCTTTTTTTATTGGAAAATTAATAATAAATTATAGAATAATTCACGACTATAAGATGGAAAGTCCTTTCTTCTCTCTATTGAATAAGTAATTATAGATGGTATGAAAACCTTTCGTCTCGAAACTTTTTTTTTTTTTAATCTTGATGTCAAAAAACTGAATGGGTTTAGCATGTGAAGACAATACTCTATTGAATAAGTAATTATAAATGGTAGGGAAACCTTTCATCTTAAAACCTTTTCTAAATCTTAATTTCAAAAAAGTGAATGGGTTTATTGTGGTAATAAAGACAAGACAAAACAATGAAAGGTATTTTTAGCATGTGAAGGTCTAGGGTATAATTGAACGGGTTTATTGTGTCAATAACGGCAATACAATAAAGGATCCTTTCAGCATGTGAAGAGTAAAGCACATGCGAGCACGCGCGCGCGCGCGCACACACACATGATAGGTAAAAGAAATTTTATCTAAGTTAGCCAATTCTTAATACCATTATCCAAACAATTTTATGAAGCTTCTGAGTCTTAGGGCCCACTATCTCCTCCAAATCTCAGGCCTAATTCTGAGTACAGTTCCATGGCTTCTATGTTTCTGACAGTCTTGTTCTTCAATCAAGACAGAAGGTGCCATATCGAGCTGGCCCAAACAGGGCAACCCAATTTTTTGAAAATTGAATGGATACGTTGGCTTCTCAATTCTAGTCTCCCTTTCACTGCCACAGAGACTGCCATCAAATCCATCAGGTATGCTCTCTCTCTCTCTCCCATATCAGCTCTCTATCCCTCCCTCTAGCTAAATCTGTGTTTCTATTGACCTCAAATCTATGTGGTGTCTCACTGGGAGAGGAAAGGAGAGGGGGGGGGGGGAGAGAGAGAGTTTGGTTCTCAGTTCTAGTCTCCCTGTCACTACAACGAAGCCACTACCCTCACCCTTCAGCAAGATGTGTTTCTATTGATCTCAAATCTATTTGGCATCTCACTCTCTAGATCCCAGCTCCATGCCTTTTCTGTTTCACAAAGCAAGAGTTATCCAAGCTCCATTTGTTGCACAATTATGGGCAAGGGTCTTGACTTGGATTGCACAAGAAAGCCCTAGGTAATTTATTTGTATCCATGGCGAGTATGGTAGGGTGTTGTTCCTTATTTTGCAATTTTTATTTTTGGGAGTCGAGTAAATCAGGCCAAACCAAACAAACCAGCCAACAGCCTATTAAAACTGCCCCTTTTGGTGCCGTACAATCGGTACAGCACCTCTGAGAATCAAGTCGATGCAGTAAGGCTTTGAACCCCTCACCGAATGGAGGGGTTCCATTTATAAGCCTAAGACGAACTATAAAAGAGTTAAAAACAAACAAATAACCAGAGCACCTATATCCAGTATGGAAAAGAAGGGCCAGCTACATTTTCTTTAATTTCCCTTATTACTGTTTTAGCTACTCCTTGTTATTTCAAAAAAAACAATACTAAATGAAATCAGGAATAGCGGCATCAAATTCAAAATCTGAATACAACGTACAGGATTCATCAAAAGCTCCTCTTTAAATTGCTTGTACTGCAACCTCCTCTTGGCTAATTCGGATGACCAAACCCCACGATCCGGCGGTAGATAGCCCAGTAAGAGCTGTGACAACCAACAAGCCTTAAAGTCAAAACCTCAATTCAATTCCACATAGTTACATTCACACAGACCTTTTTTGTCGTCTTTCCATCTATTAAACCAAACTCAATATACCAGTCAAATTGTTTGATAAACGCTGTGTGCAAACTCTGAGTCCTATGTTTTCATTCTTTTGTGACACGAAATAACTATATCTGCCACGCCACTCAACCGACCAAGTCAATCACAGCAATTAAGGTCACATAGGTGATATTTCGTTTTTCTCACACTTTCTTAGCACCGGGAAAAAAAAAAAAAATAGAAAGAAAGAAAATAACATTCAAGGAAGTCTTTAACAAAATACCAACCTTCCATACTATGGAACGAATCCCAGGGCCGTCCGGTATACCCTGTGACGCAAATCTCCGCAAGTCCCGTATGTTTATCACTTTCTTCGATATCTACAATTGCATAAATACAGCCAATCCACATCGATTCACATATACATAAACATAACATTTACCGAGAGGGGGGGAGTGGCTAACCTCGGCGAGGAGCTGGGACTGGCGAGAAATGTCCTCGGCGGAAGGTCCAGCTTCTTCGGAGATGCCATTGTAACTAAGATCGCTGCTATGGCTGTCGTTGGTGGGCGAGTCCTTGTTTTCCGCCAGCTTTGCGGGTTCTACACGGGTAGATGAGGGAGGGGGTTGGGGGACCGGAGGCGGCTCCACAGCAGGTTCGGGGGAAGAAGAGGAAATGGTGGTGGGTCTGGTGGAGTATCGGGAGACTCGGTCGTCGTCTTCCTGAGAGGAAGTGGAGTACCAGAGCGAGCTGTTGAGCCACTCGGGCACACCCTTCTTCACCATTATCTAGCGATTTCGAATACTATTTAACTACAGAAGTTTCTGAATTTCTGGAAGCAAAGGAAATCTGCTTGCGGATTCTTCTAGGGTTTTCTCATCTCCCGGAGCTTTCTTTCCTCCTGTTCTTTCCTTTATGAGAGACTTCGTGGAATAGACGAGAGACACAGAGAGAGAGAGAGAGAGAGACTGCGCGATTGGATTTGGGGCAGAGCCGATTATGACAGGAACGGAAGAAATCAGAAAATGCTAAAACCAGAAACACCCTTTAATTTCAACACTGAACACTAATTAGATATTTTTAGAAATTAACTTCTAGATGTATTAGAAATATTATTCTATCATTCATTTTATTTTTATTTTTTAACATAATAAATAGTTTTATAATAATTCATTATCACATCAAAAACTATAAAGGGACGATAAAAAATAATATTTTTATAAGAAAATGTATCTTTTAAATATTGTTATAAAATATATTTAAAGTGTAACCGATTCAGTTCGGTTTGATTTTGGATAAAATTTTAGATCGAACCGGTATGAGCGGGTTTGTATTTTTTAAAATCGATTACGTACCGGTTACTCTCGTAAACCGGTACTTCCGATTTTACCTATTTTCGGTCCGTTCCGGTCCGATTTTTTAATTTTTTTAAAATATAAATTTGACATTTTGTCATTAAAAATATGTTAAAAAAACTGTTTTAAAAAAATCTGTTATACTTTTATTAATCTATATTAGACTATTAATATAACTATAATTATAGTCTAAATTGGACTATTAGTACAAGTTATAAATTTATATATTAGTATAGTTATATAAATTATTAGACAATATAATAGTATTAATATTAGACTATTAATATAGTTATATATTAGTATATATTAGTATTAGTGATAAACTATATATTAGTATAGCTACATAATACATAATCAATTACATTTTCATTTTTAAGATTAAACTTTTATTTGATAATAACATTATCTTATATATAATTATATTAATAGTATATGATCAAACAAATTACAAATGTTCATATTTAAAATTAACATTTTATGTTATATTTTATAAATTATAATGTGAAATTATTTCATATATAATATATAATTATATATAAAAATTTCATATATAATTATACATTAAATATAAAACTTATATATTTATATATATATATATAATATTTTATATAATTTTAATTTTGTATAAAACTTATATATAAAATATTATTTTTTATATATTTTTTATTAACTGGTTCGGTCCAGTCCAAAAAATCTTATAACCGGAACCGGACCGGTTCCAACCGATTTATAAATTATAAGAACCGGTTCCGGACCGTACCGGTTCGAAACCAGTAAATCCGGTCCGGTTCGGACCGGTTTACCGATTTTTCGGTTTAAATTTACACCCTTAAATATATCTATATTAGACGACTCTAGAGGTAATAATATATGATACAACTCGTGAATTTAATAAAAACAAGACATGAAATTAGCCAGTTTGGATTTGATAAAAATGACCTCAGGTAAATACGAGTTAGCCTATTAAAATACGATTAATAAACGAGTTAATAACGGGCCAACCAGCAATACTCCGTTTAAATTTTATTTCAAAATTAAAATTTTATTATTGTAGGATTGTAATATTGATATTTTATCAGCATGCTTATGATTTTATTATTGAATTTCTACTATTGGTTTTATTATAAGTTAAAATCTAAGAAATATTGATATTTTTTGTTAGTAGGTAGTCTTATTGATTTTTTTTAGATATTCTACTAATAATTATAGATTTTAACTTTTATGTGAAATTATATTAATTAGGTTAAATAGATTATATAGGTTAATTCAACTCATTCACATAAAATGGACTAAAATAGGTCATGTCATGTTGACCAATTTTTAATTAATTATTAAATGGTCTAAATGGGTGATACGATATGATCCGTTATTTGAATGAGTCGTATTAGGATTTAAAATTCTAATACATTTAGCTTAACAAGTCGTGTTCAAGTTGACCTATATAGTCGAATGTCTATAATTTAACATGACACCAACACGACTTACGAACATGACTTGCCACTCCTAAACGACTCCATTTATAATAATAATTCATTTTCATGTAAAAAATTATAAAAGTATAATAAACTATAACATGTTTTATAAGAAAATGTATCTTTTAAATCTTGTTATAAAATATATCTTGTATCAAACGATTCCAATTATAATTGAAACTGATAAGATCCTTTGGATCAATTGGCAACACCTTAATTTCTCACTAAGAGAATCAAGAATCAAATTCCCCTCTCATGTATAAAACTAAAATTATAATAGAAACTAAAATTATCTATATCTTACCATCTTATGAAATAGGTATATATATTATATTTACAAGACTGGCCATGCAATCTATAATACTTTTAACATTATAAGAGCACATATATTAGATTCAAATAAGAATCTAATATTAATGATTATTGTTAATATAACAACAAGAAAGCAAGTGAACTTAGTATTAAGGCATTCTTAAGATTTTAAAGTCTTCTCTAAAAAACCCAATAATTTATGGACAAAAAAGGGAAGTTTGACATATATAATTTTAATTCTATTATTATCTGTATTAGACACCACAACTTGGCCTCCCGGCCATATCAAAACATACCGCTCATAATTTGTCAATTTGTTTTGCCTAAAAATTAAGAAATTTCATAAAATGCTATGAAATGAGCTGGTAGTTACTTCCTAACCGAGGGTGTACGTCCAAAGTTACTTATTCATACTTTATCTTTGAATTTTAAAGTAAAAATAAACCCTCATCATCATTTGTTTTCCAAATGCTCCAAAATGGAGTTCCTCATTCTCTCAAGATGACAAGGATAGGGTAAATCTTTCAACTTTCAAATCTAGGTATGTGATTTCAATTTTTCATTGGACTTCAACATGGTTCCCTCATGCCAACTATGATGCATTCTCAAGCAACTTGTGACCCAGACACAACACATGTAGTCATGGAAACACGATTAGCAGTGACAGAAGAAAAGTTGAAGATGGCGTTAGACGCCATGGAAAACCTAAGGAAAGAGAACGAGGAACTAAAGCGCCACAACATCAAACTCAGTGATGTTACCATGCCTAGCCATAGTGAATAGGGAGAAGGAGAAGCACATAGCAATGAGGGAGTGAACGCGGAAGATATGGAAAAGAAAAAGCTGCATGACGAGCTACGTAGCCTCCCCGACAAGTATGAGAAGATGGCGAAGAAGATGGGGGATCTTCCTCGATGGAACAGTTGTTAAGCCACATGAATTTGTCTTACAATGCAAAAGTAATGGATGCGCCGCTCCCGTAGAAGCTTAAAGTGCCACATATAGAGATGTATGATGGGTCCAAGGACCCAATAGATAACTTGGAGAACTTCAAGGCGCATATCACAGTCCTTAGTTTCCCAGGAGAGATTGCTTGCCAAGATTTTCCCCTGACCTTCAAGGGAATGGCGAGAGGATGGTTTGGAACACTCTGGTCAGGATTGATCGATAGCTTTGAAGAGTTAGTCAGGCAGTTATTAACACAATTTATGCCCAACAAAAGGCGTAGGTGCCCAGCAGCATACCTCCTAACTGTCAAACAAAGGGAAAATGAGAACCTAAAGGCATGCCTCACCCGTTTTAATAAAGAAAGGTTGACGTCAGTTGATCAAGACGAGAAGATTACCTTAGCTGCTCTTTTAGGTGGGATCTGACTATGCAGCCCGTTCATGGCTGAGTTGGTTAGAAAGACCCCTTCTACCCTAAGAGAGTTTATGGACAGGGCGAACAACTTCATCAAGGGTGAAGATACATTACAAGCTCTTGTAGAACCAAGGAAAGGGAAGCCAAAGGTGGAATGCAAAAGCAGTTTGGGAGACAGAAAAGCTGCACTGAACCACCAAAACAGAAGGTACAAAAGGTGACAAGAGCATAACACCCGACTCATCCACAATAATTTGAATGTGCAAGAAAATGAAGAATCAGAAAGAGAACACCGGCAACCTAGAACCGGCTACGCTACTACAAATAGCATTAAATGGACTCACATTGGATAGATGACTGCACGACCATGAAAAAAAGGGTGATTGAACTAGCAAGCACTAGAGAGCTTGAACGAATGGTCGTGAAGTAAGCAGCAGCCTGGATAGGCAGCTTCCATTGAGGAAAGACGCACGTAATAATGGCAGGGACAAGGCGCCTCAAAATAACGATAGGGATAGGGCGCCCTAGGTGAAGTCAGGATAATAGCAGGTGAATTTGCTGGGAAAGCACACGCCCAAAAGGTGAGATATGAAGAAATCTATGTAGCGGACAAGTCGCCCAAGCACCAAAAATTTGACACCTCAGTAGCTATCTCTTTTGGGGAAGAAGATTGTGAAGGAGTATTGTACCCTCATGATGATGCGCTGGTAGTAACCCTCATGGTCGCTAATTACACTGCCAGGTGCATCCTCATTGACAATGAGAGCTCAGCAGACATACTATTTTTGGAGGCTTTCGTAAAGATGGCCATAGACACCACAAAGTTGAGACCCTCTCCGACACTTCTGAAGAGCTTCTCTAGAGATTTGATCCAATCGGTGGGCCTCTAATGCCCTAAAATAATTACCGTACAGGAGGAAATTAATAGAGATTCTACAAGGGCGGCTACTTGTGATACTCGTCGCCCTTGAAGTGGAGAGTAAAAGGCGGATATACCCTCCCAGTCACGGCAGGAAAAGGGATGCTCACCACGACCACTATGACTGATTTTTTAGTGGTGAATGTGCTCTCCTTGTATAATCTCAGAGCAGTCACGTCCACGTACCACCTCAAGATGAAGTTTCCAACTAAAGAAAGAGTGAGAGAAGCACAAGGCGAGCATGCTCTAGCACAAGAATGTTATGTGTAGGAGTTGAGAAGTATAGGGGGAGAAGTATGCACTATTGCAAGCAACAGTGACCAAGCCACCCAGGAGGATGGCCAGGCTACACTGCCCCTGCCCCTACAGTCCTTGTGGACAAGGGTGTGGAGGCGAGGGACGAGCAAAACTTACAGCAAGTAAAGGCGAATGAGCCCCTGGAGATCGTAACATTATACCCAAATCGTCTCAATGCAACAACACGGATTGGAACTCAAATTCCCCCATAAAACTAAGAGGCCCTAAAGCAACAATTAGTAGAGCACCATGATGTATTCATCTGGAGTAAAAATGATATGCCCTGGATCGACAAAAACATCATCGAACACCAACTGTGCGTGGACCCCATGCATAAGAAGGTGGGCCAAAAGAGAAGATCGTTCAGCACGAAGAAATATATAGCTATTGCTGAGGAAGTAGAACACCTGCTCACCATAGGGTTCATTAGGGAAGCCCATTACTCCGAATGGGTATCCAGCATTGTCCTGGTGAAAAAAGTGAACGAAAAGTTGAGAATGTGCGTAGAATTCACCGATCTAAACAAAACCTGCTCAAAAGATAGCTTCCTTATTCCAAAAATTGATGTCACCATAGACATCACTATGGGGCACAAGATGTTAAGTTTTATAGATGCCTATTCAGGCTATAACCAAATCCAAATGCACCCAACAGACGATGAGAAAACCTCATTTATCGCAGACCAAGGGTTATATTACTACCAAGTCATGCCATTTGGTCTGAAAAACGCAAGGAGAACTTACCAGAGGCTGGTCAACTGGATGTTTAAAAATCAAATAGGACAGATTATGGAAGTTTAGACCTGTTAATCAAAAGCAAAGAGCCTGCCCAATATCTGGTCGACCTAAGAGAAGCATTCACAATACTACGACAGTACAAGATGAAGTTGAACCCATCCAAGTGCGTGTTTGGAATAGGGTCAGATAAGTTCCTTTGGTTCATCATGTTAGAAAGAAGAATTGAAGCAATCATGAAATGAAGATGCCAAAAAATCTAAATAGCAAGAAACAACTGGCGGGAATAGTAGCAGCCTTGAACAGGTTCGTATCTAGATTCACGAACAAATGCCTCCTATTTTTTAGGATATTAAGGAAGGTACACCCTTGGAATGAGGAGTGTGACGAAGCTTTCCAAAAGTTGAAGTAGCATTTGACCAACTCACCACTTTTAAGACAACCTATTGAAGAAGACATGTCTTATACATATCTAGAAGTATCCACCCACGTTGTTTTAGCTGTCCTTGTCAAGGAATAATGGGCAGCGCAACTGCTCGTGTATTACACAAGTCGCACCTTAAGGGGAGCAGAAGTTAGATATCTATGAGTAGAGATGTTGGCATTTGCCTTGGTGACAGTGGCCAGGAGTTTGCGTCTATACTTCCAAGCCCACTTAATTAAAGTGCTCACAAAAAGCTCGTTGGCAAAGATATTGCAGAGACTAGACAATTCAAACAGATTAGCAGAGTGGTCGATCGAGGTCAGTGAGTTCAACTTCGAGTACTTGCCAAGAAAGGTCATAAAAGGGTAGGCATTGACGGACTTTGTTACGAAATTCTCAGGTTTACCATCAGAAGTGGTCGCCGCCCCGACAAGAAAACCATGGATCCTTTTTGTGGATGGCTCATTTTTTCATGCTGGTAGACGTGTAGGAATCCACATAATAAGTGACGAAGGGCAGGAGAATTGCTACATGGCAAAGCTCACGTTCAAAACCACCAATAATGAAGCGGAATACGAGGCACTTATAGCATGGCTCTTAGTGGCTGAAGATTGGGGGCGATTGAGGTCGAGGTGAAGTCGGACTCACAAGTAATAGTCAACCAAGTGTAGGGAACATACGCCACAAAGGGAGAAAAACTAAAGAAATACCTATGCCTAGTCTGGGAGGCGCATGACCCATTTTCCTATTTTAGCATAGCACAAATGCCTAGAGAAAACAATATCGTGGAAGATAGGTTGGGGCGTACAGTCTCGAGAATAGAGGACTCCATCTTCCCCTAGGAAGCCGAGAAAAGAGTAATAGAAGTCCCAACAATAGGACCAGAAGTCTACATGGTAGGCGACAACGAGCCCGACTGGGCCAACGACGTCATTAAGTACCTGGACGTAGGCAAACTCCCTGAGGGGAAAAAGGAGGCAAGAAAGGAAAAAAGAAAGGCGACGAGATTTGTAAAGGTGGATGGGATCCTCTATAAGAAGGGTTTCGCCGCCCCTATTACAATGCATCTCACCACAAGAAGCACAGTACATTTTAGCATAAATACATGAAAGGATATGGAAAAACCACTTCAGAGGAATGGCATTGGCCAGAAAAGTGGTAAAGGTAGGACACTATTGGCCCAATACACTCAGAGACGCTAAAAAATTTGCAAAGAAGCTAGTCAAGTGTCAAATGTATGCACCGGTATCACACGTCCCCCTGGAAAGGTGGACTAAACTTCATGAACGTAGCAGTGAACTACTTTACGAGGTGGGTGGAAGCAGAACTTTTGGCAACCATCATGACTAGAGCCATGACAAAGTTCTTGTGGAAAAATGTCATTTGTCGATATGGAATTCTGCAAAGCTTAATCTCAAATAATAAGCGACAATTTGATTCAGAGTACTACCGAGAGTGGTGTGTCGAGCTAAAGATACAAGTCAAATATTTGTCCCCTGGACACCTACAGGCAAATGGACAAGCAGATGCTACAAACAAAACATTGCTAGGAATTCTGAAAAAAAAAAAAAAAAAAAAAAACTTATGGACAAGAAAGGGGAATGGGTGGAGGAACTATCAGGAGTATTGTGAGCCTACAAGACCATAATAAAGGCCCATACAGGAGAGATCCCATTCACCTTGGCATATGGGAGTGAAGTAGTACCCCCCGTGGAAGTTGGTCTGCCAAGTTACTAAACCTACCATTTTTGAGCACCTAAGAATGATGAATTATGGAAGAACACCTCCACCTTCTAGAGGAAGAGAGAGATGTGGTTGAAGTCAGAATGATACTCGACAAGAAAAAGGTGGAATAGTATTTCAATAAGAGAGTTAGATCTAAGACATTCAAGATAAGAGACCTTGTGCTAAGAGAAATAAGGGTCACCACAAAAGAAGAAGGCAAGCTCGGATCCCGATGGGAATGACCATATGTGGTAGTGGCAAACTACAGGACTAGGTCATATTGCATGAAGTATGGCCAAGGCAAAGAACTGCAGCACCCCTGGAATGCGGAATACTTCAAGAAATCTTACCCTTGATTATGTTAAATTCTTGATTTATTATAATTCTACTGTTGAATTCTTGATTATGTTTTATAGTAACTAAAGCGTCCATTCTAAACCAGTTCCGACCCACCCAAGGAAAAAAGGTATAGAGGTCAACAGACCATGTAAGCCTTAAACACCAATAACGACTCCAAAGACTTGTGGTGCCAAAGAAAAATGGTGTAGAGGACAACAGACCACGCGACCTTTAAACACGAATGAAGAGTCCAAAGACTTCGAGTGTCGAAGAAAGAGACGCAGAGGTCAACAGACCACGCGACCCTTAAACACCAATGACGAGTCCAAAGACTCACGATGCCAAGAAAAAAGGGCGTGGAGGTCAATAGAGCATGAAACCTTTAAACACCAATGACAAGTCCAAAAATTTGCAAAGCTAAGGAAAAAGGTGCGGAAGTCAACAGACCATGCGACCTTTAAACACTAATGATAAGTTTAAAGACTTGCGGAGCCAAGTAAAAAGAGCGAGGAGGTCAACAAACCATGCAATTCTTAAACACCAATGACGAGTCCAAAGACTCGCGGTGCCAAGGAAAAAGGGCGCGGAGGTCAATAGACCATGTGATCCTTAAACACCAATGACGTGGCCAAAGACTCACGGTGCCAAGCATAAAGGGCGTTAAAGTCAACAAAGCATGAGACCCTTAAACATCAATGACAAGTCCAAAGACTCGCGGAGTCAAGGAAAAAGGCATGAAAATCAACAGACCATGTGACCCTTAAGCACTAATGACGAGTCCAAAGACTCACGGAGCCAAGCAAAAAGGGCGAGGAGATCAACAAAGTATGAGATACTTAAATACCAATGACGAGTCCAAAGACTCACTAGGCCAAGGAAAGGGCACGGAGGTCAACAGATGATGTGGTCCTTAAACACCAATAGAAATAGATATAAAGCAAAACTAAAAGAGCGATGTTACTCTGCCGCTCAGAGTAGCCCGCTCCAAGTGACCTCTAGGCCAAAAATACATTTTCATTTTTTTCCAAACTTTTTATCATTTTAAAATATTTTTAAAAAATATAAAAAAAAATATCAATACAATAATAGTCACTTCTTTAACTATTAAGTAAAAAAATTAAAATATATAAAATGTCAAAATGAGGGGGCAAGTTGAGTGGACAAAATAACATTTTTCAAACTAAAAAGATAGTTGGTCAAGACAAAAAGGCAAATGACTGATAATATGGAGAAGACTTTAGTTTTACACACCAGAGGACTTCAACAACCAAGATACCCTCCTTTATTTTGTTTCCCTTTTCATCTTTATAAATGGTGTATCAGAGCTTGAGGGAATATGAGAGTTTATACAAACCATCATATATTGTGGATTTTTCATCCCAAGATCTATGGATGTAAGCTTTTGTGAAACCACGTAAATTTATGTTAACTTTCTCATTTTGTATTTTTTATGCTTATTTTATTACATAAGTCATGAATAAGTGCTCCAAGTACTGCACCACCATCAAAACATAATTTATGAGTCATGTTGACCATAGTGTTAGCATTTGGCATTTAGGAAAATGCATAAACAATAACTAAATACATCTTAATTGAATAAGGCACAAAATCTTAGTTTTAGCTAACTTTGGATAATGAGGTGATTTCAGATGATCTGTGAATAGTAGTAAAAAAGTGATGTAAAAGTAATGACAAAATATTGAATTGTAGTGAAAAGTAATAATAAAATATTGAAAGTAGTTAAGTGATCTCAGATCAATCCACTACCAAAACACAGCTTTCTACAATGAATAATTCTTAATTTCTTTTTTTACTCTATTGTTATAGCATCACACTAATCTTACATAGAGCTTTTGTGTAACCTCTTAGAAACAACAGCCATAGAAAAATAAGCTTAAAAAATTAATTAATCTGTTAATATTAGCACTCTCCTAAAAGTTTTACTTGATCGACATCTCAATGTGTTCTCTAATATAATATGTTATATTGTATGACTTATGAAAACAACCCATTAATTTGCTATCTACAAGTTGGAATATCATAGCTGATATTTCGGAAGCTAATGTTGGAGAAAGCATAAATTACTGTATAAGAGAATGAATGGGTTCCATCATCCAACAAATTATATTCTACATAGAACAAATGTTATGGTTTGATTCATTTACTAAATGAGTCATACATCAATTTATCTATCTTTTCTAATTATGTCAATCCTCTCTCTGCTTTCTCTATGAAACAGAGTAGAGGCTTTCTTTTTCCTACCCTAGTGTAGGCAGGCAAGGGCCAATCTTTTTCTACTCTTCTTCAAGAGTAGGAAAGAGATAATTTTGCGATGGACGAGGAACTGTGTTTGCTATACGAGAAACTTTCCCTTACTGCAAAGGAGTCTGCAGAGGTAGTTATAGAAATGGAGAGCTCGATGATGTTAAAGCTCGAGGTGAGAAATCTTTGATGGTCAGACTACTCACGGAATGACACTTTAATCGTGAAGCTTTTAAACAGACGATGTGACAGATTTAGAGACCAACTAAGAGCATAAAATTTCGGGACCTAACGGCGGGCCTAATGCTGGTGGAGTTTGATGACCCAAGGGATAAGACACGAGTCCTCCATGATGGTCCTTGGACTTTTGACAAACAATTGGTATTAACAAGGAGTTTGAGGGCCATCTGCAAGTGCACGAAGTCTCCATGATGGAAGCCAATTTCTGGGTTAGAATTCATGATCTTCCACTGCTTGCACGGAATGAATACGTTGGAAAGTTAATTAGGGAGGCTCTGGGAAAGATTATTGAAGTGGATGTGGATTATGATGATTTAGCATAGGGGGAGTACATGAGATTCTGAATAAGATTGGACATTACAAAGCCCCTACTGCGATGGAAGAAGATTACCCTGGGTTCACATAAAGACTATTTTGTACGATTCACCTACGAGAGGCTGTCGAATTTCTATTACTAGTGTGGGTGTTTGGGAAACTCCCATCGTGAATGCAAAATTTGAAAGTCTCGAACTGAAGATCATGCGGGAGATAGCCTTCCTTATGGGCTATGGCTGAGGGTGGCGTCGCCTGCTAGATAGGGGGCCAACAACCAGCAGATGGGTCAAAAGGATAGAAACACAGGGAAGCAACAAACTCCTATCCTTGCTGCAAATATAGAGGGACATGCCATGAGTTTGCAGGAGAAACAAACGGGGAACTCGAATTACCAAGATACCAGGGATGAGGTAGTCGCGCCCAGTCAATTATTTAATATCCCTATTTATGAAAAGCATCAATAGTAGAAGGCGCACAACCTCCTCTATGACTGACGTAGAAACCCTAACAGCTTCTACCAAGGCTAAGCGAAAGAGACTTGCTCCACCTACTGAATATGACGATGCAAGGGCTGCGAAGAAGGTTTCCATATGCTTACCTGAGGGTTTGCTAGAGGAAGGTGATCATATTGGATTGACGGAGGCTGCGGAGCAGCCCCACCGAGGCTAATGAGGCTGCTAAGCTGGAATCCTTGCAGGCTTGGGAACCCAAGAGGATTTCGAACTCTACTTGATCAAATCAAGAAGGAAGCTCGCGATGTTGTCTTCCTACAGGAGACAAAGTTACATCCCATGTGATGGAAAGAACAAAGTCAGGTTAGGCTTTCTCAATTGCCTTACTGTTGATTGTTGTGGTTGTAACGGAGGATTGGTGCTTTTATGGAATGAAGATGTTAGTTTACAGGTGATTAATTATTCGTATAATCACATACATGCTATGATTACAAACGGTGTAGATAGAAATAGGGATTGGTTCCTAACAAGCTTTTATGGCCACCCTGAAATTGTTAAGAGAAACTAGACCTGGGATTTGATCCGTTCAATTGCCATTTCAGTTGACAAACCCTGGCTTGTGTATGAAGACTTCAATGAAATCTTAGATCATAATGAAAAGTGGGGTGGTAGAATGAGACCTCAATGTCAATTAGATGATTTTCGAGATGTTCTTACTGACTGTCAATTGATGGAACTGGACTTTTCTGGCCCTGCATACACTTGGTGCAATATGAGAGAGGTAGGAGACTGAATTTGTGAAAGACTCGATCGATGTTTAGCAAATTCTAGCTGGATTCCCTGATTATAGTGTTCAACATGGGATTATATCCTACTCGAACCATATTTCTGTGTGCCTTAATGCTATTGGATTCTCTACTAATCAAATGGGTAAAAGGATGTTCAAATTCGAAACTATGTGGGTGGGGCATCATGACTGTGAAAAATTTATCCATGATACATGACAGGAGGAGTAGAGAGGCAATGGCATGGCTGCTGCCATGAATATGATCTCAACCTATGGTGATAAGTTAGTTGATTGGAACTAAAAAAAAGTTTGGTATGGTTTAGAAACAGATCAAACAATCCCAAGTAAAGCTAAAAAATCTCCAATCTATGGATCTTACCTATGAGAAAATAGAGGAACATAAAACAGCAAGATAGGAGGTTCAGTTGTGTCTAGAGAGAGAGGAACTTATGTGGGAATAAAGATCAAAGGTTCAGTGGCTGTGTTGTGGGGACCAGAACACCAAGTATTTCCATCAGAAAGCTTCCCAGAGAAAAAAGAAAAATTTTATCCAGAGTTTGAAGGATGGTAATGGTATTTGGAGAGAGGGAGTCCATAGAGATAAGTTGATTAGGGAGTGCTTTAGCTTCCTGTTTACTGCTTCATCAGAAAGAGGCTCTATGGACATTCTGAATGGGGTGGAACTAAGGGTGTTGGCATATATGAACACTGAGTTAGAAAAGACTTATAATGCTGAAGATGTGTTTATTGCTTTAAGGCAAATGCATCCTAGCAAAGCCCCTGGCCCAGATGAGATGCCACCAATATTTTTTCAAAAATATTAGCACATCATTGGAGACAAAATCACTACTGTTGTGCTAGAAGTCCTCAACACAGGTCAGTTCCCAACTGGTCTAAATCACACTCTGTTAGTATTAATACCAAAGACATGCTCACCTACTTTAGTAATTTTAGACCTATTAGCTTGTGTAATGTAATTTACAAACTAATAGCTAAAGTCATTACTAATCGATTGAAAGGTGTGTTGCCTTCTATTATTTCTGATACACAATCTACATTTGTGCCTGGAAGACTTATCACGGACAATGTATTAGTAGCCTATGAGTTGGTCCACTATCTTAAACAGAAGAGAAAGGAAAAAAGGGTTGTATGTCGCTGAAGTTGGACATGTCTAAAGCTTATGATTGAGTGGAATGGGATTTTCTTGAGAATGTTTTAATAAAATTGAGATTCACTTGTGGATTGGTTGATCTTATCATGAACTGCATGACTTTAGTTTCTTTTTTTGTCATGGTGAATGGTAATCCTACTGAACCAATACTGCCTTCTCGAGGCATTAGACAATGAGACCCTTTGTCCTCTTATCTATTCCTCTTATGCACTGAAGCTCTAGTTGGTTTGCTTAAAATGCTGAAATGGGCAAATTTGTCAAGGGGCTTAAAATCTGTAGAGGGCACCTATTATTAATCATATGCTTTTTGCTGATGATTCTATTGTGTTCTGCGATGCGGATGTAGCCACCTCAGTTAATATTCAAGGGCTATTAAGGAAGTATGAATTAGCCTCTGGCCAGATGATTAACAAATAGAAAACTGCTATGATTTTCAGCCCTAATGTGCCTAATAACTTGAAAGAAGCCATTATGACAATGTGGGGTGGGAGTACAGTACAACAATATGAGAAATATTTGAGTTTACTTCCCATAGTTGGGAAAGCAAAATCAGTTGCTTTCGCAGCAATCAAAAGTCAAGTATGGAGGAGACTATAAAGTTGGAAGGAAAAATTCTTGTCTCAGGGGGATCGGGAGATCTTACTAAAGGCTGTTGCATGTTCTATCCCATCTTTTGCTGTGAGTTACTTTAAATTACCCACTACCTTGTGCAGAGAATTAGAGAAGATGATGGCTCGATTTTGGTGGGGACAAAGAGATGATGGGAGGAGAATTCATTGGGTATCATGGGACAAACTGTGTGTTCCCAAATGCAGGGGTGGAAAGGGATATAGAGACCTCAAAGTATTTAATATGGCTCTTTTAGCCAAACAGACTTGGAGGGTGCTCAAGTGTGAAGACTCCTTAGTCCATAAACTGTATAAGGCTAAGTACTTCCGTAACTCTTCCTTTTTCGAGTCTCAAATGGGCCATAACTCTTCCTACACTTGGAAAGGAATTTGGGAAGCTAGAAACATGTTGATGAAAGGGTGTGAATGGAGGATAGGGAATGGGGCTAATGCTCGGATATGGCATGATAACTGGGTGCCTAGCTACCAATCTTTATTGCTAGAGGAGTCTGGTAGTGCAGAAAGGGACCTTTCAGCAAGGGTAGCAGCTTTGATAGATACTGAGACAGACTGGTGGGATGCGTCTAGGGTTAGAACTCTCTTCAATCCAAGAATAGCTTCAGATATAATAAAAATCCTTCTTAGTCCAGGGCAACATGAAGATGTATGGATGTGGCGGCATGAGAAAAATGGGACATACAATGTTTGAAGTGGATACAGATTCTTCAAAAACTTTATACAACACTATACTGCTGAGAGTTCTAATGCTAATGAAGAGTAGAAAATGTGGAAAGCCATTTGGAAAATGAGGGTCCCCAATAAAGTTAGAGTTTTTGCTTGGAGAGTTTGCAAGGAAAGCCTACCTACAAATATAACTTGTTCAAGAGGAAAGTTATAGAGAGCCTTGCTTGTGATTTTTGCAGCTATCCTATTAAAGATGTATCTCACGCTGTGTTACAGTGTCAAGATGTTAAAGCTTCATGGCTACAACTTTTACTTGATTTAGCATCCTTGCCTGACTCATACATAGTTACCGATGCAGTTGTGTCTCTATTGTACAGAGGGGATCAAGGTTTACTAAGCAGATTTTTCTTAATTTCTTGGTCATTCTGGCATAGGCGTAACAAATGGACCATTGAGCACACCCTTCTGAATGCCCTACAAACGGCAAACTATGCTATTAGTTTACAAAAACCTGTAACCCCAACACCTGCTGAACCAAACTTTTCAATGAAGAAACTGGGTTGTTGGGGCACCCCTCCACCTGGTTTTTGCAAGCTAAATGTTGATACTGCGTTATTTTTTTTTATTTTAGAAAGGCTGGAGTAGGTGCTGTGCTAAGGGATAAGAAAGGAAATGTATTTATGATTGTGAGTAAAGCTGAGCATGAGTTTCATGAACTAGAGTCAATTGAATTACTAGTCATGCTATGAGGACTGTAGTTCAGCTTGCACTTAGGGATTTCCAAAGTTGTGCTGTGCTTGAGAGTGATTGTTTACTCATGGTAGAAGCTTTGACTACTAATAAAGATTCCTTATCAAGCCAAGGTAACCTAATAAAGGAGGTCAAAAATTTGCTCAGCCATTTCGAAGATTATCAGGTTCAACATGTACTTAGAGGGGGAAACCAGGTTGCTCACTTCATAGCAAAGCATGCATGGTTAGTCTATGAGTTGGAGATGTGGATGGGATCTGCCCCTTCTTTTCTATCTCAATATATCTGGTTTGATCATTCTAATTTGTAAACACTATATTTGCTAATTGAATGAAGTTATCTTATATATAAAAAAAACTGAATCGTTTGCAAATAAAAAAATTGGACAATGCTAGGATGACTATCAAATATGTCCACCAAATGTGCACACTAATACAAATGAGATTTTTTTTTCTTTAATAATTTTTTAAACATCCGTAACCATTACTAAAACTATAAATTCATTAATAGTCACTTCCTTAACCATTAAAAAAATAAAAATAAAAAATATATGAGTGGACACATTTGATGGGCATATTTAGTAGTCATACTATTATTTTTCTAAAAAAATATGATCTATTATTAAACGATACAAATTATATAAGAGTATGCTCAGCTCATATAAGTTCGTATAAACTTGAATAAGTTCATATTTAATATTTTTTTATTGTACCAACTTTAACTTTATAATGAGAAGATAAGATAAAAGTATGTTCATAATTGTTAGAATTGTATTAATCAATTATGTATTTCAATTGTGCTATAGAAGGTGACCTATATATAGGAGGCCAAATGCTATACAAGAGCCTTATTCAATCAATGTGGGACTTACATAACACATATACGCTAACACTAACATATACACTAGCAATAATATTATGCATATTGCTTGAATCCTTATAAATATAATTATTAATTTATGAATAATTAACCTTTATAAAGACATTTACAAAAGAAATTTTTTTTATTTCAATATTTGCAGATAAAATCATAAAATATAATATAAATAATTTATTTTATAAGAATTAAGTAGTTCATGAACAAGCTTAAACTTGGTTGAATAAAGATAATCTATTTGAGAACATAAAATGTAATTTGATGATAGATTTGTGCTTAACTTGTACTCGAATAACAATCAAATGAACAAAGTTTGATCACCCATGACTCACTAGAATTTGACTCATATACACCTATATGATGTAATCTCACTATCATGTTGAAAAAAGTTTGTAAAAATGGCTCAATAATAAAAAAGAACAATTCTATAGATCAGCCACTGTAGACACCCAACACCTATAGTTTTTTCATAGAGTGCAGAAGTGTTTTTTATAGGATGTGGAGAGTGAAATGATGAATAGTGACTGATGAGAATAATTTTTTAATAAAAAATTATTTCAACTTCTATAGAGGAAAAACTTTGCCATATCTCCTAAACTTAGCAATAGGTATGAAAATGTAAGGAAGGCTTCTTCCTTCTCTCTATCCTTCAATCCTCTCATATTTTACAACTATTCTATTCTTTTTTTTTTTATTTTTTAATCCTCATTTTTACTTGTTTTTTCCTCAATTTTTGCTTGAGTTTTGGAGACTAGATCTATTTCTCTTGTTCATTTTCAACAAGCATGTGCCCAATCAATGGAGTCTCCTCCGCAAGCTACACCAAAGTGGCTCGACTCGGTACCAGATTATCGTCTTGTGAAGACCACGTGTCACCCCTTCACAATGCCATTGAAGTTTTTTTTTTTATGGGTTTTGCTATTCATCCTCCCCACACTCCACACTCCACACTTTTTAATATTTTTTAATATCTTTTAAAATTTTTTTTTGAATTTATTTTTTTTAAACTATTTATAATTTTTTATTCACTATTCATATAAAAATATATTTGATAAAAAAATTAAAAAAAATTAAAAAAAAGATAAAGTGTGGAGTGTGGTGTAAATAGTAAGATGTTGAGTAAAATTTTTGTTTTTTTATTTCATCCTTTTCCGTTAATCATTGACAAGCTTTTCTAGCCTTTTCCTTGTTTTTCAATACATCTACCATTGTCAGAGTCTGGATGTATACCTCTATACATTTCTTGCAAACTATCAAAAATTTTATAGACAAGTGGGACTCATGTGGCGACCAATCCAACGATACTTCTTAGGTTCTCCGTAATTCTCTAGAGACAATCTTTTAAGTCCTGTTTGGATGGAAGAAATATTTTATCTCATTTTAATATTATAATTTTTTAAAATTTTCACATAAAATATAATAAATAATTTAATTTTTTTTTCAAATTTTAAAATAATAATAATATTAAAAAATAATATTCTAATAATATTTTATTCAACTTTCTAATCTCATCTCAACTAATCTAATCTTAACTCACTATCCGAATCGCACCTTAACTAATATCAATCACCTTTTATTCCTTATTATTTCTATGTTATGTTCGTTGTAAGAGGTTGAAAGGGTGCTCTTATTTGACCCACACAAGATCAACGTTGTGTGCCTGCCTAAATTAACAAAATGACTCTGGATTGGCACAATAAATTGAGAAATTCTATGTCACGCTAGTTTAGAATAATGCAGTAAAACCAAGTAAATTTTTCTAAAAACATCACATTTATTTTGTAAAAAAAAAAAAAAAAAATTGCATTCAATCCAAATATCTTCAAGGCACCAAAATAATTTCTCACTTGTAAAAAATAATCTTCATCTAAGTAAGCATATCTAAAACACTTTCACATAATTCAACCAAATGTTCACAAAACAACCCTTAAAAAAAAAAACAAAAACAAATCTCACAAAAACTTTTATAAATCTTACAAATTTAAACGGAAATCATGTATTTCTTACAAATTTCAACACTTTCATAAATCTTACAAAAAGTTATTTCTAAAAATTTTACTATTATTTTAGAAAATAATGAAAAAAAATATTACTATGTACATGCCACATCGGTATGACCTGACATGTGCATATCATATACACACCTTACACTTGTTTATCTGTTATTAGCTGGAGGGCTCCAACAATTTGTTGCCCCAACTACTAATATACATATTATTTTAAGAAAATCTTTCAAATTACAAGTACCCAATAAGAAATAAATAAGATCCGTCTGCTAAAATAAGAAGAAAAAGGAAAAGGTGAAAAGAAAAATCATTGTATACTTCCTCTCTTTTGATAGACATAAATATTAATCCCTATTTTCACTAAGAAAAATTCCAAAAAACTTTCAAATTAAAAATATCATGAATTAATGGCCTTTAAAAAAAAAAAAAAAAAGAATTCATAACCCTAGAAGACAATAGTTATCAAGTGTAGATAATCAAAGATACATAAGAGTAACACAAAGAAAAAAAATCTTAAATATATTTTTAAAATTAAAACAACCAATAAGGATGGAGAGCTTTTCTCTCCTCCCAACCCGATAAATGAGAGTCTTCCTTGGTGTTATAATTGAAAGAAAATTGACATGCTAACATTCATTATTTGATAAAAAAAAAAATTGAGAAGAGTACTGCTATTTTAAGACCTCTACACCACATATTGTTTACGTAGCATAATTTGATTTAGAATAAAGATTTTAAAATGAATCTTACAAATCAAATTTTTTTCAGTTTAATATTAATGTGGATGATGTGCTCTATACGTCAGCTTTATAATGAAATAATTCAACTGAGAAACATCCAATCACACAATTGTTTAAAAGAAGAATTTCTTACTCTTCAATCCATTTAGCCCTTTTCATCAACATCAGTGTCAACTTTGATTGTTGTCCTACCCATTCATCGCATTTAATTAGAAACTTGGAGACTTCATGTGGACTATTAATCCCTAAACAAAGAGATCATCAAGATCATTTTTCAAACTCGATTGTAGATGTGTACATGGGACCCTTAACTTTAGCAAACTAGATTTAAGATCGGGTTATCATCACATTCGATTCCATAGAGAAGACATTCAAAAAAAAACTTTTAGAATTCAGGAGGGACATTACGATTTACGAGTTCTTAATAATGCTATTTAGACTTGCCAATGCCCTTCCACCTTCCAAAACCTAATGAACCACATCTTTAAGCCCCATTTGAAAAGATTTATCCTAGCATTTCTTACAACATTCTTGTTTACAATAAAAACCCCATTGAACATGCTTGTCGCCTTAAGGTTGTATTAGAAATATTAATGAAAAATCGGCTATATGCGAATAGGTCTAAGTGGAGCTTCAGCTATATTGAGATTGATACCTTGGGCACTTGATTTCCAAAGATGGTGTAAGGGCCGATCTAATGAAAATAGGGTCTATGCTAAATTGCCCTTTTCCTCATAATCTTAAGTCCCTAAGGAGTTTTTTAGGACTCAAAGATTACTATAGAAGATCTTTTGAAGGTTGTGGCCTCTTAGCATCTCCCTTAACTGTAACGCCCGTCCTCGTGGTGGGTATTTTTACAAAATATTTTAGAAAATGCGACGGGAATTACCGTACGATTTAAAACACTTTTACAGTCCTTCCCAGGGTGCAAGACTTTACATTATAAAATGAAAATTTGCTTTCACAATAAAATAGGCTTGGGTTTAAAAACAGTGGAAAATATAAATCTTTAAAATAATAGGCATTTTCTTAGATTTAAAACCTTCATGCTTAGACTTCCGTGCCCTTCTCCTTTTGGCCGTATCCCTCCTAAGCGTATTGTTCATTCAGTTCCTGTGGGGGGAGGGGCACACATAAAAACTAAAATAAGTCGAATACTCAGTAAGCGTTACTTCATACCGTTAAAATATAAAAACGTAGGTTTTCAGTCATGCATTCATCATTTCATACATACTATACGTACATGCATACGTGCTTTCGTTTGAAAACATCACTGACGGGATTTTCTTCTTTAAAAACTGGTTTTCTTTTCTTAAAACGTTTCTCCCGTCAGTGCCTACATTTCTTAAAGAGTGTCGTGCATTCTTACGTTACTTTTTTCTTTTCGTAAACGTCAGTATACGGGGGTTTTCATAATTAAAAACGTGTTTTCTTTTGGTAAACTTTACCCCGTTACTGCCTTCAATTATTGAAGAGTGCCATGTATTCATACATTCTTTTTTTATCACTTTCATAGGTCAGTGCACACTGTTACGCCCCGTGTGCTGGGGTTAGCGGCCTTTTGGGCCGATGGATTTGCCCGTGGCCACGGGTTGGAATCCCTTTCCGTCAGGGATGCAGCACTGGGTGCACTACCAGATACTACCGCCCGGCATTGCAATCTGCCCCGTTCATTCATTTGGGTACTCCGTTCATTCATTTCATGTGGCCGTTACGTATTTTCATACATTTATGCACGCTCATACCTTTCTTTCATTCTTTCTTACGTTCATTCATTCATGGCGGCTCTAGAGAGTCGCAACTTTCATTCATTTCATGTGCATGAGCATGCATTTCCTTTCTTTTCATTTCATTCGTGCTTTCATGGAAAACGTCTTTTCGTGGAAAACGTCTTTTCGTGAGAAAACATTCTTTTCTTGAGAAAACGTTCTTTTGGGGCGAGAGCCCGAAAACATCTTTTCGTTCATCGTCTTTTCTTTGAAAATACATATAATAATTATCACGTATAGTCATCCATTCACATGCATACACTTAATACTTTTAGGTGCGTGAAAAGGGGCTGCCAAAGGGGGCCGTACATACTTTTACTTTAAATGCGTTACTTTTCGTTCTTCTTTTCGTAAAAACGTCTGCCCTTGAAAAGGGAGACCAATTCTTTTCTTAACTTTCGTAAGGAAAAACGTTTCTTTTACTTTTTCGTATCTTTAGAAAACTCTAGAAGAGTATGAACGTAACACTTACCTGGACTCCATGCTACTTTCATACCATACAGTCCGTTCATACCGTACAGTCCATTCATGCGTGTCAGATGGCAACCTACATGCATACATAACCTTAATGTTATTCTCTATCTAGTGCATAAGCAACTGACTAGAAATAGAGTTATGCTTTACTTAGAGAACACTCTCCTTCTATCCCGTGCTCTATCACGTTTCTTACTATGATAAAAATCCTTAGAGACCCATTATGGTCTCTACTTCCTTCAACCTTGACGTTCTACTCCGAGTGCTTACTCACTAGGGTGAACTCATGATTCACCTTAAGATTAAACACTAGGACCTTTGTCCTGTTCTTCTTATTAACCACATTCCGACGCACGACTTAGACCAACTAAGTCATGCATCCTATTCTTAGACAGTACCTTCATCCTTACCCTCATGCATCTTAGCTCACTCTACTTCTCATGATCATCCGTACACATCACACGGCTCTATGCCAACCCTGAGGCTTAAGTACCGTGTCATCATACATAGGACGGATTACCCATTATTTACGGTAAATTCGTTCAGCACATGTGTCTAACTAGACAACACACGTACCTTACCCTTTTATCTCTTAAGACCATCATGTAATACATTGGTCACAGACTCGTATGGCGAACGTCATACTTCGTTACCAACCTTCTCATACCCGGCTAGCACGACTCTTTGTGCTACCCGGCCCTCATGACAGTTTATCCCAACTGTTGACACGATGAGACTCTGTTCATAACTACACTTCACGTCACGCCATATAGCTCGAGACTGTTCCCAAGCTACACCGTGACCTTGTCACATCACCTCACATACGTCTTAGGTCATCACAGCGCAACTCCATGATGGACCACGTCACTTCATGACGTTGCCCAATCATGCTTCCGCTGCACTGCTCTGATATTTCTTAGCTACTTCGCACTTATTCCCGGTCATAAACCAATCACACGGCAACCTCTGTCGCCTTAGACTATAGCCATACTTCACAGTCATTTCGGGATACTGTTCCATAGTTCCCGACGCCATACACCAAATTCTTCCCCTATCAACTACGCAACCATCCTCATCCTTGCGACACGCCATACGGTGTATCGCTGCATCTCAGGGAGTACACTCCATATATACTCCCTTCACAACACTACGCCACATCACCACTATGACCTACACGCCATACGGTGCATCGTCTCACAACATGAAATACACTCCTCGTGTACTCCATTCACAGAACTACGTCACGTCACGTCACCAATACGGCACATATGCCGTACGGTGCATCGTCACACAACATGGAGTACACTCCACGTGTACTCCATTCACAATACTACGCCACATCACTGCTATAGTATACACGCCATACGGTGCATCGTCTCACCACATGGAATATACCCTGCGTATACTCCATACACTCTTTGTGTACTCCACTCACAGCACTACACCACGTCACTACTACTGCACATACGCTACCACCACACTTCACAGCACAGTCCACAACACTACACAGTACAGACCACAACACCAACAACACAGTCCACGATGCTACACAGCACACTTTTCAACTACGCCAGCACTTCACATCACATCACAGCCCATCACATCACCATCATACCACACAGCAGTCCTATAATACTAGCAGCACAGTCCACAACCTAGTCAACTAGCTAGCATCTAACATAAATAGCGAGGGATAGATACCATCGACGGGATAACCCGTGCGTCGCTCGTTGACCGTCACAGCGAATACGCCGGAGGAGCGTACGGGGTGGCTACACCGCGTACAGTGACTGTTTGAGTGTTTGGATAGCTAGGTGTGGTCTTGAAAGGGTCTACGGTGACCTTGATGATGATGGCAATGAGCGTATCACGGCGGATCTTGCCGTGTACAGTGGCAGTCAGTCACGCGCAGTGACTGTCCATCACGTGCAGTGATTACCCACCACATAAAGTGGTGGTTTAGGCTTGGGCTAGGCTAGGAGAGGTTGCTAGTGGAGCCGTGGAGGCTCGGTGGCGGTCGGCACGGCGGTCTACAGTGACTAGCCGTGCATTGTGAGGGAGGATAAGCCGTGGGAGAGTGCGAGAGAGTGTGGGGCCGTGGGTGGTAGATCAGGGCCATGGGTGGTACCGTTGGACTCGTGGTGGCCTAAGGATGCCGGCTAGGATGGTCGTTCACCGTGGGTGTCGGTGGACGGCGGCGGATCGGAGCAAAACCCGTGCGTCACCACGGGTGACACCGGGAGGTGGAGGAGAGGCCTATTGGCCGTGGGTTTGCTGGAGGAGGAAGGGGGAGACCTCAGGAGTCTCACAGTGGTGTCCGGTGGTCGAGGTGGCCGTGCACGGCGGCGCTAGGGGGCTGCATAGTGAACTCGTGCATGGAGGAGCTTGAGCTCGTGCATGGCGGCTACCGGCGGGGAGAGGGAGGCTGAGATCACTGGAGGAGGTCGGTCGGTGGCTAGGGAGGCTGCCCTAGCAGTGGTGGCGCCGGAGGATGGCGCACGGCGGCGGATCGGGGCCATAGCCCATTCGGGCTTGCACCACCGTAGGCGGAGGAGGAGGGAGCGTGGGGAGGCATGGCCGGTGCGGTTGGACTCGTCGGAGGGAGGGGAAACTGGTCGGAGGGGCGGTGAGGCAAGCTGGAGCACGGCAACGCCGGGCTGAGGCTAGTTGCGTTCGGGCGAGAGAGAGAAGGTCCTACGTGCGGGAAAGAACCGGAGAGAGGAGAGAGAGAGGGGCTGGGTTTTATCCTAAAACCCATCGTCTGTGGATCAATAAAATGATCTACGATGATCTTTAAATACTGATTTGAAAATGCGTAAAAGCTAACTCATTTAAAAACACTGAGAGGAATTAAGATAGAATATTATTTAAAATAATATTCTTTCATCATTGATAAAATGATGAAGTCTCACTTAAAATATTTAAAAGAGTAAAACTATTAAATAAATAAAGATTCCATCATTATTTAAATCACATAATATTTTAAATAACTAGAATCATTTATATAAAATGATTCCCTACAATTATAATATTTTTGGAGCTCTTCAAAGATATTATAATTGAGTTATTTAAAATATTCTTTATTTAAATAGTGATAGGAATCTTCCATATAAAATACACATTACTTTAAAACACAAGATAACTTTTAGAAATCACGTAATATCTTTAAAAACAAGCCATTGGGGTCTGGCACGCGTAACGGGACTCTTAGACACTAGAGAGAAGAGTGAACAGGCTGATGCATCTGACGTAATTGCTTACGTCAGAAGAAAGAAAGAAGCAGGTATTACATTAACTGCCCTCTTAGAAACAAACTCCTTTATCTAAACTGATTCAACTAAGAAAGTTTTTACTTGTGTAAAAAAATTTGTAACTAATCTCCCTTTATTGTCACTACCCAACTTTACTAAACCTTTTACTATAAAGTATGATGCTTTTAGTTGTGATATAGGTGTTGAATAGTGCGACTTCATACAATTATTTTGCAACCAACCAATGTAATAGTGAGACTTTTTTCTTTTTTCTTTTCTAATAAGAGGATGACATCCCGATTTAATCGATAAACCCTCACTTATAGTAGAAGAGTAAGTTATACAACGAAAGCAAGTGGGTTTATAAATCTCAAAACGAGGCTATTAGGGAAAATCATCATTGGAAAAAAAAACTAACAAAAGCGAAAGTACTTACTGATTAATGCCAGAAGCTAGAAATAATCGGACAATCCAAAGCAAAATGACCAATCATATGTTTGAGAACACTTTATTTGAGGAGAGCCCAGTGAGATAATGCCAATTGACGCTGTACAAGACTTTTGCATGGCTACTTTAAGCATGATATTATTGCCTCTGATTGGGCAAGATGGTGGCAAGACGGGAAGCCAAAATCTTGAAAAATTCCTGTAAGAAATTTGGCAAAGACTGATATCTCTAAAGTTTGAAAGAATGGAGGGAATATCTTTATTTGAAATTAAAGAAATGAAAGTATACTTTTAAAGAATGAGGCATAGATTCTCTTCTGGAAAAGTCAGTAATTGCCTCGAAAATGTTGCAATGGATAATAGACCAACAATATATGTAAAAAAATGAGGATGAGAAACCATCAAGATCGGGAGCCGAATCCAATGGAATGCTAGAGACAACTTGTTTAACTCTTACAAGGAAGGAAGTTTGGGCACAAAAACATTATCATCCTTAGAAACCTGATTAGAAGGGACATCAAACAAGAAATTGGTAGAAAGAGTGTGAGAAGCAGTTAATTGATTGTGGAAAATATCCACAGCAGTCGAGTGAGTAGTGTTATGCTCAGTAGATGAGGAGGACCCATTAGGAAGATTAGGGGAAGTAATAGAAGCCTTTCTCCTCTAGTGAGCAACCATTTGAAGAAAATTTTGGTGTTTTTGTTATCCTAAGATAACCACTGAGTTCCAGCCTTTTGTTTAAAAAGGATCTCTTCTTAGATCAACCAATCATTATAACCCTTTTCAAGATTTTGCAAAATGACTAGGTTAGAATTAGGAGAATAATTTTGCAAAGAAAGTTCAGCAGCTTGGATTTTGTCACATAAATCGATAAGATTTTGAAAAATATTACCAAAAACTGTGAAGTTCTAATCTTTCAAAGAAATTTTCCAATGCTTCAGTTTAAAAACCAGTTTATTCAAACCATAGAGATGACAAGGTTGATTTCAATTAGAATAAACAAAATCTAGAAATTGAGGGTATTTAGTACACATCCTTTGGAATTTAAAGGATGATGGATCATATTTATACACCTCTTTAATCATCATGAGGTGGGGACAGTGATCAGAATGATTCCTCTTTAAATGGATAAGGGAAACTTGAGGAAAGGGTAGGGAAGACGATTGATTAACAGGGGCTCGGTCTAATCTTTTCCCAGTGTAAGCTCCATTTCGCAGGATAGTACTAAATGCATTTAGAACCAAGATAAGGAAGGTCAGAGAGGAAATTGCAGTCAATGAAATCAATAGAATTAAATTTAGTAGGAAGGGGAATAGAGACACCTCCTAGTTTCTCATCATCAGATTTAATAGTATTAAAACCACCTATCACTATCCATGGATAGTTAGGGGGTCTCATAGAAAAAAGAGAAGTCCAAAGAAATCTTTTAAGATGAGGGTTACACCGGGCATACATAGCAGAGAAGATAGTGTTAATGCCACACTAATCAACAGAGAAAGTAATATGCTACTCAGAAATTAAAATAATCGAGATAGTCAAATCATTTCTAGCAAAAATCCAAAACTTACCACCACAATCTTTAGTAGCAGCTTTAGTAAAAGCAGTCATAGGTTTAAGAATAGCAATTAAAGGAAATTTATAGAAATTAACTAAATGCTTCAAATGAAGCATAGTGCTCTTATTGGCAAGGCTCACATTCCAAACTAAGATAGAATTAGTCACGATATAATTTGAGTTTTGGTGTTTGAAACTATTCTTGTGACCTAGGTGACTCTTTTTCCTTTCTTTTTGGCTGAACTTTCCACAACTTTAGAATATGAATGGATAGGTTTGGAAGGTTGCTTATCTTTCTTCTTGGAATTTTATGAAAGAATCAAGATTCAGATCATTAGCAAGCATGGTAAAAGAATTATAAATAGGAAAATCCTTTAGAGGTGGGTCATTCTGGGTAACAAGAGCAAGAGGTGAGTCTTTATCCATGAAATTGTGAGCATTCTCACTTTGCTCATCATTTTGAACAGCCTCACCAATGTTTTTTGTTGTTGCTAGCTTCAAAGGCTACATTAGTCTCAGGATGGGTGCTTTGTCATGGTTTTCAACGTTGGGATTTTTATCATTCGAGAGAGGTAATTCTGGAGAAGAACTCTGTTTTTAGATGTCAATTTTTTTCTCAGCATTAGGGACAACCAAATTGTCATTCACAACCTTTTCTGGCTTGTTGACCTTTCCCAAAAATTTCCTGTAAGCAACGTCATGTTCTTGGAGTCTACAGTGTGTACAATATCTCATACTCAATTTTTTGCCACAACCCTTCATCACCATTACCTATCCAAATAACATTTTCTCCAGGGGCTAAGCATTAGTATTGGATTCATCATTCTTATCTTTAAAATTTGATAAAAAGTACATATTTTTCATAAATATAAAACATTCCTATTTATAATCCCACATTAGATTAGCCATTAGATTCATCAAAATAATAATATAATATTATTTTTTTAATAATATTATTTTTAATTTATTTTTTTTATATTTTACAATTACAATAACTATATGTTAATTAATAATTTAATTTGATACTTACATTATTATTTCTCAATTTAAATATATTGTGGCTCAAAATTGAGAAACAATAATTTAAGTAAATAAAATAATAGTTGAAGAGTGTGAATAGTGAGTCTTTAAATTTGAAGATGAAGAAAAATGTACTGTAGCTAAAAGCTTGACATTTGGACATATGGTGAATCTAATGTTAAGATTTTAGAGTTAAAATTATCAAATTTTGAAGATTGGACTCATTTGATGAGTCCAATACTAGTGCTCTTAAGAGATCCATTTCTATGCATTTCGAGCATAGGAAGGACGTGTGTGTGAGGGTAAGTAAATCAAGAGTTTGGAATTTTCCAAAAAGAAACATAATAGCTTTTAAATAGGATTAATTACAAAAATTCAAAGGCATAATGGAATCCTTATCGAACCATCTGAATATCCCGAACACAGCTCCTTAGGTGATTCCTCCTTTGGTGTGAATTCCCAAAACCATCCGGATGGCCTGAACATAGCTCCTTCCATGATATGTGTATCTCGTGTCCATGCTTTGGCCAAATCTTCGGTCGATTGCAGTTTAATCAAGACATGCCTTGAATCAATATGCCCCATAATTGGAAGGTGTGTCAGATTCTATTTGGTCAAAATAGATAACGGACGACATTCCTTTGAGACATTTTGCCACCAATGCATATTGGAGGGTAGCTTCAGATCGTTGAACTTCAAGGGGTGTGAAAATATTGTTGGCTTACCATTTTTTTTTTTATTAGATTAATGATACTTTGCCCACTCAATTTATTCTCTCATTTTGACACCTTATATATTTTATTTTATTTTTTAATTTTTTTTTACTTAATAAAAAAGTGACTATTGTGTATTGATATTTTTTTTTATATTTTTCTAAAATGATAAAAAAATATGAATAAAAAAATAAAAAAATAATTTTGAACTAACGGTCACTTGCAATGGACTACTTTGAGCGGCATAGTAGCATTTTTTTGTTATGCTTGCTTTAGAGGTACTACTATCAAAATATTGGGATTAGTTAAGCTCTACTCGATTGGATTCTCCCACATAGCAGCATACGATTTGGAAGGCGCTTCAGATTCTCTATGAGATTTATGGGATGGAAGAACTTGGATATTTGGATCAGTTCTCAACGTGTGAACCAAACAAAAAGAAATTAAGTTTGAAAGAAAGAGTAGAAAGAAAGTCGTGGAAAAATGGAGAGTGAACTGACAACAAAATTGAGATTGAAGAAGAAATCAAAGGGGGAGAAGAAGAGCAGAGCGGCCGACGACGATGGTTACCCTCCCGACCCTCAAGTGGGAACTTCATAAAAAATACTAAAGTTTTTATTTAAATTTAAATTATAAAAAGAGTAGTATAATAAATGGTACGTTTATTATTACTCTATTGTTCTCAATACTTTAATGGTGTGCCTGCAAAATTCCAATCGAGCTTATTCCAACCTAAAATTATGCGGCCCCCCAAAATTTTAATCCCGTCTCTGTCCATAATACATGATACATGCATACATATAGATTAGCAATTTAAATATATATCTTTATATATATATAAAGTGGTTATCTAATAGAAATGGTTGATTTAATAGTTTTTTGTTATTTTCCGTTAAAGTTAACCCTGTTCGACTAATCCGTCCGTGTATGTAAAGATATCCTCACATAACCCCATTTATTATCGTCCCTTCCCATGCCGTTATATCTTCTCGTATGTTTTCAAAACTGCAACCATGCTAGGGTTGCCGTTTTATCTCTCCGTACATTCAAGTGCATCAATGCCTCCATATGACATCTGAATTAAAACCCATCAGCCTTCATCCCTAAAGTCTCACAGCCTCCACATAGGACACAACTACAACCACCACGTTAATCCTCTGTCACAGCCTCCACACATGCGCTGCGCGATCACCACGTGACTACCACCACGTTCCTCCATCGATCGAGTTTGGCTTCATCTATTTTGGACTCTCAAAACAGAGCACTGGTAGTTGTTTTATTTATATAGTTTTTTGGCTAGTAGAATTTTCTAGCATACAATTGTGCATCCAAGGAAATATAGTAGAGAAAACACCTAATTATGGGAGAGGAGAAAGAGGAATAATTGCTTTATAAGCTTCCTTTTAATATTGCTAGCGTAAGAATAAATAGCAGGTTGTTTATATATATATACATACATTTGTACTCGCATATATTCACTTTAAATTATCTTGGTCAATGATTTGCAGTACACAAAGTATTTGAGTTTACAATAAATATATAAACATAAACATTAATATATCAGTAATTATTTATAAATAATATTAACATTACATCTTTATTTAATTAATAAAAAATATTACGTATTTATTAATAAAAAATTAAGTTTTAACAACAAAAAATTAAATAAAAACTAAATATACGTCTTGCTTTCACCTATATATATATATATATATATATAAAATTTCAAAACGATTTATCGGAACATAACGGGAGGGCCAAATAATCTCCCTTAAAGAGTGAGCCGAGCCCACAACCAAGGGAGCCCATGAATCAAAAGTCCGAGGCCCGCAACCCACAACCGAATGGCCAACAACCACTTCACGCCAATACGGAATTCAAACCTAGCTATCATTAACTACTGATCAATAATGAACTAGGGAAAGCAAACTTTAGTGTTGCACGAGAGAGAGTGTGAAAAGCCATGGGCCATGATGCGTGAAAGGGATTTTCCCATTCACGTGCGGTAGTGAAAGGAGAGTTTTCCCATTGCTGCGCAGCAAGGATAGAATGTATTCGTCATGTCAGATTGGAGTGGGGACTCTCAAAGTCATCGCTAGTGGAAACTTAGGACGCACACACTATAGAAATTTTCTTTATTTTATTTGAGAATATATAATATTTCTTTATGAAAAAAAGTATGAGGTAATTTAATTGGCTCACTTATTAATCTATTAATTATTGAAAAAGACAAAATTACGCGGGGGAATCTCCCAAGATCTACCCTCGGATTTTTCAAATTTGCCTTTCAACTTTCTTAAGACAAGCAGCTCAGATTCCATCAAAGAAACAAAAAAGACAAGCAGCTCAGATTCAGAAGCTGATCCACAGCACAAAAGATCCGAAATATTGGAAAGATCCCAAGTTTATATATATATATATATATATGAATGTATATGTTGGACGGTTGAGATTGATTCTTGCGCATCCATTGTCATGGCGTCGGCAGCGTTGAACACGATCGAGCGGGCGCACCAGATGTACCGGGACGGACGGTACTCGGAGGCGCTAGGGTTTTACACGGAGGCCCTGGAGATGGCTAAAACCAAGCCTCAAATGATTGCTCTCCATAGCAACCGAGCCGCCTGCTTTCTCAAACTCCACGATTTCAAAAAGGTTCTTTTTCATTACCTGTGTCGAAATTTTTCCATATTCTGATTTTTTTTTTTTTGCAGAAATTACGTATTTGTCTTTTTTTTTTTTTTCCAATCTTGTAGATAAATATCTCGTTGTGTGTGCATAGATAAGGAAGGGGCTAACTTTATTAAAATATAATATGAATTTGCGTCGCGAAGCGGGGTAGGAAAAAAGAGACTTTTTGATTCATTTCAAACCGAAGCTTTTGACTGAAAAGGAATTGGAGTTCAAATTTACCCTATTCGTGTTTTTTATGCGTTCGGTGCACAAAAATCTAAAGCTAGGATGAGGAGTTCAAGAGTAATCTGTGATCAAGTTTTTCGAATTGCAATAAATGACTAAATTTGTTTACTAAATTTGGATAAATTTTAAAAGAGGCCAATCTTGATTTAATGGACAACCAATCAGGCAACACAAATTTTTATAATTTAGTTCTTGTTTTTTTTTTTTTATGGGCGATCATAAAGCCGTCTCCACCCTTGCATGCATTTTTTTTTGTGTGCCATTATTATAAATCGACATCATGAGCCACCCATAGGTGAAATCAAACAATCAAAGCGATATTTCTTTTGATAAGCAAAAGAAACTTTTATGGATAAAAAGTGCAAAAGGCATAGCCCATGATTCAAGTCAACACCGGAATGAGAGTTTGCATTTTATCTGTCGGCCGTCAAGTAGTTGTCACTATTTATAAGGCCTTCAAATTTGAAGGTGCATTTGGGATATTCATGACTAGGAAGCGAATAAAGAGTTTTAGATAAATGCTGCTGCATGCTCTTGTTTGCATGTAATATTAAATCTTGTCCAATCCAGCCATACCTTTATGCCGTGATCATTGATAGTGCTGTTTCCACCTCATTCTTGCTTGTCCGTTGATGTCCTTTTTTTCCTGCATTTATGCTATCAGTGATCAGGAAAGAGATAACACCATATTCTAGTTGGGAGGAGTGAGTAAAATTTGCTACCAGTCATTTTAACTTCAGTGTGTATGAAATACCAGTCTGGTGAAAGAAGGTATTCAATGAGATTGTGAGAAACTGGTCTAATTATATATGGCAGAAGTAATAAATTTATGAAATAAAATTTTGAAGGGTAAGTGCAACTGAGAGTGATAAACTGAGAAAAAATTGTCACACAAAGAGCAAATCTTCCAAAAAGGGTGAGCCCTTAGGTAGTATTGTCATTAGCTCAGATATGACTAACAGGAGCAATGTTCTGCTGTCTTCTTAAAGTCTAAAACACTTGGGATGGATGATGGAAGATGATGGATAGGCTAGACGTCAATGATAGTGATGGGTAGAATATGAGCACTTTGTTATGATGAAGACACTACTTTAATTGGAATGGAATCACAGTTTGGATATACCCACTTTGTTTGAAATTATTTTGTTAGAAAATGATATGTTTGTGTGTGACCTTACAATGCACACACATTTGAGAGTGTAGAGTTACATGGACTATGTTTCTCACTCATTACCTCTTGTTGTCGTCCTTATCTACATGCGTATTTTTTTTTTTGGGAAGAGTGGAGAACACTTAAATTTCCAATTGTCTCAAACACATACACTGTGTGCCCCCTCAATCATTAAATAACCATTTTTTTTTATTGGCACCGGGTGTCCAAAAACAGCGTCCCGACTAATCCCGGGGGTGCACAGGCCCTTGGCAAGGAGTTTCCTGCAAGTGTGCCTTGGGTAATTTAGGAGGAAAATCCCCTAGTCCGATGTCCCCTAGAGATTGTTTGCACTTGGGGGGAGCATACCTCCAAGCCCAAGGCCTTTACCACTTGAGCCACCCTTGGGGGTGCAACCCAATTACATTGGGAGTATACGTTGGGGTGCAACCCAACTACACTAGGAGTATACATAGGAGATCGCCTAACTAAGAAGGGCAATGGGATAATACATAGTTACTCCTTTGTCTGCAAAGTTTGGTGCTTAAATTTGGTTGATTGGTTTTGTCTGAAATCTGAATGGGTGATCAAGGAAACCCCTATTAACAAGTTAGATCAGTGCTTGAGCTTGATAATAATTAGGGTCAGATTTCCCCTTCGTTCATTATGTCATCAAAACTCTCTCTAGTCATGCTATATGAGTTTTTCATCAAGTATTATTAGTGATTTTTAATCGTTGATATGAAATCTTAGGCAGCAGAAGAATGTACCTCAGTGCTTGAGCTTGATCACAAGCACAGTGGAGCACTAATGCTGCGGGCCCAGACACTTGTCACCCTTAAGGAGTATCAGTCGGCGCTTTTTGATGTCAACAGGCTCTTGGATTTGAATCCATCATCAGAAGTTTATCAAAACCTTCAAGCCCGTTTGAGGACACAATTGGTATACTTTCATCATTTCTTTTGATTAAGGTTTCCAGCACTTTGTATGATTTTTTTATTAGTTAAAGGGGTCATTTCATATTTAATCATGATAGGAAGAATAACATGAGGCCTATGCAAGACCATGGTAGTTTGGTGGATTTTATCAAGAGCTTTATAATATGCTGTCCTTGTATTAGGATGTTGCTCATTTTCTTTTTATTATTTTTATTAACTGCATATGGAAAAGATACGAGAGAATCATGGAAATTAAGCCCATTGAAGTCTATAGAAGCTTTCTAAAGTATGAGGGTATTGAAAAAGAGTCATGAGCTTCTCCATTGTCCGTTCACAGTCCTCAAAACTTCTATAATTCATTTATACCACCATATGATGCAAATAAGAAACATTCCACACTGCTGCAATGTGTGGACTACCACCTCTTCCTTTTAGGCATGACTCAAGCCAAACAACTCGTTGAGAAATTCACTCCATAAGACACTATCGTCTTGCAATGAAGTAAAAAGTGATCCATGGACTCCCCACTCCCTTTACACATGCAACGTCAATCAACCGTAACAGTATACATTTTCCTTAGAGTATCCATGATGACATGGAATGTTGTTTTATGGTTGCTATTCTTTGTTTTTTAATCTAGGTCAGTTATCTCCTTGGGTCAACATGTCAAATGGTCGTCTGGTTTGCTGCATTATGGCAGTTACGTAAGACTGCTATAGCTTATGCAGTTCCTTATTTGAAACTAAGAGCCTGTTAAAGATTCAACATTTAGTTTAGCGGGTAACCTGTGTTGTGATGGTTATTGATGATTGACTCTTCACATGGAGAAACATCCCTTAGGAATGCAAAATATAAACTCAACTATTTGTCCCAGTTGAATTGGGGCTGGTTTTATTTTTCCTTATCAACCAATTGGGCTCGACCACAAGCATTCTTTTCCATCATTCTAATAATTTGTGATCATATTATGTCTCCCCCCAGTTAACATATCCTTCTTCACTGCCCTTGTCTTACTGTTATAGTGCAACATATTATGAGTCCAATATAGATCTGTTTTTCCAAACATCCAGCTTCTAGGTTTCTATAATTATATTTTCAGGTTATTTAAAAATTGTAACTTGCTCAACTAGCTTAATTATTATTGATCTGCAGTCCAGATCGTAGGATGAACTTGTTTTGCCTCTCATCAATTAATAAGATTTTTTTCCCGCTTAAGGAAAGTCACTTGCTCCAATAGCTGAATCCGAAGCAGAGCTAGAAGAAGAGGAAGAATACAAAGATGAAGCAGAACCAAATGGAAATGAAGAAGAGGAACAATACAAAGAAGAAGAAAATGCAATAGTTGGAGTAGGAACAGCTCAGAAAACTGAGCTTAAAGAGACCATTGTTTGTGCTGAAGTTAAAGTGCCTGAGACACAGAGGTCTAAGGAATCATATGAACAAGAAAGAGATAAATCTGAGCCTAAAAAGATCTCTTGTGCTGCTGTCTCAATTGCACCTGGAGTGGAGAGCAACAAGGAATCATTTGAACAAGATTCTAAAGGATGGCAAACAATTCCAAAACCAAAGGGACACTCAACTCTAGACTATGGAAGATGGGACAGAGTCGAAGATGATTCTAGTGAAGAAGAAGATGATGATGATGAAGAGTCTCAGCCACAGTATAGGTTTCGTGTAGGAACCATTGGTGTGCGACCGGTAAAGTAAGAAGGCCATATATACATGTAGATGACTGTTTTGGTCCCCAACATCAGCACAAAAAAAAGTCAAATCCTCACTGAGACTAAAAAAGAGGTAGTTGGAAACTTCCATGTGAGCCTGTCATGTCCAAACTTTGAAAACTAGGAACTACCAGCTTTGATTGGTAGGTGATCTTGGCAATGGAACAGTTGAATGCATGAGCAATGCGAATGCTTGATTTCATCGTTGTTTCTCCTGTTGTACAGCAATTTGAATCCTTTATTCTTCCTAAGAGTGTCTTCAAGTGGGGAGACAGTGCTAACAGTTGGATTTGTACTGATTGAAAACTACCTTGAGTCCAGGTATGTATCGATTCTGGTGACATAATTATGTGCCTGTATTTGTAATTCATGATATCTCCTGATAACTCTTTTATCATAGAGAATGCTCGGGTGAGAGAATACTTGGTACTGATCAGTTTCATCATAGTAGATGTAGGTATTCAATACATCATTGCTTTTCCTGCAATTTCAACCGAACTTGAGCTTGGCTTCTATATTCTTTCCAAACTTTTGTAGTATTATGAAGCATGTATTATAATCCAATTACAAGTAGCAAGAACTCTTCTTTTTTAGCTGTTTCTGAGATGATTTAAGTAGTTAACTTTTCTCTCTCTTGAAAACGTTATACAAATTTCAGGAAAGGAAAAAAAAAAAGAAAAAAAAAAAGAGAAACTAAAAGTGCTTGCTTTGGTATTTGTTTTTTGTAAGGAAAGGAGGTAGGAACAGAAATGTCTTTTGTAAACATATCGTCCTGCTTTAACCAAGTGCTTGACCAAATCAAATCATAATCTAACTTGCATGGCAGCTACATAGAATGTCTCAATATTTCATTGAGATTAGTGAGGACGGATTCTGTTTACTCATCCTACCTACATGCACTTGTTAACAAAGGCTAAAATGCTTGTCTATGAACCATATGTAAAAATTAACTTGGAATTGGACAGTAGCCTCAACAGAAACCCAACCATCTAAAAGGGCTCCTCGGATGCAATTTCATCCCCAAATCACCAGTCTAATCTGCAAGATTGATCAGCTTGCATAAATGATCAGCAAAGATGCTTCTGTATTTCATTTCGTAATCAACAAGACCAAGCAGTTAGTCTAGTAAGAAACACAACAAAAATGGTATCTATTTCTTTTTTTGATAAAACAAATTGCATTCATTAATAACGGATATTATAACTTTGATCTGAAATATTCATTATAAGCCCACTACAACATTAATGGCTCTCCAGTACACAACTGTGACTGACATGGTTTAGTCCATGCTGCAAACCTCTCTCAGACCACTTGCGAGACAGCACAACTATGTCTAAGACAGAGTTAACAAATCCTATACTCTATCTAAGATGGAGTAGATGACACACTTTACAGACAAAAGTCCAAGAGACACTATGGACAGTCGTCCAAGAGACGGTGTTTTTTTTTTTTTTTTTTCTAAAACAAAAAGCATAACTGAAATTAAAGATACATAGGAAAAAAATAAATTATATCTTGGAAAGATATAGATCCGTATTTTTAATTTTGGAGGAAAAAATTACAAATAAAGTGACTGTGATAGTGCATGAGAGCCATGGGCCACCCTAGGAGTATGGTGGTCAGTTAGGTCTGAAGTAACCGATGGCCTTGGACTCAGAAAAGTTGCTCATGGCGGTAGAAGAGCATCCTTAGCGGTGGCGCATGGATTTCATGTGCCCACTTTGGACCGCGTGTGTAGATCACGCACAACTCCATTTGGCTAAATACTTCGTCCATTTGAAACGTGTGATGGTCGCTATACGCCGAAGAGCAGCAGATCGGCCTTCTGCCATACTTAGCCCTAAAAACAATATAGACCAAAACAAAATGTCATAATCATAGTGCTTTCATTTTATTTAATATAATGGTTGGGCTTGGACGGAAGATTTTTATAAAGAAGTGAGTGAATATTGATGGATCGATGGCCTTTGTTGAACAGAAAATGAGAGGAGAAGGAGTAGGGATGGAGGAGAGAGGAGGGAGGGAGGAGCTGAAACTCCTCGTTCCTCTACGCAGGTTTTGATTTGGTGGTAGTTTTTAGAGTAATATGCCCGCCATAGATCCTGCTCTCTGTCACATACACAAGCTTTGGGCAAATGGAAGTGTCTTTATATAACAAGTCCAAGGGCATGTTAGGCAATTGCATGGGATAGAATTGGGAGCGGCTTCTTCAGCATAGTTTAGGAGTAACTATTAGAAAGTTTAGCATGGGTACATTGTATTTTCAACCTCTCATAATGTATGTAATATTTCTTTTTATACACAAATGAATTCATTATCATTATTCAAAGTATGGTAGGTAAGTGTTGGAGTTCCTACAATCCCCTCAAGATTTCCAAACCTAGGTATTGTCAAAGAAGTGTAAAAAGAAAATATAGAAGGAGAAGTTGGGACAAATGGAGTAGTCAGGTCTCATATTCTCTTTGCTAATCGACTACAATATGATCCAAGAGAAGATCAACCATAAATATATTTTTTTTTATGTCAACCCTCGATGAGGTCTATCTAAGAATCCCACTATAGCTGTGAGAGGCTACCATAGATGGGTTGCACCAATTTTGAATAAATTGTTGCATTTGAAGATCTCCGTCTCCTACTCCAGAGACTTAAATAGGAGAATATGTCAACTTTAGATTTTAAGAAAAGCTGTAAGGTAGGCAGGAATAGAGGGTCAACTCGGTCACGATCTCATGGGCATTCGATAAGATCGTATATTTGTATCCGTTAGGGGTGAAAAAAAAATTGGTGAACCAGTAAACCAGACTAGACCAGACCAAACCGGGTTGTTCAGTCTGATCTGGTACCAGTTTCATTTTTTTCAAAACTGGTCAAAATCGGTCCGATTCTGATTTTTATTTTTCTAACACCGGATTAGACTAGTTCATATATATATTTGAATTTTTTATATTGTATAAAATATTTTTTATATGATTTTTAATATTATATATAATTTTTACATATAATTATATATAATTTTTTTTTGAATTATATGATAAATTACTAACTAATATAATATTAAATTTTAAAATTCTATCTAAATAATTATATATGATCACTATAGTTTATTGTATTAGTAGTTATATTAATACTATATCATTATATATTATAATATACTATAATATATCAAGTATATATAGTATATCGAGAAAATTGGACCGGAACCTATAAAACTGGAAGTACTGGTTTAGAGGTATAAACGGTGCGGTATCGGTTCTTCAAATTTCAAAATCGGTATATATCGGTTTGATTCTAAATTATGTCTAAAATTAGACCAAACTGAACCAGTTACACTCCTAATATCTGTGTGTGGGGTTCATGCACAAATTGTGGAGGGGTGTGAAGGAGTGGCACGTGGGACGTTTGGAACTCCGGTGGTGGGATGTAACTCCTGTAGTGGGTATAAACATGGGGTATACACAGTACACACCCCTTTTATGCAACATCCTTTTTTTTTTTTTTATGGAAATAGACTCATTTCATTAATGAACCGAAGTTACAAATGTGACTTATCAATACATGAAAAACCAGATTATAAGTCAACTATGCATCAGCTCTGGGGCATCCCCACACACAAAAGACTTTGTGGCGGACATTGTCTTAACTTCAAAAAACTATCTCCCAAAAAGAGAAAGCGCTCTATATAAACAGAACTAAAAGGCTCCTCAATCCTCCTTAGGAGGATAATTACGAGACACTGCTATAGACATCAAATCCAATAGCCTAATTCCTATTTTATTACTACCTAAAAGCAAAAATAAACCTAACAACAACAAACAAAATACAGGACCCCAAATACTAGTGTGACCCTGACGTCATGCCCACCGAAGGCATCGGCATCTCGAATTCGAACTGGACGAGCACCCAGTTTGCGCACGGACCACAACCAGCCATACGACCACCAGCCTATGCATCACCCAACACTTTCGAACCGTTCTTGCCCAGGATTACGTCCGATCCAAAGGCCAACACCACACTCGGGTTGACAAAAATAATAACAAAACATAAAACATAAAACAACTACAGAAATTGAGAAATAAACAACAAAACAATAAACAACAAAACAGAAAAGCAAAACTCGGGTGAACAGTACACAAAAACTCGGCATTGGCGCGTGTACGCACTGGTCACTCGGGGAGGAAAACTGACGGTCAATCTTGGAAGCTCCGGAGATAGGGAGGCCAGACAAGCCGAGCGTGGCGTCGGCAGGGAGCTCCACAGTGGCGCGTGATGGCCACGGGCCGACGAGGTCCGGAATCTTCGTCCCGCGCGTGCGGGCTACGCTCCACCCCGATGAACGCCATTTTTGGTGGTTTTGAAGATCGGCGGCTGGGCTTCATCCCGGTGGGGCGCGTGTAGGTTGTCGACGGCTGGAAAGGCTCGAATGGCGTTCCTCCCTTAGTAGGCCTGAAAACAACGAAAAAGAGCGAAAAAAATACAACGCAAACTAGAAAGAATATACAGAGGAGAAGGGAGGGGGAGGAGCCGAAGCTCCCACCCCTTTCGCTTGATCTGTTTGAAGGAGTTTAGTGAGAAGGGAGAAGATTTTCTAGAGAGAGAGAGTTGATCCTTTTTTACCTTTTTTTTTCACTATGCAACATCCTGCTTATACTTTGTAGATTGGCAACTTGGAAAGCTGATGGTACAACGCATGTCTTTTGAAGGCGATCCAAAAGAAGTAATCGGTCATTTTCTGTACCGAAAGAGAAAAGACAATAGTACAGAGAGAGAAGATCTAATAACAAGTCGTTTTTGACATAATATGTAATATTAATAGAAATTAACTTTACAACACTTGAAAAGGAAAAATTATTGTTAAGCTCCTTGGGGTTTAGACTTTCTTAAACTGGTGTGTAGTTCAAAAAGTTTCAAACTGGTTCCTTTGATTCTTTTTTAAAGCTCTATTAGTTCAGTGACAGAAAATGTTGATGCGGTATATATTTGTCTTGTTTATACACAATCAACTTTTAAAAAATTAAAAGATACACGTATCACTGAGCATAAATATTAAAGTGGTTATTAAAGAAGAAGAGTACCTATTGTGATCTTTTAAGTTTTTACTCTTATCTCGTTTGGTTATACATGAGATGAGATGAGATGAGAAATATATAAATAATAATAAAATAGTTTGTGAATAAAGAAATGGTTTGAGTTAAGGGTTTTGAAAAAAAAAATTGAATAAAAATATTATAAAGTTAAAATATCGTTAGAATTTTAATTTTATTTTTATTTTGAGATTTGAAAAAGTTGAATTATTTTTTGTGTTTTGTTTATAAGTTTGAGAAAGTTGTAATGATTAGGTAATAGTCAAATGAAAAAGTTGAAAAGTAAAAAATTTAAAATTTAAAATATTTGTATTTGATTGATATTTTGATATTGAGATGAGATAAATTGAAACCATTTGTGAAATCAAACGGGATTTAAGTTCATTAATGTGACCTTGCTAATTTGTTAAAAGTGGCTTTAAGCCAGTCACATTTTATATTAATGACATCATATATTAATTAACTTTTGTCTAAGAATTTGATGTTAATTGTAGATTATATGTATTATATCTCTAATGCGAGAAAGGTTTTTTAAGTTATCCTTTGTATGCACTCTTATTAAGGCTAGCATTAGCGACAGATGAAGATTTTTTTCATCTTATGGCGATCTTGATCGAGGCACTTCACCTTCATTTCCCTTCCCATCCCTTCAAGGACAAAAAAGGTGAAGAAGAGGTCGTTTATGCACCTTGGTTGCTCCTTGGATCAATAACCACTTGTGTTCTCCGGTGTTCAAGTCAACGAGAGAATGTGTAGTCTCAGACATCATTAATGTAACGAATCGATTACGAAAGATGAGTTTGCCTATAGCCGTGAGTGGGGGCGGGGAGTTCTTTTGTACCCCAAAATGCGCCAGATGAACGTCAACCTCCATAACTGGGAGATATTTTTGAAATTATATAACTGGCGAGCTCCAGACTTCACGCGCGGAAGTTGGAGATCGAACTTTATCGTCTTCGATCTTTGAAAAGACAAAGGCAACCATGCTTCCTTGTCACTTGGTTGTTGATAAGAACTTCACGGCTCAGACAACATTTCAGTGCTTGGCTCTTATCCTTCATTTCTTGAGTAGACAGACCTCTTGTTATAACTTCTTTACTCAATTAAATTATAATTATGTTCCATTCTTATTAGATATAGTATATTATGTAAATAGATCTTATTTATAATTTTCCTCTTTATTTAAGAGCCTTTTTTTTAATCATGTATTTGTATTTACTCTTTAATAGAGAAGAAAGTAATGGCATAGGCAAATAAGAAAATAAAAAAGATAAAACTAACAAGCTAGCACATTAAAAGAGTGATTTATGCCCCATACGAGCATGAATGCCGCCGCATGCAAACATGGCATAAAAATTAAAACCCCACTCGTCTGTGAGCCCGAGCGAAGAGATACACTGCAACAGCTCCCTACAAAGTTAGCACATAAAATGCGAGATTTAAAAAAAAGCATTTCTGGGCTCCTGCGCTAAATAAACAAGTGACTAACATGCACAATCAATCGCATGCGCAAAAGCACAATTTATCAAACCTCACCAGAAACTAAATATTAAAAAGATCCTTGAATAAATAAAAATTTAACTCAACATCCACCATAAAAGGGTGTTCAATAGCAGAAACTCTGGGACCCTGGCCAAAAGCAATGTGTCACCACCGCCTGTCTAGCACCCAGTTCTGGGTACAACCAGCGGAGGAACATAAAAAGCCACAAGAAACGAAACAACGGACAAAACCGACTAGACTCTGAAAAACCACGCAGCTACCATGCATAAAGTCTTTATGATAGAAAATTCCAGACCGCACAATTCACTTCTTCTTGGCAGCAGATTTGGTGACTTTAGCACCGGAGGGATCCTTCTTCTCAACACTCTTGATGACACCAACAGCAACAGTCTGGCGCATGTCCCTGACTGCAAAACGACCCAGGGGAGGGTACTCAGAGAAAGTCTCAACCACCATGGGTTTGGTGGGAATCATCTTGACCATTCCGGCATCACCATTCTTCAAAAACTTGGGCTCCTTCTCAAGCTCCTTACCAGACCGCCTGTCAATCTTAGTGAGAAGTTCAGCAAACTTGACAGCAATGTGGCAAGTATGGCAGTCGAGCACTGGGGCATAACCATTTCCAATCTGACCAGGGTGGTTCATGATAATGACCTGAGAAGTGAAGTTAGCAGCTTCCTTAGCAGGGTCATCCTTTGAGTTAGATGCAACAAAACCTCGCTTGAGATCCTTCACGGCAACGTTCTTGACATTGAAGCCAACATTGTCACCTGGCAATGCCTCCTGAAGCGCCTCGTGGTGCATTTCAACAGACTTAACTTCAGTTGTTAGTCCAGTAGGGCCAAAGGTGACAACCATACCGGGCTTGACAACACCAGTCTCAACACGACCCACTGGGACAGTACCAATACCTCCAATCTTGTAAACATCCTGAAGTGGAAGACGGAGAGGCTTGTCTGTGGGCCTCTTGGGCTCAGAGATCATGTCAAGAGCATCAAGGAGGGTTGGACCCTTGTACCAATCAAGGTTGGTCGACCTCTCAATCATGTTATCACCCTCAAAACCAGAGATGGGAACAAAAGGGATCTTGTCAGGGTTGTAGCCAACCTTCTTCAGGTAGGAAGAAACTTCCTTCACAATTTCATCATACCTTGCCTTAGAGTATTTGGGGGTAGTGGCATCCATCTAAAAAGAACAACAATAAAAGTTACCAATTGATATAGCATAAAATATTGTTCATATATTTAATAGAAGACATTTCAAAATAAAACAAAAGAAAGCAATAAACTCATAAAACACACTACATTCTATGGGGATTGGAGAAGCGGAACAAATGACTATGGCTCAGCAGTCACAGAGATACATGTATAAAAGTAAAGATGGTCAGTTCAACATAACACAAAAAGTAGCCAACTAACTAATGCCAAAGTAGAATATTCATGAAGTTATAGAGAAGATCAGGGAGAGAGAGGGATTTGAACCCTCCATAGTTCTTGGTGAAGAACTATACCACTTGGTCATCTCTCCTATTTCTAAAATCAACATAATAATGTTCCAATAAAGTGGACACCCATCAAAGTTCCAGACAGCCTTTCGTAAATGCCATAAATAACAATGGTAATAATCAACATTGCTTTGCACTATGAGGGTGTCCCTTTACTAGAACAGGAAAAAATAAATCTGAAAATATATTTGAAGATCAAAACATGAACCGAAATAAAAGGCAGGTAACAATAACCTTGTTGCAGCAGCAGATCATCTGCTTGACACCAAGGGTGAAAGCAAGGAGAGCATGCTCACGGGTCTGACCATCCTTTGAAATTCCAGCTTCAAAACCACCAGTGGTAGAATCAATGATGAGTACGGCACAGTCAGCCTGTGATGTTCCAGTAATCATGTTCTTGATGAAGTCACGATGCCCGGGAGCATCAATGACGGTACAGTAGTACTTGGTGGTCTCAAATTTCCACAAGGCAATATCAATGGTGATACCACGCTCACGCTCTGCCTTGAGCTTGTCAAGCACCCAGGCGTATTTGAAAGACCTCTTGTTCATTTCTGCTGCTTCCTTCTCAAACCTCTCAATCACACGCTTGTCGATTCCTCCAAGCTTGTAGATCAAGTGGCCAGTAGTTGTCGACTTGCCAGAGTCGACGTGGCCAATGACCACAATGTTGATGTGAACCTTCTCCTTACCCATTTTAAATCAATATATTTCCTGAAAAACCGATTAAAAACAAAGAACATTTAGTTAAATTCATATTCAACAATAGACAAATGTAACCACGTATAAAAGATGAAGCAATCATGAATAAAAAGAAGTATAGTCAACGCGAATATTTAAAAAAATATGAAAGGGTTTTGAATATTTAAAAAATGGTGAAAAGAACGAGCCCAATATAGTCAATATAAAAGAGCAAAGTATAAAATCATAATCGCCTACTTTTTAATCGGAAATATACCCAGTATGACCACGACAAACATGAAATAGTCTTTCAACAATGAACAAAAAGCCATAAACAACGAACACAACCCAATAACAAAGGCAGGAAAGCTTTCGATCGAAATTTTGAAATATTAAACTTCCTAAGTAAAATCAGAAACTTGATATATGAGAAAATTGATCTCAGATCAACTAAACTCCAAAATAAACTCGAAAAAACTCCAAGTCACAAGTTGAGTAAACCAACCCCAACATAAACGAGACAACAACGCCCAACCGAACCAGCAGATCTAAAACAGAGAGGCGTTGAAAAAGGAAAAGAAAAACAAAACTGAGCAAGACATAGATCTGAAAGTACCAGCCAGATCTGACCCAATTAAGCAAAACAAAATCGAAGTCAAGCCTAATCGCAGAGTCAGATAAGAATAAAGATTACAAAAGACGCACAAAAAGAACATAAACAAGAAATTTTCATACAAAACAGAAACGGAATTGAAGCACAACCAACGATCTACAGCTCATACAAAGGAAGAGGAACAAGGTTACACACCTTGAAAGGCAGAAGCGGCGCTGAGGTAGGAACCCTAAAACCCAAAAAGAAGAGCGATTAGTGAGGCAGAAAAAGAGTGGGCAGTGGCTGGGTAGGAGCTACGTGCCCTTATTTATAGATGAGGGACTCGGAGATCGTCTCTAGGGTTTCTTCTATAGAGGCGTTGTCTTGCCATTTAGTTTTACGTTTATGCCCTCGTCAAGGGCTCACAATCACGATTTAATCCAGTTTTCTTGCCAAGCAAGCAGGGCAGAGGTATGCGGGCCGCGCAAAAATTCGAACACCCTGTTTTTCTAAAAGAAATATCAACAAATTATTTCAATCTTTAAAAAATTTAAAACAACTATCTTTAATAAAATAAAAAATCCAAAAAATTCCTCATTTATCTTTGAAAAGTTTTATAAAAATTATTCCCTCAAATTTAAAATAATTATTTATTCCAAAAAAAAAGTTCTACATATCATCCACACACAATATATAATTTTTTTAATTTTTAATTTTTTTTATCAAATATATGGTATATGATGATGAGTAGAATAGCTCAACTAGTTTAGGAGAAATAAAACTAAAAGGAATTTAAAAATATTATAAAATAAATAATAAAAAAATAAGTCTGATATATGGTATGTAGGATGATGAGTAGTAAAGCTCTTACTCCAAATTATACAAAATCCCAAAAAATATTCTTTATCTTTTTTTTTTTTTTCTATAATTCAAAATAATCTCCTAATATTAACATATCTCAAAAACTTACATATCCTTTTAGGAATTTAATAAAAATATGTATATATGTTTTTTTATAATAGAAAAAGAGTTTCATTGAGGCCCGTTTGGATGTTGAGATATCTTATCTCAGCTCAACATTCGAAAATCGCTCAAATATAAACACATTTGAATTTCATGACCTCGTATGGTTACGCAGTTCAAATGAGATGAGATAAGATGTTTTGTTGAAAGTTGAATAAAATATTGTTATAATATTATTTTTTAATAACATTTTTGTTTTGAGATTTGAAAAAGTTGAATTATTTATTATATTTTGTACAAGAGTTTGGAAAAATTGTAATGATTATATGAGATGAGATGAGATGATATGAAATAGATTGGTTTTATGTAACCAAACTAGCCCTAAATTTTCAACTTTTTCATCTAATTATTACATAATCATTAAAAATTTGTAAAACTTTCAAACAAAATATAAAAAATAATTCAACTTATTTAAATTTCAAAAAAATTATATTAAAAATTATATTATAACAGTATTTTAACTTTATTTTTTCTTTCTCATTTTCTAAAATCTCATAAAATATCTTAACCTAAACTATTTTACTACTATTTACAAACTATTTTATTAATATTTACAAGTTTTTTTTATCTTATTTTATATCATCTCAACATTTAAACCATATTTAATAAAATAGATCTCTCATTTCAAAAGTTTGACTAAATAGTTTTTATTTTTTAAACTAATTGTTAACGTTGTGTTTCGCACACTTTTGGGTCAAACTCCGATAACTCAAGTCTTTGATAATGGGCCTACGAAAGATAAAGAAGACTGCGACTTTGAGAGGGCGGCCTGTAACACCCTGCCTAATTAGGATTAACCCTTAAACGCTTTAATTAAACTTATGATTTTGGGCTTTAAATATTTATTTTTTTATATTATTTTATTTACCTACTTCATTGTTGATAGTGAGATTAGTTTAGATCTTGGCACTTAGTATCATTAAACAAATGGTTAGAAAAACAAGTCCATTCGTGATACTAGAAAGGCCTTTAGGACCTTAGAACATTTATGGACCAAGCCTCAGAAGCTTTTAACAAGTCTTTTAGGAATTCAAGATAGTCTTAGCTTAAGTATAAGGAAGGCTTAAGGCCTTTGAGCCAAATTTGGTGTAAAATTGGCCCATGGCTCAATTAGGTCAAGATAAGCCCTTTCAAGTCCCACCTTTGTGGACTTGAGGCCTCTTTTTAATCTTTCAAAATCTGGAAATAAGACCCCCTCTCACTAAAGCCCAAAAGCCTTATCTTCTATTTTTACATTTCTAATTGAAAGTCCAATGCACCATACCATGGATTTCCTCAAACCCATATCATACCCTAAATGCCTAAATTAAGTTTTGAAAGTTGGCTAAGACCATTAATCAACATACATGAGATTAGTGATCTTCAAGCCATGCTTTGAAACTTAATGAGTAATCTTTTCTTAACCTTTTAATCCGAGATTTTCATGATTTATTATTCCATTTCATCATACTTAGACCTTACTAATATCCTAAATAAACCTCCTCACATGTCATTAAGGAAAATGACATATCAAACTCCAAACTTGCATCAATCGACTCATGTATATCCCCTTTGAGTGCATGGACTGTTTTTCCCTTAGGTCCAATAATTTTGTGTCATTTCCTCAATGGTAATATGGCTCTTAGACACCTCATGAGCCATCTTTAAACGAAATTGGATTCACAAACCAAACCAAGAAGCCAAACTAATTGCACCCTTAGGCTAGTTGAGTGGGAATCGATTGGGTTGAGATTTAACCAACTATCTGCCATGATTGAGCCATCACCCCATGCCACCTCTAGCACCACCTAATCCCCAAGAGGCCTCATGGCCATCATGAGAAATTTAACTCAATTTTCCCTCCCAAAAACTAACCAAAATCGAAGCCCCAAAACTTCCAAGTGAAACCACTTGAACCCATTGGTTAGCATAGGTGGTTCCATGCCCCAAGACTTGGCCACCTTTGTAGGACCATTGTAGGCATAGTAAGGAGGAAATCATGGTGGTTTCAAACCATTATTTTTCATACACAAGAGGACACAAACTAATGAAGGCAATCTGAAATTTCATTAACTACTCTTAATTGCATTATCTTCTTTGAACTGCACCTCCATGATCACTTGACAGCCAACCCTCCATCTTCTACCACCTGCAAAAGCCTTTAAGAAGTGACATTGCACATATGCAAATCAGCCATGATGCCATGATGATGAGTTAAAAAGATGAGTCAAGACAATAAACAAAACTGTCTAAAGAAAATCACTTTGAACCCATCAGCCCCATGGTTGGTTTTGTTGGTTTTCCTTCTATTTCTTTTGCACCACGACTTGACCAGCCCCCATAGGAGCAATGTAACAACTGTAGAAGTGAAATCATAGTGGTTTAGGGCACTATTTTGGACTGCACAATATGACACAAGTGATGGAGTGCAAATATGAAAATTTTAGCTTCTTACATCACCTTGGATCAAGGCCAACGTCCCCTCCCTTTGGCTACCTATAAAAGGCCCCTTCACGCCCTCATTTCCTCCACACCTCAGTTCCAAGTTTTTTCTCAAATCTTGAGAGCACTTTTCCCCCTTAGAGAGCAATAGAGTAAAATCGAATAGGTTTTTAGTGAGTTCTTGAGTGATCTTGAGCAACTTTGTCTTAAGAGCTTTGAAGGCCATGAAATTTGTAAGTTTTCTTGCTCTTAATTTTTAGTTTTCATGTTAAGTTTTGTTTTCAAGTGTTGGTATGAGATTTGGTGGAGTTTAGAGAAGAACATCATGCTTAGTTCAAAACGGGGTCATTAAAGGATGATTTAAGTGTTTAAAATGTTTTAAGTGGGGGATTTAGCTGTGGCAAGTCTTAATTATGTTTTGATATGATTTATTAATGTCTTAGAATGATTATGGAAGGTTTGATTCTTGGTTTAAAAGCATGCCATGATAAGTTTTAATTCTAGAGCGTTTAATTTATGATGGTAGGTACTCACAGTGCATATGGAGAACTGTGACGATACCACACGTTATGATTAATTTATGAATTACTAAAAATGATGCAATGTTATGATGAAAATATTATCTTTTGATGATTAAAGTAAAAATGTTATCTGAACAAAAATATGTGTCTCTGTTTTTTAGAAAATATTGAGGAATCTGGATGGGAGACACACTCACATTTTTCTACATTTCATGCATTTGATATTTATCATTTTTCATGCATAATTTATTTTTGTACAAGTTGGTTGTTAACTTACTGAGATTTCATATAAATCTCACTCCTTGTGGACCCACTATCATAATAGAAGTTGTGTCAAGATACGAGGAGGACAGATTAGATGGAGCACTGGATCCAACTAATTAAGGAAGAGCCTGAAGTCGAAAGGAGACTAGATTTGATCATCATGTTTATAACCCTAGTCCTTCATGCTCTAGAATGCATGAAGCGATTTATTTAACTTTGAAGACTTTAATATCTAGTTGTATTAAATTATGCTATGATTTGTTTTTGAACTTATGATAATTAGTAATGCCTTGGGATGTTTTAATTATTCTGGCATAAGTTCTGTTTTCACCCTTCTATCTGTTACGGTTATTGCATACTGCTAGTTACATCCATATTGCATACTAATTATCATGAACGGGGGTATGTAATCTTGTGTTGCATGTTCCAAAACTCTAAGTCTCCGTTCCATTCAAAGCGGAGGTTGGGGGCATCACACTGCCTAGGGGCCGAGTAACTTTCGATGCCAAAGTTAGTAAATATTTTTGAAAGTTTATAAATAAGTAAATGAGTCTAGGGATTAGAGAGCTTTTTAGTACCTGGAGTTGTCTATTTATATTGTGACCTGGGGAAGGCGTAAATAGTATTTTCCTCCACAAATCCTGTACCTTCTTTAATGCGGTGTGACTCTGCATTGGCTCCATAAATGTGGCATGTAATTTAGTAACAATGTCATTAATGCGGTGTGGTTCCCTGATGCTAAGTCTGGGTCATATGAGTCATAGATGATCTGGTGCAGACAAATCAAGGGCCCGCATTTTTTTGTTGCGCCCTGTAAATATCCCTAGGTTTTGAAGATTGTCGTGAAATGTCAGGTTGATCAGTCTTATTGTCCATTCGACGCCCCTTCCTGGTAGACCCCCATTCCTTACGAGAGTATGGACATCCTTTGGCAGTGTTTTAGGACTGAAGCCTAGTGGGCCTTGCCCAGTGGGAAAATCCCCTTACAGTTACCCCACCAATTCCTCTCAGATGGGTTTGAGGGGATTTACATTTTTTTTTTTTAACTCTTGTTCTGCCAAATCCCCGACTCTTTTTGCCGCATGCTGAGCGATCGCCCTCATTCCACACACGTGGCAATATGGGGTCGCTTTTGCATTGACTAGCGCCCATTTGATTTTTGTGTCATGACCTCACGTAATGCAACCATTAAATTCATACATCGTATCAATAGATATACTCTACAGTGGTTGCACTAATCAATGGATTCTGGTACTTGAGAGGGAGATGTGGTGATACGCGGAGTTATGGTGCCTCGAGAGGGCAAACATCAACCCCACCTATATGGGGACCTCTTTCACGTTGAGAAACCCATTATACTTATTCTATCATTCTTCTATCATTCCGTGGTTCTTGCTCCTTGAGTTTGTAGTTCTTTCTTCATTTTTCTTCCCCAGTTCCTTAGCATTTCCTTCTGTCCTACATGGCTTTGAAGAAATCTTCACATTTTGCCAAATGAGTGGGGTTCTCAAGCTCTGTCCAGGCTTCTGCTAGTTGTGGCGGCTCCATCCTAGACTACTTCGCTGGGAATTCATGGCGATCGGTGGTTATCTTCGCCGAACTGGAGGAGTTTAGGGCGACTTATAGGATCCACTCAAAGGTGGAGCTCGTAGTGCCTTCCCCCCACTGATGGAATGGTGGATTCTGAGGGCTACGGTACCCAGGTGGCGGTGTACCCCACCATGTTCTCCTATGGCCTTTGGTTGCCATTTTGCCGACCAATGCATGAAGTGCTGGGTTTCTTTGATTTGGTACCAGCTCAGCTTCCTCCCATTTCATGAAGGATTCTAGTCTCGTGCTACGTCATTTGGAAGAGGCCGGATTAGATTTTCCTGACCTTACAACCAGTGAATTCTTCATTACTCAGAACCTAGTGTGGAAGGGCCGGCATATCTATAGTTTCCAGCCAGTTTAATAACTGGCTCGGGTGGAGGCGCGACATAAGGTCGTGAAGGGATACACTTGCAAATTCTTCTTCTTGTCAGGTGACGGATGGGAGTACCCGGTTGGGCAGACCTTTAAACACCTATTTTACGTATGTGCCAACTGGGGCACCATAGATGGCGACTCGACTAGTCGCCCTGAACCGACCTTGGATGAGAAGTTGAGACTCAGGATTGTTCAAGCCTAGGTCCTCCATCCGGGTGACATTTCTTCGAAGGTTTTGTTGACGGAGGACAACCTTCGCATGTACTTGACTTCTCTTGCTAACCTGCGCTTCGATGCAAGTATTCCAATGAATCCTATCACGCCATTTGCTTGCACCTGTCAATTGAGGGAAGGGGGAGGAGACCCCGTAGGATCTCGCCCACTTCTGCTGACTTTGATAATGTCCCCATCCCTCTCAGGGGGCCGTTCGTCTTAGTGCTTTAGATCTCGATGGCCCCAAGAGTGCCTGAAAAGGTGATGCCAATAGCGAGCTCTCCTCATGCCTTGTTGCTGGCTAGAAGAGTTGCGGTTGATGCTACCCCTATAACCAAAACCATTCTCCTTTGTAGTGCCGAGGTGGCAGAGGCCAACGTTCTGGTGCACCTCACGAAAGGGTGGGCGAGGAAGCCATTAAAGAAGTTCCAGCGGATCTTCAGACGATTACGTTGCCTAGCCATGCCGAACATCTCCACGAGATGGAGGGTAAACTCCGAAGGCTATTCTTAGGGGTAAAACTTCACTTGCCAATTCCTCAGACTTTCTTTTGCTCCTTTCCTTTGGTTTTGACTTGGCTTTCTGTGATAGGGATTGGAGTGTCTAGCGGCCTTCATTGTGGACAGCCAAGCATAATTGAGGAATGAAAATTGAGACCTTCGTTTGCTGGTTTAGGTGGCCTTTGAGTGAAAGCATAAGGAGGCCGCCAAGGAAACCCTAGCCAACCGGATCAAATCCAGGGGGAGGTTGGCGAGCTCCGCATTGAGGGAGGAGTTGCAACAATCCCTTGGCAAGTGCTAGTCTGAGCTTGAGCGGTTGCAGGTTGATATTTAGGAACTACACTGGCAGTAGGACACAGACGATCGATCGATCAAATGGCTCGAGACCCAAGTTTAAAATTTTAACGAGTTAGTGACGACAAGGAGGAAAATCCTGGAGGAGGAAAGACAGCAAAGGAAAGATGCAAAGGTTGCCTTGGAAGTGACCAGACTGGTTCTCGAAGGCCATGAAGTTACCCTTCGAGGCTTGCGGGAAGAGTTGTCTTATGTTTGCGGTGTCCGCAACGATGCCTGGAAATTCTACTATACAGAAGGTTTGGAGTGAATGAAGACTTATATTCTTCAGAAGCCCTAATCTGACCTCAGGGTTATGAGCGTGGGGGATTTTCTTCCGCAGGAGTCCTTGTGGCGACATGACATTCTTGGGAGGAGTCTGATTCTGAACGGCCTTGGTGATAGCCCTGTAGGGGGATTTTCTAGGCAGATCTCCTTGCCAATCCTTTACTGTCAGGGTCCCAGATCCCTTGTTCTTGCTCTCACCCCTTTGTTTATTTTGCCTCACTCATTCTTGCCCCTTTGCTTACAGGGCTCGACTTCGAAGCCATTCTCCATAGTTGGCAGGCGATCTCAGGAGCTTCCCGAATGATGTAATCATCGTACAACTCAATTAGTTGCCTCATCACATCCCTGTCAATGTTTTGAGGTAACCTAGGGTGTTATTGACACGTCGTAATGGTGGAGACCTCTGCTTGCTGCTCGCATGGAAGTATAACTTGATTGAGCTTGGTTGCATTGGTGAACGGCTTTCGTCTGGTAAGCGGTTCTCAACGTAAAAATAAACTTCGATATGTTTCGATTATTAGCGGTATCTTCGTTGTTGTTGTAGATTTTTGGCTTATCTCGTTTTACGTAGGTCCGACAATGGTGTGGTATTCTGGTCTTTCTAGGTTATCCTTGGCCATTTTACCATCTAGGTCTACGGCCGGGCACTAAAACTTGTTTTTTTGAAGATATAGGCTTTATGATATAACTTGTTCCTTGTAGTTCTGCCACTTTATGATATAATTTGTTCCTTATAGTCTTGCGGCGTTATAATGTAACTTGTTCCTTGTAGCTCTAAGTAATTAATAAAATTATCTTTTGTTGATTATACTTGGCTATGTTGTTCCCACGCTCTCTCCACTGCATTTCTTTCTTTTTCTTCTTCTTTAGCTTTTCTTTTCCTTTTTTTCCTTTCAAGGGCTGGCCTGGGTAGAGCTTGGTCATGAGGGTTTGCCACATGATGTTTCTCGCGATCCACCCCGTTAACACCCAGTCAATAATTGACAACCTTGCCTGTTGGTGGTTTTTCGGCTTACGTTCTTTTTGTCAAACTTCTTTGTGTGTCCGTCTTTCCAAGGATTCATGACTTTGCTTGTGGCGCTGGAGCTTTTCGCATTTTTCTTGTTGTACCTTTGTCCTTCACGTAACCATGGGGAGCCAAGGGCGGCCTTATGCCTGGCTTCTCGTTATAGGAAATAGTGTTGCAAACCTGGGTTCTTCGGCCTATGCTGGATGATACTCATTGATGATGTCGATCCTGTGTCGCTGTTGTTTGTGATGATGATATCCTCGTTTCTTGCTTCATTATTTGGGCAGTTCGTGGACTTGGCCTATTCTTCTCTGGGGAGAGGTCAGAATGTCTCACGCCAAACCGCCTCTTTAACCCCCGGGGAGATAATTCAGAAAGGGAAGTAGCTGGTTTGCTTCTTCGCCATGGCGGGGGTTGGGGTAAATATTTGGGTAGCCTTGGGGCTGGACCCGCTTTCCGCTACGGGAGGGATAAAGCAACATTTAGGCCTACTTTTCCCTTTGGTATGCTGTAGGGAGGTAAGTTATTCAGGCAATTTTCTACTGAACCCGCTCCCACCCATTGACACCATAGGAAATGGTAATTTTGGGTTAGGCTAGCACTGGTCCCACACTTCATGGTAGCGGGGGTCGAGGTAGATTACTTGGGTAGTCGTGAAGCTGATTCTACTCTCCTCTACAGGAGGGATAAGGAAACCTTTAGGCTTAGCTTTCCCTATGGTATCCTATAGGAAGGTAAGTTGTTTGGGCAGTCTGTTACTAAATTCGCACCTGCCCGTTGAAGCTTACGAGGAAGGTAAAAGCTTTTTCTTCGGGTAGCTGAGGACTAACCCGTACTCCACCATGGGAACGATAAGGCAACCTTTAGGCCTACCTTTCCCTCTGTTGTTCCACGGGGAGGTAGTTTGGACAACAATATGGTTGATCCGCTCCTTCACCGTGATGGGGGTCAGGGTAAGTTATTTGGGCTGCCTGCTCGCCTATCATTCTTTGTGGGGAGGTAAATTGTTCGGACAGTTTGTTCTGGACTTGCTCCTGCCCATTGATATCACAGGAAATGGTACATTTGGGTTAGTTTAACGCTGATCCATACTTTGTTGCAGCGGAGATTGAGGTAAGTTATTCGGGTAGTCATGAAGCTGATCCCGCTCTTCTCTATGGGAAGGGTAAGGCAACCTTTAGGCTTACCTTGACCTATGGTACCCCGCAGGGAGATAAGTCATTGGGATAATTTGCTACTGAACCCACTCCCACCTGTTGACGCTTACCAGGAAGGTAAGCCTTTGCCTTTGGGTGGTTAAGGACCGACCCGCACTCCTCTACGAGAGGGATAAGACAGCCATTTAGGCATATCTTTCCATTTTTAGCGAAGTTGACTTTGCTGACAGAGTGGGTCGATTTGTTTGGAAGAGAGTTCACTTGGCGCATTATATTATGTTCTTGAAATTAGTCAGTGAAATACGACAAAAACTTCTTTTATTAGGGCCAGTAGCAGGTGCAAGTGGACATATAAAAATTATGACAAGAAACCGGCTTAGTAGTAATATTTCTGTAGGTGCTCGGCATTCCACGAGTGCGGCAACTCGTTTCCTTGGGAGTCTTTGAGGTGATAGGAGCCTGGACGATTTGTGGCAATGACCATTTAGGGGCATTCCTACTAGGGGCCTAGCTTTCCCTCGTCCTATGTTGTAGTTCCCGTTTCTTTGAGTACTAGATCTCCAATTTTGAACATTCTCCGCTGCACACGCTTTTTAAAACACCTTTCGGCCATTCTCTTGTTGGTTGTGGTCCTTGTCTCAACTTCTAGTTGGACCTTTTCTAATAGGTCTAGCTGTTCTTCTTCATCGTCCCCTTCTTCATCTTCCCCCCCTCGTCTTGGAGGACGAATTCTGCCCTCATCCCTTTTAGGCTTGTGGCTCAGCAGGGGTTTGGCCCTGCCTCTCGTGGTCTGGGCTTCGAAGCCATCTCACCTTCATCTCCTTCAGTATCTCCATGACTTAAGTCCCGAGAAGGGGTCTACTCCGCGCCCCGGGGCCCGGCTGATTGACCTGCCTGAGGAATCCTGCCAGTCATCTCCTCTGAAGAGTGTCCTTGAAAGAAGTAAATGGCTCGAACGAGCTAGGCTAGTGAGGAAGGGTGCGTGCTAGAGAAGTAAAGAACACCGCCTAAAGGTCACAAACATCCAATTCTTCTACGGTAGGAAGCAAAGGGTCCAGAAAAGGTCCGGCAGGAGCTGGCCGAGAGCTCATCGGAGTAGAAGGACTGGCAGGAGGAACTGCTAGGAAATGATGTCGTTGTCCCCCATGTCGAGGGAACCAGAATCTCCTCACAAACGGACTCTATGGTGCAAGGCATTTGGGGACAGCTTCCCTGTTCCCCGGCACGATCGTCGGATGAAGAAGAACCCCCAGCCCCACTACTTTGCGGAGGAGAATCGTAGCATACCTTAGGTTGCTTTGCCCAACAACTAGAAGAACTTGAGGTGCGTTTACGGGGAGAAGGTTGGGCCGAGGGAGGGGAATGTTACCCAAGAAGTTCTTTTTGATAGCATACCCTCAATTGGAGAGAAGATGCTTGGTTGGAGTTGGTGAAAGCTTGGGTGCGGGCCCACCCGAAAGAGTCACAAACCGATCTGGTCCTTTTTTACAAGAACATCCGCAACTATTTATCTACACCCGACTGCAAAGTTCCAAGATCTTTGCGGAAGGGGGAAATCCCCAAAATGCCTAAATAGGGTACTCCTCGTGCACGGGCACCCCCTCGGGATACTCCCATTCTGGGTGACACTGCTCGAGTGAAGTGATCTTTCAACTCAGAGATCGGGCCTGGAAACTGATGATGCTTCCTGGCTGGTAGTTAAGCCGATACACGTACAAGAACTCCCGAGCCGTCAGATTTGGGTATTCTTCAGGAGTTTTGCTAAGTATTGTCTGGAAGATGATGCAACTGGATATCAGGGGTCGCCACACATTATGGTGAAGCTGGGAAGGGGCAAGCCTAAGGTAATGTAGAACCTCGAGAACTGGATGACAAAAAGAGAGGCAAAGACCATTGGCGAACATTAGCTGAGTCACCTTCGTCACCGTGCCGTCAGGTTGCATTGCGTGCTTGTCCTGAGGAATCTCTAGAACCATCCTGTACCTGGAACGGAATGCCCTGAGGTCGTCGCCACAGACTGAAGAATTCCAGTATTTCCCCTCGAAGTATTAAGGAACGAGATCACCTTTGGGTGCCATCGTAGTGGTGGGGAGCAATAGGAAAATGGCGAGGCAAATAGAAGGGAGGAGAACGCGGTGGCTGGAGAAATGGAGAAAGAAGAAATGGAGAACTGTCGAAGGAGGAATGGTCGAAGGAACATCGTGGCTGGAGAAATGGAGGAACTCAAAGGAAAATTGTGAGAGAGGGAAGGAAGAAATGGAGGAAGAAGAGGGAGAAGTGGGCTTTATATAGAAGGGGAAAGTTGGACAGCGCACGGAAAATGAAGTGACCCAGACAGTGATAACGCCAGCGAAAGCCACAAGGATACCAGAGCCGGGGTGACGGCATGAATGGCAGTCGTCACGTTAGGCATGTGGGGGGGGGGGCACAGACCAATGAGGCCTTGGGGCGTGAAGAGAAAGACACCTAGCATGTCCAATTAACCGTCGGGAGACGGAACGATCGTGAAAAATGAGGAAAAGCATTTATTGAGCATGCAACTGGCCTCTGGAAGCCGAATTGGCAGGAACCAAACGGGTGGCCTTTATTGAAGCGACGGAAGCTGAATGGGCGGAACCATGATTAAAAGCATTATGAATTCCCATCACAACATTCGTGGGGTACTATAAGGGAGGGCCCTTCCCAGAAGGGCCTAGGCCCAGGAAGGACGAGCCATGGAACCCCATGTGAGGAAGGGCCTAACTCAGGAAAGTCGAGCTATGGAACACAAGGCCTGAGGGGGGAAGCTGGAGAACACGGGCTAGAAGACTAGGAACCGACATTTCTGACCTAGGAAGGCCTTTAGACACAAGCTCGGAGGTACCAAGGAGTGCGTCTCGGGACTCGGCAACTTACTAAGCCCTACCATATGGCATCAAGCAGGACATCATACTGAAAGGGGATGGCTAGGCGTGCCCGATCGTGATCTAGTCAGACTCAATGCACATGTTAGAAGGCCTAGCATTCAACAGCGTGCCCCCAGAGCATGTAGGATAGCTCAACCACAATCTGACACCCAACTTTGGCAGAAAGGAGGCAGCAGATCTGACCTAGTGTGACCTGACACGGCACGATCTCCCTCATCCACTTAGGCCGCGAACTGACACACTATGGTGGCAAGAAAATGAGTGGTGGAAAGTCTGACGCTTGACACACCATGATCTCCCTCAATAGCGGAATCCAGATCAGGTATAAATAAGGGACATCCCTTTAACAGGAGGGCTCTCTCTCTCTCTCTCTGTCTGATAACCCTGACTATCATTCTATATTTCTAAGCTTCTTCATAGAATTATCCACTGACTTAGGCATCGAAGTGACCCCAGGCATCATCAGAGCCTCTTCTCCCTCTTAGTTGTAGGCGACGTGGAACTTGGACATCGTGGTACTGCTTGAGCCGCGAAATGCGACATCAATAATACATTTGTGACGAAAGTATTTTTTAACTGAAAAACTAGAGCTAAAAGTCTAGTTTTTTTTTCCTGTTGCGGCGCTTAGTTCTATCTCTTCTCTCTGTTGATTTCGCCGTTTTCATGCCCTTTTACCCATTGCAGTAGGTCGTCTATTTATAACAAGTACAGAGCCCAAAGTTCCGTTTCGTACGCTGATTACTACTTCTTCCTTCTTTTTTTTTTTTTGCATGTTAACTTTGTGTCTCTGACTCTCTAGGCTCTTTCACCTCTTTACGTCTCTTGTTCCGTTTATTATTATTTTTCATTATCCACTCCTTTTGCATTCAAAGACTATTCTTTACTACTTCCGTTCTCAATAAAAGTCTATATATCTTCTAGCACACCTCAACGTATATTAATTTTGAAATACATTCCTCTCCACTTCGATTTCTAATTAAGATAAAATTTTAACTCAAATGAGAAAAAATATATATTTCAACATTAATAAACAAATATAATTATTAATACTACATAATTGTGATAATGCTTTATATAAAATAGTAAAATTATGCACATGAATTCAATTATTATCGGCAACCTTGTTTGAATTTAGCTCTGACTCGATTTATTTGCAACCCTACTTCTCATTGTAGCTTAAGTAAATCCCTTCTCTTTACTATCATGCCATTTTGACCATGATAAAGTCTCAATTGGAGTTGATGGATGGTTGAAATTGGCAATATTTGGTTGGATTCGCATTTTCTCTTGTTTGGCTGAGTAATATTTCAAGGGTTTAGTGCGAAGAATCCTCTTGCTGTGATTCAACTTTTCTTCTCTCATCCTAGCGAAGTACTCTATTATTTTACTTAGCATTTGTGGCTTGAAAACATCGTTATCTGCAATAGTTTCATTCTTCAATCCTCCCAAGAATGTTCCAATCAAGACCTTTTGGGGACATTCTGAGTCTGAGACATGGTTTGCCAACCTTTGAAAATCCTTTTGATGCTATGTTAGAGTTCCTTTTTCTTGAATTTGAGATATGCATGGCTTCATCGGAATCTTCATAGTCTGTCAGTCTGAAATGACAAAGAAGCTCCTTCTCAAAAACTCCCTATGTCACTGTTAGCCCACTCTCGAGGCCGTGAAAAGCTGCAAGCGTAACCTTCCGTGTTTCATTGGTCTCAAGGGTAGCTCAAACGAGCAGCTCCTCAATCTCTCAAAGTATCCAACAAAGTAGTTGCTAATTGTTCTTGAGTCTAGTTTCCTTTCATTAGGCTTATAGGGCCTAGACTCAAGTAGGACAATCAAGATATGAAAATGCCAAATACTAAAGTCCATAAACCATATGAGGTGTTAGCTACTATTTTACTAGGTACTTGATTAAGAATGTAAACTGTGGTCTTTATGGCCTCTCCCGATAGTGACTTTGATTAAAAAAAAAGAGTTATCATACTCCTAACCATGTCATTTAGGGTTCAATTTCATCTCTGAGCTACACCATAATTTTGGCGTGAAGTCCTTGGCATGGTATATTGAGGAAAAATGCCACATTCTTCTATATATCTAGCAAATGGCCTAGGAGATTGTTCATCTAATTCGTTATATCTGCATACTACATATTAAATTATAAAGGTAATTATACTTATATTATTAAATTTAATGTGTATGCATGGAAGCATGTGTGTGTGTGTGAGAGAGAGAATACTAATATATAGAAATAAATTATATATACATATATTCAATGATTTATAGATGAGCTCTAATCGAGTCAAGCTAACGAGTCGAGTCACGTATAAATGAGTGAGCCTTAACTGAGTCGAGTCGAGTTTAATCAAGTCTATGTCATTTAGTAATTAAGCGGGTTTTTTATAAGTCGAGTTTAATTGAGTTTAGCTGAGTGAGTATCGGGATAATCGTATGAATTGTTTCATTTACAGCCCTAGTAGGGAATGGATCACAAATGTCACTATGCACCACTTCTAAGATGCGTGAACTCCTGTTCTCACCTTATATTTTATTTATATTTGTTTGCTTTCCTTTTATACTTTTAACAAAGATTTTAAAATCTGAAAAATAAAGAGGATCAAGATTTCCAAATGACACAAGCCCTTCAATTCTCTCTTTCGAGATATATCCCCAATTCATATGCCACAATATAAAGGAATTTTAATTAATTAATCTATCTTTGCTTTGTACCACAACTATTTACATGCAAGTCTAAGAAAGAAAGATTATCAATTAAAGAGCTAGTATCGATAATATTTGAATCTCGAGAAAGACTGAATTTCTTGTTTTCAAATGAACAAGGATAACCATATTTTTTCAAAAACAAAACAAAAATTAAATTCCATCTAAATTACGGTACATAAAAAGTCTCATATAAATCCAACTAAAAATCAGGCTCTAATTTTAATCTATAGAATTCAATTATCTCCACACAAAGTTTATTGCCATCTCCCAAGTAAATGAATTTTTCAGCACTTTAGGTAACTCTGCATAGTGCCACTTATGTGAATAGTAACTCCCAATCTATCCACCAAGAGTTACGAGGAACAATAGCTAAATTAATTTTAGTGTAAAAAAGAAAAAGAAAAATCAGCTTTATTTGCAAGCCACTTATGATATTAGAGACAATATTTTTCCACATGACTAGCCTTCTTGCAAAAGTAACAAGTAGAAGGTTTTATATTGTCTCTATTGCACAACTGCCTATTAAGTCCCATAATCCATAGTTTCTGTAGTTTTATTATTCCTTTCATTTTTTAGTGCCCGAATTTCAATGAGGCAAAGTTCCCTAGTGAGCTATTTTTGTCCTTTCTTATTTCAACCTTTCTTCCTCTTACATACAGTGAGCAATGAGATCATTAGGAATTCAATTATTCCTTTTAGTATTATAATTAATCTTAAAGGGACCAAATTATGTAGGAAGAGAAATCCAAATGAGATGTACAAGAAATTCTTCAAAAAATTCTAACCATAGTGCTCTCAATCTAGTTATAACAAGATTAGACATTTCAATACCATACTCCTTTAGATTATCTTTGCTATTATACCGCATCAAGATAAGTTTGTTAAGAAATGTACTTGTCTCTACATTTTCCGATGCAACAAATCGGTTTGCTATTTGGCTCAGGTACTTTTTGACATTTTTCTCTTTAGGCATTGCACTTCAATTAGAATTAGGAATAAAATGTTTCATTCTCATGAAACTCATGCGATTAGAGCACTCCAATTTCTTATAAGCTGCCTTTTGATTAGCAAAACTATGATTAGTAGGCTTGGAAGACTCATCAACCCGAAACTCATAGTCCAAATCCATACACCTAAGAACAATTGTAGCATGCTTTTTCCATTTTGCAAAATTGGTTCCATTAAAATTTGGAATGTTATTCAAATTAGAAGATATAAAACATGCATCCACTATGAGCAAAACAATAGAAACTCACAATAAATAAATATCCCATCAATTTTAATGAGTTGAAAATGATAAACAAACCATAATTATCATTGTGTAAGTTTTAGTCTAATGAAGAAGAAAATCAATTAGAAAATATGATATAAAATTAAAAGAAAGTTCTATGGTTTTATAAAAGGGGGCCATTATGAGATACATAGTGCATCATTACAATCAAGTCTTTGGACAATAATTACAATATGCAAGTGGCCTTCTCCCAATAAGCTACTTAGCTTAAATAATATAAAATAGGAGCCTGATCAAACAATAACCTTCATTTGGGTCAACTATTGAATTCACAAGTTAATTTCAAAATTATACAATTTACATTTAACAATATTATATCATCTATGACCTGAGCAAATAACAAGCTTCTTTTGGGCTGATTGTTGTCACATGCATGGATATATATGTAACTAAATGCAATTCATTAAAGTCTTACTTTTAGGCTAAGGAGAAAATTTCCACAATAGTGGTCACTTAAACGATGCATCATTTTAAATTCTATAAGCCTTAGGTATGAATTGCTAATGAATATCTCAAACAAAATAATTATGTATATAAATAAGACAATATTAAATAACATGTTTATAATAGAGATATTCAGAAAATTAAAGAAAATAATATTTTTCTAAAGTTTTCATTGGACCGGGCTGAATCCAAACCTGATTCAAACCGGGGGACCCAATTAAGCAGCTGGCTAAACCTAGTTGATTGATTGACTCGGGTCCGACTCGAATCTGGGTCAAACTGGGCAACCTAATCAACCGAATGGTCAAACCAAACTAACTCACAAACCTAAATACCAAATGGGCCGGTCAAATGGGTTAGGGCCAACCCATGTATTTGGGTATGGGTACGAGGCTTGATTAGGCCCAATGAACTTAATCCCAAAGGGTTAAAGGCTAGACCCAAAAATTAGGCTAGCCCATTGCTGTAAGCCTGTCTTTTTTTTGAAATCCAGAGGATTTATATTCATCAAGTAGGGACCAAATGGCCAATACAACTAGGAATGTCTTCTAGATCAATAAGGATATCATTAATAACAAGAGCATGCTTAGCTAAAACATGAGCAATCTCATTGGATGCTCTTTTAACATGTTGGACAAACCAAGATTCAAAGGAGTTTAGTAGAAGCCTTTGAGTTCATTTACCACCTGCAGGGAGTCCGATGATCTTGTTGAGGCCAATATTGGCAGATAAGAGGATAGCTTGTTGTGCTGCAAAGGCTTCATCAAGATGGGGATCAGGGTAAAGGAGATGTTTCACCATCATTGTTGCTATGAAGTTACCTTTATGATCTCAGATTGCCACACCAACACCACTTGTGCAGTTGATCTTCTGGAGACTTGCATCCCAATTGATCTTGTAAAAACCAAGAGGAGGGGGTTCCCATTGGGATACTGGAATGCTAACAGATGGATGAGGTTTTGCAGTATTTTCAGTTGATCCATCTTCTGTTTTGACTGAAGAGATAGAGAGATGGGATTGGTGAAGTGTTGCTAGAAAATAAACTCATCCATTCTCTTCCAAATCTTCCAAATCACAACTACAAATTTGACTAAAAGAGTTTCCTCCATCTCAACTAGCATTAAGAAGACCATGTCCTTGAATGAAACTTGAGATGATGACTTCTTTTGAAATTGTATTGAGCAGTAGTTTCATACATCATTGGCTGAGGGACATTCCCATAGGGAATGTTAAATAGTTTCATCTGCCAGGTTGCAAGCTGAAGTCTTATATAACCTACTTCAACTTAAAATAAAACAAAAAAATCCTACCCAAATCAAAGACCCATGATCTGGTTGCCTTATGTGACGACTTGATTTGTTGTAGCACAAATTGTCATCGTTGTTACTATTTTGGCTACTGTTTCGGCCAACTAACTACCATATTCATTGCATCATAGTGAGGGGACTTCAGTGAGGAAATTTCCCACCCTTTTTGATGCCTCCAACGAACAGAGAATCAGCGACCACCACAATAGACCAAGAAACATTTTTTCGGTCACCCCAATCACTCAAAAACCGAAGAAAAAATATTTTGAATGGTGAAATACGACACAAATACGTAATCGTATTTTAAAAATAATAGAAATCGTATTTTACAAGTACGAAACCGTATTTCCACAAATCATGACAAGGAGGCTTTGATACCACTTGTTTAATTTGGAGAATCGGAATATGCCAAGATCTCTTGTTATACCAATATAGAAATTTGGTAGAGAAAGCATACCTGTAGCTATGGGAGAGAAGAGCGCAGCGGTTCGGTCTTCCATGTCTAATATTCACTCTTTGTAAATACTCACAGTGATGAGATGCGTAGAGTCAAGAATGAATTTGAAGTTGGGATCATAATGTATATATATTATCCAAATCTCAATTTTGCCCATCATAAATTGGAATTATATGGGTCTTTAATGAGTCTATACAAATTAATTAGGCTCGTACCACTTTAATGCTGATGATCTGACCAAAATTATGGGCTTCTAGAGATATGTCAATAGTCTAGTTATGTCACTTTATTTATCACATTTATGGGCGTTCCTAACATTACTCAATCCTTATATTTGGCAATTATATAATGTATGATTTATGATCTATGTAAGTCCAGTAAATTAAAATATTTCCAACACCCTATGCTAAAATTTTTGCATTTTTGAGCTACTTCCTTCTGCATGAGCCAATAGTTTCAGCAACTAGTCCTTGAATTCCAACATATCATTTCCAAGCATTTTAATCTTGTCCTTGTTAGGGGCCATCCTTCTTATACCAGTTGATAGATCCCTAGCCAATATGATACTACTCTGTTGAAGAAAAAGATGGATTATCTTTAGATCATATGTTCCACTTAGGGTGTGAGCCAACCAGCATACAATTGGTGTTCAAAATAATTTACAAGTACTTTTTTCGTAGTGTTGGTCCGTTGGAATCATTGCAGCTTTGTGTTCCAAATTTTGCCTTTCGCTTTCATCAAGAAACTTTAATTTTGACATGAAGATGACACAGTGTTTTGATCATCTTAACTGAAGACGGTGAGATGTTGCAATCATGCCTATTAATGCACTGCAACGATTGCCTGTGAGAGATCAACTATCACTGGGCCCGGGGAAAGAGATTTAGAAATAATAGGTTTGGAAAACAAGTTTTACTCAAAATTTTCATCTTCATCTCATCTCATCTCTACACTTTTTCAAATCCCCATACAAAATATAATAAATAATTCAACTTTTTCAAATCCCAATATAACTTTTTCAAATTCCAATTTAACTTTTTCAAATCTCAAAACTAAAAAATAATATTTTAAACTTTAAAACAAAACACAAAATTCTCATCTCATCCCCAAACATAATCTTAGAAGAGATCAACGCAAGTAGGAAAGGGGAATTTATAAAAGATATTATGGTAGCTAGTGACTCATGCCATGGTCGTAGTTAAAGCTAGGAAAACACCAATATTAATATTTGGGGGATTTTTGGAAAAAGTTTCCATCTCTTCCTATCTCATCTCATCTCATCACATCACATCTTATTTTCTTCCCAAACATCATTCAAACACAAACGCTTTTAAACTAATCATTACAACTTTTTCAAACTTTCAAATAAAAAATAAAAAATAATTCAAATTTTTTGAATTCCAAAATAAAAATTATATTAAAAAATTATATAATTCTAACAATATTTAACTTTATAATATTTTTATTTAAATTTTTTTTTGTCACCTAACCAATATATATGAGTAAATTGTTGCAGCAAGTTTTTGTGATTTTATTCATTTCCAGCGGAAGTGCTTACTGACGCAATTGCAGTATATATCTATATATGATCATGGCATACTTTTCCAACCATCCAAAGCCATATCGCCACTATACCATAATTTTAATACATCTTTTTGTACTACATTTTGTCTCACAAACTCTTCTAAATTACTGATAACATAAATTTTCCTAGTAATTTTTTTTTTGTGCTACTACTTTTTGGGCTTCTAGATACTGATGAATTGCATATTAGTCCTCAATACTCACAACTTATATATATGAAAAAGATTTTTACCAAAATATAAGTAAATATTGTTTCTCAAAAACTTACTAATGTCAAATCCTACCTTACATATTTTTCAAATATATTCTTCATAGAAATAAGTGTTTTTCTAAAATAAACTCAACAGATAAATAATCACCCAATTATATAGGGAGATATAAAATCACTCCTGTTAATGCATTGACTATAAAATCCCTTCGACAATATCATACTCATGCACCAATGTTCATTAAAAACTGGAATGAAAAATAATCAACAAAATTCCATGGATCTGACAATGAAATTAAATGATTTTGAATCCTTGTGTACAGCATCCATCTCAAAATGTACCAGTTGCTACATATATAGTAACATACAAACTACTCATGTACTTAACTAGGAGGTGAAACCAGTGCCATAGTACATATTAAATTAAATGGTGGATGCACAATTTTTGGGGCATTCAACAACTGCCCAGCCTACTAATTGGTTTCCATCCCCACAAAGGACAAGTGTATTTAAACCCTTAGATCATCTATATATACATTGGTGCATTCATGTAATTGTCATGTAGAAAGAGATGAGAGATTGATTTCTTACACATTATCCCCTAACTGATATACTGACTTTCTAGGTACACAATGAACTGGCCCATGCCCTTTCACACTGTCATTTTGCTAAGCTGCATATCCGAACACTTTTATGGCAGGAGTGGGTGGAATGTCCAATAAAAAACATGCATTAGCCCTCCAACAAAATCACCTTGCATTGCAACCCAGTTCACTAAAAACAGAATCACTCTCTAGCTGCTCCAACCACCTGCATTCCAGTAATTATCATAACATCACTGAAGGTACATTGGAATATAATAAGTTTTATTTCTGAAAGGCATGTATGGTAAAATATGCTATATCACTGTCTACTTAGAGTTGATATCAATATATATATATATATAAACTTGGACAACTCGAAGAATTTGGGTCACTCACTAGACAAGAGTGATGTAGGACTTAATCGCCTCCCATTTCCCCTAATATATTTTTTGCAATAAATATCTAATTCAGTTGTGGTAGTATGCCAATACCCCAGAAATCTGAGACACCATGCTAAATTTACCTCTGGCCAGAATATTTAACCAGTTTCTACTCAACATATTCTAGTAACCTTAATTTATTAAGATGGACAATGATCAGCTCATGCTTTATACACATGACCTATATATATATATATATATGTATGTGTTTGTGTGTGTAATTAACTGAAATCCTTCATGAATTTTTGGCTTCAACATACCAATGTCTTGTTTAACATATAAATACCTAATGATCTTGAGCAAATATTAATTATCTCTTTGAAACTGGTTTGAGTTTTAGCTGACTCAATCACGCTACTAGTACTATGATAGACTTTCAACATGCAGTTTCACATTTAATTAATTAATTATCTGTATGTCAGGATTTTATCTCAATAATTGACAAGAAATATGGGTCACATACATGAATTTAAGGAAATATAAGCATAAACCGAAACCATGCTTTTTCTTGTACTATTAATTAACAAAAATCTGGGAGCCATGCACAATACATGCATATATGTATTGGCAAGTACACATAATGTACTAAGTGTTAAACCCACCAATGGCTCATAGAAAATGGAAGGGAGAAACAAGCCTTACATTGACAGGACTAGCTTGATTGGACAATATAAAGGAAAGTCGAGAAAGCTTCTTAAAAAAAGCCTAAGAGAGATTAATCAGAGAGAGTGAGCTGATTCATCTGTGGGTCTTGACTTAATTATTAGAGATAAAGGGAGAACCAAAGAAACAATTTCCTTAACACTTCCTAGAGTTTAGTGATAAATATAGCAACAGTACAGATGCATGTACATTGCAGCCGCCTGCAACCAGATAAGGCAACAGCCAGACCACCAATAGATGCTTTGGTCAACTCCAGCAGCAACCAAACATCATTACTTCAGACAACATCAAATTAAAATGTGCAGGCCAACTTCCAAGCATTAATACCAAATAGATGGCACATCCAGCAAAAGGACACAGATATTCCCTTCAGCTATCTCCTCTCCTTTTTTCTTTTTCTTTTTTTGTAACTTCCCATTTATTTTCTATTTTCTTTTGTTCTCTCTCTCTATTTTTTCCTTATCTCAAGCAATACCAAACATGGGCATACAACTAGAAGAAGCATGGAAAATATGATTAGAACACGAAGCTTGTTCATGAGTCTTTCAGACCCCCTTTTTCTCTAGATGGCCAAAAAAATCTATTATCCCCCATGAGAAAAAAATATATATAATCAACCATATTTATAGTGCACAATACATCTGGCTATCAGTAATACCAAATAAACTGACCAAACACGACAGTAAACATGCACCAAATAACATGACCAAGTCTTAATCTGAAAAGGAATACTAGATTGATAAGCAAACGTCTGCCATCATTACTGTAAGGAACAAGCCTGAGCAACTTATAAACAAGATATTGAGCGTTCATTTAAGTTACAAGTATTGAAAGAAGCCCCACTCCAGCCAACACATTAATTCCTACCTCAAAATGATTTCGTTATGAAATTTTCAAAGAAAGTGAACAAATAAAAGTTCAAATCACAGAGCATAACAGATGATAGAAACCTTGTTCTTAAGATTCTCAATAAGGTGGGCTATTACTCAATGTTGAAGCGTTTTTTCCCTTGTATGAGAAACATAAGTAAATAAAGCAGTGCATAAGTTTGTCACAAATTAGACATTCTCTTCCATCAATGAATATTATTTATCGACACTTTGTCACAACAGGAAGCTCATATGTGAGTTAGAATTGTAACAGAGCACCAGAACAAAAAGGCTTACCATTGAAGACAGTCTGAGTTAGGCTACAGCCATGACCAATAGGTAACTCCCCAGTAAGCTGCTTATTCAATGAGGCTTTCTCTGATAATGATGACTGAGCTCTTGAGATCTTATCCAAGTCTTCCTTCTGATGAGTTCTTTCATAATCAGACAGTAAAGGAGACTTTCCATCTAGGTCTGAATTACTTTTAGTACGATCACCAAAGCTTGAAACAAGAACCCCGCAAATGATTAGATGCACCCAGCTAATGTTCTAGGCCATCTATCCACTACGCCCAAAGAACAAGTTGAAGCTGTTTTAATTATTTGTAGCTAATAATTGCATTCTAGAATTGAATCACTTAAATAAATTTTCCTGTTACTTTTATGCTGTTGACCGTTTTCGATCTTGTTGCATTAAGTTAATTACACTTTTGTGCCGTACATTCAGCTCATACATTACACAAGGGTTCTAGCTAGCTACTAAATAATTTAGCTTTGATAAAGACAAATGATCATTGTCCGGACTTTAGGACTTGATCAAGTTAGAAAGAGAGATAGCCATGAGTGATATAATTGATTGTTATTATAAAGTGTGTGTGTGTATACATTATGAATGAGATTAAATAGTTGGTTAAACTATTGAAAGTTTGAGCATTATATATATATATATATATATATCTATCTATCTATAGAATTCAGGGTAAGAATTATATATAAAAAATTTGTGAGTTGGTTGAGCTGTAGTTTAGAAGTATTGGAGAAAGAAAAGTGGCCACACACATACCTAGAATTGCATTCTAGATTGCAGTCCAGCTGCTCCATCAATGATTGCTCTTGAATTGAATGAACAGTTTGTCAAAGCCTGTTAGATTCTCAAAAAAATGCAATATTACTCATACGACCAGCCTACATATATAATGGCTCACAATATGATCTAGTCTTCTCCCCAAATCAGCATATTCTCATGCCCTCATCAAACATGCTAGCTCCTCATCATCAACCTTTAATTGAAACTTTTCAGCACTTAAATATGCATATATAATTATCACCGCGCTTGGTGATCCAAATTTTCACAGTTTGGCAAATCATGTCATGGCATGATTTGATTATATGCTGTGAGTGAAAAAGAAACAGGATAGTTGTGAGTGAAAAACAAACAGGATAGTTGCAAATCGTTGGGATTTAATTATTTGTTGTTGTGCGTGTGTGCAAGTTTGTGTGTCGACTGAGAGAGAAAGAGAGACTGACCAAAGTGGGGAGAAACCGAAGGGTTGGTCTATGCTTAATGATGATGAAAGCTTTGTACTGCTACAGATTGTTACGATAAATAAATAAGAGAGTGAGAGAATGAAATGAAAAATATAACAGTTATAGAAAATAACTCTTCCAAAACCAAAACAGACAGTCGTGGAAAATAATGATAATCTCTCTCTCTCTCTCTCAAGCTCAATCTAATCAAATATATACTTGGCTAGACAGTCCTCTTTAAAAGATCTTCAACTAATAATTACTATTTATTATCAAACACAAACACTGACAAACAAATTTCAAACGTCCTTACCTATTTTTCAAAACTCACGTCAGTATGTGTTGGTGCTGCTGTTACGGACCGGCTACTGCTGTGATAAAACCCTAATTTCAAAGTGAAATGGAACGATTTTATTTCCAAGAAAGAATCAAAGCCTAACTAATAATTTATTAATAAACCCTTCAGAAAATGAGGTTTCTCATCCATAAAATCAATCTGAGGTTTAACGAAAATTAATCATAAACCAATTAGAGAATCCAAAAAAAAAAGAAGCAAAATAAAGGCTAAAACACACAAAGGGGGTACCGATTTGGTCAGATTAGATGGGTAGGTGAGGAGGAGGGACCTTGAGTTGGGCCTCGGCTGCATTAAGGCGCCTCCATCTCTGAGCTTCTCTTTGCCTGCCTTGAGTGGTGCTGCCTCGACAAGAAATGAGCTATACGGCTCTGTGTGAAGGAAATAGACACAACTAATCTAGGGCAGAAAAATGGGAGCAGATGGCTTGAGTGGCTTTCGTGCGAAGGAAACGGGCGAGGCGAGGTGATCTCCGATTTTGGGCTAGCTCGATCGAAATAATGGCCACTGATGAGAGGGTTTGTATCGCTCGGGGATGGGGAAGAACAGAGGAAAAAAGAAGAAGAGGGGAAATGTGTTTTAAGTTTCGGGTGAGGGGGGGAAATAAAACAATCCGTATAACTTTTGCCGCCCAGTGATCTATTGCAGCGATTATTTGCGGACGCAATAATTTTTTATGTTCTTAGCGAAATAAATCGCCGCAATATCTAAAAAAATTGCTGCAATTGAAATGCACAGTAGCGCGCGTTCGGTAAATCAAAATTCGTTGTTTACTCTCTGCGACGAAATGTAAATCGCTGCTAAAAAGCACCAATTGCAGCGATTTTATTTGCAACAAAATAAAATTCGCCGCAATTGGGCCTTTTTCTTGTAGTGTAATATTTTTAAAATTATTAAATACAGTCTCCAAAGTATTGAAATATAATTAATTCCCTTCAAAGGTTCGGGAGTTTTATATGGGAATGTGCTCCATGCCTCAGGATGTATTATCTCACACTGTGATAGTACGCAATGTTTAGTTTGAGGACTTGATAGATGTCATCGCCAAGCTTCTAGGGATCCCTCGCATATATGAGATATCGATTGCAGGAGATGCTCAACCTAGGGATGGATCCTAAGTAGATGTAGATGTAGGCACTTCTGCATCATCTACTGACCCAGTTGACCGGTCAAAGGCTGATGATATTGATGAGGAGGATGACGACCGAGATGGAGATTTCTACATCCTCTTTGGGAGAGACCGAGAGCAGCTCGATAGGAAGAAATTCTTCAGCTAGGTACAACTCATCCCTTTTTTCCGCATGTTGCATCTTATTATTATAACAAATGTGGATCATGGGGTACATAAGGCCACATTTAGCCGGACTCGTGCACAGTTCCTTATACGAGTGGCATGTAAAGAGTCCATCGACTTGCCACTTTATATTTTTTAGAGGATCCGTTATGAGGTGAGCGTCGTCTTCACGGACAACCTCCCATATGGAGTCCTTATTACCAAGCTATTATTGGCCCAGAGGGTGCAACCCCAGGTGGAGGAGTGGATGACATAGCAGATGAGCTCCATCGACATGACCACACACCGTTGAAGCATTGGATAGCAAAGGAGGCATGCTCGGCGTCAGCCTGGCCCTGTACCAAATCTTGTTCCTCCGACCCAATTGGGGCCCGGTGTTGCTCCCTATATTGGGAGTATTAGTCAGTTGCCGACGGGTATATCTATGGGAGATGCGTGGCTTACTTGGGTCAATGCGCGCCTTGCTTGGGTTGATACGATGGTTTCAGATATTATTGCACACATCGACCGACAGATTGCGTCAGTAGAACAGAGTGTCACCAATTTTGTCACTGGTATTGGCCATTGGATAGATATCCTAAACGCAAAGGTCAACACATTAACTGACAATTTTAATAAATATGTAAACAACTCATACTAAGTATTTTTCACTTTTATCGTGTTGTTTACAAAATTTTATCATATTTTGTACTTTATTTTTATCATATGTAATGAACAATATTATTTAATATATATACTATTTTTGAATTTCAATTCTCAATCTTTTTTAATGTTGGCGCAAAAAATTTCCACGTTCGCTCGTAAATAGTCTCAACGTTTGAATGTTCAGGACACGTTCTGACGTAAATGTGTATACGTTCGAACGTAATGCAATTTCTCGGCTGCCTTCAATGATAGTTTCCACAAATCGTCATTGAAAATACTTTTTTGTGACGGTTTAGGCACTGTCACAATTGTCAAACCGTCACAAAAATTCATTTATGTTGTAGTAGAAGTGGCCTTTGGATTCTATTCCTAACTGGTGGCTTTCATCAATTTAAAAACTAGTGAAAACAGGTGGAATGATACTAAAGTTGAGCCTCATCCCTAATATTTCCTCCATAATGGTATATATATCTCTTTGGTACTAGGGCTGTAAATGAGCCAGTCCGTACGATTGCTCAACCAATACTCACTCAGCTAAACTCGAACCAAGCTTGACTCATGAAAAAATAGCTTGATTGTGAAAGCAGAAACCTGCTCGATTAGTAAATGATACATACTTGATTAAACTCGACTCGATTAGGCTAAGGCTCATTAGGGCTCGCTTGTTCATGCCCGACTCGGCTTGCTACCTCAACTAGATTAGAGCTTGTCCATAAATCATTGAATATATATAATTTATTCCTATATATTAGTATTCTCTTTCTCTCTCACACACAAAGACAAACACACACACACACACACACACACACACACATATATATATATGCATCTATACATGTTAAATTTAATAATACAAGCATAGTTACCTTATAATTAATTATATAATATGTAACCAAATTACTTATGCCTAATCATCATTTATACCCATATTTTGAATATAGTTCATAATTATATGTTAGTATATATTTTATAATGTGCAATATTTAGTATATAGGACTTGGTAGTTTCTTTATATACTATAATGTATAACCATATAAGAAATGTATTCATAAAGATGTTATAATTTTATAGTTTGATATAGTTTATATATTAATTGTAAAAATTTCATTAGATTTAATATTTTTTTTTGTAATTTGATATTTTTAATTATTCAATTCATTCAAAAAATATAGATAAGAATACAAACAAAACTCGATTAATAACTCGACTCGGCTCGGCTTGGCTCAGGCTCGTTAAAGAGTACAAACAAATTAAAGATCGACAAATAACTCGGCTCAGCTCGAACTCGTGTTTGATCAGCTCGAACTCGATTCGGCTCGACGAGGTCTCAACTCGAGCTTGAATTTGGACTCAAGTTATTTGAGTCTAGCTCGACTCAATAATCCAAAAGCTTGACTTGACTCGATTACAACCCTATTTAGGACAAAACAAAATGTAAAAATATGTAATAAAAATTAAGCCTTTCTTAATAGCACGGTAATTAGCACCCCATTCATGTCATATAGCTAAATATACTTGAGGTGATAGGTATTAATATACATATTGCATCAATTATAGAAAATAATTAAGGTGGTAGGTATTAAATATTAAGACAAATATTACGAATTCTAATTTTTGCTTATACATGCAGATAATAACACATGAAAAAACAGTAATTAACCTCATTGCTTCAGTTTTTCTAGCAGAGCAACCTTGAGACTTTCTTCAGTATTCAATCCATCAGGAACCCTAACCACCACATCTTGAAGCATGAGCTCCTCCACACACGAGATACTCGCATGGAGGACTTGGAACTCTAGGTCACGAAGAGCAACCATTAATTGTGCTGTAGGGTAATTAAAATTCTCCGAGTGAACCCTAATCACGGCATCGAGTCCTATAATCTTGACATCAACCTTGAGCCCGAATTCGCTTGAGTTAGACCTAGTGATCTGGTTGACAGAGGTGGTGGTGGTGGTGGTGCTTTGGTTGTCCATGGTATCAACATATTCTAACTTCACGGCCTCCTTAGGCTGGCTTTGAAACTCCGATTCCAACTCGTCGATCTTGGTCTTGAGCTCATTGATGTACGACACAGCGTCTAACAGCAGAGATGCCTTGTCCATCCTAGACACGATGGGTACCACTGCTCGCAGCTCGTAGAACCAGTGGTTCATCTTCTCTCGCCGCTGCCGCTCAGCCTCGACGTGGTTCAACGGCGTGTCGCGGCCGAGTTTAGGTTTCCTCCCTCTTTTCTTGGGGGTTTTCTTCTCTATGTTCACGAAGATTACTGGACGATCAGAATCAGAGACATGCTCCAAGTGAAGGTATGAAGATTGCCCACCATTGATTGAGTCTGCTTTCTTTGCTTCTATCACTCCTTTCTTTTCTAGTTGATCTGAGTACTTGTCCTCTTCTTGAATGCTGTTAGTTATGCCAATATCTGCGAAAGAAATGTTTCGGTCAAGAAACTGAATTGGAACTAAATTTGGGCATGGTTGCCTAGGTACCAAGCCAGTGAGATCCCTCCCAAATAAAGACTTGGCTTGCTGGACTAAGCCACGGTTCTCTCTGATTATGATCGGAGAACCCATTTCGAGAACTCCACTTGAGGTTGGGATACAAACATAGGTCTCAATCCCATGCATTTGAGCTTCTTTAGCTCTCTCACAGTTGTAGAACTGGAGCTCATGGCCACCGGACAACCACAATAGAGAATCAAAAGCGATAGCCTTGCCGGGCATACCGTCCCCGACGGAGAATGAACGAGTTAAAGACATGTTGTAGAAGCATTCGACATCTGTGAGGTCGGCGTTTATGTGGATGTCATCGACCATGGGCTGGATAGTAATACCCCTCATGGACTTTCTTCTTTCGGGGTGTGGCATCGAAATGACTGGGGGATAGGTGCTGGTGTTTGAGAATAATTTAGGGTCTGTGTCTTTGGTATTGGCGCCTTGGAAATGACCGTCTCCCCAAGCCAAGAGGAGGTGGCCATTATCGTTTTGTGTGGTTTGCCAGAAAATGGCGTAAGCCCACCACTCTGGTTGGCTTTGGAGTATGAATTGGAGCCTTTGTTGAAGGGTTAATGATGGGGTATCTTGGGGCAAAGAAACTGGAAAGGGGTTTATGATCAGATCCTCCATGCTTTTGTTATGTAGATTAATAAGTAAGAGGCAGAGAGGGGGGAAGGAGGAGAAATTGTGTTGGGTGTGGAAGATGTGAGAAAGCAGTTATATATAAAGGGAGCAGGATGAAGATGACTGTTTTCTTTGGGGATCAACGTTACCCGCGGAGGAAGAGGAGCTAAACCTAAATAAATAAACAAACAAACCTTTTATTTTCTTTCCTCGAGCAATAAACATAAATATATATTTTAAGTACATAAAGTAATAGTTTCAAAAGATAACCATTTAAATAGAAAGAATCACATTTTTCCTTTCCGGATAAAAGCATTCACATTGACTTGGTCAAATAAGAAAATTAGTTAAAATTTAAATAATTGATATAAAAAATACTCCACATTGAATTGACTAAATCTAAAATAAAATAAATTTTTGCTATAGTGGTTGGTCAAAAATGGATAATCACTATTGATTCACCAAACATTAAAATATATACTAATTTCTCACTCTAAGTAAATATTAAAATATTAGTTTCTCACTCCAATAAAAATACTATTTAGTTTGTAATTAAGAAATTTATATAAAATTTTTAGATGATTTTAATAAATATTTTTTATTATTAACATTAAATGAATTTTAAAAATATATTTTTTTAATATTAATTTAATTAGAATATAATTATTATTAATATTAAATTAATAGAATTATAAAATATGATACAAATAAATTAAATAAAAAAATTATTAATTTAATAATATTTTATTATTATATAAAAATAGATAGTTAATTTAATATAAAGATTAAATTTAAATATAATAGATAAATATAAAAAAAATATAAGATTAATTAAATTTTAAAAATACATTTAATCAAATCAATACTAATTCTCTAAAATTAACAGTACTGTTGTAGAAGGGGATGAGAGATCCCATCAAATACCCAAAAAATAAAAAATATATAATATGTAAAATAAAACAAACAAAAAGATGAAACCTCAACGTGTGGTCCATATTTCCTCGTGGAAAATGTTGCTTTGATGGCGATTGCATATGCCGAACGTAGGCCTCACTTCTGTTCGGCGATACATGGTAGGTACTAGGGAGACCCCTTTTTTTTTTTTTTCGTCTTTCTTTTTTACCTTTTGGATACAAAAAGAGAGGTGAGAGCATCTCTAGTATTGTTTAAAAAATAAATAAATAACTCACTTAAAATATCATATGGTGGAATTAGAATTGGTAAAATTTCTATAGCCAAATAAAACGAAAAATGATAGGATTCAGTAGAAAGAGGATAAGCCAAAATGATAGGATTCATGTCAAATAATGGTTCTGCTAGGTAGAGTTATTTTTATATATTTTTTATACATTTTAATGATTGATTGTCCAAAATATTTATTTTATATTAAAAAAAGATGTAACAAATTATATTAGTAGAGTGTAAAAAAAATATGTAAAAATGATTATAAATAAAATATAAAAAAAGATATATGAAAAAAAAAAAGAGACCAAATGACCTAAAAGAATTCTTCAAACACATCCTTAGCTGTAGCAGCAGTGGCACCACCTAAACCAAATGCCAAATGCTAGTGGGAGAAGGGAAAGGGACAAACGCGTGGAGGGTACTTATGATGTGAGTGAATGTACTAGGGTCAACTGTGTACGAGATTGCCACAAATTGGGTGGTCACAAATTGCCACAACAAACACGTGAACGGAAAGCGAAAGGCGCCGCGACCGATGCATGCGGCGTTGAAATTCAGAAGATGATAAGATGAAGCTCAAATTTAAATACATGATTCATGTGTTTAAGATAACAAAATTTGTGTGTGTTCTAGATAATTTCGGCCAGGGTCAGTTCCCACGTAATCGTCTTTTAAATCTGTTTTTTATTTTGTTGGAGTTCAAATTTGAACTCCCACTTCAAACGGAATCGAATTTGAGTTCCTAATTTTTAATTTTTTTTTTAATTTATATTCAGTTCATCTAAAAAAAATTTGTGGACTTTTAAGACTGTGTTTAGATATTTAATTGAGTAGAATTGAATTGAGTTGAATTGATAAAATATTATTAGAATATTATTATTATTTTGAAATTTGAAAAAATTGAATTGTTTATTATATTTTGTATTAAAATTTAAAAATGTTATAATGATGAGTTGAGATGAGTTTGTGTTCTAAACGTAGCCTAAATCTCAATTTTTATAAAAAAAATACAAACTAAAACTAAATCATTTATTGTTAATTTACATTTATATTAATATATCTAATTTATTTTTATTCTAAACTTATACTATAGTGTCTAATAATATATTATTATATTATAATATTATATATTATTTTTAATGTCTAATTGCATGTTATTATATTAATATCTAATTTATTTATGTGGCACGTGCATTAGCTAAAGCTGCTGTGAAGATGGAATTTTATTTCCAGTTTGTTGTCAAAGGATAAGTCATGTAATGGATGAGTTTGATTAATGCGCAAAAAAAAAAAAAAAAAATGTCTAACTTATTTTTAACTTAATTATATATTAGATTTTTTAGTGTCTAATTATATGTTATTATGTTTTAGTAAATTAGTATATGTGTTATTAACTTATTATATAAGATTTATTTAAATACTAGTGTCTAACTTATTTCTATATTTGATAATATATGGTAGTACTATTATGATGTTTATGCATACTAAACTATTAATAGTCTATTTATATTATAGTATAAATATATTATTTTATAATAATTAGCTCATACTAGTATATTATTGAATTTACTTATATAAGGTCTAGTTATATAACTATACTAGTATATATGATAAATATATAGATAAATACATAATTTTTATAACATATGTATAATATTGGAGCCCGATTTAGAGTCGAAGTCGGAGAGCAAAGTCAAAGTTGATGTTGGAGTCGATCTAACAACACCTTCAGCTCCAACTGAAAAATTAAAATAAATCCGACTCCAAAGCAGAACTGGATTCAGAGTCATATTCTTGAATTTTTACTCAACCCTAATTTTTGTGGCTTAATATTCAATAATTCTATTTGAAGATTTGTACACGACACATTATTCACATTGTATAATTTAATTTAGAAGATAAATTTAAAAATTTGAATGATCTTATAAATCAAATTATTTCATCTTGATGGTGTGTGAAGTAAAAAATTTTAAATAGCATTACTCTTGACTATTTATTTATGAAAAATGCTTTGGACAACCGTGTGTGCGTCCTGCCGCGGCCTCGTGTCCGACGTGTCAAAAAAAAAAAAACAACGTCGTTTTTATTTTCAAGCTTTGCGTCTTCGAAGGGGTCCCTCGCGCACGATTCATTTCATTTCTCTCTATTATATTTCTCTTCTCCAAATCGCAGTCTGCATCTTCTCCATCCTCTCTTCTCTTCTCTTCAACAAACCCCACAGACTCGCCTCTCACCTCTTCTCCTAAACAAACCAGGGCTGTCTTCTTCTTCTCTATCCTCTATCCTCTTCTCGAAACAAACTAGGGGCTCGAATTGCAACCTCAAACTCACCTTTCACCTCGGCTTCATCGTAACCCTAGATTTCTTCTTCTCCAACCCGCAAACTCACCTCTCTTCTCTTCTCCGAAGCCAACCAATACAACGAATTGCAACCTCAAACTCACCTCTTACCTCTTCTCCGAGACAAACCAGGGGCTCGAATCACTACCTTCGGCTTCTCCCTAACCCTAGATTTCTTCTTCTCCAACCCACAAACTCACCTCTCTTCTCTTCTCCGAAGCCAAAATTGGGGCTACGTATCATTTGTCTGAAATCCCCTTCCCACAAAGTCCCGAAACCCTAACCCTAACGCATCTTCCCTAACCCTTAACCCTAACCCGAAACCCTAACCCTAACCCGAAACCCTAACCCTAACCCTTTCTAAGTTCAAAACTTTAAATACACTCCATACCCTCACTGCCACCAGCGACGAACAGAGGAGCTAACACAGGTTCCATTCTCCAAGTTTTGATATCTGCATTCTTCATTATAATTTAGTTATGTTGTTTGCTTTATTGTTGTAATGGTTTATGTTCATTCGTGGGTATGGATATTCTGGAAGTGTTGGAGATTGGTCGTATTGTTTTAATTTCCCGATTGATGGTGTTATTGTTGTGTTGGATCATATTGTTGAACTTTCTGTTTGATTTTTGTTAGATAATGGTGTTAGTAAATATTAATTGGATTTTTGTTGGAGCCTCACCCTTTTTGTACCCTTGGATTATTAGCCCTTTTGTAAGATGGATTCTAAATGTGGATTCTAAATTCACATTTCTTAGGATTTAATTCAATTAAGAACTTTTCAGAAAAAAATTTCCATGGTGGTTCAATAAGTTCATGAAAAAGTTTCAATTTATTTATCTCTTTACATATAATGGATTTGCCCGGACCAATACATGATTTTCTTTGGGACTGGTTCTTGTTTGTATTACTTACCAACCCAATTGTTTCTGCTTTTTCGTTGGAAGTGATTCTTGTTTGTATATCCTTAGAAATAAATATTTTTGTAGTTGCCACATAGCTCCTTATTTACGTGGGAGCTATAAATTGTTTTCATCTTGGTCTTCTTTCTTTGTGCCTCTCTTCATATTATATCAATAGCATAGTACATGTTTGTCTTCTGAGTTATTGTATCTTTTTCAAGACACTTTGTATACCTATGGCCAGAGTGTACCCACACATTTCAATCTGATGCAGTTCATCAGTCTTAGTCATGTAGTTTATTAGATTTCGCATGTAACAATTTATAAAACATCATGTTAGAATGTCGTCGTCATCATCATCATTATCATTATCATCATCAATGTCCTCTTCATCGCTTGCAAAACGTACTTTGGGACAAGCACACTGCTTTTGTAAGATCGATGCCACATTGAAATATTCAAGCACTACAAGAAATCCAGGATGACCCTTCTTAGGGTGTCCAAAGTACAATAAAGAGGTAAGTACATTAATTTGTAGTTCTAATATTTGTAAATTATAGTGATGAATATGTTGTACATCATGTGACTTTGTTTATTGTATAAAATGATTAGGGATTACCGTATTGTAAATTTTTCAAGTGGGTGGATAGTAATGAAGAGATTGAGTTCCATCTTCAAGAAAGAAACAATGAACTCTTAAGGAAGGAGAAGGAGCTGGAGAAGATGATGGACGATGTGGAAAAGACGAAGGTCAAGCTCCGTAAAAGAGTTGCTGAAATCGAGAAGAGGGAGCTAGTGGTATCCAATAGAGAGAAGTTGCTTCTAGAACTTCTAACTGAAATTAGGCATGGACGCCTACTACTTCGGGTGTATTGGGCCCTTTTAGTAATTGGTGTATTTGCATGTTACTTGGTAGTATTATAGTAATTGGTGCCTAGTGTTAGTACCTATCTATTGGACTGTGTACTTGAGCATTATATATTAAGACCAATATTGGTGTAAATGTTGGTGTTATTATCCGTGTAATGTAAATATTGGTGTAAATATTGGTGTGAATATTGGTGTTAGTACCCGTGTAATGTAAATATTGTCCATTTATTCAGGAATCTGTAATTTGTGTTGGTCTTTTACTCATAATCGGAAATATTTCTTGTGGTTGAAATTGCACAATGAAGTACTACATGCAAACGAACTGGGCAAAATATGACTACATGCACAATAAAGTCCAGCGGTACATCATGCAAGCAGAGAAACGAATTGGGCAAATATAAGTCCATCAATCATCTAAATAGAATCTGCCCATTTACATGAATAGAGTTTCCAACATCAACATGAACATGTGGTCTGGTACTCATAATTGAAACCTCTTCTTGTGGCTGAAATTGCCTTACATGAAGTACTACATGCAATCATACTTGTAAGATATGACTACATGCACAATAAAGTCCAGCGGTAGATCATGTAAGCTGACAAACGAATTGGGCAAATATAACCAACATTCATCTAAATAGAATCTGCCCGTTTACATGAATAGAGTTACCAACATCAACATGAACACTTTGATGATGACAATTCTTGAAATTCCATCAATTATATTTTGAAGAAACAAAGAATTTTCCTACTAAATATATTACACAAATGAAGCCAAAATTCATAAAAGCCACTTGCATATTCACAAAAAGCCACCTGCATCTTCACAAAAAGCCAAAATTCATAAAAGAGTAAAAACTTCTCTATTTACTCGGATCAACCCAGTAACTATCCAATATCACACTACATAACCAAAAGTCATCTAAAGCCTCAGTTCACTGAGATGATCAATATAACCAAGCCTTGTCAAATTAAAAGGTAACACATGTAACCAGGTCCAAAGTCCAATACATTCATTACACAATACCAAGTGCATTAAATACAAAACTCACAATACACAACACTACAAGCTATATATTTAATTAAATCATTGCATCGGTTGTGATCCATTGAACCCAAAGTCCATCAGCTGTGATCCATCCAACCCAATTTGCATCTGTACACAAGAAAAAATGTATATTAGCTTTCATCTTTAAAACCACGTACATTAATATATAAAAATTTATATAATACACTAACACTTTCTTGACTTGGAATAACTGTTCCTCGGATTTGGGTTCCACTAATTTTTGAATTTGTGTTTTCTGGATTTGCCTGCTGAGACATACTTGTAAAAACCCGACCAATTACATTAGATTTCTAGAATGCTTATATATCTTAAATATACCTGCACGTGTCCAGCATTGGCCAGTTCAATCTCTGAATGGCCAAATAAAGATCTCTGTGTACTCAATATGGGTGTATCTCCTCCATCTCCCTAATAATGAAATAACAAAATACCCTTGTAAAATTGTCATATTTGCCGTTTTAAAAAATGCACAAAATGTCATATTAAATAGATGCACTTCTTTGCGTTTCCTCTTTCCTTGTGCTTTTTTTGTTCTTGCTTTAAGTTTTCGCATATCTTTCTCCATTCTGGATGCTCTCCTCAGAGATGGGGGTCTGCCTTTCCCACACACAACGTGTGGACTACGTACTTGCCCAGAACCACCGACAGTAGTTGTGCCCCCTGCTGATAGTGGAACATTGGAACCCGTCTGGGTCATCGATGGGGCTTCTTGGTTGGCACGATACAACTCAATCATTGCGTATAACTTAGCTTTTGCATCTTGAGTATGCTCTCTCCAACCTGCTACAAGAGTAATCATCTGATAATAGATATTCAACATCTCTGAATATCTATTAGAATCTGTCCGTTGTTCTCCCGCATCATAGCTACTGTGGATCAACCTGTATCGCCGTTTGATATCCTTCCTCCATCGATCTAAAAGGTAACTATCTGGCAAAGATGTAATCTCGTTACATCTGAATACGGCCAAAATGTGCCTACATAATATCCCCCTCATCTGGAATAATCCACAAGAACACTTTGCATATGAATCTACTTCAATAAAGTCCACAGAATATGTAACCTCCTTAGTGAACTCTGCCAATTGAACTTCATCCTTTACTAGATAAGTCTGTATTGCACCCTCACTCTTATGCAACTTTGAATTCATATCGATCATGCCGGTAACTTGTTGTTGTACTTCCTTGAACTTAGAATTTGTGTACAACTCTTCAAACCTCTTCTCAATTGGAGATCTAGATATGTAGGGGGTTGTGACACTAAATGTGTGGAAGTCTGCAGCATTTTCATTCTCAAATTTTTTTTTCAATGCGTTATCAAACTGGTCAACAAACTCTTTCAGGTTCGTCTTAGCATTAACATACCTGTCAAAAAACTCATTCATGCTCTCGCTCCGCGCGTTGTACTCATTCCAGCCCAGAAACAATTTTTTAAGAATGCCGGAACCCAATGCTCACGATCAGCGTATAGACTTTGTAACCAGGCATTTTCATGTAAATTGTACGTGGTAATTAACTGAACCCAACTTGTCTCAAACTCATCAACACTTTGGCTATCATACACACATCTCATCAATGCTTTTTTCATCCCAGTTTTGTAGGAACCATAGGAGCTAAGCTTTTCCAGGACTTTTTTCACTATATGCCATAGGCAAAATCTATGTCGGGTTCTTGGGAAAACAATACCAATTGCATTTTTCATCACTCTATCTTGGTCAGTGATAATAGCTTTGGGAGCTATACCATCCATACACTGCAACCAAGTCTGGAATAACAAGACAAAGGTTTCTGTATCCTCACTGGAAATCAAGTCTGCTCCCAAGAGAATTGACTGCCCATGGTGGTTTACACCAACAAATGGTGCAAACGGTATCCCATATCTATTTGTCAGGTATGTGGTGTCGAATGTGACCACATCACCGAAATATTGGTAGGCTGCTCTACTACGGGGGTCTGCCCAAAAGACATTCTTTAACCTCCCGTCATCATCTAAGTCCATCAATGCAAAAAATCCAGGATTTTTGTATTGCATCCTAGAAAAATAATCTTGAAGTGCACTAGCACCATCTGCCCCAAGTCGTAAGTGTCTTGCTTTGTCGATATAATTACGACAATCCTTCTTAAAAAACGGGAGGTTCTCAAAACCGCCCGCGCCAACAACAAGAGATCCAAAGCTCTTGTTCATTCGGACACCAGCCATATCATTCGTATCTAGAACTCTTTTTACGGCGTCACTCACTTCTCTATTACATCGAAAGAAGCGAGATTTCTTCGGACTAAGGTCATGGTTATGGATATTATGAACCGTAGTCAACCGAAGTTTCCCATCAGATTTCAAGGCATTAATCTTTACCTTACATTCCATCTTTCCTGTCGGACGTGGGTTGGCCACATTAAAAGTTCTATTACGGGCCTTCCCACCACGAGCACAAGCAAGGGTAACATACCTAACAGTATTATCTTCTTCTCTCTCAGTCCTTTTTTTCATCACCCCAAACCCACACTTCTTACCATAATCTTTATAATAACTCACTAAATCTTCAAGGGAATTAAACTTCATCCCCTTTTTTGGCTCATCAATCATATCATCACCATCAATTTCAACATTCTGAGATGTCCCGGCATTGCAATCCTTGGATGCCTGTGGATTTGGTGTATCATCATTAATTTCATCAACTGTATAGGATGTGCATGGCGCTTCAAGTTCCCCACCACAAGGTCCATAGTAACCATGCATGTAATTTGGGATGCTTGGACAAGTTGAACCGTAGTCCTACAAGTTATTGAATAAAGTTATTGATATATTTTAGAAATAAATATAACACATACCAATGTTAATAGTATATTAAATGATATAACATACCACGGGTGAAGGATTTGAGCTACATGGTGTTGATGTAAATGGATGTTCTTTCTCATTTTCCATGCTAAGAGGCAACCGATACCTCAGTAGAAGAAAACAAATACCTTAGTAAGCATGTAAATAAATAAAGACTATTAGTATATGACAAGTCACTCGGATCAACCCAACCAAATTAATGATTTTCAACTCGATTATTTTATTAAACAAATAATTTTTGATTATGATTGGTTAACACGAAAGAAAAGGAAATTTCAGTAATTCTTCTAAACTCATATAATTTCATATTTTTATTTATATAATTTTTACAAAGAGAATTTACCAGAACCTCCAAAGAGTGCAATTATCACAATAAAGTCCAAATGAAAACATCACCAGCATTCTTATAGAACTCAATTACTAATTCACCATCAAGGTTTGGTTTGCCATTTCGTTTGACAGATATATCTTTCAAATTATTAGTACATATTTGTGAAAGATAATAGAAACTGACAGTAAACAAACTGATAATTACCAGTGGCTACCTTCAAAACCAATAATTTTTCTATGCAATATCTATAAAAACTGACAGTAAACAAACATGGCATATGCTCTCGTGGAAACAACTCACATGATATTTACAGTATAATGTAGAGTCATTTGTGAGATTTTAGTAGATCTACCTACTGGACCTAGCTCTACTTCATAAAATGTTGCCCCTTAACGCAGATGTTGAAGCCGCTCTCTCCCAACGACGATGAACAGCACCACAAGCTCTCACCCACGATGGTGATGTAACACCCCATTCCCGTAGGCTAGGTGTGTCACGTATTTTTCATAAAAATAAATTCGGCCAGAGATTCTCTAAGTTCATAAAAAAGATACTGAAATTTCTTATAAAATAAAAGGTCTCATAAAATTGTCTTCCAAAAACATTAAATGAATAAACTGAATAAATTCATGTCATAAAAGACATGTTTTATTTTAGAAATGTCTGAACTAAAAATAAAATGCTCCGTCTACTCCTGGCCTGCCTGCTCGTAATCATCATCTTCACCTGGGTAGTTAAAAACATGAAAATAAACTAAAATGAGTCGATGACTCAGTAAGAAATCCATCACAATGTAAACGTAATAAACATAAGATTTTCATAAGAACTTTTCATGCTGAGAACTTAAAAATTCATGACTGATCATGCTAATGCTTATGCTATGTATGACTGATTTATCTGAATTAACTGACTGTTCTGATTTAACTGACTGAACTGACTGGCCAACACACTTAACCCTGTGTGCGAGGTTGTGCACCAGCCCCACATCCCTCTGCAGCAAGGGGAACTGCTGATAGTATTCTAGCATACTATGGTGGACCATGACTGAGTTCGTGGCTTGCATACCACCCTGAACTGAACTGCATTGGTACCATGCATCTGAATGGCCATCTTATTAACTGATCTGAACTTATCTTAGACTTGAATTTAAGATGGCTTACGTGTCTTATGCACATGAGATGCATGGCATAATACTTATATAATTATAACTTCTGAAACTAAACATGATGCGAAATGACATGATCGTGTGCTATGCTGGATGACATGCTTGCACATGACATGAGCGGTTCATAAATAATGGCTGACAATAAACTGGCTTGAATAATATATACATATAGGCAAACTGTGATGATCCTAATTTATGATCAAATTACTTACCTCGCTGCGTTTCTTCTTGAATAATACTTCGTAACTTGAGACCTATATACAATAAATAACTATCACTAAATTGTTTGAAAATAAATACTAATATCCTACTTAACTAAATTTGGAATTCTAAAAGATAATCAAGCAAGTATTTTGTTTAACACTAAAATCAATAATTCTTAGTATTTAAATTACTTAAAAATATACTAATTAATAATTTAGTGGAAATACTCGAGCTATTTTAAAATAATTTATAAAACTTAACTTCTTAAACTAAGGCCTCGTTTGTTTTCGGAGATGAGATGAGATGAGATGAAAACTTTTGAGATGAGATGAATTGTTTATTTTATTTTGTATTGAAATTTGAAAAAGTTGTAATGATTAGGTGAGAGAAGATGAGATGAATTTGAAAAAATTGAATTGTTTATTTTATTTTGTATTGGAATTGGGAAAAATGTAATGATGAAATTGAGATGAGATGAGATGAGATGAGAATTTTCTGAAAACAAACCAGGCCTAAGTTTCATTTCTTAACATAATTATTAAATCTTTTAAGAAACTACATAAATTCCATCAAATTCTTAACTTAGTAATTTTATTAAAATCTTACTAAATTGACAAAGAAGATATTAACTAAAATATTAGACTTAAAAGTATACTTTAAAATATATCTCTAATTCTTTAAACACTTTCTTATAAAATAAGCATTTGACTAATATATTTATTTAACAAAAATATAACTCCTTTTTGAAATATTAAGTCTAATAAATCACTAAAAATATGCTTGAAACATCATTAAATCGGCCCAATTTAAATTACAAGTTTAACATATTATAAGTCTAATTATCCTTAAGTTTTAGCCCACAAAGGAATGCCCAACAGATTAAAACAAGGCCCAAAACACTTTTTAAAACACAAGCTAACATCTAAGCCCACCATTCATAGGGCCCAAGGCCCGTTTGTGAGCTTATGTGATAACTTAGCACTCGGTAGAAGCAAGGAAATGGTGCTGGAGATTTAAAACACACGGAACAAACCAAGACAAGCCATGTGCGAGAGAAACAGGGGCTCACCGAGAGAGAGGTGCTCGACGGAGATGGGGATGGCGGTTCTGGGTGGCTGGGAGCGGCGCGACTGGAGGCTTATCTATGGTGGTGCGGCACCGAGTGAGAGAGAGAGAGAGAAAACTGCTAACCGAAACAAAAGAGAGAGAAAGAAGGCTGGGCTGCCGAGGCCTTACCGGAAAAAGAGAGGGGCTCGACGGGGGCTGTAGGTCGGCGGCTTCTGTGGTGGTTGGAGAGGGGTTCGGCGCTTCAAGGGGTGGCTATCGAGAAGGAGGGCGACGGGTTGAAGTTACTGTTCAACCAAGATTGTTGAAACTTAGGGTGCTTTCGAAACAGAGGATTCTCGGCTCATAAGGTTCTCCTCTCATGTACGGGTAAGCATAATTTTATAATGGTAGAATGATAGAGAAAAATAAGAGAAACCCTAGAGGAGTAGAGACGTGCACGTGCAAAAGAGTAGAGACGTGCATATGTAGAAATATACTCGGCAACTGAGTTGAATTTCTTCACTAGGATGTTAGCGAAAATCACTGAGAAGTAAACCGAGGCTAACATCGAGATGGGTTCGGCTGGTTAGAGGGAAAAATAAAACTTTTAAATTTCAAACAAAAATTCTAGTAAATATAATCTGATACACTTAGAAATCTTTATCAAAATGAAACTCTAACAAATTTTAAATAACAACTATAATAGAAAATATAAAGATAAAGTAAATATAAATTTTGATAAAACTATAATCATAATATTATAAATTCTAAAATAAAAGTTTACTAGAAAAATTTACTTATATACCCTAAAACCAAAACTGGTATGTTACAGGTGACCACGGCGACCGCAACAGTCAACGGAAATGGATTTACCAGTGGCTCGCACGACCTTCGTATTTTACGGATCTAGTAGCTCGCACGAAAATGAGCTGATCTGAAAAGGACTTGAACTGATAAATCCTGAGCACGAAAATACCAGACGAAGGTACTTGAGATTTCGTTTTCTCCAACAAAAATGTCTTTTACGGATCCAGTAGCTCGCACGAAAATGAGCTGATCTAAAAGTTTCTTTGAACTGTGAAATTTTTGAGCACGAAAATACCAGACGAAGCAGCTCTGGTTTTCGTCTTCTCTAATGAAAATGAAACCCAGCTCCTTCTTCTCGTTCCCGCTTTCTTCATTCGTTCTCTTTTTTTTTTTTAATTTAAAAAATGACGTGGCATATACGGGGACGCAACGGGGCCGCAACCCCGGTTGCCCCCAGAAGAACTGTTTATTTATAGTAATAAAATTTTTTTCTACTTTTATCAATTTTTTCTATTTTGAAACAATGATATACTATTTATTTATAGCAATAAAAAAGTACAAAAGAAAAAATAAATCTCTAAAAATAAATTCGAGATAATATTTATCAGAGGAATAGAAAATTACGATATATATATATTTATATATATAAATATATATATGAGTTGAGAGAATCTTCTAATAGGACAAATTGCTAAAGGGCTGAAAACAACTTCCAATAATTTTTTGCCACGTAGCCCACTCATGAGGCTCACAATGGGACTGTGTGGTACACAAACCCCTTGATGGAAATTTTATGCTCTCTCCACCATATCCCTCACCCCTCTCCTCTCTGTCATCTGTCGACGACCCCTTTCCCAAATACCTCACCACTATGCCTCTCTCCCATCTCACCATCTATGACCGCCGACATCATGACCCCTTGACCATCTCTCCCATTGCAGCTTGCCATGAATCTCGACGCTTTGAACCTCGACATAGAGACACCATAACCTTTCTTTCTATTCAGCCATCACTCCTCGACGTCGTAAAGCTATAGAAATCCACCCTTCATTGTTACATCGGTTCTCATCTGGGGTCTTGTGCTCAAACCATGGATGTGGGTCTCCTCGAACCATAGCTAGGATGTTAAAGGGACCCCACATACTAAGCAATATTGGACTGTGGAGAAGAAAAAAGTATTAGTTCCGATTGGTGATTCACATTCAAAATTTCTGTAAAATAGCCTACCTGAAAAACTAAAAAATTATGTATTTTCAATTTGAAGAGTTTTGTTTCAAGTTTATTGCAATTGGTGATTTCTGTAAATTAAATAGAATACACCGACTGGCTACATAGGATGACGAACTGGCTGTGTCGAACTACTAGCGATGGTCTGGTAGTGGTGGCAATGACTGGTGGAAGCAACAAGCCCAACTCGTCTGGTAGAAGAGGGAAGGGGAAACAATTTATTCGTAATTCTAGCTAGCAATCTCATGTGGTGCTCCTCATGGCTTTACCTTATGCAATGCTAAGATGGAACCTTATTATTGGAGGTTGTTAAAGGGCCAAAAACAGCTTGACTGTTCCAAAGCATTTCTCATATGAGTTTTGCTAAACATAAACTGGTGTATTAGCACACCACTTATAATGAGATCAATCATTATAATTTAAAAAAATACCAATAATTTCCTAACATAGTTGACGTGGAGACCTTTCACATCAGCGATATGTTGGATGTGTAAAAAATAAAGCTTATAAATAGATATATATATATATATATATATATATATATATATTTATATAGTCTTCTCTTTTGGCTAGATCAGGTTATTAAACTTATAGTGGTATATTGAAAGCCATATCTCTCATATTAATATATCGAAAAGGAACAAGTGACAATAAAACTTAGCCCTCCAACTGGAAGGCCTATACTTGAAAGGTGAGATACGAGAAAGAATTTTTGGCAGAAAGACCCGTGAAACAACTGAAGCACCAGAATAAGATCACCATATCCTTTGGTGATGAAGACTGTGAATGGGGGTAAAGATGATGATGAAATGGTGATAACATTGTTGATCGCCAACTACACTACTAGAAAGACCCTAATCGACAATGGGAGTTCAGCAGATGCCCTTTTTGGGATGCCTTTACAAAATTGGGAGGTAAAAGTCATGTCACTAATTGAGAGGAGTGATGTCTATAGTTTTGAAGGAAGTTATTTGCTTTTATTGATTGATGGGCATGTTGTTGCTATTGAATGGAAGGAATGAACCCTCAAGTTGTATTAATGCTCTAAACCTTGAGCACAATGTTCTTTAAATGGGGGGATTTGTTATGAACCTAACTATAATGGCATCATTGGAGTTCAAATGAAGCACAATGTTTTGTGGAATCAAGCAATACGAGGAGTTTGAGTTAAGCTCTAGAGGGTTTTGTTGTTGTTGGAAGTCATACGCAACGTTTAGTTAATAAGTAGTCTATAATGTCCTTGAAATGTGCATCGTTTAGTTGTTTGTGATGTTCTTTTATTAATTTGTTTGGGTCATGTTATCAGTCTTAGAGGTTTGTTAGAGTTTGTGGTGAGAGAGTCGAATATAGAGAGGAAGAGAAGAATTTTGAGGGTTGTATCTAGAAAATTGCTAAGGCTTGATCTATAAGGAGGTTGGATTCCCTCGAATAATCCCTTATCAATATACATGTGATTCTCTTTATCATTTTCACAAACACCTTCTAGGCGTCCCTCCAATTCATTACATCAACCTTCATTTCAACTCCCATTCATTTCCTTGTTACATTACAACAATTCTCAACTTGTTCCTAACAAAGCCCACCCCAAAAGACTTAAAATTAATAAGTTTTCTTAATTAGGTTAAATGAGTAACAATAAATTCTAACTGTCTAACATCCACATCACATATAACATGCACCTAGTACTAAGTAGGTACTAAGAAAAAAGAAACCAAATGCATGCATGGTATAATCACATCCATCATGCTGAGTGATTATAGGTAATAAATTGAATCTCACATTACGAGTGAGTGACAAATGCTTGCTCTGTATAATATCCTAATGAGAGCCCATGCCACATTTGGGCTCATAATCCAAAAAGACTAATCATTAGAAAAATTAAAGCCCTAATGAAATCATTATAAAGAGTAAGAACTTTTCCTTGCTGAGTAATTTAGATTCCATACACCACCTATACTCACCACATTTAGTACGAATTATCACAATACCATCTCCTTAAATTCCAAGCGTCTTCGTCATTTCATCATAGATGAAAAACTTAAGTCCCACATTTTTTGGGAGATTGACTTTGATACCATTTGTAACACCTAACAAAGGCCCAAACAACATATGAGATATACTCCAAAAAAGGTTAGTCGATAGCTCCAAAAAAGGGTAGTTGGTGGTACACTTGGAGCTCATTGGAATTATTACAAAGAGCATGAATTTCTTCCTTGCAAGCAATATGGGATCTAATGCTTCACCTATACTCACCACACCCAATATAGTGTATCACAATCTCCCCCTTGAGTTCTTGGCATCATCATCAGACCTTTCTATCATTAGGTGGCATGGCTAAAGACCCAAGAAATGGTCAAGTCACATTGGAGTTCATACGTCAAAAGGAATAGTCAATGGTATAATTAGAACCCCATTAAAATCATTATAAAAAACAAGAACTTCTCCAATATGAGGTCCACTCGCCACCTATTCTCACTCAATATAGTTTATCACAATTTCTTCCTTAAATTCTCAATGTCCTCGTCAGGCAATTCCATTGTAGATGACACGACTTAAGTCTTGCATTTCCAGTTTGGACTACCTTTTATACCATTTGTAACATCCAAAAGAAGACCTAAGCCACATTTAGGTTATATTCTAAAACGACAAGTCAATTAATGGTACATGCAATTAGAGCCATTTAGAATCATTTAAGTAGTAAGATTTTTTTTTTTTCTTAAAACAAGGTAGGATCCTATACACTATTTATACTCTCTTAGTATGAAGTATCACAATTAACTACTAGCTAGCTACTGGGGTCAAAAGAAAAACCATCCCCATCATAAGAAGTTCAAATTTCACACTCCACCATCACGCAGATTCCACACTAAAACCTAAATGTTGCTACCATACAACCCATGCAGATTTAAACAAATAAAATTTTTAAAAAAATAATCCTAAAATGTAAACCATTAGGCATAAAAACACGAACTGGTCTCCACTACCATACTCATTCTACAATCTTCATTAATAATTGTAACATTTCATTGAGCAATCAACTCTATACAGATAATAAGAAAAGAACAAATATTAGTGAATGTTCCTAGCTAGTGAAAAAAGGTTAATAAATACTGAAATGACAAAATAATATGGTAATTGTCATAAAATTATCCAATTCGACCAAGAAGCTCTAAATATTATCCATAGACTCTCGGATTTTAATAAGAGTCGATGAATTCTTCAATGAATTTTAAGCACAAATAATACCCTCAACAATTCTCAAAGCCAATAAATAATGAAAATGATCAAGCATATATATGACCGAAGCAACGGTAGAAACAAACATGACCAACACATCTCATGCAATCCTCACAAATATATTATACTTAGTTTCAGTAATCTTCTACTAAACTAACAAATGAAAAGTCAAGTGCCGACCTCACAAACATTAGATAAATACTTGTCAATCTTTATCGTCCTAAAGTAGTTAGAAGACCCGATGGATGTTTACTCCTACTAATCGTGCCATCCTTTCTCGGCATCATCATGAGCAGAATCGTCATCTATGGCTAAAGAGGTAATAATTGGCTCATGTTGTAGGGGAGTCATGGTAGATCCAAAAGTGGTGTTGTAGTACTCTCCATCTTATATGTCCACTAGTATTTAACAATTGTCACAATCTCTTCTATCGAGTATCATAATATATCTTCTTCAAGTAAAAACTAAGAAGCCGAAACTTACTCTTATGAACAAGCATAATTGCAATCAGTACAAACAAATTCAACTTGACCAAGAACCCCTCATATTTTTCATGCATATTTCATTAAGATGCTTACCATCATACTTTAAAAATGACATTTATAATTACTCTCACTCAGCTTAATGAACTGTTTTTTTTTATGTTGACAAATCTCTTGAAAATAAGTATTGGCCTACAAAAATAATCGTGTAGTGGCATCATTAAATATCTTTAAAAAATTTATAAACCGTAATAATGAATATCCTCTCAATGCTTTAGGGCTATATACAAATCCAATTATCCAACTCTGGCACCAACTCCACATTGTCGAAGTTAGAGTTTCAAGAAAATAGAGCTGAAGTAGGAGTCAAAGGTTTTGGAGTCGAAGCTATTTCTTGACCTACTTCGACTCTGATTTTGATGTCTGACTTTGACATTCGACCTCGACTTGAGGCTTTGACTCCACAACGAGGTCCGCCTCTGACTTTTTCCTCCAACTCCAAGATTAGTATAAATAGGTTATAAATATATATTATTTATATAGTAATCATATATATTCATATTGAAGGTTCAATGCCTTTTTATTGTCTAGCTTGGACATCAAACAAAGTAACATGGTATATCTTCATATGCTCTACTTCTAGCTCGAAGTGTTAAGATATTTTAACAAAAGTCTTGACATTCTCACTATGTGTCCAAACAAACTTTAATAAGAGTATTTCTAGAAGCCTTAATATCATGAATTAAGGCAATATCATTCTCAGATGCTCAAACAAGGTATGCTTAGGTCTCACAACAAACTATCCAAATCTCAAAAGAAGAGCACGAGGCCTAGTTGTTTATGCATGTCCACTACTCAATTTCAATTAGTTCCACATATCTAGCACAATTAGATAGTTTTCGAACTCCAAAATAAAATCATTTTACATGCTATAAAGTCTAGTAAAATTCACACACCAGTCTTTCTTAACCCAAGCCTAATATACTTATGTGACGACAATTTAAGGGCAGATGCTGAGAATCTGTTCTGAACCCCACCAACCTTCTTGACCAACCTGTATCAAAGAAGCTTGATGGCTAGGAGTGCTAGGCACTCCTTCAGTGCCTAAGTTAATATGTTACTCATGGGAGAGAGAGCTTTTAGGATAAAACATGGTCTTAGTTTTTACCTGTGCCTGGGCTTTTATACTCCCCTTTCAGGGTGGGTTTCTGTTCTCTCTGTGCTTGGGATGTACGCCCTCTATTCTGGGTGGCATGTCATCACATTTAATGTGGTAGCCCCTGTTAGGGACAAGGTCTCTACTCATTTAAGTCTCTGTGCCTAGGGCGGCATGTCACTATATTTAATGTGGCAGCCCCTATCAGAGATGAGATTTCGACCCATATTGGGTCATTAAATGCAGCATGGTTGGAAGCATACCTGTGTGAATGATGTCCCACCTTTCCTTTACTGGTCTAGGCCTTTTTCTTGGCACTCATTAGACCTTTAACATCTGGGCTTTTGGCCTTGGTGAAGTTGATCGGGCCCAGCTCGGCAAGGGACAAATATGTCCTCAAGTCGGTCAAGTGGTATTTTGGCTCTTTACTTTTGACCAACAGGTGGTCTACATAAACTTCCATATTGTGGCCAATTTGCTAGTTGAACATTTGGTTCACTAGTCTTTAGTAGGTGGCCTTAGCATTTTTTAGCCCAAAGGGCATGACCAGTGAGCAGTACAATCCGTGATCTGTTATAAATTATACCTTTTCCTCATCCTTTGGATTCATCTGGATTTGGTTGTATTATGAATAAGCATCCATGAAGTTCAACATGTGGTGTCCCATTGTTGAGTTTACTATCAGGTCAATGCACGACAATGGGGAACTATCCTTTGGGTAGGTTTTGTTTAGGTCTATAAAATCCACGCACATCCTTTACTTCCTCTTGGATTTCTCTACCACACTACAACCACTCAGGACAGTGAGCTTCTCAGATAAACCCTACAGCTAGTAGGCAATCAACCTCCTTGGCTATGGGCACGTACTTCGCCGTGCTGAAACTCCTTCGCTTTTGCCAAACCTTTTTAATACTTAGTTTGACACAATGGTAGTGTTCAATAACTACATTTTCTATTCCTAGCATATCCTTGCGGCTTTAGGCGTAAACATCTTTGTGCTTGAGCAGTAGATTCTTCAGTGCTTGCTATGTCTCAGGGTCCATCCTTGTCCCGATTCTTGCATGACTTTGGATCCTGATCTAGGACCAATAGTTCCATAGGCTCGTTCACCTTCGCCTGCTGCAAGTTATGTTCATCTCTCGTTTCCATCTCTTGATTGATGAGTTCTGATGGAGGTGGTTCGTCTGACATTGGATGTCTCACCATTCGGACGTCCTTTCCCCCATTCTTGAGTTCTTGCACATAACACTCTCTAGCTAGCACTTGCTTGCCTTGGACTTCTCCGACTCCCACCTCTGTCGGGAACTTCATCTTCAGGTGATAGGTGGAGGTGACGGCTCTCAGATTGTTTGAGTTTGCTTGTCCCAAAATTGCATTGTATGATGAGGGTGCCTTCACCACTAGGAACATAGTCATGATGGTGGCGGTGAAGGGTCCCTTTCCTGTCAACACAAGTAAGGTTATGGAAACCCAACAACTTTGCTAGACCAAAATCTGATACCTTGGCATTGAAGTCATCATCAATCAATATGTTGCTCAACTTAATGTCTCGGTGCACCACTTTTGGCTCCATGGCTTCATGCAAGTAGACAAGAGCTTTAGCCGTGCTAAGAAGAACCTGCATGCGGGCCTCCTTGGAGCCACTGCTCTAAGTTTCCCTTGTTGGCACACTCATAAACCAACATAGCAGACATACCAAGTTTTTATGATGCACATGAACAATAGCTTCAACTCCCACTCTAAATTATGTCGCTGTTTGACCCAGTTTATTCATATCTAAAAAAAATGACAAGTTATTCCCAAAGGTTGAGCTTGTGATTGGTACATCATCCAACACAATATGTAAATTGGCTGCTCTAGTAGTAAAAATTTCCTGAATATTTGTACTGATAGCCTCTCTTTGAGTGATAAATTGGCCAATGTTATACTGCGCAACAACAGCTTGCAAAGTTTCTTGAATAACTGAAGGCATTCTGGCACTAATGACAATACAGATACAACTCCCATTGACAATTATTGTGCTTGCAAAATCCATATTTTCTTTAGGTTGCTACTTGCCATCTTTCATGTTTGCAAATAGTGAGTCCAGAGTTTGAGACCTTTGCTTGGGCACTGCATTTCTCTTCTGCAATAGCAGCTGTGTTTTTGCATAAGAGCCTCTAATTGCAGCTCTCCTCGGAGGAACACCATCCCTTCATTTGTTCCAATTAGCCACCTTGTAACTTCTAAAAGCTCTATTACAAAGTGGAGCAACTGGAGCCTTTCGTGCAATGTCAGTTGCCAAAGGAAAATGGTTTTGCTGGAAATTTGACCTTCTTTGGGCTAAGAAACCCTGTCTAAGTGAGGATCTTGTGTCCATTAAACATTTCACCTTCATGAATTTATCTTGGGCAAGAGTATTTGAAGATTTCTGACTCTTGTTCAGAATCCTCTGCTATTTCTTAGGCTTAGTTTTGGTGTTTTTGGACATCTTGATAATGTCTTCTCATGCAAGGTCCATTTTCTTCTCTTTCAAAATAGACACCACTTCTCTAGTTAATGAACTTTGCTTAACCCAAAAAATAGTGGTTTTCAAAGCCGCAACTCTTATGTCAACATGGACTTTGTCTCCCCCCTTTAATTCCACATTATTCATAGGGGCCAGCTCTCTTACAAGCAATTCAGACACTAAGAACCCATCTATTAAAACCCTTCCAGAACATAAATCACGCCCTTGCATTTTATCAAACAACTTTTTAATATTCTTATTTGGATGCAACACACCCATAAAACCCCATAAAGATAGATCATCCACATGGGATTTAAGCAGGTAATTATTCTCAATGACATCCTTGAACTGTTTAACCTTTGCTTCATCAAGATCCAAAGGACAAATAATAATCAATTCATTTCCACCAAGGACCTTGTCTTTGATATTTGCATATCCACCATTTTCACCTGCATGTCCTTCTACTGTGATTTTTTTTCTTATAGATTCTCGAGCCATCTCAACAGCAGGTTCCATGGAACTTCTTTGCTTTATCACTGATTCTCCAACAAAACACCCAACGCCAAGTCACATATCATGCAAAATCCTAAACCCTTAAATATACCCAATTCATCCAAAGACAACAATTCTGAGCTAGAACTCAATTTTATTTCTATGCATATTTCACCCATTTGAATAAAGAGTTCACCCACTTTAGCAAAATCAAACTGTGTGTGAATAAGAGATGGGAGAGTTTGCTGACCTTTGACACCACTTCTACTTGACATTTTACAAACAATTGTGGCTCAGTTGCTGCCCTTTTTGAGATGGTGAAGTGGTATGAGGGGAAGTGCCCTATTACCCCTCCCACCTTTGAGAGCCTGCAAAGCAACGATGTCATCAGGGACTAGTGGCGAATGATGGCGGTGTTGGACGGAATCAATGGTCAAGTGCGACGGTTAGAATTTTGGATGTGGGTGAAAATGTCATTCGTCGTTTGGATGCACTACTTATATACACATAACGTTCGAACAATATAACTCATAAGTTTGAACGTTATGTTATTTTTCTTACTGTCAGAACGTTGAATTTAACGTAAAAGGAATTAATTGTTTTTTTAATTTTTTTACAAAATGAAATTATTATTTTTAGTAATGCGTTGATTCTATGCATCAATTTATAATTAGTCTTTAATTTATCATATTCATTATTTTATGTTTGTGGTCACGCATTTCATATATATATATATGAGGAGTTAGTATATATAGTAATATAGTAATATATACTATATTAGAACTAATTGAATATTTGGAGTATATTATCACTACAATAACTATATATACTAAATACTATATAGATTACTATATATGCTATATAGATTACTATACTAACGAGATAGATTACTATATACTATATAGATTACTATATATACTATTATGGACGTGTTTCACCACCACCACTTCATGATCACCTGCAACTAAAGAGTATAGGGTTTGGGGGTTCGAAGGAATGCCTCTGATGCCTAAGTCAGTGACTGAAGATAATTTTAATAATATCAATGAGTTCGATCCTTTTACATACCTGGGTTCTTCCCTTATATAGAGCTCCATGAGTTATCTTTGTTCTTTTATCTGATAATGGTTATCCTTTATTCGAATTCAAACTTGAAAATGAGGGTTCATCTCTTAGTAAATTTGAATGAGAGCCGTTTCTATCCTTTGTCACCATTGGATAGTTATCCAGTCGGTATTGGCTATGGGCTGGATTCTCTTGGCATTGAGCTGGGCTTTCCAGTTACCTTGAGAAGTCTCATTACGCACGACGTGATGGGACTTGAACTAAATGTTGTTTCACTTTTCGAGGCGTGTCAGTGCCCCGTTTTGTTTCCGTTCCTTGAGCATGTCAACCTTCATTCCACTTCAACTCTTATTTAATGCCCATTTTCCCTTTTCTTTTGGACTTCTGCTTCCTTCATGTTTCTTGCCTATCTTTCTAAGTTCTTGCCCTCTTTTTCTCTCGTGATTTTCTTCATTCCTCCATGGCTTCCTCTTCTTCCAAAGGCAAGGCTGTGGTTCCTGCTCCAGGCTTTTCATCACCCTACGACTCCTCTCCCTGAGTTGTTGTTGCTCCTCCAGCGTCCATTTTTTATGGGTTCTTGTTGGTCTTCAACCTTTACTTCTGTCGAACTAGAGGATGCCCTAAATAACTTCAATATTCCTGACTCTATCGAAATGAGGGCTCTTACTCCAAACTAGAAAGCTATCAATGCCAAAGGTATGGTCATCTCCATCGCCATTTACTTTGCTATGTTCACCATGGGGCTTCGATTGCCCTATGTGCAACTAGTTCGTGACCTGTTAGACGTCTTAGGGCTTGCCCCGGTTCAGTTGGTGTCTAATGCTTGGAGAATTTTAATGGCTTGCTGCGTTTTGTGGCAAAGGGTATTGGAACCTGTAGGCGATGAATACCCAAACCTAACAGCCAGTGAGTTTTTGTCCCTTCATGGGTTTAGGCATTTGGAGGGGATTCTTTATAGTTTTAGAGCCCATAGGGAATTGGTTGATTTAGAGCAAAAATTTCTCCTACTTATTGGCTCTGGTTGGGAATTTCCCATCGATGAAGCTCTTAATCGCCAATTTCCTATTAGGGCTTGCTCGTCTCCTGATCCTGATGGGGATGACTTCAAGGTTATTCTTTCCCCACGTGAGGAGGCCGTGTGAGGTTGGTGGATTCTTGGGATCAGGCTCATCCCAACTTATGCTTCACAGATGTGCTTTTGACCCCCGACAATATTGAGAAGTTCTTGATGGTTCCCTGTCGGGCCCATATATTTGGACATGAGTTTTTGGGTGCTCCACCGATGGGTGACTTAAGAAAGAAGAAACATCCTGGCATAGGCGGGAATGAACAAAGAAATGTTAAGAAGGCTCGTATCTCGCCTCGCTCAGATGAGTCTATTTCATCTAAAGGTGGTTCTTCACTTTCCTCAACACCAAGCGGAGGTATAAAATTAGTACCTCCTTGAGAAAAATAGAGTGGGACAACACTTCAAGCCGTTGGTAATGTTAAGTTGAGTTCTTCTCAAGAATTGCTGAGTAAAACCATAGGCTGGTGGAAGCACCAAGTTGGCCATTTCTCGGGCAAAAACGAGTGTTATAGCTACCTTTTTTGATCCACCAATTCTTTCTTTGAATGACATTATGTCCTTGGCCGAAGAAGATGTCAAAGACATAATCTCGGCGGAGGCAACCGCTGAAGCTGTTGCTCAGCCTTCGATGGCACCAGCTGAAGATTTCCACTAGCAAGGTGATAACACTCCAACAGAAGAGGATATTCTTATTTTGAATGCCGACCTCCTTACGGCGCCTCCTTCCACTTCTGCGAGCTTCCTACCCTTTGAGGCTTTTATGCCTTTACTGATTTTGCCCTCCCTAGTCGTTGTTGGGCCCTCTGATGTTCCTTTGGAACTTCCCAGGTTGGAACCGGGTGAGAAGGGGAGTGTTGAAGAGTTAGCAGCAGTGTCTAGTTCCCCCCTCACCTCAACAACTTCAGGTGGGGTTACTCTTGAATTGCCCTTCGTGTTTCCAGCCCTCTCCCTGGTCAGTGGCAGTAGGGTTTCGATTCCTTCTCCACCATTTAGTGTATATCCCCGAGGAAGTGGGGAGCCATCTTTAACAGCTCCTAAGGAGAATCTTGGGATTGATCAGGTTGTTCCCTACTAGGATGAAGCTGGGGCGAAGGATGAAGCTGAAAATTGCTCGGGTCCTCCTGTTAATCCACCTGTTAGCGCTCTTTTGTTTGTCTCGACTGAAGCTGCTTTTCCTCAGAATTATTTTGCTACTGCCTCCTCACCAGCCATCAACCCGAGAGGTTCCTCAAGTTCTCATCCATTAATTTCCCCTGCACCCCTACATACTCACCGAGCGGAGGTCATCAATGCTTTTTTTCAACAGCTTCATAGTGTTTTTGCACTGGTACTTCCTTCGTACTCATTTTTTGTTTACTTAATGCTTTGATCATTAGTTCTAAAGAACATAGCTTAAATGCATTTCCCTCTCTCTCTCTCTCTCTCTCTCTCTCTCTTCTAGGGAGTTGATCGCCTTGCCAACAACTTGGTGGATGATAGGCTACACTTGGAGGATGAGAAGAACCAATTGGCCTTTCCCATTCATCCGATGGCGAGTTGGTTACCCTTCGTGCCCAAGTTGCTTCACTTCAAGTGGAGTTGGTGAATTCTGTCGAGGATGCAGATCACTATCATCAAGAAGTAACAACAATCGGGAAAAAGCGAGATGATCTTACCACTTGCCTAAATCAAATAGAGGGAGTTGTGCAAGAAAGGAACAACTTAGCTGCTTAGGTAGAGGCTTTTAAGAAAGAACGAGATGAGTTGGCTGCTCGGGTGGAGCTTGCCTTGAAAGGACGAGATGGGTTGGCCGCCAACTTTGATCATGCAAAGGTAGAGATTGAAGAATTAACCAAGTCCAAGTCTGAATATGCTTCTCGCTTGGCCTCTCTTGAAAACGAACAACAGGAGCTACTCATAAAGCTGAGGGCAGCCTTTCGGATGAAAGCAGAAGCTGAGAAAAACTTGGCCGAGGTGAAGGGCTTTCACAAAAACAACGACCATCAGTATCTTTAGTTTGATGAAGTTGTTAAGTCTGCCAAGAAAAAGATTACTATCCTGGAGCAAAAGTTGGCTAAGTTCGGCCCTGCCTTGGAGAGTTCTCAGAAAAACCTTAATCGTGTTCTCCCCCAGTTGGCTACCTCCCCCAAGGTCAAATTACAAGCTTGGGGTATAGGTTTCAAGTTGGGTGTCAAACAACTCCGTGAGCTTTTTCTTCAGGAACCCACAACGAATCTGCATACTCTGGAGTGGAAGTCTATTAAGGCCAGTAAGGTTACCCTTCATTTCTGTGACTCCCTCGGCCGAGTAGACATGCTTGATGCTTTCCCTCGCCCATCCTAGCATTTGAATATTTTGAGATTTTCGTATCCCCCATGGGCTTTGTTTTTATTATTATTTTTTCTGAAGCTTTGTACACAGCAGAACTTTGTAAGCATTTTGAGGCTATTGAATTTTGTAAGCTGTTTTGAGGCTTTTGAACTTTGGTTGTTGGTTATAAAGTATTTATTGTTGTTTCTTGGTGACCTGCATCAAGATATCAACGTATGTTATTCATATATTCGGTATTAGGCTATGCCGTTCACAATCTTGAGCGTTAGGCTAGTAGGAGAGTTCCTCGTTTTTTTTGGGTGAGAGAGTGTTAACGTGAGATCTGTCGACCGTTTTATCTCTGAACTTGAGGCTAGGGGACAGTGCCTCTACCACGTCACCTTTTGGAGAGAAGGTGTTCACTGAAGATCCCTCGACCATCTTAGCTTTAAGTATTAGGATAGTAGGAGATCTCTCTACGACGTCACCTTTTGGCGAGGAGGTGTTAACGGAAAATCTCTCGACCGTTTTAACCTTTAAGTATTAGGCTAGTGGGAGTGTTCCTCGACCACGTCACTTTTTGGAGAGAAAGTATTAACTGGAGATCCCTCGACTGTTTTAACCTTTAAGTATTAAGCTAGTAGGAGAGTTCAAGAAGGTGTTAACTGGAAATCCCTCGACCATTTTAACCTTTAAGTATTAGGCTAGTGGGAGAGTTCCTCGACCACGTTGCCTTTTGGTGAGAACGGGAGATTCCTTGACTGTTTTAACTTTTAAGTATTAGGCTAGTGGGAGAGTTCCTCGACCACGTTGCCTTTTGTAGAGGAACCCCTTGTTTTGGGTTACCATAAAAATTAACAAGTAAATCAATGAAACAAAATTTTTAGAACACCGCCATTTATTTTTGGAAATGAGAGTGACAAGTAAATCGATGAATCAGAAATTTTACATTTCTTTCCCTTAGGCCTAATATTTTTGTAGATGCTCTGCGTTCCATGGGTGGGGTAGTGCAAGCCCCGTGGTGTCTTTAAGGTGCTAAGTTCTCGGCTTGTGGTTTGCAGTCACGACATAAGGGTCTTCCTATCGAGGGCCCAACTTTCCTCCTTCTCCCTTGGTGTCACCCGTCTCCTTTAGCACCAAATCGCTGATTTTAAAAGTTTTAGGTCTCACTTTTTTGTTAAAGTACTGCTCTGCCTTCTTTTTAGAAGCTGCAACTTTGGCTTCTGCATCTGTCCTTATTTCCTCCAACAGATCTAAGTTTTCTTCCAACCTCGTCACATTTGTTTCTAAGTTAAACCTTTCTCTTCTGTGGCATGGTAACCCCACTCTACAGGAATCATGGCCTCACTTCCGTAAGTTAAGGCAAAAGGTGTTTCTCACATTGAGGTTTTTGGTGTAGTTCTGTAAGCCCATAAGGTTTCTGGGAGTTTGTCGGCCCACACTCCCTTTCTGTCACCCATCTTTTTCAATATCCCTACGATGATTTTATTGGTTGCTTCAACTTGCCCATTTGCCAGAATGTGGCCTGGGGAAGAGTACTTGATTTTGATTCCTAACTCCGCACATCATTGGCGATAATGTTCGGAATCAAACTATCTTCCATTATAAAAAATGATACACTGAGATATCCCAAACCTACACACTATTGCCTTCCACAAGAATTTCATCACACTTTGGGTGGTTATTGTAGCTATCACCTCAGCTTTTGCCCACTTCATAAAGTAGTTGACGGCTACGATGATGAACTTGGTTTCTCCTTTGTTGGGGGGCATAGGGCCTACCAAGTCTATTCCCCATTGGGCGAATGACCATGGGGATGTTATGGATCGCAGCTCTTCGGGAGGTGCATCTTGGATTGGTGCATGAATCTGGCACTAGACACACTTTTTCATGAACTCCTTCACATCTTTGAGTGCGTTTAGCCAATAGTACCTTGCCCTTACAATCTTTGTGGTGAGTGATCGTCCTCCTAAATGGCTCTCGCAAATCCCCTTGTATATTTCCTTCATCACGTACTCTGTTTCCTCCTTTATTATATATCGCAATAATGGGTTTGAAAAACTCCGTCTGTAAAGCACTCCGTGTCAACCATACTAAACTTGATCACCCTAGTTTTTAACTTTCTCGCCTCTTTCTGAGATGGGGGAAGATCACTCATCTCCAAAACCTTTTTTTATATCATCAGCCTATCCTTGCGTACTCTCTCCAATCTGCAAACTTTCCTCTCCTACTGCTGGATTAACCATCGTTCATAAATCAACCTTCCTGGTGAGGCCTTTGCACTGCTCCTGGACTCAATGAAGGTATTTTAGTAGTTTGGTTCCCCTCACCTAATACTCCCTGGTGATTTGCCCGACTATTACTTGTGAGTCAGCTTTCATCTCGACTTCCTCGCTCCTAACACCCTCATTATTGCTACACCGACGAGTACTACTTCATATTCAGCTTCATTGTTTGTTACTTTGAAGTCCAATCATACTGCATGGTACGACTTTTCCCCCTCACTCGTTACAACATACACACCAACTCCTCCCCCTGCTTGGCAGGCTGATCCATCTATATATACTTGCCATGGATTCTTCTCAGGTGGTTTATGGACTTCTTCTCTGAAATTTAAAAATTTTGCTACGAAATCGGCCAAGATCTGTCCCGTCACGCGCTTTTTGGTATGTAACTGATGTCATACTCACTTAGTTCAATTAACCATTTTGCCAGTTGTCCCAAGGTGCCCAATTTCTCCCAGGAATCCGTGAAGTGTCATATGGGCTATTAAAGTCTCAAGATGCTCTAGGGGAACTTTTGAGCCATCATACAGGTCAATCGATGGGACTTTAAACTTTGGAGGCAAATGCATCGTCATAATTTTTACAGAGAACGGTAGATTTGTACTGGACAACAATAGATTGATCGAAGAGAATGTTCCTATCTTCTTGGCCATCTCCTCATATTTATCCATCAAGCTACGTACGTCGTGGTGCAGTTTTTTTGCTTCCTCGTTCTCCTAGTAGCCTTTGCCAATGCCTGCACTATTTGCCTCCATCTCTACCCTGTCAGCCTGACTGGGTGTCGCATCCTCTCCTCACGTCCCATTTTTTACTTGAGAGTCTCATTTTCCTTTCGCAGTGAGTCAACCTCTGTGGTAAGTTTCTTTATTATCTCTATTTTTGCAAGTCTCTTCTCCATGTTTTGTGAGGTTTCTCCATGATCTCTAGTTGCCTGAGACTGAGTGGTGATGGGCATGTGAAAAACACGTTAAGTGTGAGACTTATCAATCCCACAGACGTCGCCAACTATTATGGACATGTTTCACCGTCACCACTTCACAATCACCTACAACCAAAGAGTAGAGGGCTTGGGGGTTCAAGGGAACACCTACGATGCTTAAGTCAGTAACTGAAGATAATTTTAATAATACCAATGAGTTCGATCCTTTTAAATACCTGGGTTCTTCCTTTATATAGAGTTCCATGAGTTATCTTTGTTTTTTTAGATGATAATGGTTATCCTTTATTCGAATTCAAACTTGGAGATGAGGGTTCATCTCTTAGTAAATTTGAATGATAGCCGTTTCTATCCTTTGCCACCGTTGGATAGTTATCTAGTCGGTATTGGTTATGAGCTGGATTCTCTTAGCATTGAGCTGGGCTTTTCGATAATGACATAGGCTTTGGGCTTATGTAAGGGCCCAAGCCCACCTCGGGGGTTATCGGTTGGGATGTCCTCTCCATGTACTATATACTAGATTACTATATACCATATAGATATAGATTATTATACTATATAACTATATAGAATATACTATATAGATTTAGATTAGTATATTATATAGCTATAACTATATAATATATACTATCAATTTAAATATTTGTCATTAAATTAAAATTAACTTATATCGTTATATAGTATTATATAATATATATTATTATAGTATTAGATTATTGATATATAAATAACGTTTGAACATTAAATCAATGTTTGAACGTGGTAGGAATTATTTTGGAACGTTATAGTTAATGTTCAAACATTTAGAAAAAATTCAAGGGAACATTTCTTGTTTTGATCCTATGCCATATATGGGAAACTTAATTTCAACTACGTTCTCATGTCAACAAAATAACATTCGAACGATATTTTGTTATGTTCGAATATTACATTATGACGTTCGAATGTTTTGGAAAAAAATTGGCGAGACCTTTCCCGCGTTTATTCTATGACATATATAGAACAGACTTGGCGAGACACTTAGTCGGATAGGAAAATTTTTGAAAATGTTCAATCATGTTGAGGAAACGTTCGAACGTTACAACATTTTGTTGCAATGACTTTACATTTAAAAACTCGCCGCAAAAGCACATTATACTAAACAGAACGTCATCGTTCTATTCAGTTTAACCTATTGCGGGGGCCAAAAAAGTCGCCTTAATAGGTAAAAACATTTCAAAAAAACTTATAACACCCCAGACAAGTCTAGGGCGTGTTTAAGAAATGGGAAATGATGTTTATTCCCCATTTCGGCAAGAGGAAGTGACCGAGAGAGAGAGAGTCAGTGAGAGAGTGATTATATGTTAGAGAGAGAGAGAGAGTGGTTGTGAGAGAGATTGAGTGAACGAGAGAAAGAGTGGGTGAGAATAGAGATGGCATGAGAGAGATAGAGGGAGAAAGAGAGTCAGTGAGAGAGAGAGAGAGCTTGTTGAAGGTATTTATTGTATTTATTTTGTGATTTGTGTTGTGTTTATTGTGTTTATTTTTAAGGAATATTTGTTGTGTTTATTTATATATTGTGTTTATTTTGAACTAATATTTATTGTGTTTATTTTGAAGGAATATTTGTTGGAGCTTGTTGAAGGTTGTGAGGTGAAAAGTTTGTGACTTTAGCTATGTATATTTTTAAACTTTATTGTGTTGATGATTTGTGGGATTATATTGTGATTATGTTATGATTTGTGGGATTATATTGTGATATTATGATTTGTGGGAATATATTGTAATTTATGAGATTATATTGTGATTATATTTTGATTTGTGGGATTATATTATGATTATGTTGTGATTTGTGGTATTTAAGATATTTAATTTTGATTGAAAATGGAAAATATCTATTTAAAAAATATTAGAAAGTTTCATTAAGTAGGTAGTTAGTCCAATCAACTCTATTAAAGTATCACTTAAGCATGTAAAGAATACATCAATTTTTTAATTAAAATAATTTTTTGAATAATTAGATTTTGAATCACTTGAGCATAATTCTCTCACAATAAAAACCTTAAATATAAATTATATTAATACAAAAATAGTAAGATTAGATCCGCACATTAATTTATACTAAATAAAAATACCTAGCCATCCATATCTACAATAATTTACTTAAAGAATAATGGTCACTAGGAAATTCACATACTAATTAAAAGAAATAAGAATCTATATTACGATTAAAACAAATAATTATTTCTTTGGAATCAAATAATTCGTAGCACAACTTACATATCTAATTTAAATCTACATTTTAGATTGATAAATAAAAATACCTATCCAATAATAACCAGTTACATCCATATTATATAATATATTAAATAATACTAATTAAAAAACTATACTAAGATTAAATCGACAAATTAGTATATAATAATTAAAAAAACTAATTAACTAAAATTGTATACCCGACCATCCATATCTAATTTAATTAATTGTAACTTTAAAAAGCCAGGAAATTAAAACAATAACAAATAAAATAAATAACCAATTAAGAAAAATTAGTAAGATTAATTCCAAATACTAAACTTACTAAATTTTGAACAAAACATACTAAACTTAGGACAAAACATACTAAACTTTTTCGGAATCCTCAATTAAGACCCAAATATGGAGCCTTTATCGAGGGTTCCAAAGAAGTTTAGTATGATAGTAAAAACTTTAATTACAACTAAATTTCTTTGGAATCAAATAATATAAAGCACAACTAACCTTATATGTTATAGCTTGCGTTATAGCTATATGTTATATGTTATAGCTTGTGTGTGATATTGCATAAATAACCTTAGCGTTTGAGAATTATTGTACACTTGGGGTGTTTACTAATTCTTGAATTGTCCAATATGCACAGTTTCAGATTATATTATCTATATTGAACATTTTCATTCCTCTTTCTTTATACGTTAAGGATGAAAATTTCGGTGCCTTTTTTATTTGATCTTCGGGTATACCATTAGTAAGGTGACAATCCCTCTCTGCAGCCATGTATACTTGGATAACTATGGGGAGGTGCTGTCGAAATTTTACTAACATGGAGAGTAGAGTGACGAAACTTATGCAATATGAATGATATAGTCTCGAATGGGATAGGACCAACTACCTTTTTGTAAATAACGTGGGGATTTGAATTGGAGCATGTAATGCACATGAAATTATTTGACATTACTAATACATAATTTTTTTTAGAAATGGACAAAAATTAGATGTGTCTTGATGAGAGACTTGGAAATACTACTTTTGTTATGCAGGTGGAGTGAAAAACTTTCTTGATTTTGCTCGGGCCTCTACCGATAGTCGAAGTTACATAAAGTGCCCCTGTCGAGGGTGCAAAACTTTATGTACTATAGGACTGGATGAAGTATGAAATTATATATTTGTGAATGATATGAATTCAGGATATACTCGATAGGCATTGCATGGTGAGCCATATGAACAATTTTGGGTGTTCCATTTGGTGATAGTATTGAAATAAGGCACCTGGATGACGATAATGAGCGGGATGAGATGGAGGAGATGTTGGGTGACATTTGGGCTATGAAGTTTATGGATGAAATTGACGATTATGCCTCAAGTGGCCGAGGGACTGGGTTAGAGAATTTCTCTAGAATGTGGGAAGATGCAAAGCATTTGCATTATCTTGTCTGTACAAAATACAACAAAATGTTGTTTATTGTGTGGCTACTGCAAATTAAGTCATTGTGTAGGATGTTGATGAAAACAATCAATATGGTACTAGACTTATTAATAAGGTGCTCCCTAATGGTTTTGCATTGCTGAAGAATTTTTATGAAGCAAAAAAGTTGAGAAAGGGGCTAGGGTTTGAGTACAAGTCGATACATGCATGTAAGAATGATTGTGTGGTTTTTTGGAATGAGAATGAGGAAAAATAGGGTTGTACCATATGTGGAGAGTCGAGGTGGAAGGGTAACAAAATTGTTTCGGTGAAAATTCTGCATTATTTTTCGCTCAAACCAAGATTGCAATGGCTATATATGTGTAGTAAAACAGCGCAAGATATGTGGTGGCACGAGGAGAAATGAGTTAAGGATGACAAATATATAAGGCACCTAGCTGACTCAATTACGTGGCAATGTTTTGATAATAAATATCCAGATTTTGGTTGTGAAACTCGTAACGTGCGTTTAGGACTAACAACAAATGGATTCAATTTGTTTGGTAATATGAGTACAAGTTACAACATGTGGCCTGTGGTGTTGATTCCATATAATCTTCTACCATGGAAGTGCGTAAAGGCCCCAAACTTTCTGTTACCTTTACTTATCCCCGACCCAAAATCACCTGGGAATGATGTTGATGTATTCATACAACTGTTAATTGAAGAGTTGAAAGATCTATGAAAAAATGGCATCTGAACATTTGATGCACGCACATCGACATCTTTTCAAATGCATGCTGTAGTATTATGGACAATAAATGATTTTCCAACTTATGGCAATCTCTCGAGTTAGAGTATTAAAGGGAAGTTGGCGTGTCCCACATGTAATAAGGAAACTGCAAGTGAGGGGCTAAAATATTCGCAGAGGATGTGTTCTTGGGCTATCAATGGTATTTGTCACCAAATCATGAAAGGCGAAGGGAAAGCGTTTTGATGGAAAAATGGAGGATAGAATTGCACCAAAGGAGTTGTCTGAAGATAAGATAGTGGAGCAATTATTGGAACTTGAATTGAACAATTTTGGCAAAAGTCGGGGAAAAAACAAGAGAAAACGAGGTGCAAAAGAATTGAAATGGACAAAGCGAAGTATTTTTTTCGAGTTGCCATATTGGTTGTCATGTAAGTTGCAAAATAGTTTGGATGTAATGCATATAGAGAAGAATATTTGCAATAATATACTGGGATATTGATGAGTATTAACAAAAAGAAGAAGGATACAATTAAGACAAGGAAAGATCTCGAGAGAATGGGAATTAAACATATCGTCATTTGCGGGTTGAAGGTAATAGTGTTTATGCTGCATACATGTTTTACGATAACAAGGGATGAAAGGATGGACTTTTGAAAATGGTTGCAAGGTGTGAAGTTGCGAGAAGGCTATGCTTCAAATCTCGGTAGATGCATAAGTCCTGATGAATTGAAAATAAGTGGGTTGAAAAGTCATGATTATCACGTATTTTTACAGAAATTGTTACCGATAGGAATTCGTGAGAAGTTGACTTCTAATGCACGTGTCACTATAACTAAACTATGCATGTTTTTCAAGGATTTGTGCTCTCGAGTATGAGATAGAGATGTGCTACAAAAGATGGAAGACGACATTGCAATAATACTATGTAAATTCGAGCATATCTTTCCACCATCATTTTTTGATATAATGGTTCACTTAGCAATGCATTTACCTTGAGAGGCACTATTAGGTGGACCAGTGCAGTTTCGTTGGATGTATCTAATTGAGAGATATTTAGGTAGGCTAAAGCGCACTGTTGGGAATAAAACCTGAGCTGAGGGATCAATAGCAAAGGCTTATATACACAATTCGTGGTTGACATTTTTGGGGTTGAGACACGCTTCAATCGAGAAGAGTCAAATTTTGATTTTGCTACGCCTCGCTCTTGTGCGCTATCTATGTTTTTCTAGAATGTATAACCCTTGGTTGCATAAACGGGTTATGACTTAATCGATAGAGAGTTAGAAAAAATGGGTGCACAAACGGGTTAACTATTATGGTGTCATACGTGACATTATTGGACTGAAATACCTGAACGAGAATGTTATGTATGTATTTAAAGGTGATTGATGGGATCTAGGCAGTGGTCGAGTATCGATACAAAGGGATAGTCACTTTACGAGTGTCAACAATGGATATAAATGATGAAGATGATGTGTTTGTATTGGCTTGTCAAGCAACCCAAATCTATTACTTGATTGATCCAATGAAAGGGGCCGATGAAGCTAATGGAAAGGTAACTTGGTGAGTTGTACAAAAGTTTATTTCTCGAAATATTTATGATACATGATTGGTAGTAATGGATCACAATTATGAAGGCCCACCAGGAAAATGGACTAGATATTAATTTATTTGTTGACCTTGGTACATTCAAACTAAACCCCTTATGTAGAGATGACATCTCACCCACACATCTCGACCCATCCATTATAAATTGATCATTTTGAAGATATTGATGAATCAGAAGAAGAAGACGAAGACGAAGAAGAAGAAGAAGAAGAAGATGAGGAAGACGAAGAAGATGATGATGAGGAAGGAGAGAAGATGTTATTGAAGGAGATTCTAAAACAAGCATGGAACATCTGAAGATGATGAATAAAAGTACCAAGTGTTTTATTTACATAGAATAGGCTATTAGATTTTTTATAATTATTTCTAAGCTAATTCATTGAAAATAATAATGTTTTTCAAGGATACCACCAAAACGACAATGAAAAAATGTCTCTCCCCCGCCAAGTCCCAAACTGGTTGAGTACTCCCCAACTAAGGACTATGCACCATCAAGTTGATACACAAGAGGCAAACGGCCAGCCCATACCTACACGTAAGTAAATTGTTGTTGATAATTAATTATATTTGAATACTTAAGGAGAAAATGGCTTTAATAATTTTAAATATATTAGCTAATGCCTTGTCACGTCGCGGTTGTGGCTTAACTCCATTGGGGGTGTGGATGATAGTGCGGCATCGCTTTCCTCGTATGTCGGAACACTAGTCCGAGCTTATGTGTCATTTTATGTGTGGAGTTGGTGAGATGTTCTGAATGAGGTTAAGGATCATATCCAAAGTCGTGTCCTGGTGAGTTTATATACCCTATTTTTTTAGAGATTCTTTAATTTCATATTTGTGACGCAATTTACTTCTTAGGATGAATTCGATCTAAATTTTGGCAGTAGCGAGGAAGTACAAACTGTGAATGAGTTGATGACTACATTATTTCGGTTTCACAAAGGATGATGTCATGACCACTTCAAGAAATTTGAGACGTTGGAAGAGGCTGCTTAGTCTCCTTTTCAAAAAATAAAATTAAACGATTAGAGGAAGTGTTGTAATCTGTTCATAAGCCCGGATTATCAGGTATTCTAGATTTTTCCCCTATAACTTATTTACAATCTATATTGGCTTCATAGATTATATTTAACATTGTTAATTTCTCACGTAGCACTTAAGTTCTATCAATGCGGAGAATAGAACGTCTTTGACAATCCAACATCCCGCTAGTTCAAGGTCATTTCAACGCCTTGCTAATAAAATGGTAATTACTTATTAAAATTGAGTCATTTTTATCATATTCTTTATTTAATTACTAACATGATTTTTTAAATTTACTACTATGGATTTGTTAGAAACTCAATGCTTCTGAAAATTTCTCCCTCATTCATGTCAATGGTGCTACTGACACTGATGTGCACAGCAAGTGCATTGATCCTGTTGACAAATAATTATGTAAGTAGCATTCATTTTGTGTGATAAACTATGCCAATGTAAGGGGATTTCCCCCCCTTCCCCCCAAATGCCCAGGAGGCCCAACCAAGCCCGACCCAGGACAAAAGGTCACAAATCCGGTCGACTAGGAGAATCCCGTGTACATGACTTGCAGGAAGGATTGTGCAGTAGAGGATGAGACTTGTTGGGACCCATTGATCTGAGGTCCTTTGGATAGTTGATCTACTGACAAAGAAAGCATGAACAGACTAGGGGAAAGGCAGACTAAGAGGAGAAGGTTTGAGAACTACACCGCATTTAATAGCTTCCCCGCCAGGGCGACACGTCACATTAATGACACTGTAGCAGAGCCACGCAACATTAATGGGACCGTCGCAGAGCCAGACTGCATTTAAAGGTTTTGACAAAATAAACAATACGAGGACTTTGGACCTCATAGTAACAAGCATGATCTGCTCTTCGAACTAGGTATGACTAGCTGATCCCAAGTACGAGGAAAATCTCTGTGATCCCTAGACTTTCTTACCTTTTACAACACTCCAAGAACACTTACTGGCTTTGGTATCAGAGGCTCCTTGGTTGCTTGGTTGCCTTATTAAAATCGCATACATTCTTCTCTCTGCAGGGCTCGTTGCGAAACCCCGAGTTGTTGGAACTTGGCCCAAGGGTATCCTTCTCGTACCTGCAACAACCCGTTCTGAACAACTCAGGAGAAACGTGGGGGATGCCATGGAAGCAAGGCTAGAAGCCATAAAGGAGTGGGTGCCAAAACTGACTGGCAAGGTGGAAACACTTCGCAAGGAGAACGCGGAACTCAAGAAACCCCAAGATAACCAAGAAGGCGGGGAAAATAGTGACACTGAGCAAATGGGGTCCCAAAATACCCAAGTGGGGCCCAAGAAGGAAGATGAGCCAAAACACATGCAAGATAAGGTCCACAGCCTCAAAGGGAAGTACGAAGAGTGGGTACGCTGTCAATGGTGGACCAACTACTCACAAGCACAAGTCTACCCTATACTAAAGAGGTAATGGCATTTCCTTTGCCACAAAGTTCAGAATCCCCGTCATGGAGAAGTATGACTGGAGTATAGACCCTCTTGAGCACTTGGAAACTTTTAGGGCTCACATGACGCTGTGTGGCTTCCCTGGGGAAATCGCTTGTAGGGCTTTCCTACTGACCTTGAAGGGGCCAGCACATGCATGGTTTAGGTCACTGGCACCTAAATCAGTGGACACCTTTAGTGAGCTAGCCAAGCTGTTCTTAACCCAATTCATGTCTAGTCGGAGGAGGAGGCGCCTGGTCACGTACCTCTTAACTATCAAACAAATGAAGGACGAGAGTCTGAAATCTAACCTGGCAATGTTCAATAAGAAGCGCATGACCGCTGATGATCAAGAGGGGAAGATCACCTTGGCAACAATCCTAGGAGGCGTTTGGCCTCGCTCCCAGTTTCTGGCAAAATTGGCCAGGTGGACTCCCGCTACTCTATATCCAAGCATTAACTAAACAGCAAAAGAGGGAAATAGAAAGTGTGGAAAGGAAGGGCCAAACCCCATGAGAAAGGGGAAAGGGACACCCAGGAGAAGCGACGAGAGGAAGTCTCGACGAAGGGACCCAGATAGTGATACGAACAACCCAAATTCACCATTCAAAGGGAGGACGACCGAGGAGCAATGCGCCAATAATGCACGTACCATCGGTCCACCTCACACAACATCAAGGACTGCTGCTCCCTGGGAGGAAGGAATGAATATTTGGAGCAACAAAGATGCTACCACTCCTTGGTCAAGAGACAAGTGCAAGAGTTGAGGAGAAGATTGAGGAAAAGGAGCTCGGATTGAGATGGCTAACACCGAAAAGAGAAAAACACTCGAACGCTGGAGATAGGAGGGCCGCTCCAAATCCCCCCTGATCGCCACCAAGGTAGCGACCCTCTCTTAGGGAGATTTGAACCATAGTAAGAGAGTTTGCAAGTGGAGGAATCACCTCGTTAGGACGAAAAGTGCATGTCAGGCGAGCCCGATACTATGAGGTGAACTTGGCTGAATATCACCCCGCCAAGCAACGAAAGGGCAACCCCACTCCAGTAATCTCTATCATGCAGGCCAATGAAGAAGGGGTCCTGTAACCCCACGATGATGCCCTGGTGATCACCATGCTCATTGCCAACTTCACCACCCGTAGAATCGTAATTGACAACAGGAGCTCTGTGAACATACTATTATGGGAAGCTTTCGTCAAGATGACCACCCGGCTGCTGCTCACCCCCATGCCTTTAAAATGCTTATCTGTAGGCATCGTTCGACCAGTAGGGACCATCACATTGTTGGTCTTGGTGGGAAGTAGTCCCTACACGACCCCTGTTATGGTCGACTTCCTGGCTAAAAAAATTCCGTCGGCATACAACACCATTATAGGAAGGCTCACCCTCAATTGCTTAAAGGTCATCACTTTCACCTACCACCTCAAAATGAAATTCCCAACTCCCCAGGGAGTGAGAGAAATCCGAGTAGAGCATGTGTCGACATGAGAGTGCTACGTGCAGGAGTTGAAGTAGAAAGACGAGGAGCCCCTTCGAGCTAAGCCGAGGGGACAAAATAGGCTGGGCACCACTGGAAAAACAACAACAGGCTCCTGTCTGCGATCAACCTTGCCCAGCTTCTCGGGGGGAAGGGATGGTGCGAGGCTGTGGAGAAGAGGATGGGCGACCATTTCTCCAAAGCGGGAACCTAGGCCCTTTAAATTTTGTAATGTCTTTGCACTGAACTTGTACATTCCTTTTTGCCTAATAAGACAACTTTTTAAGGCAACATAGAACATCTGTTTCATGCTCTCGTATTACAAGTACGACACCAACAAAAAAAAAAAACACGGCTAGCAAGACACATGGCGACAAAGTCATCAACAACTTACGTCCTTACAGGGCATCATATGGAAAGGTCGGGATAAGTGTTGCCTTCTCCCTCTTGCGATGGAGAGCAGTCACTCGATGGTGGCCCGAATATAAAACTTATCTTCCTTGTTGATGTCAACAGGCGGGTGTGGGTTTAGTAACAAACTACCCAAAAAGTCACCTCCTCGTGGGACACTATAGGGAAATGTTAGCCCAAGGGTGACCTTATGCCTCCCATAGAGGAGGGCGGGACTGGCACACGGCCTTCCGGAATACATTACCCCAACCTTTGTCACAACGAAAAGTGGGATCAGCACCAACTTGACCCAACCTACCTTTCCTGTAATATCAACGAGTGGGAGTGGGAGTGGGTCCAATAACAGACTGCCCAAAAACTTATCTCCCCATGAGATACTATAGGGAAAGGTCGGTCTAAGGGTGGACTTATCCCTCCTGCAGAGAAGAGCAGGACTGGCATACGGCCCTCCCAAACAAATTACCCAAACTCCTATTACGGAGAAGAGCGGGAGTCCAAATGCCGTTCGAACTTACCTCCCCGCAGGGGTGTATAGGGAAAGGTAGGCCTTAAGGTTGCCTTATCCCTCCTGCGACTGAGTATGGGTTAGTCCTCAGCTACCCGACATCAGAAATTTTACCTTCTTCATGAGTGTCAACAGGCGGGAGCAGGTATAGTAACAAACTGTTCAAAAAACTTACCTCCCCACGGGATATTATAGGGAAAGGTCGGCCCAAGGGTGACTTTATCCCTCCCTCAGAGGAGAGCGGGTTGTGCCCTCGCGGCCACCCAAAAACTTTCCCCAACCACTACGAATGAAGAGTGAGTCTAGCGCCAGCCTAGCTCAAAGTATTACCTTTCCATGTGATGTAAACGAGCGGGAGTGGGTCTAATAACAAACTACACAAACAACCTACATCCCTGTGGGACCAACAAGACGAAGGCCGGCCTAAGGGTGACCTTGCCCCTTCCGCAGAGGAAAGCGGGCTCCACCCATGAGGCGAACCATAAAACTTACCCCGACTCCTATCACGGTAAAATAGCAGACTGCCCCAATGGCAGCCCGAAGAAGTTACCTCCTTGGGGAATCAAAAAAGGGTAGACTAGCTTGAGGTAGCTCGAACCCTCCCCAATGGAGTGCGGGTCTAAGTCTTACGACTACCAGAAGAAAGAAAACTCTACAGAAAAGGAGCAAAGTGCTGCGAAAAGAAGTAGCACAAAGTGTTAGCAAGTAAGGGAAACACAACGAAGTTATAGCCTGATACACAAAATTACTTTATTACTTATGCAAGATTAAAAAAAAAAAAAGAGGTGGGAAGTGCGAGAAGAAATACAGCAAGGAAAACACAAAAATAATATTGCAGGAAAAGCTGGAAACAATATGCAGGAAGTACACGGTCAGGTGCACAAAATCATTTTATTAACTGTACAACAATACAAAAGGCAAATTATGTCATGAAATCGAATTACAAGGGAAAAGTTACATCGAAAAGCTGCATGAAGCCAATGAACTACAAAGAACAATTTTTGCCAAGAAGCTCGTACATTTTACAAAACAACCTATAGTACCACCTGCTCCGCGCATACATATACAGGAGAAAAGTCTTTGGAAGTGTCCGGCACCATAAACCTTATTGAGACTGACTCAGCTACCATGAGTGACGACCACATAACCATAGAACTACATTGCGGCAACCAAGTTCGATGGAGTCAACCTTACGAGTGCAACATGGGGCAAAGACCATCGCCATTACGACGTGTCAATAATGCCAGAGAAAGTCAACAGACTACAAAAGACAAATTACACCATATGGCCGCATGCAGTCCTATGGGCTCCAAGGACTGTTCTAGTGGAAATGAGGTCTAGAGCGCAAGGAAACCAGATGGTAAACTGTGGTCATTCGTGTTGTAAACAGCGGTGAAGACAGTGCCAAGAATTGAAACATCTTGGAGCAAGCTTTGACATTGAGAACGATTTACAGAAAAAGGGTTTCAACTGAGTCGAAGAGATTCTAGTATTTAGAGAAGCAAAATTGAAGAGGGAGATGCAAGATATGAGAGAGCATGACACTGGGTGAAGGATGGCCACCACAGCGACCAGGCCATTTGCCACTACAGCGAAAACACTTCTCCACTTTGAACAACCAGGCAATAAGTTCGGTTGCAGAGAAGCTTTTGAAGTGGAACACCGTAAGCAAAAGGGTAGGAACGAGAACAAATGGTCTGGGACCCCACCAACAAAAGATGGGTGGCTCCTCCCTTCGACACAAGGATTGCCACAACTAGCAATAGCCTGAGGGCCACCAGAGGATTTGTCACCCACTAGGATGTGAAGAATACATTAGAGCAATGAAGCATAGGAAAACATTGTGAAAGAACTTCAGAAGAAAAAAAAGGCAAAAGTGAGTATGGTAGAAATTCTAACTCGGAGAAAGGTCGTTATATAGGCAGGGTGAGTGCTTGACCTACCTAAGCATCATAACTCCACAAATCACCACCAGACGCCATGTGTCCCCACCCTAAAGAACCAGAATCCCTCGATTATCGCAATCGCTGCAGTACATATCTGTTGATATAACAAGCGGAATAAGTGCCAGTAAGGGACGGAGCCATAACGCAGAAATCGAAGGGACGCCATTTAATGTGGAAACATAACTGACACTGTATCGCCACGTACATAAAATACAAACCATTGCCCAACGTGCAACCGAACAAACTATAGAGTTGGCAGAGCATAAGAAGAATTCTTCTTGGACTCATCTGGAAAGAACTAGCAAGGTAACCATACTATAAAGGATTTACTCCTACTATCTAAGTGCTATCTGGCTTGGGGACTTCGAATAACCTACAATACAAATCGTCCTGAAAGTCAACCTAACAACCCGTGTTGGCAGTAGCAATTAAACACTCCGGTTTGTTTCCTTAAAACTTGTATGAATTATATTTCAATAACACAATCATTTTCTGTGGTGCAAAAATAAATTGGTTTCAATTAGTAAAATCAACCCCACTAAGCAAGAACTCCATCAATAACTCACCCCACCCCCACCCCCGTGAAGCGGAAAGGGAAGGTAGGCCTAGAAGGTTGCCTTGTCCCACTCGCGGAGGAATGCTGACCAACCGTTGGCCACGTGAAAAACAAAATCTCCATCAGTGGAATCTTCACCAACGAAGTGAAAGATGCTAGCAAGGTAGGCCAGTAGAAAAACAAAGGCACGACCGGCACAACCACCAGAATAACGACCACGAAAAAGTCGCATTCCACGAGTTACTATTCGCAGAGGGAAACAAGCCCAGTGTGACTGGCTAGTGGGGTAGACAGGGGCACTGGGGACCCCTTTACCCATGCTCCCCAGGTCAGTCACACAACAATAGGGGAAAAAGGGAAAAAGAGGCAAAGGCATGACAAGCGAAGATATGTGCATTAACCAATATATCTCTATGTACAACAAAATGTGGATACATGTTCCCAAAAAAAAGAGAGAAAGTACAAAGAGGTGCATTAAATCCCTACGTTTCAATGCCAGAAGGGCTGGTCTCTGCAGCAACAGAAGTGGGGTCACCCAACTCGAAGGCCGCAGGAATAAGTTTGGCCGAATCCACTAGATCGAGGTTGGATTTAAAGGATGCCTCACTAGTGGGGATATCGCCAGGTTCAAGTCGCAGAAGGTATTTGGTGAAAGACCTTGAACACAGCTCTGGACTCTGAAGAAGAAATGACCACATCAATTTACGACCTTCATTAATCCCTTGTCCCCACGCCTTATCACGAAGAGTCGGGAGCCACCTTAGCTGCTTGCGTAAGGAAAGGTTGGCATCCAGGAGACTCATGCGCAGCTGCTCTAACTGGTCAATCTCTTCCCGTAACTACCTCTTCTCCACCTACTATAGGGAGAGGTTGGCCTGGAGACTTTGATTGAGCTACTCCAGTTGGGTCTTTTCCTCCTCCCACTTCTTCTTGTGCTTCTGAAGACGACGTTTCAAATTTTTCTGCCTCTTTCGCTCGCTCGACAAGTCGAGTCTCATCTTCTCAAGTTCAGACTTTAGTTGTTCTTCTATTCCTTGTCGCTGCGAGTGCAATCCACACTCTTCTAAGCAGCTGTCTCCTGATCGTCCACAATAAAGGTCGTGAGCTGAGAGGTTCCCTGATGATGCGAAAGCAATACTAAAAGAGATAGAAACAGGAAGTGCGAAGAAAAAGAAAAAGGAGAGAAAGGAACAATCAAACCTCACAGAAGAAAGACGATAGGCATTCAAAAACCCAACCAATGGCTTCCTCTTGGCTCCCTTCTATGGCCACCTGAGACAAGGAAGAAAGGGCTTCCACAAGAATGACAAATTTAGGAAGCTTCCTCGGAACCTCAAATTGAGGAGTCGGGTCACCCCTTTGGGTTGAACGGAAACGCTGGGTTGAATAGACTTTTTAGAAGCCATCACTGTCAAAGACCGAAGTAACAAGGAGACTGGTTGGAAAGAAGAAAAATCGAAAAGACAAGAATGGCGGGACAATAGCAAAGTAATAAGAGCAAACCAAGGCCCACTCCCACATTTTATAAAAAAAAGGTAATGGTTAGAGTTGCATAAGTCGTCACAACCAGGGTACTTGCCACTTCGATTTCCAGAAATGCAATTCATGATCAGCCCGAAGAACAGCTTGACACCTCTTCATTAATGAGTTTGAAAAGAGGTGATGAAAAGATGAGCTCATCATGAGGAAACACCGTCAGAAGTAGCCAGCCCATAGAAGCTTCTTGGACAACAGAAAACCTAAATACAGTACCTAGCCTTGGGAGGAAGGTAGGGTTAAGTCATGATAAAATTCCCACTATACTCGTCAGGCAAAAATTAGCAGGGTAACTGTAAGGGGATTCGCCCCACCCAAGGCCTAGGAGTCCTAGCGAAGCCTGATCCAGGACGAAAGGTCACAAATTTGGCCCACTAGGAGAATGCCCTGTAGGAGGGATGGTGTAGTAGAGGATGAGACTTGTCGGGACTCATTGATCTGAGGACCCTCGGATAGTGTCTAATCATTGAGTGTTCGCCCACACAACAGCCATGACATACCAAGGATCGTTGATCTACTGACAAAGAAAGCATGAACGAACTAGGGAAAATGCAGACCAAGAGGAGAAGGTTGGAGACCATGACATACCGCTTTAATGGCTCCGCTGCCCAGGCGACACGCCACATTAATGACGCCATTGGCCGCATTTAAAGGTTCTGACAAAATGGAAGGTACGAGGTCTCTGGACCTTATAGTAATAGGCATGATCTACTCTTCGAACTAGTAATATAAATAGCTGATCTCAGATATGAGGAACTTTCTCTGATCCCTAAACTTTTTTACTTATTACAACACTTCAAGAACATTTACTGACTTTGGTGTCGGAGGCTCCCTGACCCCTAGGCCTCCCTCTCAAAGCCACATACATTCTTCTCTCTACAGGACTCATTGGAAGACATGAGTTGTTGGAGCCTGACCCAAAGGTGTGCGGAATACGACATCAACAGCCAACATGTGAATGGATATTATGTTTTCTTACTATTTCTTTTAATATGTTACTTATTGTGTGGTTTTCTTTTTAATTCTTGTAGGAAAAAATAATTGGTGCAATCCACTTGGGAAGAATCTAGCAAGAGCCCAACATTCAAGATGGGCTTGAAGGATGAAGATCCAGTCTTGATTCGTTTGATACAAGCTATGGAAGATGGCAACAACATGACTTAAAGGGTTTGGGTACTCGAAAGCTTTCAACTTGTTTAATTCATTTAAAGGACTTATTTTATTAGTTTAGAATAATTGAGTTTATTATGAGAATGACTTAAGGGGGTGCCTATTCAAGGGCATGTTGGGAAAGTTATTATTTTGTTGAACTAGGGTTTCAAGAAGTTACTGTAGTGGAGTACTATAGCCTTATAGTAGACACAACACTATTCACTTAGGGGCATTTTTTAAAGATGAGAATTTATTTTAGCTAGGGTTTTAATTAGATTTTGCTTTAAATACTCTTTGTAGCCTCATTTTAATCAGTTTTATGAAATTTGATAAATTTATTCATTATGAGTTGAGTTTATCTCCTATTATTTTTTAATAAACTTTTAAACTTATCAAAGGCAAGTCACAACCTTTGTGGCGTTCTTCCGTATAATTTAGATTCTTGAGACAGGTTTTTCAACTGGTCTAGATTTTCATATAATCTAGGTTCTTGAAACAAGTTCCTCAACAGGTCTAAATTTTCCATTGGCTTGATTTTGGCTTTCTTAGGTGAGTTTTCAAATTAATTGTGAGTTCAAATGATTCCATTCCCATGGGTTTATATCATTTGGTATCAGAGCTAGGTTTCCAATCAGATCTGATTTTATTTTTTAATTCATGCATCTTTAAATTTAATTCTAGGGTTTCATTGTTCTAGGGTTGCAAAACAAAAAAACAAAAACAAAAAGCAGGCTGCTGAAATTCTTAGAGTTTTTGATTTGACTAAAATTTGCATCACCTAAGGTTTCAAAAGTTTAGGGTTTATTGCATCTCTAAGTTTGTCAATTGCTTGGAGTGTTGGTCCATTGATTCTCTTCTACTTCATTGTCAAATTTTGCATGTTTGAATTCATTTGCTTGATTTTCATAATTGAATATTGCTGTTTGTGATTGAATTAGAGAAAAGAAGAGAAAAGAAAAGAAAGGAAAAGAAAAGAAAAGAAAGGAAAGGAAAAGAAAAAAAGATTAAAAAAAAAAGGAAAAAAAAAAGGGTAGCATACTCAAAGCTTGCTACAAAGTTACAACAAAGAGAAAGAAAGAAATTTGTTGATTGAGCCTTATATGCAAAGGGGCTGAGTACATCATTATAGTTGACATCTTGTTTTATAATTACTTTTTTCCTGGTATAAATTCCTTGAGTCTAGTGTCATTTTATTCCTTCTTTGTTTCTTGTTCTTGTTTCTTAAACCTAATTACTAGTTGGAATAAAACAAGGTTGTGTTGTCTTGATTTAATTCAACTAGTTCTTAAAGAACTTGAGCGGGAAAACTATTGAGGTAAAAGGCAAGAGAGTGTGAGACTATTATCGGAAAAAAGTCAATTAACAGTGAAACACGAGTGAAGTGTCATTATTCGAGTGAAAACACATAAGGGCGTGTGTGAGGTTTTTCACTAACATTCTTTTTGTGCAACACATTATGATGTCTCGTAGGAGTGACTCATCACCAAAGGGGATAGCAAATAACTCATCCTTTGTGTTGCAAGTCATGTAACAACAATTTGAATGGTTGAACTTGGTGTTGGGCGAAGTGAGGGATTGGATGGGTTATCAAGAAGTAGTAATTAGAAATCTACAGGGCAGGAGAGATAAGAGGAGGCGTGAGCCTAGTATTGAACATGAGTAAAAGAATGAAGAGTATAGTGAGTCTCTTGTTGCCAAGTGTGCTCTCAATACACAAATTAGGATGGATGATACAAAGCAAATGAGAGAGAACATTTTTCATACTAGATGTCACATCACCAACAAGGTATATAGTATGATCATTGATGGGAGGAGTTGTATTAATTTGGCTAGCACTACTTTAGTTGAGAAATTGAATTTACTTACCTTAAAACACCCTAGACCATACAAGTTGCAATGGTTGAGTGATTGTGGGGAGATTAGGGTAAATATGCAAGTGCTAGTTTCTTTTTCAATTAGAAAATATCAAGATGTGGTGCTTTGTGAGATAGTGCCTATGCATGCTGGCCAGATTTTATTAGGGAGGCTGTGGCAATATGACAGGAAAGTGATACATGATTGGTTAAGGAACATTTACAGTTTTAAAAAGGCTGGAAAAACAATCAAACTTACTCCTTTAACTCCAACGCAGGTCCATGAGGATCAACCAGAACTGAAAAGTGAGATTGATAAAAAAAAAAGAGTAAAAGTGAGGATGAGATTGAGGAAAAATGAAATAGCAAGACCGAAAAGGAGAGAGAGTGAGAGAGAGAGAGAGAGATGAGAGTATCATTTTCCATGTATTGAGTTTACATATAATTGGAATGTTCATGCTACTACTAAATTTTCACCTTTTGAAATTGTTTATAGACTTAATCCATTTACTCCTTTAGATTTTGTACCTTTACCTGTTGATGACAGGAGTAGCTTGGATGGATTTTTCCAAATTCTTGAACAAATTAATGATAATGCATATCAAGTAGATCTTCTAGGTAAGTATCATGTTTCTATTATTTTCAATGTTACTAACATTTTTCCCTTTGATGCAGGTAGAGATTCGAGGTTGAATCCTTTTGAGGAGAGGCGGAATGATGGACACCAAAATGGGTCTAGTCTTAAAGATCTTTTGCAAATTTCCAGATGGGCCAATTACAAGGTCAAGAGCCAAGAAAATCAAGGAGGCAATGAATGGATTAGTGCAATTCACTTGGGATGAGTCTAGCAAGAGCCCAGCATTCAAGATGGACATGACTTAAAGGCTTTGGGCACTTAAAAGCTTTCAACTTGTTTAATTCATTTAAAGGACTTATTTGATTAGTTTAGAATAATTGGGTTTATTATGAGAAGGACTTAAGGGGGGCGCCTATTCAAGGGCATGTTGGGAAAGTTATTATTTTGTTGAACTAGGGTTTCAAGAAGTTACTATTGCCGAGTATTGTAGCCTTACTGTAGACGCAGCACTATTCACTCAGGGGCATTTTTGGAAGATGAGGATTTATTTTGGCTAGAGTTGTAATTAGGCTTTGCTTTAAATACTCTTTGTAGCCTCATTTTAATCAGTTTTATGAAATTTGATGAATTTATTCATTGTGAGTTGAGTTTATCTACTCTTGTTCTTGAATGAACTTTTAAAGTTATTAAAAGCAAATCAAAACCTTTATGACATTCTTCCGTATAATTTAGGTTCTTGAACAGGTTTTTCAATGGGTCTAGATTTTTATATAATCTAGGTTGTTGAAACAAGTTCCTCAACGGGTCCAAATTTTTCATTGGCTTGATTTTGGCTTTCTTGGGTGAGTTTTCAAATTGATTTTGGGTTCAAGGTATTCCATTCCCACGGGTTCATATCAATCTGCCTCTTAGAAATCTTCTCCCAGTGATATTGAGATATTTACGCAGGTCCTCGGGACTAAGTCTGGTTTGGTAAGAGGTTTGGGACATTGTTTCAAGCGTGTGAGCTAATCTTCCATGGCCTCAACTTCAGAAGTTAATAATCGTACCAAGGATTTGGACGCCGCATGCCAAGAAATTGAGTAGATGAAGTCAAGACAGCAAGAGTCAAAGGCTCTTTTATCATGACAGTCCGATTTAGAGATGCATTTTTAGAAGCGACAAAGAGACTAAGAGAAAAAAATACGCATTGAAGTTCAAGAATAAGTACAGAGGGAGATCCTGGTCCAGATGGAACATGTTATGTTACTACAACAGGATCGCAGTGGGAGAGGAAAGAAGAAGAAATAAATCCTATCATTGTTCTAAACTTTTGTCGTCTAATTTAGCAACTGTTTGAAATATTTTCATGAGATGATACTATTTGTGGTGTAATATGATACAATTTGAATTATATTTAATTTTATGAGATTATTAGTTCTAATCAGTACGTTCGAATGTAAACAAAAAATGTTCGAAACAACGTTCAAACATAACTACACAAACGTGCGATAAATACATTCGAACGTAAGGTATTACGTTCGAACATATATACTCCACAAACATTCAAACTTATTCTGTTACATTCAAACTAATATTTCTTAATATTTGAATGTTTAAAGAAGATGCGTTCGAACATGTTTACTAACTATCTGAAAGTTTAATCTTTGACGTTCGAACAATTGCCTAATAACATGTGAATGCAAAATTCAAATGTCACATCACAAATGTTTGAACGTGTGTACATTCGAACATTACCTTTGACCGTGCAAATGAAAAAGATCGAACGTTAGATATTAATCGTTTGAATGCTAATCGGTCGGGTGAATATTCAAATGTTATTATCGATGTTCGAACGAACTATCTATGATGGAATTCAACTATCACAAAATATCTTCATGTTCGAACGTTGCAAGTCACGATAGACTTTCAACCATCACAAAAAAAAAAAAAAAAACTTTTAATGACGGTTGTACAGTAAACTATCACAAATTACTTTCTGTGAAGCCTTTTTGGTGACGATGGTGGGGATGGTTTCAAACCGTCACCAAAAATTTTCTGTGACTATTTGCTTATTTTTGGGACATTTCATCGGTCATAGTAAATGAAATCTATTGTAGTGATATGTACAAATTAATATCTATGATTTGGTTCATTCTATTGAAGCTAGCTAGCTAGTTGACGTAAGTTTGGCTTGCTTGCCGTTTCTTCACACGAATAAGAAATGCTTGAATATTTGCACCCAATATAATCAGTGACGTAACTGATCTTTATAATTTTATGGAAGCATTATTGTGTTTAGATGATAATTTAACTTCCTTCCCAACTACTGGGAAAAAATAAAAACAAATTCAACTTTCATGCCAGTCTTTATATAAATTCGTTAACACATTTTTACCCATTTGTAATCTTACCATACTAATAGTACCTAGACTTCATGCAACTTTGATTGTTTACGTCATTATAAGAAAAATACTTATTTTATATTCGATTTTTTTTTAATCACAAAGAGTTTTTGTTGCAAATATTAGATCCATAAAAAGAGTTTCTTGTAGTGCGTTGAATCACAAAAATTTTTCATCGCAAATATTAGATCCATAAAAAACAGTTTTCCTCTCACAGGGGTTCCTGGGGTAGAGGTTTCTCTCCTGTTGTGTGCAGGGTCTCATCGTTCATCTTGATTCTACGTTACATTATTTCTCTCGGTGCATACTAGATACAGTATGGATCCGAGTCTTGAATTATTGTGTGTGCACTTGTCATTAACTGAGAGTGAGGAAGAGGTTCTAAAACTTGAGGAGCATTCCTTGGGGGATGCTCTTGTTAGGGGTGAAAGGTGTTTGTTGTTCAAATTGTTAACCTCCAAACACTTCAACAAGGAAGTGTTTAAGTCTACTGGATGTGTCAAAGCCTCTTTTACGTGGAAAGAAGGTCTGTGTGGGCTAATCTCAACCCGTCTGGGTGAATTTCACATATGAATGTCTTCCTAATCTGTGTTACCTCTGTGGTTTGATTGGACATAGCCATTGTGACTGTGATCTTTGGGAGGAGTCTATGAATTCATTGAAAGTATATGAATTTCCCTACGGTCCTTGGCTTTGTGCAAAGGGTGATAGTAGCTCTACTCTGAGTCTTTTCCACCAACAACTCGATCAGTGAAGCTCATCGGTGCACTTTGAGGATCAGGCCTCTGGTGAATCTAAGAATAACCGTTGGATGGAAGCTTCAGTGGATCATTCAAATTCTGAGTATGTTTAAGAGTAGTTACACCAAGGGGCCAATCCAAAGCACACAGGTTCCAACAAGAAATTACACTATAAGGCCAATCCTAATCAAGTAAGTCCCAAAAAGCAGTTATTTTCAGTTTATCATGATGCAAGAAATTATGGTTCTAATCTTTGTAGGATATCTAGCGCTAAAGAAGGAATTTCAAATGATACATATTTGATAGGGGTCTCTAAGGGTTTTCTTGCTAATAGTGGTATGTTAGTAACTAATGAAGAAGTTGGTTTTAGGACTCAAGTTGGTGGGACTGAAGAAGCTTTGGATGAATTCCGACATCAAGTCATTGATTCACGTAAATGGAAAAGGCTTAAGCATCCTTGTATGCATGACGAACTGAAGATTGGTTCTCATATTGGTGCTAGAAGGGCTTCTATTTCAAGTCCGGGAGTGGAGGCCCCTAGAGTGTCTAAAAAATTGAAAAATAAGGGGAAATTGGGTGAGGAAGTTGATGGTGTTAATCAAATTGATTCGGTGGTGCCTGATGGTCAGCCCCACTGAGCCCCATGAGGATCCTAAGCTGGAATACCCAAGGACTTGGGGACCCTCGTGGTATTCAAACTCTTGCTTATTTCATCTGAAGGGAAGATCCTGAAGTTTTGTTTCTTCAAAACTTAGAACTGCTAAAATGGAACTATGTAGAGTGAAATTAAAGTATGCAAACTATTTAACAGTTGATGCCTCAGGCCATAGTGGTGGATTGTCTCTCTTATGGAAAAAGGATGTAAAGTTAGAAGTAATGAGTTACTCTTCTTCTCATATTGATGCTCGGGTGGAGGAAGATTCAAAGTAATGGTTCTTAACTAGTATTTATGGCCAACCTGAAGCTTCTAGAAGAATGGAATCCTATAAGAGGGTTGCCTAGGGGTCATTTAGACCCTTAGCTTGTACTTGGTGATTTTAATGAGATCTTAACCCAGGGAGAAAAATGGGGAGGGAGGGATAGACCTGTTAAGCAAATGTTAGACTTCTGTAAGTTATTATCTAATTTCAATTTGAAGGATCTTGGGTTTAGTGGTCCAAGATACACATGGTATAACAAGAGGGAGGACGCAGCTCTGCTTTTTGAATGGTTGGACAGATTTTTGGGGAATCTATCTTGGTGCAACATGTTTGAAAAGGCTGCCGTATTCCATGGTTTTTCAAGTTCTCTAGATCATTTACCACTATGGGTCGATATTAGGGGAGTCCAACTAAGGAGACGAAGGCCTAAGCCATTCAGATTTGAGGCTATGTGGTTAGGGGAATATGGGTGTAATTAGATTGTGACTAACTCTTGGAACCTGCTTGGTAATCAGTCATGCTCAGAAGATGTTATGTCAAGTATCTTTGGTTGTGCTGCTAAATTACAACTATGGAATAAAGACCAACTTGGTAGAGTTCATTCTAATTTACAGAAAGCAAGGCAGAAACTTAAACTGGTGCAACAAAAAGACCCTCTTGAACTAAACTCTGAGGAAGTTACTGCAGCATCTGAAGAAGTTCATAAATGGTTGAGTTGGGAAGAAGTAATGTGGAAGCAGAGATATCGAGCCCTGTGGTTAGCTGAAGGTGACCAAAACACAAAGTTCTTCCATGCTAAAGCATCTTAAAGACAAAAGAAGAACAAGATCATTAAACTCATGGATGAATGAAGACATTGGCATGAAAGAGAGTACTATGATAACCTTACCTATAGTTATTTCACAAACCCACTCAGTTGAGGCCTCAGTAAGAATTTTTGGAAGGCTCTGTGGAAATTGAAAATTTTCCATAAAGTCAGAATGTTTGCATGGAGGGCATGTAAAGAGATTCTTCCTACAAAGTCTAACCTTCTCTGGAAAAGGGTAATGGTGGATGACTCTTGTTGTTTCTGTGATCAAACAATGGGAGATTTAGCCCATGCTCCATTCTTTTGTCCAACTATACATCAATTTTGGGTGAACAAATATGTTATTTTATAGAAAGTGGAATCTTTCAAATCTTTTATGCTAACTGCTATGGAGATTTATTCTACAAAGTCTGTTGAATGTTTAACAGATTTCATTCTCATGGCATGCGGGTTCCTGTATAGAAGGAATAAGATGATTCATGAAAGTATAAAGCTGCCTACTCAACAAGACATAAGCTATGATCTCTCTTTGAAGGATTCTCTACCTACAGGTTCTCAACAACAAGTTTTGTTCAAGAATATGAATTATAGGTGGAATCCTCCTCCACCAGACTGGTTTAAATTGAATGTAGATGGGGCACTTTTCTTTGACTGCAATAAAATTGGAATTGGAGCTATACTTCGCAGTGATTGTGGTGAGGTGATCGTGGCCCTTAGCAAAGTAGAAGAGGAATTCTTAGAACCAGAAAATGTGGAGGCTATGGCAGTTTTGAGAGGTCTCCAATTTTGTTTTCAAACTGGCATTCATAATGTACTTATTGAAAGTGATTGCTTACACTTAGTAGAGGAGATAAACAATGTTGTCGAGTCTTGTTCATCTATGAAAACTATGATTATTGAAATTAGAAGACTTCTGCTCAGATTTATGCATTGTAAGATCCAACATGGCTTCCGTATGGCTAATGCAGCAGCTCATCACCTAGCAAGGCATACTTGGTCTATTTCTGATGTGGAATTGTGATGGCATGGAGTTCTTTATTTTATTGATAATGTCGTTTACATAGATACCCTTTCTTGTAAGCACTCTTAAGGCCTTTTGTGCCTATTTGCAATGAAGTTATTTTCCTATTAATAAAAAAAAAAATAGGATTCGTACTCTATTAGCAGGCTAGCTAGCTAAATTCAAATGTCTCACTGATCATCAACGTAAATGCAAATTGATCATCTAATTAAACAAACACCGTCACTAGCTATACTATATGGAGAACCAAACGTTGACTTGCTCTAGAGGTAATTATTGATTAAAAAACAACACTTCTTCTCGATCCAAGAAAAAACAAACAATAGACAATTGACTTCTTGAAACGTGCATGCAAGACATTAAACACTACAAGAAAGACTTTTATTGCCACCAAAGTACTATTTGTGAGGAATTATATATTTGAATCCATCCACCTCAAATAATGGCTATATGTATTTCTCCAGAAAATTGGCAGAAAAATAATTTTCATCATGTACGTGTAATATTGAGATATATATGCAGCCTGTGCAGCCTGCATGTCCTTTGCAATAACGATGGTTGCCAAAAGTTTATTGCCAATTAAAACGAGATATATATATATATATATATATTGAACAATCTATGAAATCTCCAAAAGAAGCTGCATGTATTTGAGATGGTTGAATTTCATCAACCATGCAGCAAATTTTCCTAGTCAAGAAAAGAATTTTGCCTACGTATTTGTACTTATTTCTGATCGTGACTTAATTAATTACTCGATGCAAATTTATTATATGATGCGAGACATGATCATCATATGAAGTACATGTAGTGTATTATATTGGATGATATTGAACATTGGAGTATAAATAGTTATAAATTTCAATCGTAAACAATACATGAAGATATAATACAAGTTTCATATATATAGTCGTACTTATGGGATCTTTGCCAACTCTTCTTTTCTTTTCTATTTTTTAATTTTTATTGAATTTATCGTTGAAGACTTGATGATCAGGATCCATCATATATAATGTGTATATTATATATATACATATATATATGTAACATATATAATTTATGCACATACATATATATCACAGGAGAATTAAGTACATCATCATGTACTTCATGATCAATATATGCATGTTTATGTATTTCTTCTTTTAGAGAGAGAGAGAGAGATAGATAGAGAGTAGTTCAATTGAGGTGCCATCCACGCCTCATGAACATATAGTTTGATAAACGACCTCATAAGCCATGACCATATAAAAGTAACATTTCAGTGTTTCACAACAATGTATTAAATGTAGGGTAATTTTATAAAAGTACTCTTATCTTATAATAATATTGTAAAATATTTTGTGTGTATCAATATTCTGTTCTTAATGCCCTTCCACCTAACCTATTTCTTTGTCCCATGCACTTTGCTCTAGCTATTAGGTATGTATAATCTAGCTAATTTGCACCTACCCTAACCACATCAATCTATAATTAAAAGGTAATATTGGTTAAATACAACAGAACTTTGATCAATTAGTCAAGAGAAGTGTTAGATTCACAAATTTGTCGGTATCCATAAATTGATGCGATACGTTAAATTATTAAAATAAACATGACATATCACGTTGACTTATAAATTTATGTTTACAAGATAATTTTAAATACTGATCCTTTTAAAAATTCTGTTCTGAGATTAAGATTGGTTTGAAAGTTTTATCTCATATAAAATTTTTATCTCATCTCATCTCATCATTATAATTTTTTTAAATTCTCGTATAAAATATAATAAATAATTCAATTTTTTTAAATTTCAATACAATTTTTTTAAATTTTAATTTAACTTTTTTAATTCTTAAAATTAAAAAATATTATTTTAAAATTTAAAACAAAATATAAAATTCTGATGTCAAACACCAGACCTATCCTACGATCTATCTAACATTCCCACGCTTATTTTTGTAATAATCAGCCTCTAGTTAAGGTCGTACGTACTTTTGTTTGTTTTCGGCCGTCATGGGCTTAAATTAAAAACCTGATATAATGGAGTTGTTGAAAACTTGAAGCTAGCTGCAGCTAGGCAGCTTCACTTAAATGAATAAATATCTAGAATTTGAATGTACTGCGAGTTAAAACGTGTGCTTTGGATTTGGTAATCCCCAAGGGTTGGTCTGAGAGTTGAGATGAAAATTTTATATTTTACTTTAAAATTTAAAATATTATTTTTTAGTTTTGAAATTTGAAAAGACTGAATTGAGATTTGAAAAAATTAAATTGAGATTTAAAAAAGTTGAATTATTTATTATATTTTGTATGAAGATTTGAAAAATATGTAATGATGAGTTGAGATGAGATGTGAAATTTTAAAAATTTCTAATTTTCAAACCAGCCCTAAAGCTTAAATTTTGAACTACAAAAAATTTACTTTTATCTTCATACTTAAAGATTCATTATTTATAAATTTATCTCATTATTTTATTATAAAATATAATAGAACACTATTATTTTAGATTTAAAAATTAATTTATGAAATATGTTTGTTGGGTAATTAAATTGAGAAAAAAAATTAATTTAAAAATAATAATTTAAATATCAAATTAAATTATTAATGTACGTATGGTTAATATAATTGTAAAATATGAAAAAGAATTAAAAATATTTTTATTAAAAAAATAATATTAGATTATTATTTTGATGAATCTAATAGTTAATTCAATGTGAGATTATAGATAAAAAAGTTTTGAATTTATGTAAAACATATATTTTTCATCAAATTATAAAGATAACTTTAATAAAACCAATGCTAATGCTTTAATTAACTTGTCCTGATTGGGAGACATGGTCGAATTAACTAAACTACATTATTCCAATGCTAACTTTTTCGAGTTTAAGATTGTATTGGTAAAGTTGAAATGATTTTAAATGAATTTAAATAATAATATTTTATAAATTTTATTTGAGATATATTTAAATTAATATAAATAAATAATTAAATATATAAAATAAATTGAGATACATTAATTATTATAAATTTAACAATATAATAAATATCATCAATAATTATTTTAAAATAAATTGTGATGCCAAACAGGCTGAAGGACAATCAACTTGACCAACATGTTCAAGAAGCTGCTCTGCACTGCTAGCGTACGAAAGGATAGTAAAGAAGTAAGGTTTTTTTTTTTTTTTGAAGCAAGAAGAAGGTTTTGATAAGGATGGTTGATGGTTCTACGCTTACCGCTGGGACTCCCGTTGGAGTTCTTGTTACGCATTTCAGGTATTTTTTTTTATTTTCATATCATTTTTTAATTTCTTTAAATATTTTTAAAAAAAAATTATAATATTATTAAGCAATACCTTTTTAATCACTAAATAGAAGGAAGGGGGGGGGGGGGGGGAACGATAGCTTTCAGCGAAATCCCCCATCCCTAACTTTTTCCTTTAGATAATGATGATCCCTAGCCAGCAGCTCACAGCTAGCAAATTACAAGTCGGTGCGTACAATGTGCTGTGCGTGGGACAGATGGAGTTTTCACTCTGCTGAATTAATTAATTACCCTCCTTATTATAATTATTTTATTGGTCATCAGCCGCCGGCAGTTTTTGGCATCACGCTGCATCTTCTTTCTAATCCCTCCACCAATATATATATAATAATATATATACATATATATTATATTTATATGAAGTAGGTTTTTCTTTTCTTCTTTTTTTATTTGACTCTGAATCATTATTAAAAAAAATATTTTGATTAAACTGTTTATCTATTTTTAAAAAGGGTATAGCTAGGAGCCGGACGGGTGAGAATGGTAGATTTACACCATTCAATAAACACATGAAACGTATAATTTTGTAATGAAAGAAAAATAAATTTGATTATAGATAATTAGGAATCGTTTGGATCCTAAACTGAGCTGAGCACATTTCAATTTTAAACTGCATTAATTCTCTAAACATACAGTCGAATTAAAGTTGAGTGCATTTCAACTTTAACCTCTATAGGCCTACAACTAACAAAAAGTATTAAAAATGCTCAATTCTCCATTCGGTGTTTCTCAATTCAAGGAGAGAAAAAGTACAAACAATAACTTTTTAATCAGTGAGACCTACCACAATTGACAATTATTTTATTTCAAAATTTTTTTTTGAAGATGTCTGGATGTGAGCCGCTTGAGCAATATATATTCAATCATTACAACTTTTTAACAATTGGTGGGTCCTACAACCTTTTCATAACTTTTCATAAATATATCTAAACTCATCTCAATATCCAAACACAATAAAAACTCATCTTAGTGGACCCCACCAAACTCATTCTACAATCTCAACTCACTACTATTCATAAAAAGCTCAACTCAGTTCAGCATCCAAACGCAATCTTAATCTTGTAACTTTCAGACCCTTTCCCTCCCCATTTTTTGTTTCTCCACCTCAGTCGTCTCTCTCTCTTTCTCACCGCACAGGTGCACAGGTGCTCTCCCTCTCCCCTCAATCGATCTCCCTTTTAATTTGGTTTCGAATTTTGGATGTTAAGATGAGTTTAGTACTTTTTATGAGAAATTGAAAAAGGTTGTGAGTCATATGTATAAAGATGTGTTTAAGTTAAAAAATATTGTAGATCCCACGTGTGAAAATGTTTTGAGTTAGGATGCATTTAGTAATTTGAAAGTTGGATGGTTGGATATTAAATTCAGCTTAAAATTAGACTGAATTTAACTGGTTAGATTTTTGGTACATTTATTGATAAAATGTCCAGACTTACAACAATTAAAACATTTTTCTTTTGAAGGGTTTTGAAAACTCTTTTTCTTACCAAAAGGTTTTTTCTTGTAAAAATTGTCAAGTTTTTTATAAAGTTCATCACGGTTATAACTTCTTTTTCTTGACATGAGGCTTAGCAAATTTATCAGTGTTTGTGCTTCTGTCTAGAAGGAGCAATAGGAGGAAGGCCAAATTGTTCATAAAAATTTCTCATTTCATATTTGGCTTTCTTATTATTCTTCATTTGTTGACGAATCAATTTTTTTATCATTACACATATTGATACCAAGTTTCTTAATTGCACTAATAATATCAACATAAATGTAATTATCATAATTAAGGAGTTCCGAGATATCAGTAAGTTCATCTTTAACTTTATGAACAAATAAATGAAGTAATTCATCAATAATTTTTTCTTTCCAGTAAGGCTTATGGCTATCATCCCTAAACACGACTCTAGAGATACAATCATCTTGATACCATCTATAATCAGATATTTGACGGCATCTCAAATTATTTAAATAATCGCTAATACGATTAGTAATGTTAGAAGGAGTTCTAACAAAATGTTTAACAATAATATAAATCAAAGTATTAACACCATCAGGAATGTCTCTTCCTATAGTTGTATCAAAAATAGGTAAAACTTTATCATCATGCTTAACAACATTTTGAATGGTTTCCTTTGCTTCATTTGGTAGGTGCTTATCCCACCAATATCAAGGCATACCAAAAAATCTTGTAGTTAATAAATCAAATGTCTCAATTTGACTAAAACTATTGTTATTAACATAAACATTTGCAACCATGGACATTTTATTCACGATATTGAGAATTTCTTATTCAGATAATTCATTAATATTCCATTCATAATGTTTGTCAGAAGAAACAGAAAATTGTGTTTGAAAAACTCTTTCTTCAAACTGTAAATCAGGTGGAGTTGGCCTTGAATACCAATTCTTTGTTAGAGTCATTGGGTTGGGCCCTTTTTAAGAAAATCTTTTAATCTAGGTTTCTCCAAATCAATATCTTGAAAATTCTTTTCAAGTAAAATAAGATTTTTATCAGAAGAATCACTATCAAATGATTCTTCTGTAGAAAAACCAGAAATAATTTCATTGTCATTGCTATTTAAAGCATTGATAGAGGGTTGTACTTTCTTTAAACCCGTGAGCATTTGATTAATTTTATCAAGAGTGTTGGCCTGTTTGGTTTTGGGACCTTGCCTACTTTCAGGTAAAATAATCAAAGGTTTTTCAATAGGTTTCTCCATTTTGGGAGTCAAAACAGAAACAGGACTTTCAACCTTCTCTTTGATGCAGTCTAATTGCTAGCCTATGGCATGAAGAGTTTGATTGACAAATTGTTTTGCTCAATCATCTTTTCTGTTTCAGTAAATTTTGGATCAAGATTGGGTACTTTAAACGGAGAAGCATTTAACTCAGTTCAATTATGGGAAATAACAATTGTCTCTAAAGGAAGGTGGCTAGATTTAACCACTATCTTTCATTCTTCCTTGACATAATTGGTTTTAATAACATTTAAACTAAACTTAGAAACATAATAGTTTTTAAGAAAATCAAAGAAAAGTATATGCTTTTGTAAGGCATGCATTTTTTCTTTCCATTTTCTTTTAACATGTGATTTTTCAAAAAAAAAAAAAAAAAGTAGCATGATAAGATTTTCTCTTATCGCTGTTTTAGCAAAACTATATTAATTATATGAAGCAATTAAATCAATTTCAAAAGCTCTATTAATCACAGTAAGCTGTCTGTAATGAATAGGAGCAACCATATATGAAGTTATTGGGGATAACGATGAAGTATCTTCTTCTTCTTTATCAGCTTTTTCATTTATAGCTTTATCCTTAGATACGTCAGTATCTTTGGTAGTGTAATAAGCAAACGTAACTTGAGAGGCGGTAGAGGTGCCTTTCAATTTTAAATTAGGTTTAACAATTTTTACTGAATCTTCCAGAAATTTTCTGAGATTTTGGTATCTTCCTTGTTAACCAAATGTTGACCAAAACTAATTTTAAGAGTATTGTTCAAATATTGCTAAATATAATCAAGGTTAAGTTCATCAGAAATAACTTTGGCAGGAGGAACTTCATGTTCCAAAGTCCATTCCTCAAGGAGAGTAATATCTTTCCACTGAATCATTCTTGAAACCTGAATATTAGCTTACTCGTTCGAAAATGAGCAGCCCAAAGGCTATCCCAAGTGCAGGAGCGTGTCACGTAGTAATTAGGAATAAATTCCTAGATCGTCTCCACAGGGAAAGTGCTAAAAATAAACTCGTATAAAATGGTGGAAATATTTACAATGAGAAAATAAAAATAAAAAGTGATGATATGTACAATGGATGAAAGAGTGCAATGAAAAGAAGATTTTACTGGTCGTGAACCAGATTCATTTTTTTGTTGGCTTTGAGTGTTTTAGATGCAGTGATGAAAAGTAAAGAAATTAAAGTGCAAGACAGTGAATTTAAATTGCTGAAAATTAAATGACTGAAATTTAAATGAGCAAGAAAATTAAATGACATAAAAATAAATTGCAGGAAATAAAAATACAGAAAAATAAATGACAGAAATTTAAATAACAATAAATTAAATTGCAGAAAAATAAATGACATAAATTTAAAGTGCAGAAATTAAAAGTGCATAAAATTAAATGACAATAATTTAAAGTGCAGAAATTTAAAGTGCAAGAAAATAAATTATCATAAATTAAAATAAAAAAATAAAATTAAAAGTGGAGACTACAGATGAAGGAGGACAGCTCGGTAACAACAGTTGGTCTGGTTAGGCTCTCAACTGCATCACCAAACTCCCTCACTTCATCTGCGCTTTCTCCAAAACTGAAAAACTACAGACTAATCCTAAGCTATTCTACTGGGTGTCTAACATCGACCACCTTTCTTTGTCTATCTTCAGATCCTTATATAGGCTTGAAAAGCCACTGTATTCACTTAGTCCGTGACCTCTTATTTGCGCTGTGCTTAGCTGCCCATGTGTGCGTCTGTTCTTGTTTCCCACATGCAGAAATCCCACTTCTTTCTTTTCTTTATTCTTTCTTTTTCTTTCAGCTTACTTTCCAGCCGAAGCCCACTGCACCGAATGATCTGTAGTTTTTTTTTTATTCCTTCTTCTTTCCTTTGCACCGAGCTGCACCGAACAATATGTAGTTTTTCTATTCCTTCCTCAGCCGAAACCCATTCATTCTTTTCTTTTCTTTTTTTCTTTCCAGCTTATCTCTTGTCGGCATCACATGCATCGTTCTGTAGTGCGTTGTATTTCTTTATTCTCCACCAACTCTTTTATTTTTTTTTCTTTTTCCTTGGTCGTGCATTGCGTGCATGGTGTAGTGCTGAGCGAAGGTGAAACCGTTTAGCATGTAAGTTGAAACTGCACTGTGAGTAGATGTGCTGGTGTGCACCGCATGCATGGTGCATTCATGTTGGTGCAATGGTGGCTCTTGTGCTGTGTAGGAGATTGCCGTGGAGGAGCTTAGTGATGCACTGCATGGACGTGTTTGAGGATGGTTCACGGCTGGTGGAGCGCTGGGCATGCTTGAAGAGGCTTGGCAGACATGGTGGTGGTTCACGGTGGAATGCATGATGGAAGAGCACGAGGGCGTGGAGGATCCGAAATGGTGCTCTGTTTTTACGGAGGAAAAACAGAGGTGACTTCGGAGATGATGTTACCGCGTGTGGGTGGTTGAGCACAGTTGGGTACAGTGGCAGTTGCTTGGTGCTAAGGACTGCAGCAGGTGGTTCATGGTGGCGTGGAGGAGTTGCTGCCGAACGCATGCAAGGAGACGACGTAATGCCGGGGCTGCGCAGGAGAAGGTTACCGCCGTAGGTGGAGATGGTTGTGCTGCTGGAGGTGGATGAAGTTCTGCAGTAGGTGGAGGAGCTGGTGGCGTCGATCGGTGGCGTGGAAGAGCTGCGTTTCGTGCACTGTAGCAACTGGCCGAAGGTTGAAGATGTGTTGGGATCCCATCAAAAACCGCCCTAGGACAAGGTCCTAGACAAGCTCCTAGACATGCATGGACAACAAAGATCGGACCACTTCCATGATCAAGGCTAGCCAAGGGCCAAGACATATCACTGGCCACATTGGCCATGCAAGACCATATCATTTATTTATCTTTATTTATTTTATTTTATTATATTTCAAGGGACCTATTGGGGATTTCCACTTTGTAATCTCTATAAATAGGACCCTTAGGCATTTCATTTGATATCTTTTGACAATTTGGTAAATCCCTAAGTGGGTGGATTATTATTCTTGAGATCACCTTTCGGTACTTAGCACTTGGGCTACTTGGGTGAAATTCGTGAATAGGTGTGATTCAATCTATCTTATTTCATCATCGTGAAATTCGTGAATCGATGGTGAATTATCTATCAATCTTATGAGTATTGCTTTTGTTTCATTCAATTTGTCAATCTCTTGTCTATATTTTCCATTCTATATTCAAAAACCCAAAAATACATTGTTCTTATCTTTGCTAGTTGTTCTTATGTTTTCCATCTTGTTCATCTTTATTTTGTTGCAAATCAAAGATATCCTAAACCTCAATCTTAGTATTCTTTGGTTTCACAAAATATCCATAAAAACTATAAAGAGAGTCTTCATATTCTTTTGTCGAGTCTACTCATCTTTTGTTCATAACTTTTCCATTGTCCAGACATTGTCTTGCATCCTTCCATAACACAAACACAATCCACTCACCCATTTAATCTTTCCCACTCACATATCTCGACCAACATATTGTTTGCCCTACTTTCCATACACATCACTACCATAAGACCTAGCTTCCATCATATCCATTAACCCTAACTGAATCCACTAAGCCTCTATCTTGCCATACACAAATCTTGTCTCATTTGGAAACCCTAGCCTAACCTTCCATAAGGATCTCCTAAACTTTAGGAATCCTAACCCTAGCCACCCCTCAAGAATCCCACTAGGCAACTTCCTTAACTTAGGGAAAGTTGACTCATTCCAATCAATCCCACAATTCCTACCAATGCCAAAACCATCTCCTAAACTTGAGGAATCCTAACCCTAGCCACCCTTCATCCAACTTAACCCTTGACTCCCACAAGGTAATTCTTACCACTTAGAAATCCTTATTCCATCTTCCAATTAATCCAAATTCGAAATCCATCCCTTGCCTTAGTCAAACACCAACTTCCCAACAACTCCCATGCCTCTTATCATTTAGAATCAACCCTAGTCACCTTACCCATCATCCCAAACCTATCTTCCAAATCCATATCCCTTGATTTAAGGAATTGTCATCCCATTGTCAATCCCTTGAATCTCTCCATCCCTCCAATATCTCAAGCCAACTAAGACTCACCTCAATAGCCAAGACTGAATCCCAATCCTCTTCCATCTTCTAAATCTAATCCCTACAATCACTCAACTCCCCTAGAACCACTCCATTCTTAGAATCTCTCAAGTCAACCAAAGACTTCCCACCTCTTGCCATATTCAAATCATACTCTTCTTATCTTACCATAATCGAATCTCATCTTCCATATCCAATCTCTCAAATCACTCATTCCCTAGAATCATTCAAATCAATCAAAGACTATCATCCAATCTTGCCATATTCAAATCCCATCTTCCATCTCCAAATCCTTAAACACAAGGAACAACCCTAGACCCATTCAAACACAACTCATCATCATCTTTAACCTAATCCCCATCTTTCCCAAAGTGACTCATCAATCAAGGAGTCCTAGTCTCATCCAACCACATCCTTCCATCCCTAGCATCTCATCCTACACACCAAACCCTAGCCACCAAACTCTAGCCTCATTCTTCCACATCATTCCCAAACCCTAGTTGACTCATTCCACACTCTTGGCCGGCCATCATTCTATCCCAAATCATATCTCTAGTTTTTAGGAAACATTCCTAAAGACTCCCCCACTAGCCATACTCGACCAACCCTAGCCGCCCAACACTCTTGCCCTAATTCCAAATCCTAATCCATCTTACAACTCAAACCCTAGCCACCTCATCCAAACCCTAAACCTATCTTCCATCTCCCAAACCCTAATCCCACTCATCCACATCTCTTCCAAACTCTAGCAACTCATCTTACACTCCAACCCTAGCCCAACTCTTCCAATCTCGAAATTCCCCATAGCCACCATCCAAACCCTAGCCTATCTTCCCCATACCAACTCTAATCTTCATCCAAGTTGTCCCAACATCAAGGGCAACCTTCTAGCCATTCCATATTGCATCAAACACACCAAAACCATCACTTAAATCTCCCAAACTCATCATCATCTCCATCTTTTCCATCACTAAAGACCATATTTTCACCAACCTAAGAACCCATTATTACCATCATTCGTGCAAGGCCAAGTAAGAAGGCTTGGCACTCGGTCACCATCATCACCAAAGCGAGCTCGTGGACTTAGTGTTTAGGGACAGGACCGGGGTCCCTAACAAGATGACTCTCAACAACCTGTCGTTTTTGTCAAACGACAGGTCGTTTTCCTCATACGGCAGATTCATAAATCGTGAAAAAAGACATGTCGTTTAGCCTGCGCAGAAAATCAAAAAAATAAAAATAAAAATAAAACAAAATAAAATAAAATAAAACAGACAGAATAAATAATAATTACATAAAAAATAAAATTAGAAAAAGAAAATAATTAATATAATAAAAATTAAACAAAAATTAAACTAAAATATTAAAAATATGTTGTGCATGTGAGGAAATAAAATCAAATAAAATCACAAGTTATAAAAATAAGCATAAACTATGCTTTTAATCAATTTAAATCACAACTTGGATTTATTGCTTCTTGATTATTTTTCTATCTAAAATCAATGATAAAATAATTAAAAAATATATTGATTTTAACTATATAAATTATGCAATAATGCACCTTAATCATTAGCATCAGGAGTAGAACTTTGAAGTAACAAAATTTTATTTCTTGAAGTATTTAAAATAGCTTTAGGATTTAAATTAGTTTTTAAAGTACGATAATAAATATGGTAAACTATAGGAATAAATTTGCTACCTTCCTCCATATCATACCCAAATGTCAAAATATTTAAAGTCAAAGCTTTAAGGCTGTTAGGATCATCCAAAGCAAGAGTTAAATCAAAGAAACAATCAAAGTGGACAGGACCACTATACAGAGAAGATTGAATCATACTAAGAACGCTGGTTTCAAATTTCTTGAACCTAAAAGCACACAAACAAAGAAGTACTGAAGTATTGATGCATTTCCTTGTGAGAGGTTTAACAGTAACTTGAACAGAACCAATATGCAGCAATTTGTAACCTTTTATCAGAAAATCTTGAATCGATCTTTTGTTAAACAAGCAACATTTCTCATGATATTTAGAAATAACATAGGTTTGTGCAATATGTTTAACATTGAACTCAGTCTTAAAAGCAAACTGAATCCAACTGGTTTTGTAATGAATTTAGCATCAATATTTGGAATACTCTATTTATTAAATCAACATTATCAATTTCTTCAATAGAAAAGTCCTCCTCATTAATGATATCAGGGAGCATACTAGATCTAACTAATAGGAAAATTATATCTAAACATTTTATTTATCATGAAATCAACTAAAACTAAACTTAACACTCACTAATCATGTCGTCACTCATATATCTATTGCATTTCATAATACATACCCTGAGTTCAACTATCTACCCACTCATGCCCTAAACGCTTTTCTTAGCAAAATAGGCCTTATAAACACGGTCCTTGGGATTATTTACAATCGGGGTTGCGTCAACAGAAATAAGAATTGAAAAAGATGTAGAAACCCCCGAGGGGTAGCTTAGCTGGTCCGACCTTGGGTTTGCTTCCCAGTTGTCACCAATTCGAGTCCCCTTAGGGCCACTGGAAATTTACCTGGTCATTAATTTCAGGGCCCCATGGGATTAGTTGAGGTGCGCGCAAACTGACTTGGACACCCACGATTATCAAAAAAAAAAAAAAAAGATGTAGAAAGTATGAAATAAAGGATAAGAGACAACACAATAGATAAGATAAATAGATATAAATCACCTATAAGAAGCCAGATTTGGCTCTGATACCAAAAGGTGCAGAAGTAAGATAACGAAATAAGATAACAATGTGGAACATATAAATAGATAAAGAAATAGGGATCAGATGACTGGAGTTGAAGTAGAGACTAGATAACTAGAGTGAAGTGCAAGTAAATAAACAAAGGAAATGAAATCAAGATATATGTATATATTATATAAGTGCGAATACGGGATTAATAATGTTTTCATCCATTAATTTGTTTCTAGTTTTGTCTCTTTTTGCTCATGAAATTCTTATTTCTTTTGTCTTTTTCATTCCTTTTGCCGATTGTGTTTTTCACAATACTTGCCAACCATTGCCTTCCCTGCACCACCACCACCCTTGCAGAAACCATAAGACCATAGCCACTGTGTTTTTTCAAACATAAATCACCAAGCCGTCGTCCAATGCTAGCTGCACATCTTCTTCATCATGGAAGCCCAACCCCATATACGTCCACTGCATGAAACCTTTCTGCCCAGACTTAACCACCACGTCCACATCGTCCGAAACATAGCTCCACGCCTTTACACATAACCAACGCAGCCTCTGTTCTAACAAGGAAAAATAGAGCACCCCAAGTCATGCACAACCCTTCCACACAGACGTCTCAGCCAACAACGCCACCGTGTAAGCCCAAATTTTCTCCCCTCTCTATTAGGGCTTCGTTGTGAGCCACAAGCTACAGCCACCGCAAGCTACTAGGAAGAAAATAATTCATATGCATATTGTGGCTTAACTTTGATTTGAAATCGGGGGATGAATACACATATACATGAAATCAGACCAAACCAAACACAATATCTAATATATACTTGGATCTAAAAAAATCGTGCTAGGAGGATTCACGAAACAAAGAGAAGGGAAAGAAGAAGAAAAACTAAGGTTTAAAGGCAAAGACGGGAGAGAGAGATGTGGCACCAAAGATGTTGTGGACTATGGCGACAATGGGAGGTGAAGGAAACTCGAGGGAGAGAAGGAATAGATCAGTAGGGATATGTTGAGAGAAAGAGAGAGGGGATCTGAAGGTGAAACCAAGAGGCACAAGGGGTTTGCTACCGGCAAGGCTCGAAGTCGTGCTCGTAGTGTTGTTGACGGCGGCGACACTAGCTTGTAGGGAGGCTTGCTGTGGAGTCACGAGAGGGGACAGCACAGGTGGGGGGGAAGGAAAAGAGGAAAGAAATAAGAGAGGAAGGGGAATTAGGATTTTTTGCAATTTGATCGTAGCCCTACACGAGTCCAACTTTTAATCTGAGGGTGAAAATAATACATAGAGAAATAAGAGAGGAAGAAATAGAGAAGGAAAAGAAATAAAACTAAATTTAAAACCAAATATTTTATTCTTGATCTAAAAATTTTATCAATCAAAAAATAAAATGATGAGTTTTAATAAATATTTCTTAGGAAAATAGAGTCATTTAAATAAGGACAGTTTTTAACATAAAATAAATTAATGAATATTAAATAATATTCCTAAAAGAATAAAATTATTTAAATAAAATAATTTTTTAAAACTATATCATTTTCCGAGCTCCAAAATATAAAGAGGCTTACTTGGAAATTAGACTTTGTTCAATAATACTACAAATACCTCATTGAAAATAATTTTGGACTTTTAAAATATTTGAAAAATTTTAAAATACTTGACTCAATTTAAAAAGCATTTGCTAGATTTAAAACAATTTGTTTTAGAGAAATATTATTCATCATCCTCACACCACATACTAATATTTGATTTATTATTTTTATCCTTGAGGTGTAAACACACATATTTACATATCAATATATGTTTGTTTAAATAGAATGAAAAAATGACAAACTACATGTTGATGTATAGTGTAGGAGATGATGAGTTGAATTTTTCTTTTTTCTATAATTCATTATGCCTACTTTTTGAAGTAATTTCTTTGTTTAGAAAATAATAAATTAAGTAAAATTAAAAATCGTTTATACCCATAGATCTATTTTTTTTTAAAAAAACGTATCTATTCCATTTAATTAATTTTGAAAAAGTTAATTTGTTTATACATTTTCATTAATTCATACAAGATCATCTACTATATCTTCAAAATATTACAATAGAAGCTTTAAAAAATGAATAGATCATCCATTTTGGTACAGAAGTAAATCAACTTGGACAACAACGTTGAAAGAAATTGAGCTTCCTCATCATCAGTCTTGTCAATGAAAGAACGACCTAAACCCTTAAAATCCTTTCTTATCAAACTTTCCAGTGTTGTAATTATGTAACTAGATAAAACATTGACTTGTATGGATCTCTAACTTCTTTTAACTTTATATTAGGTTTATTTTAACTTGGGCAAATTCATGAATTAGTTTTAATTTTAAGTGGCTTTTTTTTTTCAAATTTTCTCATTTCTCATTTTTATCAATTTTATTTTTCAACTGGACACACGTGCATTGTATGTTATCCTTTACTAGTATATATATATATATATATAATGCATGTCCTCGTGGTGGGACTTTAGAAAATAGTTTTTAAGAGAAAGAGACTGGAATTACTGATCCTAACTTTTTCCTTTCCTTCCCAGGATATGAAAGATTCTAAGTTTAAAACTAAAACATACTCTATAAATATAAGAGAGGGTTTTGTAGTGGAAATCATTAAGTTAAATAAAAGGCATTCTACAAAATACTCTTTCATAAGTTATACAAAATGCCTAGGCTTCCATCACCTTTTTCCTTAGGCCACATCTGTCCTAATGCTTCATTCTCATTTTATTCCTGGGCGGGGCACACATAAAAATAAAATGAGTCGAATACTCAGTAAGCATTACTACATACCGTGAAAATATAAGAACATAGTTTTCATTCATGCATTCTCACTCATATACATACTTTACATAAAAAGTTTTCTTTTCTTTAAAGCATTACAAGAGGGGGTTTTCTTTTTCGAAATAGTTTTCTTTCCTCAAAACATTCCCACCTTGTACTTTCCTTCATAAAGCTAAAACGTTTCATGCGTACAATTAATCTTATCACATTCATTTGGCCGGTACACACTATTACGCCCCGTGTGTTAGGGTTAGAAGTCTTCATTTGGACCTGATTCCACCCGTGGTCGTAGGTTAGGAATTCCTCAGTCAAGGGGCAGTATTGGGTGCATTACCAGTACTATTTACCCGGCATTACAATCTGCTCAGTCCTTTCGTACCATCGTTCATTTATTAGTCATGGTCATTACATAGTTTCATACATTAAACCATTCATTCCTCTTCAGTCTTTTCCTTTTCTTTCCTTTCATTCATTCTTTTCCTTTTCATTCATCAGTCATCAATCTAGTTCATAAAACATCTTTACATAACGTAAAACATAAAATCTCATCATTCATTTCATGGAACATACATACAATAAGTACTATGTATAGCATTCATTCACATGCATACAACTATTCTTTGAGATGCATAAAAAGGGGCTGCCAAGAAGGCCATTACAAATGTATACTTGAACACTTATACCTTAGCATACATTTGGAAAACATGTTCATTCCAAGAAAATATTTATTTCTTTTAATTTCATAAAAGAACATTTTTCATAAAAGCACTTCATAAAGCATTCATTTTCATTTTCATCTTCGTACTTTTAGAAAACTCTAGAAGAGTATAAACATAATACTTACAAGGACTCCATGTCATACTCATTTCATGCAATCCATTCATGTGCGTGTCAGATGGCAACCTAAATGCATACATAACCTCACATTATTCCTTTCCTTAAGTGCATAACTTAAACTTAGAAAATACATAAACTACTTCTACTTGGACTTCCTTCATCCTAACATACTCTTTCATCCCAGTCCATCTTCTATTTTTCCTTTATCATGTTTCTTCTTTCTTGGACCCTCTTGAGGCCACCTTTTCCAAACACATAGCCTCCTACTTCACGTTCTTATTCTTCAAGGTGAACCTCCTTGATTCACCTTAAAGGCTAAGACATATCATCACCTTCACCATTCTCTTTAGCTACCGAACCATCCTTCCGATGCATAACTTGAACCAACCAAGTTATACAACTGTCAATGCATACATCCATTCTTTCATTCATACACCATAACCAACACTTCATTGAAATCTCCATCATGCACCATAACCAATACATCCCTTCCTTCACTTGGACTTTCCTCACTTAGACACACTCTCCTTCTATCCATGTCTTTTATGTTTTCCTTTATCATATTTCCTCTTTCTCGGATCTTAGCATGTGACCCACTCGAGGTCACCTTTCCAGACACATCACTCTACTCCATGTGCTTATCCTTTAAAGTGAATCTCCATGGTTCACCTTAAAATTAAGACACACCAACACTTCCTCACATGGTTCCTACTTCACATTCTTATCATTCAAGATGAACCTCCTTGATTCACCTTAAAGGCTAAGACACACAGTCACCTCCATCATTCTCTTCCTACTAAACCATCCATTTTGATGCATAACTTGGACCAACAAAGTCGTGCATTCTAGTCCTAGTCGATACACACGTCCCTTCCTTCATGTATCCTAACCCACACTTCATCCTCATTCCCATCCATGCATACCACACAACTTTAAGTCAACTCTGAGGCTTAAACATCTTGTACTCATGCTTAAGATAGATTACCCATTACATATGTTAAATCCATCTGGCACATGTATCCAACCACATTACACATGTACCCTGTCCTTTTTATCACATAAGAGCAACATATATTCTATTGAACGCCCGTTTGTGTAAACAAGCTCTATACTCTGATACCAACGTTCTCTTAGACCCGAATAGCATGACTTTTCATACTACCCATCCAACCACCTAATTCATCCCAACAGTTAACACGACATAACCACATTCACAACTACACCTCCCATCACATCACATAGCTCAAAACTACTTCCAAGCTATACCGTGATCATGTTACGTCACATGGCATCCCGCTACTACACCAACTCCTCACTCCTCACAAGCACGACTTCCCACTTCCTCTTGTAACTTCGTGACATCTTGTCATTCTCCCTCTACGTCACTATTACACCACTCCATCACTTCACGCATATTCTCAGCCATAACATTACTATACAGTGACACTCGTCACTTTGATTACACGGTCACATCACAACTACTCCGGAAAACTGTGAAACAGTTTCCGACACTTCATCGCATGCTCCACACTTCTCAACTATGCAACCATCCAACAATTCGTGACATGTCATACGGCACATCACAACTTCACCACATGAAATACACTTCACGTGTACTCCTTTCACTTCACACTACACTTACAGTCCACAATACAACACAACACAGTCCACAATATGATATAGGACACTTCACAACTATGCCCATCACTTCATTACACATCGAACTCCATAAACACCACATCACAGTTCACAATCCACTTCACAATAAACTAACGAGGGAAAGGGAGAGAGAGTTATACCATACGTCGGGATAACCCATTGCGTTGCTCACTGTCTGACACGGCCCCATGTCGTCAAAAGCCACTAGCTTGGGCAATGACCATTTCATCATGGTCACTGTCATGACCCTGGAACAGGACTATTTCGAGGATCGGATCTAGGGTTTTTGCGACTAGATCTAGGCTATGCGAGGTGGTCGGGGCATGGGGGTGGCTTAGCAATGGTGGCTAAGGCCGTGTGCAGTGGTGGCTAGCCATGTACAGTGGCTATTTGGGTTATGAGAAGTTGTTGGAGGCATGGATCTAAGGTATTAGGTGTTGGGTTGGGTTGGGTTGGTGTGGACCTGGAGTGGCTCGAGGTGGTGATTTCATGGTGGCTGAAGATGACGTATAGTGGCAAGGGGCTGAGGCCGTGGGTTACAACTGGAGAAAGGGAGAGAGGGAAGGGTCTTAGGTTGGGCATTAAAAGGCTTAAGAGGTGCCGATGGAGCTGGTGGTATTGTCAAGGTGGTGGTTCGGAGGTCCTACGGCAGATCTAGGTCGTGTGGAGGAAACCCATAAGACAAGGAGAGGCTTTGTGAGAGAGATAGATCGGGGAGCTGCGTTGTGGGGAGGAGGTGGCTGTCGGAGCTCGTGGGAGGAGCTGCTCACGATGGCACAGTGGAGGGAAATCGAAAGGAGAGGAAGAGAGAAGGCTATGGGCTTTGGCCTATTGCAGGGAGAGAGAGAGGCCCGTGTGGAAGAAAATCGGTGGTGGTGTCGATGGTGGTGGCATGGCTGGGCTACGGTGGTGCCGCAAGGCTGAAGAGAAGAGAGATTGGGAGGGAGAGAGGGGTGCGGCTGCTGAAGGGGAAGAGAGAGAGTGAGAAAGGGAAAGTGAGGGGAAAAAGGGAGGGAGTTAGGATTTTAATCTAGGCCATTCATCTAGGTGTCCTAAATCTGATCTAACGGTAGAGATTTAAACTAACTAAAATATCTAGATAAAATATAAATACAATATCATAAATTAAAATCAACTTTATATTATAAAAATAATATTCTTTCATAATTAATTAAAATGATGAAGTTTGCTAAATATTTTTAAGAGAATAAAACCATCTAATTACATAGAGTTTTTAACATAATTAAAATCTCATTAAGATAAAATGATTTTTCTACAATTATAATATTTTTAGGGCTTCCAATATAAAAAGGCTTACTTTAAAATCAGGCATGGTTCAAATACTGAAAATACCCCATTTAAAATATTTCTTGGACATTTAAAATATTTCGAGGACTTTAAAACATTGGGTTTCATTAAAAATCACTTGCTATATTTAAAAATACAGCTGCTGTAAAGGACGTGTCTCACTGATTGTCTGCAACCGTTCACCTACATGATAAAAAGAAGTTCTGGTGTGATACGCTTGGGGAAACTCCGATACTTAAGTTAGTAAGTGTCACAAAACAATTTGGAATTCAAAAAAGAGATGGATGCCCCACTATCGGGGGTTACCTGGTATATATAGACTATGATGTGATACTTATCGGGTTCAGAGTTTATCAGCGTAGATTATTATCCTTTAACTGAATTGATCACTTTTCGGCATGAAATCTCCATCTTCATGTGAAAGGTAGCACGTGGTGTGCGTGGCTTTGATGGGTCTTGGACTCTCTAGTTCCATTCGGTTAACTAGGAGCCTTTTGCATTGGGCTTTCTTCACATTTGAACTTTTAACTCAAAATGGGCCCTTAACTAAAATAGGCCCTCCAGCTACCCCGCTAATTCTCTTCACTGAATGGCATAGGGAATTCATGTTGATACATCTTGCCGCATTTCCTTTTCTTTTCTTCTTCTTCATTTTTTTTTATTTTTTATTTTTTTACTTACCATGGGCTTGGGTATACATTAGGCGTATGGCGCATAGAAAAGTAAATGGTCGTTTGGGATATGCCCAGCCCGTTTGTGAATTATTGAGTTCCCGTTGGCCTTTCAGATTCTTCCTCCTGCGCCATTTCATTTTTCCAAAAATTGAGGAACCCCTATAGTTTCCCGCTGACATGGCGAAAGGGGAACAGGTTTTTGTGTGACAATTACTCTTTAGCTTTTAGTGTCAGGTTATAATGTCCTTGGTCTGCTTTCATTTCATCTTTGTCTGCCTTTAAATAACCCTTCTCTATCTCCTTCATCCTTCTTTTTGCTCATTCTCCTCCTTGTGTCTCTCTTGCTCGTACCCCCTTTCTTGTTCCTATTTCTTGCCATTATGTTTTCTTCATCTTCTTGCGTATTTTTTCCTCCAATTTCAATGGCTGAACAAGGTACTACCTTTGTACAACCTTATGACGTCTCGGAGGGTACAATCTTTGATGGACATGGGTGGTGTTCATCCCTCTGAGAAAATCATCTTCCTGTGATTCGGGAGGAATATCGCATCCCTAAGGATGCGGTGATGGAAGTACCCCTATCGGGGTGTTGTGATGATGAGGGTTTCGCAGGTAAGGTTACTTTAATCGTATCTCTGATGACCCATGGATTGAGACTTCCTTTTTGTCGCCCTTTTAGTGACATTTTGGATTTACTCAATATTGCTCCCGCCCAGCTCCATCCCTTCGCATTGAGGACTTACCTCTATGCCTGCATTGTCTTCCGTATGGTCCTGGAGCCTCTCGGGGATGTTTACCCTGACCTGACCGCCCAGGAGTTTTTGGCCTTTTACTATGTGAGGTTTGTTTCCAAGGGCAATATTGCCGGCTTTCGCAAAAAGGATAATGGGCAGACTTTGGCCCAATTTGAGTGTTGGTATTCTAATGCTAAAGCTTGGAATACCAAGTTTTTCTTCATCTCTGGCTAGGGCTGGGACTTTCTGGCCCCAAAAGTCCCATTTCGAGATTTTCCAGTTAAGGCAATCTGGTGCCCTATTCCTGACGAGAAGAGTCTGTGGGCAACCATGCCGCCTTTGTCACATCGTGAGCTGTCCAAAATTGAGATCGTCCGCTCTTGGGCTGCGGCCCACCCTGAAGATCTGTGGACTGATTTCTTGTTGACGCCTGATTATATTGACTATTTTTTATGTCCTCAAACCGCTCCCATGCTTAGGGGCGTTCGTTCATTTTAGATGTAATCCCTACTCCTTTACGAAAATCCTCCGAGAAAAATAAGAAGGATAGTAGTTCTGAGCCAGGGGAAGAAAGAGAAGAAGAAGAAAAGATCTGAGAAGAAAGAAGGCGAGGAGAAAATGGAGGTTAGGAGCAAGAAAAAGAATGATGATAAGAACCAGAGAAAAAGGGCTCGTTTTGAAGGTTCTCCTCTCTCGCCGCCTCCATACAAGAAAACCCTAGCGTCCTCGGAGGGCGCTAGGGCCCAGACGCCCACGTTGCCAAAAACTTTGGAGCCCTTAGAGGGCACCCAGATTCATATGCGTTTGTGACAGTTGGAGAAAACTAATGTTCCCTCAGGGGATGGTCAGGCTCAACCACCTACCCCACCAGTCACCGCTGCACTTCCATCACCTTGTGGCTCCTCTGTGAGGCCATGCTCCACTGGCCTACGAGATGCTGAAAGCCTGGCCAGTATGACCCTTTTTGATTTGGCGGCCACTTTCTAAGTTGAGCCCCCTACCAGCAGGCCCACTGGCGGCCACTCTCATACTTGAATTTCCAATAGTTGAAGGTCGGGTGAGGGAGGGAGAGTTGGATGCTGAGTTTGTGGTCGCCCTTGATTTGGATGTCGTTATAGGTGCAGAGGTTCGTGAAGACTTGGGTGCTAGAGATGTCGAGCGGGTCGGCGATGTTGGGCATACGTCTCCTCGCCGTGAGGACATTTGTGTTGAGGTAGAAGTATCACATCCTGCCCCAGAGACCCCGCCAGCCACTGTCTCTGGGGGAAGTACCCTTTCGCCTGTTGGTAGTGGCAAAGGCCTTTCTTTTCCCCCCTCTATACCCCATCCATTGGGGGGACACCAACTCCCTTCATGAAAAGCAATGGGGCAACTTTTTACGAGAAGACACTCGCTTGATTGATGCTGCCTTGGCCTATACCAAGTCCCTCCTTCCAACTATACGCCTCGGGAGTCCACTAGAGAGGGGGGCAGATTCAAATCTGAGACTGGCAGAAGCTTCCTTGCTTGGGGTTGGCATTGATGCCAGTGGTGACGCCTCTTCTACCTCCGCAACGCCCAAGCTGAAGCCATTGCTCAGATGGCAAATCATTTGAAGGACTGGTTTTCCAAGGTACCATGGGACTTGTTTCCTTCTTCTATTTTTGTGCTACCACGTAGTTCCTTATTTGGGTTGTTTTATCTCTTTTTTTTTTCTTACAGGGTGTTAATGATCTAGTAGCACGGATTGTGGCGGATCGCGCCCGCCTAGAATAGGAGGTTAAGGAGCGGCGGAAGTTCTGCCATGCCACCGAGCATGCTTCTGAGAAGTGGTAGGCAGACAAGGCTGAGTTAGACTCCCTGTTGGAGTAGAAGAAGGAGCTTGAGATATTGCTGAAGCAATTGGAGGGTTATTCCCATTCGCTCCAAGATGACTTGGAGATTCATGAGGAGGAAGTTCTCTAGCTTCGTGAAGCTATGCGCCTGGCTCAAGTGGTGAAAGCTAGGGATGACTTCGCCTTGAAGCTCTTCCAATCCGAAAAGGACTTGGCGAGCTCCCACCTTTCTGAGGCTCAGAAGGGCTTTGAAGGCAAGCTAGCCTCCCTTAACTCTGAGCTTCTCGCCTGTAGCCAGGACTTGGACTTGACCTGCGAAGAGCTGACTCAGCCACAGAAGCAAGGTAGGAGCTATCTCAGCAGCTAGCGGCTTCTCTGGAGAAAACCCGCCTTACTGTCCTTAATCTCTCTGAAGCGTAGGGGGCTTTGGTAGAGCTCCAAGAACACCATCAAAACTATAAGGACGACTATAGAGATTTAGACGAGGACCTTAGGAAGGCAAGCTTGCTAGTTGTTGCCAAGGACTAGCATCTGGCCCAGAAGAAGAACGAGCTTGCCATTGCCCAGGCTGAGATTGAATGCCTGCGCAGTCAGTTGGCTTGCGTCCCTGCTACCAAGGATCGCACCTTTGCTTATGTCTATGGCACTGGCATCCTAAGGCTCAAGTCCCCCCTTATGATTGACCCTACCATGGATCTTGCAGCATTAGACCGGGGCTTATTCATTCCTAAAAAAAACAATTGTCGTTGGGTTGATACGTTTGGGCGGAATGAGATGCCTGACACTTTTATAGGCATACCCCCACTGCCGCCGCCTGATGATGCTCCTTAGCTTCTTGGCCCCTTTATATTTCCTTTGGAATTTTTGTATCTTTTGCTTTTGCTGTATTATATTTTTTTTTGTTAATAAAGGATTTTGTTTTGCTCCAAAATTTGTAATGGTGCGTGTCTACTAAGTTCCTTGCTACACATCTTTTGCCTTGAGCTTTTTACTCATTGGGTTGCTTGCTCCTTTGCTTTTGGCCTTTTAAATTGCTGGAGTTCTTGAGAGGGGTGGCGTGGTCTAATGACCTCCGTACTTTTTTACATGTCACCAAAAGCTGCTAAGGCTTGCTTTTGGTGTTTAAGGGTGGCGTAGCCTGATGACCTCCACGCCCCTTTTACATGACACCACAAGCTACTAAGGCTTGCTTTTGGTGTTTAGGGGTGGCATAGTCTGATGACCTCCGCAGAATTTTTACCTGGCACCACAAGCTACTAAAGCCTGCTTTTGGTATTTAAAGGTGGTGTGGTCTGATGACCTTCGCGCCCTTTTTACATGGCACCACAAGCTGCTAAGACTTGCTTTTGGTGTTTTAGTGTGGCATGGTCTGATGACCTCCGTGCCCTTTTTACATGGTACCACAAGTTGTTAAGGCTTACTTTTGGTGTTTAGGGGTGACGTGGTCTAATGACCTCCGCACCCTTTTTACATGGCACCACAAGCTACTAAGACTCGCTTTTGGTGTTTGCCTTGGTCGTGCTTATGTTTCACTGAGGATTCATCGAAGAAATGTGACAATTTGTGAATATTGTCAGGGTAATGCAAATACTTCCATAATCATAAATCTAAATGTAGCAATGTGGATATAGAAAAAATCAAATTTAACAAAAATGAAAATACTGTAAATGCTACTGATAACATTTCTCTAAATGCTCTGCATTCCATGAATGTGCTAGTTGCTTGCCCTGGCTATCTTTTAGTTAGTACGATTCAAGCCTGTTGTTGGCAATCACCAGATAAGGCCCTTCCCATCGAGGCCCAATTTTTCCTTCGCTTTGGGTAGTCACCCCGCTTTTCTTCAAGACTAAGTCTCCTACTTTAAAGGTCATGGGCCTTACTCTCTTGTTGAAGTACTGCTTGGTTTTAGCTTTTTCTTGTAACATTCTGGCTTCTGCTATTTCCCTTTCTTCCTCTAACAAAGCGATGTACTCCTCCATCTTCTTGTTGTGTTAGGCGGCCGAGGAATGACTTGTTCTGTAGCTTGGGAGCCCTACTTCGATTGGGACTACTGCTTTGCAGCCATATGCCAACGTGAATGGGGATTCTCCTATTGGAGTCTTTGCCGATGTTCTATATGCCCAAAGCACCACGGGAAGCTCCTCCGCCCATTCTCCCTTTTTCTTTCTGACCCTTTTCTTTAAGATTGAGAGTAATGCCTTGTCTGTTACTTCTGCTTGACCGTTCGCTTGGGGGTGACCTGGTGAGGAGTACTTCATCTTAATCCTTAACTCCGTACACTATTCTATGAAATGGTGGGAGTCAAACTGTCACCTGTTGTCTATCACTATGCTTTGAGGGATCCCGAACCTACAAACGATGTTTTTTCATAAGAATTTTGTCACGGTCTTGCTCGTTATGGATGTAATCCACAATTGCAATCGTGAATTTTATCCTGCCCTTTCCTAGCGGGAAAGGTCTAACCAGGTCCACGCCCCATTGGGAAAAAGGCCAAGGCACAGTCACGGATGTTAACTTCTCTAAAGGGGCGTGCAGTATTAGGGCATACGCCTGGCATTCGGTGCATTTTTTACTGAATTCTCGAGCGTCTCTCAATGCTTTGGGCCAATAGTATCCTGCTCTTACTGCTTTTCTTACCAAAGTTCTCCCACCTGAATAGGTTCTACATATTCCTTCATTTATTTTTGCCAAGACATATTGTGCCTCTCATGTGAAAATGCACTGTAGTAATGGAGTGGAGAAGCCCCTTTTATAAAGGATTCCATCAATGAGCAGGAACCTCACTACCTTCCTTTTCACCCTCCTTGCCTCCTCCTTTGTTTCTGGTAGCTTTCCTTCGTCTAGATACTTAACCACCTTGCTCGCCCATTCTGGGATGCTGAAACCCAGGGTGCCCATTTCTGCTCTAATGGCTGGGATTTGATGACTCTTCGTTCAACCCGCCATAGGAGAGGTGCTTCTTCCATTCCTGACATTGTTCATGCCAATTTCTCCACCACCTCATTGTCCACCCTTGGAATCTGAGTTATATTGAAATACGAGAGGAAGTCACGTGCTTCCTAGACTCACTCTAAATACTTTTTCAATTTTCTCCCTTTGTTGTGTATAAGCCTAAAACTTTATTCACAACTACCTGTGAGTCTGACTTGGCCACTATCTCAGTCACCCCTATTCGAGGAGCTATGGAAAGTCCGGCCACAAGTGCTTAATATTCGGCCCCGTTGTTCGTTACTTTAAAAGTCAATGTTGCCATGTAGTACTGCTTTTGGCCATTGGGGCTCACTAAATGTATTCTCAGGCCTCCACCCGCTCGGTAGGATGAGTCATCTATGAAAAGCTCCCATGGTTTTCTCACTGGGATTATCGTGTCTTCCTGGGGGAAACTTGATAACTCTGCCACAAAGTCTGCTAGTGCTTGTCCTTTAACAGTCCTCATTGGCTCATATTCTAAGTCAAACTCGCTTAGCTCCATCAACCATCTTATCAACCTCCTCGTGCTATCTGGTTTCCTTAAAGTTTTTGTTAATGGGGCTTCCGTAAGTACCTTTATTGTGTGAGTTTGGAAGTATGGGTGGAGCTTTCTGGCCGCCATGATTAAGGAAAAAACTAGCATCTCAATCTGAGGGTACCTTACTTCTACTCATCTGAGAGTCCGACTTATGTAGTACACAAGATGCTCGGCAATCCCCTCCTCTTTCACTAGGATGGCGGACACAGCATGTGGGGAAACTGTAAGGTATGCACAAAGTACATCACCTTTCTCTGGCTGCCTTAGGAGTGGCGGACTGACCCGTTGCTACTGTAACTTCTCGAAAGCCTCATCACACTCTTCATTCCAAGGATGCTCCTTACGCAGTACCCGAAAAAAGGGGAGACATTTGTATGTCGACCGGGCTATGAACTTACCCAGGGCGACTACTCTACCTGCCAACCGTTGAGTTTCATTCAGATTTCTTGGCAGTTTCATGTTAAGTATGCCTGTTATCTTCTCTAGAGAAGCCTCGATTCCTCTTTCAGACACGATGAATCCCAAGAACTTCCCTGACTCGACCCCAAAAGCCATTTAGCACGGTTCAGTCTCATTTTGTAGTGCCGTAAAATCTCGAATGCCACTCACAGGTATTCGACGAGCTGGGTGGGTTTCTTACTTTTTATCAATAGGTCATCCACGTAAACCTCCATAGATTTCTCAATCTGTTCTTTAAACATCCGATTAACCAGTCTCTAGTAGGTTGCTTTTAGATTTTTCAATCCAAATGGCATGACCTGGTAGCAATACAGCCCATGGTCTGTTATAAACGAAGATTTCTCCTCCTCTGATGTGTGCATCTGTATATGGTTGTATCCTGAGTAAACATCCATGAAGCTTAACATACGGTGCCCTACTGTTGCATCCACAATCATATCGATGCGTGGTAAAGGGAAACTGTCTTTGGGGCAAGCTTTATTCAGATCAGTGAAATCTACACACATCCTCAACTTTCCATTCACCCTCTTTACCATGACCACATTGGACAACCACTCTGTATAGTGAGCTTCCTTGATAAAACCAGTGGCGAGCAAACTCTTTACCTCCTCATTGATGGTAGCATACTTTTCTGTGCTAAATGACCTTCTTTTCTAGTGCACTGTCTTGTGTGCGGGGTCCAAGCCCAAGTGGTGTTCAATGATGTCTTTATCTATTCCGGGCATTTCCTATGTTCGATCAATAGCTGCTTCAGGGATTTTCTGTCCATTGGTGGCACATGGGTCTCGATGCATGTAGTAGTCCCAGGGTGATCTGCATGCAATTTCATGAGCTCCAATGGTTCATTAACTTCAGCATGTTGCTAATTTTTCTCATCCCTGACTTCCACATCTTCCTCAAAAGTTACCACCAGAGATGGAGGAAAATGGGGTACTGGTGCCTTGTTTCGTTCTGCTTTCACACAAACCTCATTTCGACCCTTTCTTAACTCTTGCACATAGCAATCCCGCGCCAAAGATTGCTCACCTCCCAACTCCCCTACGCCATTATCGGTTGGGAACTTCATCTTGAGATGGTTGCAGTATGGCTTTGTAAGAAGAGGGGGCTTTCACAACCAAGAAATCAGTCATGGTGGTCGTCGTTTGTGCTCTAGACTCAGTGGTCACTGGAAGGGTGATAGCTCTAATGGGCTGGATCGTGTCTCCAGAGAAACCTTTCAATGGTGTCGGGGGGGGTCTAAGTCTACTGACGTTGATGGCCATTTTGACAAACACGTCCCAAAATAGTATATCGGCCGAACTTCCGTTGTCGATTAGGACCCGCCTAGTTGTGTAGTTGGCTATCACAAGAGTGATTACCAAAGCATTATTGTATGGGTATAGTACTCCTTCCCGATCCGCTTCCTCAAAAGATATTACCACCCGATCACCACTAAGCTTTTGCTGCTTAGGAGCTCTATCTGCCACATATACTTCTTCATATCTCGCCTTTTGTGCATACGTCTTTCGGCTAGATGTGGATATGCCGCCTCCTGCAAACCCCCCTGCTGTTGTCCAAATTTCTCCTATAGGTGCCTTGTTCTTGTCGCCCCTCATGGGCGCCTTGTTTCCATCGTTTTATCGGCCACTTGCTCAGCGCCATTGCTCAAGATTACTCCTCATCCTATTTTCTTATCTAGTTTCTTGGCGCCTTCTGGGTTTTGAATGTTTTACAATCATTCGTTTCAATTCTCTTGTTCCTACCAGCTCAGCCACTCTTTTCTGCATAGTCGTGCAATCTTTGGTCCAGTGGGACCTAGTCTAGTGGTATTTGCAATAGTGACCACTGTCTTGTGCTGACGCCGTTCCTCCCTGTCTTTCTCGTCCTCCTGCACGTTCAACTTATTATGTATTAGCCTTGGATTGTATTCTGGCCACTTTTCCTGCGTCTTCTCCTGTCGACTTGCATCGGCTTTCCTATCAACCTGCCCACTCCTCCGTTCCACCTTGTTGTCTACCTTACGAGGAGCCACTAAAGCCTGTAGAGTATCTTCTGCATTAACAAAATCATTCGTCCTATCCATGAACTCCCTGAAGGTGTGAGGTGTCTTTCTAGCTAGTTCTGTCATAAAGGGACTCCGTGGCCATATCCCGCCTAGAAGAGCGGCGAGGGTGATCTTCTCATTTTGGTTGTCCGTTGTCAGATGTTCTTTGTTGAAGCGGGTAAGGTAGGTCTTTAGGTCTTCATCTTCTTGTTGTTCTTTGTCATATCCCACCTACGCCACTTGCTGAGCATAAATTGGATTAGGAACTGTTTAGCCAATTCTTCGAAACTGTTTATTGACTTTGGCTTGAAAAACCTAAACCATACTCTTGTCGTTCCCCTTAAGGTTAAAGGGAAAGCTCGGCATGCAATCTCGCCTGGAAACCCGTGGAGCGTAATGTGGGCTTTAAAGTTCTCCAGATGGTCTACCGGATCATTGGACCCATCATACATGTCCACTTGGGGTACTTTAAATTTTGGTGGGAGGGGCACGACCATGATGCGTTCGTTGTATGGTAGATCGGTTTTGTTCAATAAATATTCCACTGAGGAAGATCCCTCCATTCTCTGTGCCATCTCTTCATATTTTTCTGCCAACTCCTTTAACTCGTAATGCATTTTTTCCTTCTCTGTTCATCCCAGGTTCGACTCTATATTGCATGGTTCCTCCCCTTCTCCTTGCTCACTATGAGCGGTTATGACGGTATTGCTAGATTCGGCATTCCTTTGCCGCAGATCATCGTTCTCCTTCTTCAGGTTTTCCAGGGCCTCCAATGCTTGCTTCAGTCATTCTTCAACCGCTACCAATCGTGCTTCCACGAATGCATCCATTGCTCAGCTTGCTACGGAATGGGTTACAGTTGGCATATGAGAACCACGTAAAGAGAAAACGATCCCACAGACAGCGCCAATGTAATGGACGTGTCTCACCGACCGTCTGCAACCGTTCACCTACGTGATATAAAGAAGTTCTGGCGTGATATGCTTGGGGAAACTCCGATGCTTAAGTTAGTAGGTGTCACAAAACAATTTGGAATTCAAAAAAGAGATCGATCCCCCACTATCGGGGGTTACCTGGTATATATAGACTCCAATATGATGCTTATCGGGTTCAGAGTTAATCGGCGTAGATTATTATCCTGTAACTAAATTGATCACATATCAGCATGAAATTTTCATCTTCCCGTGAAAGGTGGCGCATGGTGTGTGTAACTTTGATGGGTCTTGGACTCTCTAGTTCCCTTTGGTTAATTAGGAGCCTTTTGTATTGGGCTCTCTTTATATTTGAGCTTTGAACTCAAAATAGACCCTTAACTAAAATAGGCCCTCCCGCTGCAATATTTATAAAGCGTAGATGAAACTTGCGACCAATCAAGAGAAAAATGAGCGGGATGTTATAATATATATATATATATATATATATTTATATAAGTCTTTATGTCTTAGACTAGATTACGGTGGGTCGGTTCACCGTATTAATTTCTGATATTAACCCATGGCCATATATAATATATATATGTATAATATATAAGTTAAAGTTATAAATTTGTCTTCTCTAACCACCCATTAATCTTTGCTTTTTTATTGTTACAAAAAGTGCACTCGGGTGATCTAAAAAATCTAAAATTAATTATTCAAATACATACATACATGATATATGGGGAGATCAAGACAGGGCAAGTACGTACAACGCTTTGTTTTCTGGATAAGATTTTCTAATCTTTTTTCTCAAAGGGTTTGCGGTTGCCTACGTATCCTCCTTTGATTCTGACTATCGTGTATATATACAGCACCCAGCTTCGTTAGGCCAAAAAAAACAGAGATAGACCAGGGCAGATAAGACCAGCCACGTAAGTAGTAGCGTCCATGGAACCGGATGTATGGAAAATGAGATAAAATTATTTGAATTAAGATATTTATTTTATTGGATTTTGAAAAAAGAAAGAGAAAAAATTTGAATAAACATATTATAAAATTAAAATATTATTTATTAATATTATTTTTATTTTAAATTTTAAAAAATTAGTATTATTTTTTATGCTTTGTTTTGGAGTTTGAGAAATTTGAATCGATTAGGTAATGATTAAATAAAAAATTAAAAATTAAAAAGTACTTTTATTTAAATAATGTGTGGAAAGAAAATTATGAAAATTTTTTAGGTGAAATGAAATTCGATTCTTTTCCAAACAACACCTAATTCTATATTCTTTTTTCCTATTAATCTTAGAGTAAATTAAATATTGAAGTAGATTTCAAACCAGAGAAAAAAAAGCCTTAAATTTAATGGAGTACTCATATTTTATCCACTGAGAAGTCATATATATTATGTACGTATTGAAAGCTAGAAAAATGGTTTTTATTTTTACAAGGCATATATATCACACCATATGGTCACAAAAGAAAAAATCTGGATACTTACTACTGTACATAATTAAGGTGAAGTGATAACTAAACTATTCATGCAAATATCATTTCAAGAAAAATAATTATTTGTGCTGGGTTATTTAGGATGAAAATAACCATTTATGATTTAAATTGACTCATTTTAATAAAAGAAAATAATCATTTTCATCGTTAATAATTTATCATATATATTTTTTTTCATCCATGACAAAATCATACAATACGCTATGGCTCAAATTAAGGATAATAAGAGATGTAGGCTAGGTTAAGGCGCCCCCGCGCGCGCGCACACACACATATATATATGTATGTATCCTGTTAACGACATGTTTGGCACCCTGGGCAACTCCTCCAGCAATCCAATGGACCTGCAAGACACTTGAGAGTGAGGACTCAGAGTGGTGTGGGACACCTCCAATGCCTAAGTCAATATGAGAATAAGAATGACACTGAAGAAGAGAGTGACTCCAAGAGGGTGTAAAAAGATCCTTTACCTAAACCTGGAGGTGGGTTTATATACCTCAGCCGAGGTGGTCCCCACTCGCTATCAGCATGTGACCCTTGCACCGTAGCAAGTGCCACGCTTGTGGCAGGGTGACTACCTACTACTCCGGAAACCATGTTGGCACATTGAATGCAAGCACACTCCTTTTCATGTCTATTCCCTATGGTAGATGGGAAGGAAGGTGCACCCATTATCATGATTTCAGGAAGGTGAGAGGCCGGTCAAGATTATTGCTTGTTGCCACCTCTGTGCATTTAATGCGATGAGATCCCCAGCCAAACGTGTTGGCTACGGTACATGCAGGTGATGTGACGATCACTTTCTCCCTAACAAGTACCCCGCGAGCCGAGCCCAGGTCTTCTCCCTTTCACTCTTGCAGAGGTGGGCCATCCACGAGTTAGGTGAGCCTTCCATGGAGGGAATCAAGTTGACCCAAAGGGGCTAGGAAAATATGCTTCCCAGTTACCCCGCAAATTTCCACCACACACATGCGTTAAGAATTTAAATCTTGTTTGTCATGCTCCACGTATGTTGCTTAGGCGATGTGGGTGGGCCATACCCATGGCGTGTGTCAATTACTCACCTTGTGCCTAGGGCACTAAGTAACTATTACATTTTAGTTGCTAGCAATGGTGCGGGTTTTTCCCTTTTCTGCCAGAGCCACGGTTCAGTTTTACATCATTACATGCAGCGAGAGTCTTGGGATCCATTTCTGATGTTTCTTCTTTGGTGGCTCCTGTCCCCTCCATGGATGGGATCAATTTCAACCTTCTTGTTTTCCCTCCGAGTGCTCCTAATCTTCCAGTCAACTTTCCAAACTTCCCACTGCCAACTTCTTTTGCTGTTGGCCTTTCCAGTCATATTCTTCACTCACCTCCCTACCGCAGATGCCTCCTAAGAAAGCTCCATGCCCTGGTCCCAATAAGTCTCGCTCTGCGTGTCCTAAAGGCCCATCTGGGGAACTCGAGGGCTCAACTCTTCCTAAGGTTCATGAGAGCCCGCTGTTCTTTAAAGGACAAAATTGGTCCTCGATGGCCTCTCCCACCAACCTCTGTTCGCTAACGGGGGCCTATGGCGTCCCTGATTCTGTTGTTATGGAAGCTCTAGGACCTCATGTAGGGGTTGTCAATTCGTAGGGTTTGGTTGCAATGGTGGCTCTCTTTCCTTTGATGTTTGCGAATGGGTTTCGGTTTCCCTTCTGTTGACCCATTAGTGATGTCTTGGACTACCTTTGACTGGCTCCTACCTAGCTCCACTTGAATGCCTAGCTGCTATTGGTTCTTGCAGTATGATTTATCGCATGGCACTGGGCATCGAGAATGAGAAGTACCCCGACCTGATCATGAGGGAATTCCTCTCTACTTGCAGAGTGTTGCGTCTTAATGGTAACTTGTGTAGTTTTTAGGCACGGGGCAAGAAATGGATTGCCAACCTGGAGTCGCGCTTTTCCCATATAAAGGATTGGACCAAATGCTTCTTCTTTGTGTTAGGCCTAGGCTGGGAATGTCCCAAGGGTGAAGCCATTCATCAAGAATTCCCGATTTGTGTCATTCTCCTTCACTCTGTCTGAACAGCAAGATGCCTGGTTGGCGGTGGTTCTTGCTTGGGTCAAGGATCATCCCGACAATGTTTGGATTGACGCCGTGTTAACTGAAGCCAACCTCACAAGATACCTCTCTTCACCAAATTGATCTTATGTCTTGTGCTGGTGCTTTCTGAGGGAGTATTTTGCCCTCAAGGTCAGACAAAGGCCGCCAAGTCCCACCACAGCTGGAGGTAGGGGAAGGAGACCCTGTGTCAACCACGGAGCCTCCAGTGGGACTTCGAGGGCCAAGAGGAGGGCTCCTCATTGTGGGGATCCCATTTGGAGCTTGAAGGCTTTAGGTAGCAGGATTGGGGCAATCGGGGCACCAATCGCTCCATAGGATTTAGACAATCTCTTAAAGTCCCTTATTATGACTGGTGCGTCTTCCAGCCAAATGGGTGTCATCTTGTCGTCGTCCAGTAGTGTGCCAGTGCTAACACAACCAGTTGCTCCAGCCTCCAGTCCTCTGCCAACCAAGATCTCTTGGGGGAACCCAATTGTGACGAGGCCAATCTTGAGATGGCCTTCTTCGCAACCTTTCTCAAACCTCTTTCGCGGATGTCCCGAACGTGTCTCAGCAGCCTACTATCAAGCCTCGGGTTGAAGTTTCAGAGGCTGTAGCTTTCGTTTCAATGGTGGGGAGTTCAGGCCATGATGGCAACAACCTGCTCCTGAGACCCCAACATTGTCTACAGGAGGTGTGTCGCGAGTGGGCTCCTCCAATGTGGAGACGTCACCAGGGCTAAAGAGGTGACAAGTCCAAGAGCCATAGGGGCGATGAGTCCCCTGTCTAGCGGCAATCCTCGCCCCAGCGTGAGGCAGTGTAAGGATCGCTAAACCTCCCATCGTGGTGGAAAATGTTGGCCTAGGGCAACAGGGCCACAGGTGGTGGTCCCAAGGATGTGCCTGCTCAGCGTCGATCCCTCCTGGCAATTGGGAGGGATCAGGCCTTCTTCGTGTGATGGCAGAAGTCATTCCGGGGCGACTGTCCCAAGTTATGAGAGGGCGAGGGTTGAGGTCATCAGGCATGAGGCTGAGAAACTGATGGCATTTTTCTCGCAAGGAACTCAATTTGATTTCCTTTGGTTGCTTACTTGTTCCTTTTCTTACTTAAACTTGCCTATGTCATAGAGACTTGATCATTTGGCCTCCGAGCTTGAGGAGGAATTCTAGGCGCTCACATCCTTGGTTATCCTTGCCTGCCTCGAAGTCTGCAAGGTGAACCAGGAAGCAGAGGAGGTGCTTCCTGAATGGGAGGACGTGGTGGAGAAGATCTTCAAGCTACAAGCCAGCAGCTAGCACCGTAAGCGTAAGTTAGCGAGACTTCTACAGGATGCAAGGGTGGGCTTAGACTCAACGGAGTCGAAGTGCCCACCTCCGACCTCATTTGAGGTAATCATGTACTCCAACTCTGACTTTGATTGGGGTCGAAGTTCGACTCCGATCAGAGTGTGCTTTGGCCAAATCCCAATTCTAAATCCCTGGGCCCACTTCCGGACCCTAAAGCCCAATTCTGAATCCCTGGGCTACTTCCGAATGCCCAAGGCCCATTATCATATTTGGGCTTCTAAAATACTCTAACAAAACAAATCTACACACCCTTGTGAGTTTCCAAAAAATGCTATAAAAACCAATTAAAAAACTTAAATATAATGATTAAATTATATACATTACAAAACCAAAGAGAAGTAAATACTCAACGACAAACACAATATAAAAAAAAAAACAAAGCAGCCTCCGAACAACAAGCACAATCACAACCAAACATTAACTAAACAACCAAAGTCCACATCCAATTTACATTGTACAATGTAATAATGTATCAGAATAAAACGACATCATTTTTCATCTAATTTTTTTTTTAAAAGTTGGAGTTCAGAGGCACGCTCCGACTCCGACTGCATTCTCCAAGGAACTCTGACTCCTACTCCAAATTCTGAATACTCCAACTTTTTCGAAGTCAAAATCAAAGCGGAGGTTGGACGGAGTTAGAGTTGGCAAAGTATTTGCATAGCCCCTAGTAGGACGTGGCCTTCCTCAAGGATGATCTGGCTAAGGCTCAAGATGTGGCCAGCCAGAACCACTTGGAAGCTGAGCTCCTGGAGAAAGAGTACGAGTGGTTCAAGGATCTGCTAGTTAAGCGAGAGGAGGAGTTGGAGGAGTTAAGGGGGTTGCTTGATGCCCTCAAGGGCAAGAAGGCAAGGTTGGTCGAACAACACATTTTGGATGTCAGATTGTACAACTAGGTAATGAGCAAGTACTTGGAGCTGACCAAGTCGATGAAGCGCAAGGGGGAAGTTGTAAAGAAGTGGGATGCTCAAATCAAGACTCTAGAGTCCTAGTTGACTTTGGCCGGTGATACGATCCGATCCCACTACTTGAATATCCAGGCTCAAGAATCCAGCTTGGAGGCTACCCACACGTCCTTGGATGGCATGTTAGCCCAGATGCAAAATGCTAAAGAAGTCTGTAACCAAGCTTGGGGCTACAATTACAAAGAGGGCCTACTTGTTGCGAAACCCCAGGACAAACTTGAGGACTCTCAATCTAGCTTCCTTGGCTCTTAACTGGTGAGCTGCCCACCACCAAGGTGATCTTCTCATATTGGTCATTCGTTGTCATTCACTCCTTGTTGAAATGAGACAGGTAGGCTTTCAGGCTTTCGTCATCTCGTTGCTTAACGATAAGAAGGTATGCTACCAGCAGTTTCCTCTTTCTACTTGCCATAAACTGTGTTAAGAATAGGCAAGTAAGCTCTCTAAATCTGTCGATTCCTGGGAGCACCCCGAACCACCCTTTTGCCTTGCCTTTCAACGTTAACGGGAAGGCTCGGCAGGCTATCTCCCCTGGGAACCCGTGGAAGGTTATGTTGGCCTTAAAGATCTCCTGATGCTCAAGGAGATCCTTGTATCCGTCATACATGGCCATTTGAGGGACCTTAAACTTGGACATGAGAGGTGCCGCCATGCCCTCCACGTTATATGGCAAGTAGGTGCTGGTAAGAAGTTAATCCACCTAGGACGATGTGCCCATCTTCTTGGCCATTTCTTCATATTTATACATAAGGCCACGCAACTTGTGATGCATCAATCTTCTCTCCTCCTCGGCCTCATCTACTCCCACTGCACTCTATGACTTAGCATGCTCATTTTGGCTTGGTTCGACATCTTCTGTGGGTCTACCACTTCCTCTCTACAAGGCTTCATTCTCTTGCTGGAGCCTTCCCACTTCCATCATCAGTCTCTTGACCATGGCTGCCATTTCGGGTTTGCTTTCATGCTTCTTGACGACTCTTCTTGTCTACAAGTGGTCTGCGAACACATTAATGCCAGCATACGAATGATATGTTATTCAGAATATCCCATTGACGGGGCTATTGTTGACAACATGTTTCATACCCTGGGCAACTCCTCCAGCAATCCAACAGACCAGCGAGACAATTGAGAGTGAGGGCTTGGGGTGGTATGGGATGCACTCGATGCCTAAGTCAGTATGAGAATAAGAATGATGCTAGATAAAAGAGTGACTCCAAGAAGGTGTAAAAAGATCCTTTACCTAAACATGGAGGTGGGTTTATATACCTTAGTTGAGGTGGTCCCCACTCGCTATCAGTGTGTTACTCGTGCACCATATCTGGTACCACATTAGTGGTAAGGTGACTACTTGCTGCTCAAGATACCATGTCGCCGCATTAAATGCAAGCACGCTCCTTTTCACGTATGTTCCCTGTGGCAAGTGGGGGGGAAGCTAAGCCCACTATCGGGATTTCTAGAAACGGTGAGAGGCCAGCCGAGATTGTTGCTTGTTGCCACCTCATGCATTTAATGCGGCATGATCCCCACCTAGGGGTGTGGGCTACGGTACATACGGGTGATGTGATGGTCCCTTTCTCCTTGGCACGTACCCCGCGGGTCGAGCCCAAGTCTTCTCCCTTTCACTCTCGCAGAGGTGAGCCGTCCACGAGTTAGGTGGGCTCACTACAACAAATTTTAGTTTAGGGACAAACTAAATTTCTTTCCTAAAAGTAATTATTAGAGATGAAATTTAAATTTCATCTCAAAACATGAATGAGTTTATAAAAACGTTCAAACGGCTAAACATCCTTCGAACTAGATCTTTTATGATGAATTAGTTCATCTCAAAAAATCAAAATTGTTCGAATGGCAAAAAATTGGTTCAAACAAGATATTAATGACTGTTAAAATGGTTAAAATCTGTTGAAAAAATAATCTTGGTGGGTAAGTAATTTATTTTGCCTGGAAAAGTTCAAAACCGTTCGAACTGCAATTGATTTGTTCGAACGAGAGAGATTTGGTGGGAAAATCTAGAGGGAATGTTACAAGATTGTTCAAACTACACATATTTTGTTCGAGCACAACATTTATGCATTTGAATAGATAGTTGGTAGGAAATTAAATTAAAATTGGTGAGGATTTTTTTAAACCTGTTTGAACGGAACATAAAATATTTACGAATTCAAAAATTAATTTTATGTGATTAATGTAAAAATATTTTAGTGATTTCTTTTTATGTTAAATAAGATTTTTAATTAAATAAATATTACTTTAAAGATAGTGTCATTTTTTATATTATCGTGAACGGTAAGTAAAATGAAAAATATATATATAATTAACAATAAACAAGCTAGCAAACATTAAAAATAAAAACCATCCATACATTAATTGCATCCCAAAAATATAATATATGGCGAGAATATAATGTATAACTATTTGAATATTTAAATTAATTACACAAAATACAGTCATGATTGTCCATATGAAAAACCACATTTAATGCAAATAAAAGATATACACGATTGGGCCAGATCGTGAAGCATCGACTCAACTCTAGCAAGGCGTGTCTCAATATCTGTCACTCGAGACATGAGCTTTGACTTATTCTTTGCGAGAGCGACTCGGACTGCATCAATGATCTCTGATATCTGTGTGCGCATCTCTGCACTCACGATATCTGCAATCTCCTCACGAGTAGCAGTGCGTGATGCACCTCATGTAGATGCCTCACTCGATACGCCCTGTGCATCTCCTTGAGTGTTGACCGCCTCTATAGTGGGTGCATGAATACGAAATCTGGACTGTCCTGTGCTACGAGACAAGGACGTGGAGTTGATCGGTCTAATCAGCTCCAGAATATGCTCAAACGCATCTGGCCTGACTCCCTTCGCTAAAAAGAAATCGGGTGAGCAGGACTCTAAACGGCAATATATCTGTCGTAATATAGGTGGCCTCTAATCAAATCCAAACAACTATATCTCGCTAGGTCGATAGGCACCCCACGAGCGAACTGTAACATAAATCGTGCCCAGTCCATGCTAACCTCAGTCTTGTGTAGTTGCAGATCGATGTTGTTGGCTATTATAATATTCACGATCTAGAAAAAACTGGCTAAGTCCACATATGAAAGAACATTTGGACCCACAACCAACTAATGAACCTCATGATCAGAGAGGCCATCGATCTCATCTACTACAACAGTATCCTTTTCCTCAGCAGTCTCCCCATCACTGCATGTAGGGGTGTAAACGGGCCGGTCCGGTCCGGTTCGGTCCGGTCCGGCCATGGACCGAATTTTTTCGGTTCATGGTTTGACCGGACCGGACCGGACCGAACTCCTATAGGGACCGGACCGGACCGGTAGTCATCGGTCCGGTCCGGTCCATTCGGTCCAGCCCCTTTTTTTTTCACATCAATTAATAAAAAAATTTATTTACAATACTAAATTAATTTATACTATAACTCTTAATACTTAATAGTATTAATAATACATTAAAGAATATATTAATATATTGATACTAAATATATATAATTATAGACTTATAGTGATTAGTTATTATGAATCATAATTAGTATAACTATATAATAGAATTAGTATAAAGTATTAGACTATTAGTAATATAGTATAGCTATATATTAGTAATATTAGTATAAGTATATATGTATAACTATAGTATATACTTAATTATAATATGGTATAATTATATATTAGTTAGTGATAGGATTATGTTAGATGAAAATTATATAATTAATTATATATATAATTTTTTTTTTTTTTTTTAGGTTTGGTCCGGTCCGGTCCGGTCCGGTCCGAAAAACACATGGACCGTGGACCGGACCGAATTAATTCGGTCCTATTAAATTCGGACCGTGGACCGGACCGAATGAACTCGGTCCGGTCCGGTCCGTTCGGTCCGATCGGTCCGGTCGGTCCGCTTACAGCCCTAACTACATGTGTAAACCCCATTGGCACCATGCTAGGATATGCAGTGGGCAATCGAGGGATACCAAGAAAATCAGTAACTGCATCAACTGAAAATCGTACTGAGATGCCTTAGACGAAAAATGTGTATGAGTCATCATTCTAGCTGGCACAACCAAGTTCTCTATAAAACTCAGATACAATATTGATGTAGGAAATGATCTTGTCCGTCCTTTCATCCTTCTAGTTGATGATCGATATCCAACCATGATCCAGAAAGACAGATGCGAGAGAATGTCTCTCCCACAGAAGATCTTTAAAATCATTTATCTTCACCTGCCGCTCCAACAAAATAGTCTTCTTTCAAACTTTTTCGCTAGAGAATTGCCCTAACACGACCTGCTTCTTTTCTCAAGAAGCAATTGGATAAAATTAAGGATAACGATTACAAAATATCATAATTATAATTAGATCAAGGTAATTATATCTAACAATATAATATATGTCACATTATCTACTCAACTCTATAAAAAAACATTAAAATAAGAAATGTACCGTTCGAATGCTTAACAACACATTCCATTCCAATGGTTATATAGTGGTTCGAATGGTAACAGACTGTCGTTCGAACCGTATAATATTGGTAACCATTCATATGCTGTTCGAACGGTGATTTCTTATTCGAGCTCAGCAATGGCTGAGTAATAAGTTAAGTTAAGTTAAATTATAATTAATACTTTTAAAATTAATACTTAAAAGATAATTAATTAAAAAACTATAATGTATAATAAAAATTTAGTGAAATTAAATTATAGTTTCTTAGTTTGAATCAAAATTTCTTATAGTTCGAACGGTACGTATTGATTCGAACTAATAGGATTCTATTCAAACGGTTTTTTTAGATGAAAATGGTTCTTCTTAACAAAAAAAAAAAAAAAAAAGAGCCCGTTCAAACAGTTTCGATTGGTTCTGTCCAATTTCATCCTTAAAAATTATTTTTTGAGATGAAAATCAATCTCCAAAAACCTTTTGAGACAAGCTTTTCGAGAAGAAATAGAGACAAATTTGTTTCATCTCTAAAAACATTTTGAAATGAAAATTAGATTTTTTTAGACAAAATTATTTGTCTCAAAAACCCAGTCTCTTGTAGTACTTGACGAGGGAATCAAGTCAACCCAAAGGAGCTAGGAAAATATCCTTCCCACGTCCAATTAAAGGTTCCTAGCATATCGAAATCACTATAAACAGTGGCGAAACAAAAAAGAATAGATAGCTTAATTAATAGCTGTTTAAGAGAATATTTTAAATGAGGACAGGCAGGCGACATATATTAAATATTAATGTTAAAGGGGTAAATAAAAACAGACTATGATCTGTCGTCATAATATTACAGTACTATATATGTTTTATGACGATTTCTTGTCCTAAACTAATTTCCTACCAAAGCTATATATATCGTTTTTGGTAGTGATGGAACACACACATATTTATATATAAGTTGTAATTTTATTCTTATATATGGATGGGAAATTTTACAAGATAATATATTTATATTTTCCTTTAAACTATATATTATCACAAACATATCAAGAAAGTTGTATTGCAAGATTAATGCTTGATATCTAATATCTATATATATAAGGATTTGTGATACTATTATATTAAAAGTTAAAAGGCCTGCATTTTGAATATTTTTCCTTTCGATATACTTTTAGCCGCCCCTTGGCTTTATAAATTATACATATGATATGATAATAGGAAGTTAATATTTAATATCATTTTACTTCAAAATGTGGTATAAAATTTAAGAATAATACCATGCATGTACAAGTCTTAGATGTACAAATTTTATGCAAGTTTTTAATGAAAAAGAGAATCCCACAAAAACAAAAATAATTTTTTTTTATACTTTTGCATTATAGGATTCACTATTTTACAAAAAACTTGCAAGGAATTTATATACTCGAGGGTGGTACAAATCATTACTGCCTAATTATATATATATATATATATATATATGTATTTATATATATGCTGCAATACTTACTGCATTAATAATTAATAATGTCGGTCGTGAAGATAGATAATGACGAGGGCCTTATGGATATCTAGGAATAATATATAGAATTTTCATAACAATAGAAAAGTAAAAGATGCTCTTCTTTATATGGCTAGACAATTAGAGAGAGAGAGAGAGAGAGAGAGAGAGAGAATCATTTGTACAAAGGAGAGGATTCCACTACATTTGCTGCGGGCGTTTCTTTTAATCTTTTAACGCCGATCTTTATTGAGTTTCTCAATCGATCTCTTGTAACTTTATGTCCTTCTATTACTGAGAATATGATGTAGCTGATGCTGTAATGACTCATATGTAAAAGAGAAGAAAGGTAAAAAGGTATTGACGTGGGGAGATGAACTTTCTCCTTGGAAAGGTTAGGGAACCCTTCAAAAGGATGAGTACTGGGAATAATAAAAGCAAACGGGAAGGTACGTACGTATATATTCAGTCAAATGGAGAGAGTACGTAGTTGCACCAAACTGGATCTGTACACAGGCTTTGTATTTTTTTTTGTAGTGCCAAGATAGTTCAAAGTTTAACCTAACTAAAATTATCATGTGTTGATTGCATGTGTCAGTTGCATATATGCGTGCCTTAGTAAAATTATCGACCTTCTGTTTTTCCTCTTAATGTCCTTAACCTTTAAAACAAATTAATAATTTTTGAGTTGCGCATGCAAATGATAAATATACGGAGAGCATTTTACGGACTTCCGGTGATTAATGTAGGATCGGTACCCTTTGAGTTCGCAAACCTAGACATATCTGGTGGATTAATAATTACATATAGATCATAGTAATATTTAGGAGTGATAATATGTAATACGACCCGTAAAACCAACACGAAAATGATATGAAATTAATGGATTTGAGTTTGATATCAATAGATTCGAGTCAAAACAGATTGACCCATTGAGATCACACACTTAATAAACGGGTCAACCTGCTTATAAACCGGAAACCAAACCACAATAATCTATTTAAATTTTATTTAAAGATTACAATTTTATTATTGTTGGGTTGTAATATTGATATTTTTTAATATGTTTATATTTTTATTGTTAGAATTGTAATTCTATATCTATGCTCATATTTGTTATTGTTATAGATATTATGGCTACTAATAAATATATATTTTAACTTTTACGTGAAATTATGTTAATCAGGTTATGAAATGGGTTAATTATGATCAGGGTCAATTCAAGTCATTTATATAAAAAGATTGAAATAGATCGTGTCATATAGACCAATTTTTAATTAATTATTAAACAAGTTAAAAAAGATCGTGTCATGTCATCTATTATTTAAATAGTTGTATTAGGGTTTTAAAGTCTTGATCTATTTAGCTTAACGAGTCATATTCAAATTGATCTATATAATAAAATATCTATGACTTAATACGACATAAACACAACCTATGAATACGAATTGCCACCCCTAATATATAATACTATGAATCTTATCACAATGTGTAATAAAAAAAAAATTACCATTACATATTTCAAACGTACCTAATAATTTATTCACGTGAATGCGACCAAGTACTTGCCAACAAATCGAACGCGGATGAGCCTGGCAGAACACAGATTTTCAGAGAGATACAAGAAGATAGCGCTAAAAAAAATAGCTCCAAGACAAAGAGAGAAACTACTAGATTCGTGTAGAAACTAATTGCCAACAGGGGGAAAAACCTCATCTTTAAAATACCTTTTTTTATACTTGGCGAGTGAGACGTTATTTTTATCTTATAAATTCTGCAAAGCTAGCCATATCTAGCTGCACAATACTTATCTTAAAGGTAGAGAAAGAATGGAGTGCGATGGAAGTGATTTAAAACAAGCTAGCTAGGCATCATGTCGATGATCCAGATCAGTATCAGAATTAGGGATCACTCCAGCTCCATGCATGATTTGCGATGCACTAATTGGTGAATCCAGTTCCACATGTCTAATCCATCTTTTCCATCACTAAAGTATATATAAAGCAGTGATGTGTGCGGAGATGCCTCTTAATTATATTCTTTTTGTTTATCCTTTCGAGGCCTCAAACACGGGAAGGAATAAAGAACTTTGATTGTCGAGGGAAAAGAAAAGTAGAAAAAAAAAAGAGCAGCTAGCAGCTAGAATATTTGAGGAACTTGGCCTCATTTCACACTGATCATCTACATATATTAAACATGTATATGGCTAGCACAGGTAGCTTAGCCATGTGCATGGTTTATAAAATAACAACAACAAAACAATTGCACTACTGGAAGAGCTGCTGGCCTGCCTAGTCATTGAATATTAATCCTACCTGCCAAAAAGTGTAACAAATTATATACATAGCTCTCTCATGTCTGTCTGTCTGTCTCTCTTCCCAAACATACAGTTTTTTTAGTTAGCTTTTCTCCCCCACGAATGGTTAATCCAAGTGGCATTGGCCAAAAGAGGTAGCTTAAGATGACTGCAAACGAACACCACCTAACGGGAAATTCTAATCATTCGGTGGAGGCTAAAACATGGAGGTGGAGATCATATGACACTCAAGTATATATGTCTCAAGTACCCTTGCCAAAAGATACATGATGATCATGATGCACCAAGAAATGCCAAATAAGCTATACCTCTATTATTCATAGCCTTGGCCATTTGTTAATTTAATACTGCATTTTAGAAAAGATCTACAGCGCCTACTACCCATGCATGGTTCCCTCATACATATGAAAAGAACAAAGAACATATGTACATTGATGATAATATTAAAAAGGAACATACATATGTACATCCATGTATACATATAGATATATTTGAATAAGAATTAATTATCTGTTAAAAACTAATGATAACGTTGATCATGATAATATTAAGAAAGATCTGTAAAATTTATCTTATTATGGGGTACTTTCCAGCTAATTAATTAATTAATTAGAGCCAGCAAGTAGTTAATTCATGAGGTCCAATCAATGCATCATGAGGCTCCCCCACCTAATTTTGGTCAATATTGGAAACATTTTTATTTTCAATATTATTTATCAGCAATTATTTTCATTAAACAATGATAATGACGCTTGGATTAAATTTTCTAATATATCAAGCTCAACATGTAAATAAATAAAATAAAAAAGGGATTGAGGATATATACAACATGTAGGTATTTCGAAAAATCACACAATCATTAGTTACATTAATCCAGAATAATTTGATGGCTTCACGTATATTGTGAAGAGACATGCTAGATGACAGGTAAGCATGGGGGCTTGAGTTGTCAAGTTCTGATTGGTCGACAACAGAAACATTGAGATTAATGGCAAGCACGAACATGTAGGGAGGGAAATGGGTATGTGGTGAGCCTATAATTCTTTTGCACAAGCCAGATCTGACTCAGTGGATTCCTTCACTTTATCGACATAAAGTAGTTCCTTTAATTTTCTAATGAGAGTTATCAGATTCCTGTCCATGAGGTGAGGTGTGAATTACGATAAATATATGAAGCATGCTGCCTTCACTTTGCACCATCTCTCTCTCTCTCTCTCTAGATCTCTCTCTCTCTGTTTGTTCTTCTTTCTCCCAGAACGATTGCATGGAACATCAGTTTCCTAAGATGGGGATGATCTTCATGCAAAATGATCATCAGTTGCCATCTTATGTTCAAGGAACGGCCGACGTAGGATCAAGCTTTTTTGGTGATCCAAATTATATCATCTGGGGCGCTCTGAATCGGAGAGCTGGTGATCAGGAACATGGCGGTAACGGGTGCATGAAATCATTATCCTCAGCATCACCTGATATTAGTCTGTTTTCGGGTTCCGATTCTACTTCTTCCACAGATCAGGAGGCTTCTGTTTCCAGCTTGACTAAAAACATCCCTCGTTGCACCAAACAGAATCTTATCCATAAACACCATTTGAGTCCGTTTATTTCAGGATTGCATTCTGATCATGTCCCTCCTGGAGCTTCAGCATCAGGCCGTGCCAAAGAAAGCTTCATGATTCCTGTAAACTTTTTGGATACGTTTCCAAAGCTAGCCCAATCTCAAGTTTCTCAACCATCTTCTCCTTCTTCATTTTCAGTCTCATCCAAATCCCCAAATTTAACTTTTTTTCTGCAGGAACCTATCACCATGTTTGAGTCACGAAATGCAGATGACTCACCTGGCAAGAACATAAAGTGTCAATCCATATCATCATCTTCCAACCCTTCGTTTCCTATGTCCAAACCTGGCCAAATTCCGTCCCATCGGGACAACGAATGGCACGGAATCAATCGAGATTTCAAAAACTACTCGTCTTGGCTCAGTACTTCCAAGACGCAGCCCATGAAGAACAATACACAAAGAATGCAGGATGAGCAACTGAAGACTGATTTTTCATCACAAGGGAAGCTATTCAGGGGGGTGAGACAAAGGCACTGGGGGAAATGGGTTGCTGAGATAAGGTTACCAAGAAATAGGACTAGGGTTTGGTTGGGAACTTTTGACACTGCAGAAGAGGCTGCGGTGGCATATGACACGGCGGCTTACATGCTACGAGGGGAATATGCGCAGTTGAATTTCCCAGATCAAAAGCATCAACTTCAGACCAATTCTTTGAATGGAGCCACAGCAGCCCTTCTCGAAGAAAAGCTACGGGCGATATCCCAAGGCATTTCTGCCCATACAAAGCCAACTGAGCCACCACAAACATCACCAAAAAGTAACCATCCATATGATGAGAATACCAAACTGAAAGTTTTAAGCCAAAACCCATCAAGAAAAGAGTGGCTGCAGTTTGAGACGTTGGAGAACAAAGTCGGTTCAGAGATATTGATTGAGAGCAAGAAAAGTAGTACTCAAGAGGTATTGTCAGATCATGTGGATGCCGTTCAGTTAAGTAGAATGCCCTCCTTGGACATGGACATGATCTGGGATGCTCTTTTATTCTCAGAATCATGACCATCAGTACTCCTGATCTATACCCTACATTTTCATGTTCCAACTGCACTGCAAATGTTTTAGTGTCTGTGGATAGAGTTCATCTTCGTGTCGGTATGATGTTTTTTGCTTTGAATCGCAGAATCGCACATAACCACAAACCATTATCTTTCAGTAGGAAGACCTGCCGCCGATAGTTTTTATCTTTTCCCCATAAATGGTCGTATTCTAGGTTCTAATGCCATCTTTCTCCATGATCGTAGTTGCTTAAAAGGATCTTCTTTATCATGCAGTTATTTCCTTTTATTTTCCCCTTTAAATTCCTTTTTTGCAGTTCGTAATTTGTTTGTTTGTTAGGTCTATTTTATTCTGTTAACTACTGCCACGGGAAGGTCTTGTAACTTTGGACTTAGAATGTGGGAAGAGGCTTGATGGACCCCTTGCACTTACGTCGTACTTGGCCTGTTAATCTGTTAAAGGACCTTAAGTACTTGGGTAAGTACTAAGTGTTGACCTAATGGGCAAATGGAATTAAGGAATCATTTTTTTTTCAGTGAAGGTTGTAATTTGGAGATACTACGTGCAAATGTCCTCCGAAATCGGGTTTAATTAAAAAAATGTTGTAGCACCCATGCAGCTCATGTTTAAGCTTAGACAACAGAAACAATAACAACCCAATCTAGAAGAAAGAAATTGATAGTGCCGACTCGAGATATGGGAAATATACAGTATTAGACCCGTAAAGATAATTCTAAAACCGCTTTTTTTTTTTTTCTTTTTAACAAATTTACGTGATTTGATATAATAAGTTAGATTATAAAATAACTTGACAAAACTTCAACGCATCGCATTAAGTTACAACTATTTGTAAGCATTCTTTATGTACTTCTCTCTTTAATTCAAATTTAATATTAGATTAGTATCAAAACTAAGGAATGGACTTAAGAGACACTAGAACAGTAATAAAATCAAAAAAAGCGAATTAGCATCACGTCCACATAGAGAAGTATTGACTTATAGATTAAAAACTAACAAGCTCCTGTAAATTTTATACGTCAAAATCAAGATTCCTTCAAACTCTTACTCAAATCTGAGGGACATATATATATATATATATATATACACACACACACACTAGTCTTGCACGTAGCCCCTTGTACATATATAGCATCTGGTTGGAGGATATAAAGTCTAAAAATATTTTCGTAGAAGCATATAATAGTAACAATTCATTAAATAAAAGCTCTTTAAAAATAGAGTCTGAGCAACACCTAATTAAAAACACCATTATTTACATAAATGGGCCAATATACAAAATTACCATTCAATTGACAAGCTCGTAAGAGTTGCATACCAAAATCACCAAGTTTATAAACACAATTTTTTACATAAATTTGGTTTCACTCACACTGCATTAATGCATCAATATAAGGATCTCTAATATCTCACTTGTTTCTATTTGTTAAATCGTCTCATCACCATTTTTTTTATTTAAACGGATATTACATAATACTTGTTTCGTCCGATTTGGTGTTTGTTAACAATTAAATCGTCTCATCACCAATTTTTTTTAGATCTAAATAGATATTATATAGTGTTTATTTGTGTACCAGTGGAAGAGGGGGGGCTGGGCATTCGGGATTTGCGTGAGGTTCAAGCTTCCTTACTCATAAAATTTTCTTAGAAGTTAATCCACGATAAATCGATGTGGTCGAATTTTTTCACTACCAAATACGTTGGAAATTCTTATCAGCTTATAATTTTGCCTTCCAAGCGTAGAAGCTGTCAAAGTAATACAAACGTAAATCCCAAGATCGAATTCACAGGGACAATGAGAATTAAGCAAACTTTTTAGATTCACAAGATAATGTTTATGGTGACAAAAAATTTCGAAAAGATAACAAAGTATTTAAACTAAAAGGTCTAAAAATGAACACAAGAAAAATCTGAAATGGGACATAAATTTCTAAGGTTATCCACTAACTATATCAATACCAAAATGGGGGCTATTTACTAAGGAAGTATGGATTGAATTAAGATTAAAAGTGTTGGCTATTTTGAAAGTTCAAGCACAAGTAAATCTGAGCAATAAGTGTGCATCTATGTTTCTAAAATTACCAAGAACCAAGGGATTTAGAGGAAATGTATAGAAATTGAGTTAAACTTGTAAGGAACAATAAAACAAACACTTGGGATGCAATTTTCACCCATTGTTTTGGTGATGGATTTTACTTCTCTTTTCATCTTCCCTCAACCATTCTCTCACTCCTAGAAATCATGGTTGGATAATATAGCAATGAACCACAAATTTCAGCCTAATAAAACTATTGACAGATTATATATATCAATTGTGAAATAGTGAAAGAAAACCATCAAAGTCTTGCTACTTGTTCAAGAATCAATTGTGCCTTTACGTTTACAATTGAGCAAAACCAAGAACAAAAAACTTCAATCCTTTCTAAATGAAAAATGAAATATAATCCAACAAATTAATCATCAAAACCACATATCATTAGAAGCAAATCCAACCCAAAACAGTCATGGGTTATTCCTTGAATCCCAAGTTGAAAATTTAGCTTATCATCTCTAAATTAGTAAGATGCCCAAAAGGATGAACCCTAACATTTTTAGTTGCTCTGTAAAATAAAATTGCATAAGAAAAAAAATGTTCTGAGCAATCGCCCAAAATAAGAAATGCTCCCCACCAACATCAAGAAAAGAGCCAAAAATAATGTTCTGCCCCCCTTTTTCAACTGGCCGACCCTTCCCAAAACGTAAAGTTGCAGAAAAAAAAATAAAATAAAATAAAAAACTATTATGCTACCCCTACCAAACGTGCTACTTAAAACTGCAGAAAAAAGAAAAAATGTTAGCCAATGAAAATGAGGCCTCTTCCGCATGATTCTCCTGCTGCATGCGTTTGCTGCTGCTTAGCCCACAATCTGTTTCGCTTTTCTAAGTGCGTGAGTCTACTTCTGCATGTGAGTGAATTTGCTTTGCATGTGAGTGAATCTGCTTTTGCGTGTGAGTGAATCTGCTCATGTAGAGACCATGATCCAGCCCCTGTACTCCCACGTTTTGCTGCTGCGTGAAACTACTTCTGCTCTTCAACATCTCAAATGCCGTAGCCTTCCAACCCATCTCTTGTCAGCACACAATAGTTGGTCCCCTCTAGGTTGTGTAATCAATTATGACTTTCCAAGAATGCCCCTTTGTTGCAATGTCTATCTATTTTCAAAAAGGGATGTCAGCAGCTAAGAATTTCTTTCTAGAAAATTAAATGCTCTGCAACACATAGGCATGATACGAGAGGAGTAAACTTGGGGTATTTATTTTGATGTGGAACAATTGCAATATAAATATTTTTAAGTGAAAAAATATTAGAATTTATCAGTTGATTCAAGTATCATAATCCACTACATAATTAAGTGCTTAAATCATTTTTAGTTAAACAATTTATTCACCTAAGCAACTTAATCATGCAGTTTTAACGCCTTATATCAAATTCTCATCTTTACTCAATTATGCACCTTAACAAAGGGACTCGTTTCTGGAAAGGGATAATGGAGCTCATGCCACAGGTGCTTAATAATTCACGGTGGATCATTCGGGAAGGTCATGTGAATTTTTGGATGGACAATTGGATAAGGGAGAGGCCGTTAATTACTTACTTCTCTATTATTGGCAATTTGAACTTGCAGGTGGTGGACATCCTCATGTGTTCAGGACCGATTATTCACGCCTTGCGGGAAATTGTTCCGGAAGATATTGTGCAGTTGATTTGTGATGCTGGCCTCAAGTTACGTTTAGGGATGGATAGGTGCATCTGGAAGCCAACAATCAGTGGAGAGTTCACTACCAAGTCCGCTTGGAATCTGATTCAACTGCATGGAGATATATGTCCCTGGAAAAAATGGCTATGGAGGAATTGGCTTCCAAAGAAGTGGTTTTTCTTTGTTTGGCGAGCTAAGAGGAAGGAAATTCCGGTAGATAACATTATTCAACAGTTAGGCATTCCTATTGCCTCTAAGTGTGAGTGTTGTGTTCAACCTCAAATGGAGCTTTGAATCATATTTTATGTAGGGGTGGAGGAGCTCAAAAAATCTAGAATTTTTTTGCGGATGCATGCCAAATGAGAGTTCCATAGATTCGGAATTGGGAGGGGATGATGAGTTTTAGGTGGCAACGTGCTTTCATGTCCACGCAAGTGGGTTGGCTTTGAGGGGTGCTTCCGATTGCTATTTCATGGGCATTATGGAGAGCTAGATGTGCAGCAAGAATGGAAGGTATGGCTTTTAATCCTGATGGTATTATTCGATCTATTAAAATTTTAATTAGATATCTGTCAAGCAAGATAAAGATTTTCGGTCCATAAGTACTCATGAGTGGACGGTTTTGGAGACTTTAGCACGCCCAATTATTCCAATTGCTTCTAAGAAGGCACAATTGATTGCTTGGTGTCCACAGGCGAGAGGGAGAGTAAAATTGAATGTTGATGGTAGATCGTGCGGTAATCCGAGAGACTCAAGTGGAGGTGGTATTATTCAAAATTCTCAAGGTGGAATAGTGGCAGGTTTTGTTCATTCCTATGGGCATGCTACTAACACCATCGCCGAATGTAGAGCTCTTCTTGATGGGCTTCGACTATGTAAGCAATTGGGCTTGAGAGACATTTCGGTAGAGTTAGATTTAAAGGTCACAGTTGGATGGCTGGCATCGAGAGTATGTAAATATTTGTTTCTTTGAAATTTTTGGGAGGAAATTATAGCTATTATTGGGGAGTTAAATGTTCACTTTCATCACATTTTCAAATAAGCTAATATGGTAACTGATTTTTTACCTAATTAGGGGACGCAAGGGATTAATTTACAGTTTGGAGATGATACTTCCATTCAAAGCCCTATCCGGGGAATTATTCATATGGACAAACTTGGCATATCTTATCTCAGGCATGGATGATGTTTTTGGATTTGGGGGGTTTTTTTGTTTGGGTTTCTTTGGGATTTTTACCTGTGGGATTCATGTTCTCAGGGGATTTGTTACTGGTATTCATCCGCCATAAGTGATGATTTTTTAATAAAAATTGGGATAGGGTCACTGTTGTACATGTGACCTCGGCTCTTCATAAATAAAAAAAAAATATATATATATATATAGTGTTTATTTCGTCTGATTTGATGATTAGTTTCAGCCAAGTTGATGCATGTCTATTGATCTCATTATTTCGAATGAAGGTTAACTCAGTTATACATGTGATTTTTCTACACAGCTTCTAAAAATCCAAAGAGCTTCAACTGCAAAGAGAGATGAAGAAAACTCATACCCACGTAACGGCGATATTCACAAAGAATAAGAGAAATTCCAACGCTGAAGAACCCAGAAGTTTGTGTGAGAAAGTGGGGAGTAAATGACATTGGAATCGTGAGAAAGTCAGATGAAAGAGATTTCGACCAACCTTTGAATAAGAAAAGTTGTAAAAAGACAAGTAAAACACTATAAAAATACACTTTATACAGTCGGTGAAGGAAAGAAAAATACAAAAGGATGGGAATTTGAGAAAACAGAGGGCAAAATTGGATGGAAAAACATTATTCATCCTGTACAGAGCATTCATGGGCATAAGTGGAATAAAAAGTGTCAAACAAAAATACTATTCATTCCTATTCATATCCCTATAGCCGCTTTTAATATATAAGGGATATATATATAAAGTGGACCTTATAACATTAATTTATTAAGCATTTAATACTACCAAAAAATAATTCATATGGATAAGAATAAATCATGGAGGGCACACTTCATATGTTTATCACTTTTCCACTTGAAATGCGCCAAGATTTCCAAGTACTTGAATACTTGCAACGACATCCTTAGCAGACATGAAAGCATTGGCGCGAAGAATTGAAGATGGAGGATGAAGATAAAGAAGTGAATTTTCTCCATACTTTGCTAGATACTTATAATATTAGTCACAACTTTAAGTTGTTCTAAGGTTGATAGGCTCAACTTGGATGTGTGACTAATCCATTATTTGTCGATGAATGTTAAAAATGTGCTTCATTTGAAGGTTTCTAGATAGGGAGAAATAGAGGCTCTTTTTATAGAAGGTACTCATTCTAGTGAGGGGGGTGCCTCATCTAAAAGTAACTCAAGAAGAAAATTTAATTACCATTTTAAGTCAAGAGGCTGGTATGAAAAAACCACTTGCTAAAATTGTTGTTTGAATAAGATAAACCATTTTTGAAAAGGTAAAAGTTCCAACTAGTTTGAAGTATTGGTATGATGCAACTAAGGTCAAAGGATGTTTGATGTCATGGTCAAAACACTTGATTATAACTTGATGTAGGATTGAAGAAAATATTAATTTCACTTTGGAAACCTTATTCTTTAGGCATTTGGATTGGGAACTTGTACTTGGAAGTTGGATGGTTGATGTCATGTTTCTCATCAAATGGCATGGTTGTGGTAAATGATGAGTTTTGGTGTGGTTATGACACATATAGAAGATTGAGTTTGAGTGAAAGATCAGACATGGAGATCATCTTGATGAATATGCATGGCGTTAAATTGTGCATTGGAAAGTATCATCAGAATTTTGTGAGCATTGTGTTTGGGCATAAGTGTAAGCTAGCTAGGCATACTTGATTGATTACATTCATGCCGATTTGTGAGGCTTGTCTTGCATTCATTCAAAGCGAAAGGGGTAGAAAAAGTGAGAGCTTGTCAGTTTCAGAAAGTTACTAGAGCTCAAAGCTAATTTCATTTAGATTTGCCTAATCCAATGTATTTTTTATATATAATAGCTCAACCATCCATCGGCTTCGGATTTTTTTTTTTGCTAAGGAATCAAACTCCATTAGGATAATATTCTACTTAATTTGGACTTGCCTAATCCAATTAGGATGCTTTTAGCAACTCATTTTCTATCTTTCAAATTAAAAATGCATGCATGTCCTCCAAAAATGGTGAAGAAAATGTTTGCCCTTTCCCATTTTCTGAAAGGCAATGAGTCTTCTCTCTATCGTCTCCCATAGGCGATAAAGGTGAAGTAGTGAGTTTGCTACTATTTCTCAGGAAATAGGGAGGAGGTGTTTTCGATTATTACGGTGGTCAGAGTGGAGGTAATGGAAGGATTAGAAGAGTGATGGAATCGTCTGAACTTGAATGCAGAAGAGAAGAACCCAATTGTGCTTGACAAAGAGGAGCTAGATGAATTAAAGCTGAAAGTGAAGAGAAGTCTAGTGGGGAAGATCTGTGCTAATAGGGTGATCGGGAAGGAGTTAGTTAGATTGATCATGGAGAAAGTATGGTGAGTTAGTAAACAGATGGAATTTTGTGAAATTGGAGGGAATTGCTATGTAATTACATTTGCGAATCAAGGTGATAGGGACAGAGTTCTGGATGGATGTCCTTGGTTGTATGATAATTATCTCTTTGTGCTTAAGGTGTTCAACGGAATGACCCAGTCACACCTACTGGATTTTTCCAATGAAAGATTTTGGATCCAATTGTATAACCTCCCTCTAGGAGGAATGAACCAAAGAATGGATGAGAAGATTGGTGGATCGATTCGAAGGGTCATCAAGGTGGATGTTAATGAAGGTGATGTAGCATGGGAAAAATACCTTAGGGTGAGAGTTGAATGTGACTTATGAAAGGCACTAGCAAGAGGTAGAACAGTGAGTTTTGAGGGCCAAAGTATGTGGATTCCAGTCAAATACGAAAAACTGCCTAGGATTTGTTTTCATTGTGGTTGTATCTTGCATGGGAAGCAAGGCTGCAAGAGTGGGGATAAAGAAAGGTCATATGGTAAAGGGGAATCCACTTAGTTTGATCATGGATGAGAGCACCAACAGGTAATCGAAGGAACATGGGGAGGAAAGGGGAAATGAACAAACAACAGTGAGAATGGATCTCAGGATCAGGTTTAGGGAACTCTTGTTTTGGATGGGGAAGGGACTACCACTGCTAATGAGAGGAGGAGGATCCCTAAGGTGGTGGAGGATCCTACTGTGGATCAAAGGGTGGTGGTGGAAGCGATGGAGGGAGTGAAGAAGTTAGTGGAAAGGGGATTGGATGATGGGTGTGTGGGATTAATTCTAACTAATGATGTTTTGCAGGAATTGGGAGAACAAAGAAATGAAGTCTCAAGCAGCTTGAATGGGCTAGAGAAGCAAAAGAGAGGTAGTTGGAAGAGAATGGCTCAAGGGACAAAATGTCCTGGTGTGTCCTCTACATCTATTACAATTATGAAGAGAAGCGTGGATAGTGTTGTACTGGAGGGAAAGTTGAAGGGTGGTAAGGGGAAAACGGCTAGGGTGGAGCTGATTGAAGGGAATAAACTGATGGTGGATATAATGGCAGAGGCTGCTAGGCAGCCCTGCCAGTCATTATGAATCTATTAAGCTAGAACTGCCGAGGGCTTGAAAACCCTTAGACAATTCAAGACCTTAGCCATTTGGTTAAGGAAAAGAGACCCAAAATTGTTTTTCTAATTGAGACCATGATAAAAGCAAGGAGAGTGGAGTCTATAAAAAAAAAGTTAGGGGTAGAGGGATGCTTTGCAACTGATCCTGTAGGAAAAATAGGGGGTTTAGCTCTGTTTTGGAAGGATAGAGAAGTAGTACAGATTCAAACTTATTCCCATTGGCATGTGAGTGCAAAAGTGAGAGAGGGCAGTAAAGGGGACTGGGTCTTTATTGGTTTCTATGGACATCCCGACACAAAAAAAAAAAAAAAAAAAAAAGGTTGTCTTGGGAGTTCCTGAATAAAATTAAGCCTGTAGAAGGAACAACTTGCTGTGTTTCAGGTGATTTTAATGAAATATTATCCCTCAGAGAGAAATTGGGAGGGAAATTAAGAGCTAAGCACCAACTGACTCAGTTTCAAGGGCTATGGAGAGCAACAATTTGTTTGATGTTGGTTGTGTGGGCAGTATTTTCACATGGAGCAATAGGCACTCTGATCACACTTACACTAAAGTGAGGCTCGATAGATATTTGCTTAATGCAGAGTGGAAAGCTAAGTTCAAAGATGTCTTGGTGGAAGGGCTTGTTGCAAGAAGCTCAGACCACAAGCCTATCCATCTGTCAATCATGGAACCAAAAAGGAAGCTGTGTAGAAGGCGATATGTATTCAGGTTTAAGGCCAACTGGCAAAAGGAAGAGGAGTGTAAATAAATAGTTGATAAGATCTAGTCTAAGAGGGTGCAGTGTCATAAGCCTACAGAGAATCTTAAGTATATGAAGTGGCACTTTGGCTAGTGGCTTTGGAAGGAAAGACAGGGAGAGGTGTGGTAGTATTGATCAACTTATTGCTCAAATCAAGGAGATGCAAGATGAGGCTGGGCCTCATAATATAATTGAAATAAGCAACATGCCACAAGAGGTGGGAAGGCTCTTGGAGCAGGAGGACTTGAAATGGAGACAAAGGGCCAAGAGGAACTGGTATAGTATGGGAGATAAGAACACTAAGTTCTTTCATGTGTATGCCAACCAAAGAAGAAGGAAAATCAGATTCTCTCTATAATGGATGGACAGTTTGAATTGAGAGTAGAACAGGAGGATATTGCTGAAGCATTCAGAGAGCATTTGATGAAGTTTATAGAACTGCAACCCCCTTCCAATACATTAATAGAGGAGTTCCTATAGAGCTTAGATTCCCGAGTCACAAGCTCTATGAACAATGATTTAGAGAAACCCTTTACTAGAGAAGAGGTGGAACTAGCTTTGAGGCAAATAAGGCCTTACAAATTCCAGGGCCCTGATGGCTACAGTGCATGTTTTTATCAAGTTTTATGGAGTACAGTAGGGGCTGATGTCTGTGAGGCTATACTAGATTTCTTTAATGGTGGAAATTTAAAGGATGGCCTAAACTTTACATATGTTGCTTTAATCCCAAAGTGTGTAGAACCGAAGAAGGTAGGGGACGACAGATCTATAAGTTTTTGCAACGTGTTATACAAGATTATTGCAAAGGTTCTTGTCAACAGATTGAAGGTGGTTCTCAATGCTGTAATTTCAAAGAATCAAAGTGCTTTTATACTTGGGCACTTGATTTTAGATAATATTATAGCTGCATACGAGGCCTTCACTCTATGGGGACCAGGTTAAAGGGAAGGGTTGGTAGTATGGCTCTGAGATTAGATATCTCAAAGGCTTATGACAGGGTTGAGTGGTTTTTTTTTTTTTTTTTTTGGAGCTGTGATGAAAAAACTCAGTTTTGGGGTAAAAGGGATTAGCTTGATAATGACCTGTATCGAGATAGTCTCTTATGCAGTGATGATTAATGGAAATCTAGGGAAGAGGATAAGGCCTACGAGAGGATTGAGGCAAGGGGATCCACTATCCCCATACCTCTTCCTTTTATGTGCTGGGAGGCTGAGCAATTTAATAAACAAGGCTAAGATGAAAGGGGAAATAAAAGGAGAGGCTGTGGCAAGGGGTGGGATCAGGCTAACACACCTCCTCTTTGCAAATGATTACATTATTTTTGGAGGGAAAGTTGGGTGGAATGGCAGAAAATCAGTTCTATACTGAAGTTATATGAACAAGGTTCAGGGCAATGTTTGAATAAGCAGAAATTCACTATTCTGTGTAGCTCAAATGGTAGAAAAGAAGAATGGGGACAGATTGCACAAGATCTCGGGGCAAGGGTGCAAAACAATTATGAGAAGTATCTAGGCTTACCTACAATGGTGGGTAGGACTAAATACAATACTTTTAGAGTCATCAAAGACAGAATATGGCTTAAGATCAATAACTAGAAAAATCAATTTTTATCACTAGCTGGGAAGGAAGTTCTCTTGAAAGCTGTCATTCAATCCATACCTACCTATCATATGAGTGTTTTTGCTCTACCAAAGAAGCTATGCAAAGAGATAGTAGCTTTAATGTCAAGGTTCTAGTGGGAACATAAAAGCAATGAAAGGAAGATACAATGGAGGAGCTGGGGTAAGATGGGGGTGGAAAATCTAATGGTGGACTGGGGTTCAGAGAACTCGAGAGCTTCAATAAACCTCTTCTAGCAAAATAGTGCTAGAGACTCATTACTAATCCCAGGTCAATTGCAGCTAAGGTGTTAAAGGATAAATATTATAGACAGATAGGAGTGTTGGAAGCTCAATTAGGCAATGGACCTTCCATGATATGACTAAACTTATGGAGTTCCATAGAGCTATTGAAGGAGGGACTTGTATGGAGGGTGGGAAATGGGCAGAAAGTACAAATTTGAAGGGATAAATGGCTACCTAAGGTGACCTCTTATAACGTTCAGTCACTAGTAAAGAACCTAACCGAGGATGCAAGAGTGGAAGTCTTAATTGATGAAGGCTAAGGGAGATGGAGGGAAGAACTGGGGAAAGAAACTTTCTATGAGGAGGAAACTGAGATCATCTGTAAAATTCCCATCAATCACATAGGGATACCTAAAAAACAAATATGGGCACCCTCAAAGACTGTTATGTTTAATGTTAAATCTGCCTAACATCTTGATCTAAGCAGGAACAGGGGAAGGGTAGGGGAAACATCCTTGGGTTCTAAGGGGAGGGAGTACTGGAAAGTTCTCTAGAAGCTAAAATACGAGGTGTGGTTAAGGTCTTCATGTGGAAAGCTTTAAACAACTATTTGCATACTAGAAGGAACCTGCTCCCAAGGAAGATTATCAGAGAGACAAGTTGTCCGATATGTGTGAAGGAAGAAGAATCTATATGCCATGTTCTCTGGTGCTGCCCAGCTGCTACAAATGTATGGATAGAGAAAGAAAGTCCAATTTAGAAGTGGAGTAATGGTGAAGTAGATGTGAGCTCTGTTTGGAAGAAGATGGTAGAGAAATTGAATGAGGAAGAGCTAGAATTGGCAGCAACTGTTATGAGCAATATCTAGTTGAGAAGGAATAGGTATGTGTTTGAAGAAGTTTTTCTCAGTCCAGGGAAGGTTTTTCAGCAAGCCAAGTCTAGCTTGGAAGACTTCAAACAAGCTCATTGTACTCAGAACTCGGGTCCAGCTAGCATACGGATTGATAGAAGAAGGGTCAGATGGATAGTGCCTATGAGGGGAACATTGAAAATTAATTGGGATGCAGCTTTTGACCCAAAGAACAAGAAGATGAAGGCTGGTGTGATAGTAAGAGATGATGTAACAACCCGACCCTAATATTAGGCTATAGATACATTTTATGTATTTTCTTATAGCTATAATATTATTACTATTAGTATTATTATCATGATTTTTACATTGTTATTATTATCATCAGATTTTACATTTGTTCTTTTAATAAGATTATTATCATTTTATTTTTATTATTTTATTATGATCCGATTTTTACAATAGCCTAGAGTTTTATTTGAATTTAAACATTTTTTTCTCCCTATCTCCACGCATAAGCCTCATCCTTATCCTCTTATTAATAACTCCAAATCCTATTAGGAAACTAAGCTCTCAACTCCAAATCCTATTAGGAAACCAAGTTCTCAACTCCAAATCCTATTAGGAAACCAAACTCTCAACTCCAAATCCTAGTAGGAAACCAAACTCTCAACTCCAAATCCTATCCCATCTCCTTATGGTCACAATACCATTTTCCTTGCCTATAAAACCCACCCCTGGCCGAGACCTCCAGAAGAAAACATAAGAAACCACAACCACCAAAGCAAGCCATAGCAGACCGAGAACCCACCTCTCTTGTTCATCTTAGCTTCTCTTAAACTTTCGGGCTTGCCCCAGCCACCCAGAGCCACCGTCGCCTCGTCCAGCCAATCCTCAATCGCGTACTCTTCTCGATGACGAGTTACAACTTGAGATTCAAGAAGAAGCGCAGCAAGGTAAGTAATTTGATCACAAAAAATTAGAATTATCACAGTCAGCTTATATTTAAGTATTATTCATGCCAATTCATTGATAGCCTTTATTTATGTACCACTCATGTCATATGCAAGCATGTCATTCAACATAGCACACGATCATGTCATTCCGCATCATGTTCAGTTTCAGAAATTATAATTATATATGTATTATAGCATGCATCTCATGGTCATAAGACACATAAACTATCTTAAGTTCAAGTGCAAGATAAGATCAGTTCAGTTAATCAGATGGCCATTCAGATGCATGGTACCAATGCAGTTCAGTTCAGGGTGGTGTGCAAGCCACGAACTCAGTCGTGGTCCACCATAGTACGCTAGAGTACTATCAGCGGTTCCCCTCGTGGCCACGGGATGTGGGGCCGGTACACAACCTCGCACACAGGGTTAAGTGTGTTGGCCAGTCAGTCCAGTCAGTAATCAGAACAGTCAGTTAAGTCAGATCAGTCAGTTAATTCAGATAAATCAGTCATGCATAGCATAAACATCAGTATGAATAGTCATGAATTTTAAGCTCTCAGCATGAAAAACTTTTATGAAAACCTTATGTTTAGTATGTTAACATTGTGATGGATTTCTTACTGAGTATTCGACTCATTTTAGTTTGTTTTCATTTTTTAAACCACCCAGGTGATGATAATGATTACGAGCAGACAGGCCAGGATTAGAAAGAGCAAATATTTTTAGTTTCAGACCTTTTAGAAGAAATTTATTTTATTGCTTTATGACACGACTTTTTATTCAGTTTATTCAATTAAGTGTTTGAAGACATTTTATCAGACAAAATTTTATGAAATAAATCCTAAATTTGTTTTCTTAAATATGAGATCTCTTGCCGGGTTTATTTTATGAAAAAACACGTGACACTCCTAGCCTACGGGAAGGGAGTGTTACAGATGAAGAGGGGGAAGTTCTAGCTACCCTTAGTATGCCAAAAATGCAAGTATTGTCTCCTGCTTTTGTTGAAGCAAACACCTTATGGAGAGCCTTGCAGTTGGGGGATGAACTAAGGATTGGCCCTACAATGTTTGAAGGGGATGCACGGGGTATTATCAAGGCAATGAGCAGTATTGAAGAAAATTGGGAATGGAATGGCCAGATGGTGGAAGACATTAAAAAAGTTTTTGCTAATATACCTATTTGGAAGATTCAACATACTTATAAGGAAGGAAATAAGGTAGCCCATTTTTTAGTTAGTCATGCTTATACTGTAAATGAAGAAAGGGTATGGATAGAAGATAGTCTGGAGGGCCTTTATAGATTTTTTATACAGGACAATATTTGTAACGATTGATTCTTAATGAAATACATAATATATGGTTTTATTCAAAAAAAAAAAAGCTTATTGTTTGCCATGGCTTTTATTAGGCCAAATATATATATATATATATATATATATATATATATATATATATATATATATATATATTTAGGGAAAACTCTTGGACCATTTCATTATAATAAAGAGGAAATACATTGAGGAGTATCCTCTATTGTTACAATAAAATCTAAAAAATGGAAAGAGAATTTTTGCTAACAAATGGGCCATCACATTGTCATTTCTCCTAACATGAGAAACTTTCCATCTAGCAAAGTTTTGCATCAAAAATTTTGCTCCACTCACAAACATGTAAGCACTACTCACCCCTCCCATTTCCTCCTATAGGGAATTGATCACTTGAAAGGAATCCCCTTCTATTATAACCTATCCAAGTCCCAGATTCAAAGCAAATTTAATGACTAAAAGAGCACCGGAAGACTCAGCTAGCAAGGGGTCTGGAAATAATTTCTTTCTTTGTCTCATGGTAGCTATAACATGCCCTTCACTGTCTCTTGCCACTGCACCAACTCCAATCAGCCCCTTCTTCTTGTCAACAGATCCATCCCAATTAATTTAAAACCAAAGCTTGGGAGGTGCCTTCCATTCTGCTGGGGATAAGCTGATCTGATTGGCCCTAGAACTATTGTTCTTGGCTTCTTCATCCAGCATGTCAATTATGGCACAGGCTTCTCTAATGATTGAGTTTGGGTGTGAGAATTCATTGTTAAAAATGAAGCCATTTCTCCTCCACCAAATCTTCCTAGCAACTATGAAAAATTCTTGGAGCACCTAGTTGTTAGTCGACTGGATGAGGGCAACAAGAAGCTCCAAGAAAGAAGTCTGTGGTAGGTATGTCTCCTTCACATTTTTTAGGCTTGACACCATACATCCTTTGCTAATTCACTGCTCCAAAGAGCATTGACCACGTTTTCTTCTTCCCTGCAGCAGAGTGGACATATTGGGGTGTCTACAACTTTCTTTATGGCTAGATTTGAGTGATTAGGGAGGGCCTCAAGACAAGCCCTCCATAGGAAAACCTTATCTCCTGGTTGAATATTCAACTTCCATATTGTTTGCCATACCTCCTTAAAATGGTTGCTACATGATGCTTGAGTCTTCTCAGCTTGTTCCCTAGCTAGATCTATATGGTATGCACTTTTTACAGAAAATTGGCCATTCTTGGTGCCCTGCCAAGTAACTCAATCTCTACCATGCATGGTGCTAATAGGAGTCTATAGGATCAGGTTGGTCTCCCTTTCATCAAAGGCTGCCTTCACAAGGTCAGTCTTCCATTGGATGGCCTGGTGGTCTATCAGTTCAGAGACAGTAGCTCGACTGTCCAAAAGCTTCACTGGACTCAAAACCTTTCTAGGGACAGGGTGACCAAGCCATTTATCCTCCCATATTCTGACTTCTTCCCCATTTCCAATTCTCCAACTTGAACCATCTACCACCACATGTCGAGCTGTCAAGAAGCTTCTCCAAATAAAAGATGGCTTGGAGCCTAACTTTGTTGTCATGAAGGTGGCATTCTGAAAATACTTTGCCTTCAGAACCTTGGCTACAAGTGAGTCAGGTTCTTGCACTACCTTCCAGCATTGCTTAGCAAGCATGGCAGTATTAAAACACTGGAGATCTCTGAAGCCCATTCCCTCATCAGATTTTGCATTGCCCATGTTTTTCCAAGAAACCCAATGGATCTTATGCTCATTTTACTTCTGCCCCCACCAATAATTGTGGATGACACAATTTATAGAATGTAGCAAAATTTTTGGTAACTTGAAAACACTCATAATGTAGGTAGGTAGAGCTTGTATCACTGCTTTTATGAAGATTTCCTTCCCTTCTTGAGACAGACTTTTCACCTTGTAGCCCCTGATTCTCATTCTAACTGCATCAAGGATAGTTTGGAAAGATTTTTTCCTGTCCCTTCCCACCACAGATGGTAAGCCTAGATATCTTTCATAGGACATGGCAGATCTCATTTCAACAAGTGACAAGATATATTTTTAGGCCAACTTGGGGGTGTTTTTGCTGAAAATTATGGTGGTCTTCTCTAGATTTAGCCTCTGCCTTGAGGCATTTTCATAGTCTTTTAGTAGACTGAATAGCCTTCCCCACTCAAAAGCATTAGCCTTGCAGAAGAGGAGGCTATCATCAGCAAAGAAAAGGTGAGAGACTCGAATCTGCCCTCTTGCAACTGGCACACCATGAATCATACCTGATTTCTCAGTTTTCCCAATCAGATTGCTAAGGGCTTCTATGCAAAGTATAAAGAGATAAAGTGAAAGAGGATCACCTTGTCTTATCCCTCTTGTTGGATGAAAAGCTGGTTGTGGAATTCCATTAACAAGAATGGAGTAAGAAACTGATTCACTGCAACTCATAACCAAGTCCACCCACTGATTATTGAAGCCCAGCTTGTTTAAAACAGCTCTTAGAAACTTTCATTCAATTCAATCATATACCTTGCTCATATCAAGCTTCAAGGCCATATATCCCTCATTTCTTGCCATTTTATTTAGGCCTCAAAGGCAACAATCACGTTGTCTTAAATGAGTCTGTTAGGGACAAAAGTTGACTGATATGGGGATATTATATAATGGGCAGAATTTTCTGAAGTCTGTTGGCAACACATTTGGAAATCAATTTGTAAATCACATTACATAGGGATATGGGTCTGAATTCAGTCACCTTAGTGGGATTCTTTTTCTTGGAAATTAGAGTTATGTAGGTGCTATTAATCTCAGACAAGCTACCTTTAGAATTCAGCACATGTAAAACTGTTGCACTTACTTGATCTCCCACAACCCTCCAATGCTTCTGATAGAAAGCTGCAGGGTAGCCATCTAGGCCTGGAGAGCTAAGTACATTCGTCTAGAACAGTGCATTCTTCACCTCTTGTTGAGTGTAGGGTCTGAGCAACATATTATTTTGAACAGCAGTCACACTAGCCTCCATCGAACCGATACAATCTACAATGTTCATGGGGTCAAAAGAAGAAAACATATTTTTGAAATAATCTTGGAATAGAGTTGAGATTCCTTTTTTGGAGGTCACTTCTTGATCATCTTCATCAACCAATTTTTTAATCCAATTGATTTTCTTCCTCTGAGTGGCACATTGGTGGAAGAATTTTATATTTCAATCCCCTTGCCTCAACCACTTTTTTTTTGCCCTTTGTTTCCATTTGAGGTGCTCTTCTTCAAGTAAATTATTCACCTTCTTTTTTAAGTGCTTTATAGATTCAATGAGGTGGCTATTGTTAGCCTATTGTAGCTCAAACAACTAATTTAAAAGATCATTAATCTCTTTTTTGTGGTTGCCTGCATGCTGCTTACTCCACTTCAGCAGCTATTGTCTACACTTGTTCAGACCTTCAGTGGCAAGGAGTAGATTATTCTCAGCAACTCTAGGTTTTTTCCAAACCTCCTCTACAACCTTGTAACATTCTTCCCTTAAGGACCAGCTAGCCACAAATCTAAAGGGTTTTTTGTTTCTGATTAGGTCATACTGGGGTTGGTCCATAGTGATGAGCAATGGACAATGATCTGAGCTTAAAGCTGGGAGAACATGCACTTTCGAGTATGGGAACTTCTCAGACCAATTCATGTTGCAGAAGGCTCTATCTAGCCTTTCCTTGATGAATGTCATGCCTTGTTTTCCATTGAACCATGTGTATTTGTTTCCAATATATCCCATATCAGACAGACCACACACCTCAATGGCCTCTCTGAAAGCCTCGATTTGGTGAAAGGTTCTCATAGCTCCCCCACACTTCTCTCCATTACTGAGCACCTCATTGAAGTCCCATATACATAACCACCCTAGAGGGTCCTCAAGTTTAAGGATCCTGAGAAGCTGCCAACTCTCCCATTTCTTACTCATGTCTGGGCTTCCATAGAAGCCTGTTAATACCCAATCCAATCTGTCATTCACCCCTTTGACTAGTAGTGATATATGATTATGAGTATAGGATAAGACCTCAACCTCTATATCATCCCTCCAAAGTAGAGCCAAACCCCCACTCAAACCCTTACAATCTACAATAAAGTTGTTGGCAAATTGTAACTGTCTCTTTAGTCTTTCAACTTTGTTTCTTCTACACTTTGTTTCCATCAAGAAAACAAAATCCAGGAGCTTGTTTTGCACCATTCGATGCAGGTCCTGAACTATCAATGGGTTCTCAAGCCCATGACAATTTCAGCTTAGACAATTCATGACTCTTGGGGTGGGGTTGTAGCACAGCCTCCACCATATCTAAATTATGTGAATCCATGGGGACATCTTCAACTCCTCTTGCCTTCTTGGCTGGAGGTTTGACATATCTTCCTCTCAACTGCATAGCATGCTTTTTTTTGTGGATGGGAACTACTGCATGAGTGACTGGCGGGCCTAAACTGAAGCCATTGAAGCACTTATCTCGGGCCCTTCTTTTCTAGCTAGCCCTTTTTTGGGACTGCTCCAAAAGTTGGACTTAATCAAATAGAAATTGATCCAAAGAAAAGACTTGGGCTTGCAAGTCACTCGAGCTCACATGGGCAAGGGCAATGTTGTAACTTTGGTCTTGAGCAGCAGAGTTGACCCCCTCAGCAAAAACTTCCTTTCCTGAATCCTAGTCCTTCAATATAAGCATAGGGCTCAACCCCTCATTAGTTTTGGCAAACATAAAGCAATCTTTTATAAGTGCAGTCAAACTTTCCTTTTTAGTGATATGGTTGGAAAGGGACACCTCCCTGGGATCTTGCAGCTTTTCCTACACTATGTCATTAGCTTTTGGTATGGCAGTTACCAAAAGAGTCTCCTGAACATCCTTCTGGCAATCAGAGTTACTACATTTGGCCTCATCCTTGTCCTCCCTTCCTTTCCTCCATGAACGAGTTTCTGCTCAAGCTTGTAACTAATCTCCATTTTCATATCTCTTTATAATCAAGTCTCTCTCTTTGACTACAGGGGCCCTTAACCAAGCACCATATTATTGCTGGCCCTCAGTATGAGATATGGAAGAGCAACCCCTCTTGGGATGCTTAATGACAGCACATCTGAAATAGAAGGAAGATAACCTTTCATATCGAATCTGCACCCAAGTTCTCTTTCCCTCCACCAAGAGGAACAAACCCCTTAAGAGAGGTTTTGTGATATCTATCTCAACCCTCATCCTGAGGAACTTACCCATCCAATTCCTCTCAAGTCAGTATGGACTTGAAGTACTTTCCCAACATAACTGCCAATGAGGGATCCAACATGTCATGCATCCAAAAGGTATAATCCAGAACTCCTCCTTGTTAGAGGCCACTTCACTAATAGATATGCTACCATTGTAAACCTGCAAACATATGAGCCATCTATCAAAAGACCAAGGCCTCCCCGTTATCACTCTTTCCATTTACTTTTGCAGATCGAATTCAATCATAAACTTGTTAGATCCAACCTCAAAGAATTGAATCCAGCTTTCACACTTCCACACTTTAGTCATAGTTTCCTTGAAAACCTCTTTATTAACAGACTTCTCAGCCACTATCATTGCTAGCAAACAGAAATGTTCATGTTGAGCCGCAATAATCCTCAGAGTAGGTTGTAAAACCAGCCCCTCTCTTTCCTTATCAGTGAGACTTAGTCCTTCCCACTGTCTTGCTAGATCATCTTCCATGTTCACCTCTTCAAACCTGGCATACTAGCTCGAGAGACATACTCTGCTCAAGAGAAAAAAAAAACCTCACTTTAGGAGGACCCAAAAAAATAATAATAATAAAAATGATCATTTAGTTCTATCAAGCCAAATATTTCTTATACCGTTGGAGTTGTATATCTCTTGAGCATTGCAATTCATTATCTCTACAAACCAAACATAATATTTTTTTATTTTTTTTATTTTTTTCCTAAACTAATTAAAGTTTTCAACTCATCATCCATATACCACACATTTGATAAGAAAAAAAAATTATAAATAGTGTATGGTGTGAGGATGATGAATAGAATTTTTCACATCACTAACATATTTCAGTTTTCAAAATCTCCCCATGAGTATATATACTAACATTAAACCTTCAATATTCAAGACACAACAAAAATCTAAACTAATAGAATTCCACACAAAAATAATAGAAATGATAACAATTGTTTAAAAACACCAAAAAAAAAAATTATCTCTAAAGAATAATTCTCATATAATTATTGCATCATTTTTCGCAATTTAAAAAAATATGAATTTGATCATTTGGATCAATTTTCTTAATTTAAAAAAATGTATACTTTTTTTTCCTCCTTTTTTTTCTTTTCCTTCCTTCCTTTCTTCTTTCTTTCTCTCCCGCATTTCCCCCATCTTTCTTTTTAAATCACCTTTCAATCCAAAGATTCAAAACATAGAAAATTTTAGATCTCGTTTAGTTATATAGATAAGATAAAAATTAAAAATTAAGTAAAATATTATTAAAATATAATTTTTTTAATAATATTTTTATTTTAAAATTTAAAAAAATTAAATTATTTATTATATTTTATAGAAGAATTTAAAAAAATTATAATGACTAAATAAAATGAGATGAAATAATTTATATTATATTACCAAAGGAGACCTGAAACTCTGAAAAATATCTTTCATCTAATTATTCTTATCATTTTTTTAATATTTAAAAATTCAAAACACAAACTTATAAAAGGATCTCTAAAACACATCTCTAAAAACGTAAGTGCCACCAACGCATCTTCAAATACCAACATAAATGCATCTCGAAACCTTTTAATTTAAATATATTTCAAAGAAACCCCACAACTTTAACGAAACTCTACAAAACTCTATCTCAAAATTTGCTCATAGTTTAGAAATTTGCAAGAAAATCCACTGCCACAAGCAATTGCCTCTTGCCATGCCACATGCATGCAAGTAGCAAAGAGGTACATCACATGTGGGTGGCTATTTTACTTTTGTACAAAGTGTGCATGGCACAAAATAAAGCCCATCCACCCTCAAGTTTTCTGTTCTTTTTGAGATCTGGCCTCACCCTCCTCAATCTTCCCGTCTACATCCACTGTGTTCACATCTTGTAGGGGAAGCCGCTGTTGTAGTGGCACTGCATCACTGATAACCTGACCACTCCTTAATCTCTCCCTGTAATCCTCCATCTCCGCTCTGTATCTTTCTTTATCTCTAACAGCTTTCTCCTGATAAACCTGTACTCAAAAGGTTTCGAAATGCATGCTTTCTTTTACAAAAAAAATAAAAAGAAAAAAATAGAATGGAAAAACATGATTGAATGTCGAACTGAAACTGAAAGTAATATAAACAAGAAGCCTCCTTACTCCTTTTTCAGACTCTTCTAACTTGTTCCACAGTTCACCGATCATTCTACTGATCTCCCTGTCCTTCCCTGGATGCAGTGGTTTTAGTCTTGCGTGCTGCTCTGCAAAGAAGAAATTATACCCACTTCTGTTTGGTTTTGGATGAGCCGGATCCCTCCTTTTTATCTCGGATTTCTTCCTGCGCTGGCGACGATGGGTCGCCTGTACAGGAGAGGCTCTGTTATTTCTGCTGGCAGAGACACCATAGTTCTGTGGCAATTCCTGTAATGCGTCCTGCGGAGCCAGATATAGCACACCCTTTAGCTTCTCTGAGCCTGTTGTGACAGTAACAAGGTACCCATTTTCAAATTTCCCATCGATGACCCCTATCACACTGACAGCAGACTCGGCCGTTGATGCTGCCTTTGCTGCAAAGACAAATAAGAGAGGAAAAAAGGGAGTGTTTATTTAGTTACCAACTCTTTTATCAAATAAAAAAACATTGGCAAGAAAGATAAAACAGAGGCTTTATTCATTGAGAATATCAACACGTCTAAAAGCAGATGCAACCCAAAAGAAAAGCACATTCTTACCCACAAGTCACGGTAGATTAAACAGCTATGAATTTGTGGCCTGTTGCTTAGTATTCCACATCAATGAAAGCACATTTTTGCTCTTATTCAAGTTCAGTATAATTCATACCCATGAAGTTCTCAGGACTTGCTATAAGATATCAAGATTAAAGAGGAAAAACAAGAAGCCAAAAGGGACTGAGTTCTGATTCTCCAAAATGCAATAAAGAAAACAGATAATTAGACCAAGACACAAGGATTTGGAAGTGGCAAAGATTCATAGCTGAAGGCTGTCTCCAAGAAGTAATGAGTTCAAGCTTGTGGAGCATGTCTTATGTACGTTTTTGTGGAAGGGTTCTGAAGTTACTCCTGGAGGATCTAAGTTTGTGTAGAAGATAGTATGGTTTCCCCTAAAGGAAGTCAGACTCAGTATTAAATACTTGAGCTGGAACAAAGCTGCATCTGGAACTGATGGCATCCCTCCACAGATGGTTGCCCGTCCATCTGGAACTGCTGAGTAAGATCCAATCTCTATCAAAATAAGAACTTGTAGGAACTCATGCCCGTTGATTGTTCATGGACTTGTAGAAACCTTCTAATGTTGAGGTCATTGGTGCGTAAAAAAATCATCTATGCAGTGGGCAATCATTCTCAAGCAGCCCAAGTATGCTGGTCTTTATCCTCCAATGGCATTTTCACTATCTCGAGAGCATGGGATACTATCAGGAAATGGGGTTGTTGGTAGTTAAACTAGTTCGGTTGCTAGGTACATCCCTCATCATGCTTTCATTATTTGGTTGGCTATAAATACATGATATACTTTCAACATTCGGCGTTTTGAATTGTATTGCATGCTTATTTTGCATTGATGGTTTAGAAGACATAGAGTACTTATCATTCTCTTGCTCGTACACACAACGAATGTGGTTTCTTTAGTGGGGTAAATGCAACATCCCTTGTCTCTCTACTTAGGAAGAAGTTATTGCTTGGTTGTCCATAAATGCCAAAGGCAAGCATCTCTGTTCTGACAGTTTACATCTGACCATGTTTACTGCTTATGGAGTGCCTGTATGTACAACTCTAGCTCACATTGGACTTGATATGTTTTGGGGCCTTGGGCTATTTATTCTGACAGACAGTTTGTGTCATGACTCTCTCTCAATCATCTTCAATGACAAAAGAAATAGCAAAGACTTGGGGACTCTTGGATAATTTCCTTTGTTAAGTTAAATGGTTACATATTATGGTCTGGCTTGGTCTCTTATTTGGTGTAGCTATTGCTGAGATTTCTTTTATATAGCATGTTTATGGCTGTACATGGGAGTATGCCCCCTTGATATTGTACTCGGTTTTTCAAAACAATAGCTAACACTAAATAAAATTTATAGCTAATATTAATATCGCTACACCCAATTTTATCCTCTCTTTTTCCTCCAAGATTTTAGGAATTGAAAAGAAATGTGGATACCTCCATCCAATTCTGCAGTATCTATCCTTTGCTGCTGAAGCAGAGCTGCTTGGATTTCTGGTGTTGGCTGCAAAGATTCTGTTCTTTGAATTGGAAATGGAGTTAAGGTTGGGCTCGTCAAAGAATCTGCCAAAGATAGGTTTATTATAAAACTGCATCCAATAATAATTGTTGAAAGAAGGGCTGGTTGCTGTATGCACTCACCAGAAGATATAGGGACCCATCCCCGAGCCTTGAAAAAATATATTTGTTCATAGTGATGAAGTAATGAAAAATAGTACTTGCGCAGCACAAAAGAGGCATTAGTAGCTGTGCAAGGAAAGTTGAAAACAGCAGTTACTTCTTTCCATCTTCTCTCCCTAATAACCTGTAAATTCCACTTTTCCAGATAAGTAGAAATTACATACTAAATTGCACTCAGTAAACAATAAGAAAAAATAATCGGGTAGAACGCAAGAAAGAAGAAATCAGCAAAGACAACTAAGGTTCATATTCACAGGTCTCCGATTTATCTGTTATATGTATGGTGGAGTTTCTCAAGTTAGATTGTTGTGTAGCTCATGATAAAAGGCAGTGTAAGTTCATGTTAAAATTAGAAAAAGAAAGGCTGGATATTGCAGAAAGCTAACAACTGAAGTCACTTCATGACAGGAAAGCAGCGTACACAGGCATTAAACGGGATCTCACGTCAGCATTCCACCCTTCTGTTCATCATTTTCATGAAAGAAAAAAAAAAAAAACATGCATATGGACACTAAAGTTGGAAATATAGAATTGAGAGAAACCAAATTTAGCTGATTGAATTACAGTATTCAAATCAGAGAAAGAAATACAATGTGGAAGGCCTCCTGCATTTAAAGCAGCCCAAGAGCTCTACAAGGGCAGTGTTAAATGCATTGGATTCCTCCTCATTGTGTTTTCTCTCCTTAAATTGCACCCTGCAGTTCAGATAGACAATGGTAAGGGGCTTTCACTCAAGATATGACATTGATATCATCTGGAGTTCAAGCATTTCTAGTTAAAATATCTCTTAGGGAGGAAATCTAACGTTCAAAGATCTTAGGTGAGGAATCTTAAACGTTCACATATGTTCCCATTAAACAGAAGAATGAGATGGCTTGATCTGATAAATACAGAACACCCATAAAATGAATGACATCATTTAGCTAGCACTATAAAAATGTAAAGATTCAAAGACCCAAAGGACACCACAACTTTTCAATCACTTGTCAACGGGACATTTTTAAAATGAAATTCTGATGAGATTACAAAATTAAAATTTTAAACAAAAGCAAGCACATGCCTGAGTTCCAAATGTGCATTCACATACAAGATAATACAAAACTCAACCAACTTGTTAAATTACTTCAACTTACCCTTTCAATACCTCCACGAGAAGTTACCTCCACAAAAAGTCGATGCAAGTCTAGGTCTTTACCTCCAATGATAGGAATCCTACAATCGAAGTGCAAAGAGAAAACTATATAATACCAACAACGAACAACAAAGCTCAGTAAAATATAAGACCGGTCAAGCAGAAGAAAGAGAAAACACATGCTTGGCATAGATCACATGGAGCATGTGATAATAGCCCAAGCAATCCTATCTAGTTGAAACGCCACCTACCTCCAAGATACAGGTCTGTCTTTCCTAAGAGTATAAGAACATACAAGATAGTGTTCACATCCAAGAAAGTTTGTAGTCAATTGTCACGTCAAATACACATATGAAGGCAACAGAGGAAAATAACAAAAGCATGAGCAGCTCTCAACATTTTGACATGCCAACACCTACATTAACACTTGTGAGTCAGTCTCGCCTAAAGAAAAGGAAGAGAGGAACGCAGAGGATTCGACCGAGTAAGGCAGATATTACCTCTGGTGCCTATATCCTAACATTTTAAGCTTTTGGAAAAATTGGAAAATCAAGCAAGAAGTTTGGGGTGACATACCATGGAATACTAGTTACTTCCTTTCTTCATAAACCCAAACCACTAAAGCACCTTTTTTTTAGAAATTATCACTCAGAATTTAATAAAAAAAATATGGGAGATTAATGAGATAATCACGAAGACATTGCAAATAAATGGATTACTTATTGCATTGAGCCAGCAGAGGAAATGAACAAAATTGTTGATCATTTAATGCAAAAAAACAACCGTAGATTATTTAATAAAAAAGCCCAATCATGGGGCATTGAAATGATGCATGCTGCATAGGCTGTCCTTAAGATAAGTATGTACAAGAGGAATAGAATTGGTTGACATGTTGGCAACACCATATTGAAAAGCTGGATTATTCTAATGAACCAGAAAGTCACATAGTAATGACTTTTGATCATCCATAATTCTTGGGAGGTATCTGACCAATACACTTTGTGGATGGGATCTACCAACCATCTTATGATTGTTTAAGGAAGAGTTTGTGACAAACACCTGGTACCACAAAACAGTCAATGGAACACCCAGCCCTCTGACATCTACGGTTTAGTGATGAAAACTTGTAATTTTCTTCTGTCCAGCCAAACAATTTCTAATTTTTCGTACACTACGATACATTTAGCCTGTACTCCATAATCAAATTCAGCATATGCTACTCCCAGAAAACAAACCAAAATTCCAGGTATAATAACATATGGCAGCATAGAGAGGTTTGACTTAGTTTTAAAGTGTACCTAAACGAAGGCCAAACAAGAAATGGCTATTAATTATCATATTCTTTTACCTTTTATATAATTAATAAGTATCCTATTCTTATCCCAATTAATTGCCAAGAAGAGGTATAATACAGACAGATATGCCTCCCTGTGTGTTTGATTAAAGTTCTTCAATATATAACCTAAATCTTACACATGCAGGTTTAGAACAAGGGATGCAAGATGCAACAAAATGTCCACTTAGATGAACCAATGATATAACAAGAAAGGCAGCTTCATGCTCTGTTCAATTAAAATCGATCACAAAAAGTAAATTGATATTAAATTCACTGAAGTGAATTAAAAGGAAGAATTATCACTAGCTTAGGAAAAAGTCATTAAGTACAATACTATACTGGTTAGTTAACTAGAACGGACTTGGAGGGGAAAAAATAATAGTAACTTTAAAAAATGTAGGATTAAATCTAATAAATTGGTTAGGCAAATTGTAATACCCCAGTTTGTGTATATGAAGGTGGTGAATGAGATCCCACATTTTTGGAGATGAAGAAATTCAAGCCCAAGTTTAAGCCCTTTATAATGATTTCAATGGGCTCCAATTACAACCTTGATTAGTCTATTTGGAATATGGGCTCATATGTGGCTTGGATTTTCCTTGGATTGTTATAAATGGTATCAGACCCAAATGCAACCAGAAGTATGGGACTTAAGCCAGGCACCTATAATAAATGTTTTATAGGAAAGATAAAGTTTACCTATAATAATGGAATGGCTTAACTAAATTGCTAGTGATTTAAAGGTGAAGATTGCAATACCCGGACTATGAATAGGAGGGCAGTTAATGAGATCCCAATGGCTTTGGGATGGAGAAGTTCAAGCCCTTTATAATTATTCCAAGGGGCTCCAGTTGTAACCTTGGGATATCCTTGGGGTGTTACATAAATTGAAGCAGTTAGCAGTCAGCCGGTGATGTGCCAGCTAAAGGAAAATTGTATATTTAGTCAAACTTCAACCATATTCATTAACTTACCTAAAAGGAACAACTTCTAAGTCGTAATGTACACGATATGCATGTAGTACAATACCCAACGTATGGATATAAACATCAATAATTTTTTTTATAAGTAAGAAGAATTTATTAATCCACAGGCATAGCCCAAATACACACAGAAAGTATACAAGAGAAAAACAACTAATTACAAACTAAGAGCTGTGAAAAACAGCATAAAAGTCATTGAAGCTAGTCTCATTGAATACAACAGCTGAAGCTCAAAGTAACAACGTATGGAAGAAAAAAATCTCTAAATCGAATGTTCCCCATTGTCAAAACAGCTACCATTCCTCTCATTCCAAGTACACCACATAAAGCATAATGGCACCATCTTCCAAACAGCCGCAATTTGACGATTGCCCCGAATTTCTCTCCAACAAGACAAGATTTACCACCCTCCTAGGGATTACCCATGCAGTACCAAGCCTAGTAAAAATTTCATCCCATAAAGCCTTAACCACGTGAATGAAGTTAAAAGACTTTTTAGTTTTGCAAAATCTTTCCACAATTCCACATTATTTGAAGGCCAAAAATTTCTAGCTGCTGTCTGAAGGCAAGCAAGAGTAAGTTCATGATCATAACTTCGAGTTAGAGCCTATCTGATTATCACAGCAAGGGCCTGAAATTAAATACTAAAACTTGAGAAAACATTTATGGTTGACGATGCCTCCAGCCTACGAGGAATAATTAGTTCAAAAACAAAACAAGGCCATAAACGACAAATCCTGGAGCTGGAAATAATGATAGAAGATTACTAGCATACCTCCATACTCAAACAATCGATAGTGCAGCGCTAAAATACCCAAGAAAACATCAAATTAAAAATTAGGATAATGAAAACAACCACCCAACTGCTCTCTATATGACAGATTATATCATAAGTCACTACTTTGGTTCGTCGTATTTCTGCATCTACAGAGAAACATAACTTGACAAACGATGCGTCAGGACAAAGGGGTGAGGGAGAGAAGGAGAGAGAAGGAGAGAGAAAGCTTACATGAACTTAGTCCCAATGGAAGCATGGAGCTTCTCCAAAGTATCCACGAAGAGTTTAGGACTGGCTACAACATCATCATATTTCGCAAGAGGTAGAGGATAAAGATGATAGTTAGAGGATGCTTCTTTCATGGGCCCTGGACCTCTGGCACAAGAAGCTGACGCCATTGTCCACTCCTTTCCACACCCCTAACCTTCCTCTTTCCTTTCCAGTTCAACCATCAACCTCTTTACTATCTACTCGTTCTTCACTGTATGGCAAACACTATCCCAAGTGAGAGGGAAAACAACAGAATCAACAAGGACTACTTGAAAACCAAGAAAAAACTAACACTTGCAGGCAGCACCAACTGCATGGAAAAGCATAAAAAAAAAAATTGTAATCCAAGAGAACCGACGAAAGATTTACCAAAAACTAAATGAAGTGTCTGGAAAGATGAGAAAAGCCAAAGAGTGAATACAAAAAGACAAAGCCGATACAGATAAGGGAGTAATGAAAACAAAAAACAAAAAAAAACCATTCGAATCACCATGCAGATTGCAGCTGAGAATTGAAGCAACAAGACAGGTAACCTTGTTGACCGCTGAAATAACTCCCAGTACCAAGGATGATATTCAAAGCCCAAGAAAAACTCATGGTACAGCATAGCTGTCATTGCTATGAATTCCTCCAGAGAACCAACTACCAAGGATGTAACAGAAAGAACTCGTCAAAGCTCAGGCCTTTTCCTTTTTTTCTTTTTTAGGCGTTTTCAACCAGAGGCTAAAAAGAAAACACCCTTTTTTCTGGTAATTGGTAATAAAGATCCAAATACAAAAAGTCACCCCTCTCCCTCTCAGTGTGAGCCAGAGTTCACAGGCCTATCTAGGCTATGCCCTTGTCTGGCATTCCAAAGATATTATAATATCTGATAGGTACTTAACAGTTTCAGACAGAATTAAATAACGAATGGTATCTCAAATGAAAGTCCAACACTCTTTTTCATCTCTTCTTGTTCCCTACTTTCTGACAACGTTTCTGGCTGAAAAGATTTAGAAGATGCTATTACCAATGCCATGGTCCATGACTCCATGGGGTTGCAGTAGATGGGGTAGTGGCTATCAATCAAGAAAAGCTACCTTTTTCTTTAAATAAAACGTATTACTCGTAAAAAAGCAAGCCCAGACGAAGAAAATGGCATACAACGCTTCTTACTCTTAAGCCAAAAAAAGAAAAAGAAATGAAAGAACTTACAACAGTGATGGATTTGGCGTATGAAAATGAAATGACATTAAGGAATAAGCTTAAGACTAAAAGCCTATATAATAGAAAAGGGTCGAATTATTATATATTCTTCTCTCTGTGGAAAATATTCATATTTGGATGGTAGCACTGGTGGAGAAGAAAAAGCAACCCTAAACAAATGTATCCCGCCGAGAAAAAAAAAAAAAAAAAAAGTGTCCCAAATATGTTTCACTACAAGACAATATAACAAAGGTATTTCTCGAATAGAGATACTACTTATCATCTCACATTTCATATTTTATATATTTTAAAATTATTTTTTATTATTTTATTATTTTATTTATTCTTGTTAAACTAATTAAATTGTTCTACTTATCATTAATACATCATATACTTATTATAAGGAAAAAAATTAAAATAGATGTAGTATATGGTGTGCGGAGATATTTTATTCTTGTTAAACTAATTGAATTATTTTACTTATCATTCATATATTATATATTTATTATAAAAAAAATTAAAATATATATGATATGTGGTGTGTAAAAATGATAAGTATAATTATTTTCTCTCAAAATTAGAATCCCCTAATTAAGGTGGAGTGTTTAAACAATAAAATTTTTTTATGGTGGGTGCCCAAATCAATGACCCATAAAAAGGAAATAATAATGATGATGGATATAAAAGCAAATGCAGTTATTAATAATAATGGAGGTGGGTGAAAAGGATATTGGGGATTAGCAAAACGTTGTCCAATTGATTTCCCGATTGAAACGGCACTCAAAAGATATCAAAGGCTAAAGCAAAGGGATATGGACCAAAAATGAAGGGGTCGAGATGAGAGATGGGTGCCGTAACAGCAGCTCCTTGCTGCAATTTAATACAGGCCTTTAAACACCTTATAGAATTAGTAAATACCTTAATATATACATTTTCTAATAACCATAAATAAAACCTTGCAATTCTCGATGGTATTCCCCTGAGAAATATGTGCATTATGTGGGCTATATTTGGAAATTTATATTGTATAAGATAAAATAAAGGTGGTGAGTCTTATAAATAGGTTTTCTATTTGTGGTAACAGAGACTATAGGCTTGTAAATTGACTGCATACATGTAGGAATGGACGTCCTTTCAATATGAAGAGAATTACTACATATATAAAAAGATTGTATAAAAGTAAATTTATAAACTGACATAGTTTTATAAGATCCATTAGATCTACTTTATAATAAAAGTAATTTTATAATAAGACGTGCTACATCAAGCAATGTCAATTTATAAGTTAAATTTTGTGCAATTTACTTGTGGCTAAAATATTTTCCTTTTTGAATTATAAATCTGTAAGAAACAATGATAGAAGCACGAACTCCATACGAACTAATTTACATGTCCATCCATGTAAATTGCTTTGCGTAGAGGATTCCATTTTTACATATCTTGTTTAATATGGTTAAATCTAGTATCATGTCAATATAATATAGGAGACTGAGACTTCGGATGTATGTAAAGGTAAAAAAGATTTCTCAAGTTCTTATTAGAATCTAATGTCTTGTAGCACTAGCATTAGCTTAGCCAACTGTCAATAAAATGCAAACATTGGTTAAGAAGTCTCAAGAACATTCTACATTGGCTTAGCCATAGATCAATCAAGATTGACTTTTGCTATAGTTCTTCAACAAATATGCAAGGAAATGTAGCTCTAGGCAAAAAAATGTTAATTGTTATTTTCTCCCTCTTTCCCCAATGGTCATCATCTTTATCAATATATAAATTCTAGTAATCCTTGAAAATAATAAAAAAATAATACTTTAGCCAACCTTATACCTAATTCGATATAGGATGAAATGGATTGAGGTTAGCTAAAGTCACTTGTATGTCCCCCTTTTAGCTCAAGTTTGGCTACAATTATATAAAAACCGACCTTTTAAGTGGAAGAGAAATAGATACATAAATTTAAAATGATATTAATCATATTTAAAGATCGTGTTAATATCATAGGTTTTGCATGAACTTTTTAGGAGGACCACCTTAAGCACTCAACTCGATACTGTCTTATTTCGAATGAAAGTTAATTTTCTTTTCCTCTCAACAAATATAAATTTTAAAGTAAAAGAATTATAACATATAGAATTCTTGAAACGAAAACTTTACTCTTATTACAATAGAATGAAAAGCAAAGAAACAACAAAAATACAACAATCAATAATTAAACACAAGCAATATAAAATTGCAAAAAATTATAGAAATGGAAAAAAAAAAAGGTGAGCATGAGAAAAACTCAAACCAAAAGGACTGCAAGAGGGTCGTAGAGCCACCTAGGATGGCCCTCAGGAGTGGTCAGTTATGAAACAAAACAAAGTAGAAGAAAGCAAAATAAAAAGAATCTACTTAGGGTTGTAAATCGGTCCAGTCTAGTTTGAGGGGATGACGGACCGAAACTTTTGGTCCATCATTTTCTCAGACTGGACCAGACCGATTATTCCAAGTGGACCGAATCGGACCGTTAGCTATCGGTCTGTTCGGTCCAGAGTTATTTTGTTTAATCTTTTTTTTTTAATAAATTAATAAAAAAAATTATTTAAATTACTAAAATTAAAATTATTAATGTGGATTATGTAACCAACTCACTAAAAAAATATTTAACTATAATTATATTTATGATATTGATAGTTACTACTTACTAACTTAGCCTTTAGTATGCATAATTAATAATAATGTCCTATATTAAAAATTAAAATTCTAACATTTTATATATGGCTATTAAATATCAAATAATGTCATTGTATATAGATTATTCATACTTTATTGCAACTTATGTATTTAGAAAAATTACTTGATTACTTTAATGAAGAGTAAATAATAGAATATGTATGAATTTATTATATATCTACATATATTATCATATGAGTTATGATACATTATTAATTGATAGCATATATAATTTAACATTTTATATGGTCAACAATAATAAATTAGATGAAAATTACATAATTAACTTATACAACTATATAATATAATATAATATATATTTTAAAAATATATATACTAATTCGGTCCAATTCAGTCTAGTGTAAAAATTATAGACCCTGGGACTGGACCAAAACTCATTTGGTCCACCATATGTGGGATTGAAACCAACCACTCACAATTTTGGTCCAGTGCGGTCGGTTTTCCGGTTTGTACCAAAACTTCTTCACCCTTAAATCTACTTGCATTACATGAGTTTAAAATTTGAAGTAACTTGAAGAGAATCGTTTAAAATTTACACAAGAATCCTTTGAATGTTGGGATTACAAAAGATGAATAAGCAGTAGTCTTTCCATCTTAGTGTGATGAGCTAAATAGCTAGTAACCAACATTCATATCTTGGGTTGAGGCCTTGGAGTCTTGAGATGAATCCTTGTGAGCTAAAGTCTTGGTGAGTGACACATGCTCTGAAGTTAAAGTCTCAATATATATCTTGACATCCAAACCCCCCTCCTCCAGGCACCAGGTAAGTGACACATACTTTGAAGGTAAAGTTTTAGAATATATCTTGACACCTCATACGTAAGTAAATGTGAATTTCACATAATAAAAGCTTGTTTCAGAGGTGAAAGAAATTTTTTGGGTATAAAGGAACTAGGGTCCAACTTGTTGTCCATTGCCAAGAATAAAAAGATAAGATAAGACAAGAAAGAAATAAAATCAAATGAGACTAACTGACATACAAAAATGTGAAAGTGACATAAAACAAATAGGACTCAGCTACTCTAAAGAAGGAAGAAGAAATTTTCCTCATGTAGTCATCTTCACTCTCACATTGTTCCTTTAGTGTGAAATAAATCATAAAAACTGCTAGAATGTACAAATTGGCTAAATGGTATTTGGTTCCAAGAAAGTCACAACTGGCACCATAAAAGAAAAATCAATAAAATGTTAATCATCTTCACTTTATCTCACTCACATGTGAATAGACAATGTTTAAAGTTTCAGTCACCTCCAAATGGAAGAAAGCACGACAATAGAAAAGAGCACTCTAAACCATAAGAAATGTAGAATTCGGGACATATTGTCTCAGCCCTTTCTTACTATCTAAAGACATTTGATTGGTTGATTCTAAAAGTTTTTATTTTCTTGTTTGTGAGTTTTTGACATATATGATACTTTCACAAACATTTTAGATAGCACAATCAATCTCTTCTAACCCATCTTGTACTATTAAATTAAGGATATGAACACAACAATGAAGATGTAAAGAACTTACCATCACAAACAATGACTTTCTTAATATTCAATTGAGTTCTTGACATCTCTATTGAAACTTCATTAGAAGAAGCATTGTCCAATGTCAATGTGAAAATCTTGTTTTCAATTGCCACACCTATATAGAAAATTATAAATTTTTCCAAACAAAGACATGTCATTATGTAATAATGGCATAAAAGAAAAGTTCAACACCTATTTTTGTAAAACCTAATTCTTATCCAAAAAATGTTTCGTAATGCACATATAACCATCAATGGTTATAGAAGTCCACAAGTCAGATGTCAAACTAATTCTATCAAGAGCATCATTCAACATGCATTTAACCATTTTTCTTTCTCTATGATACATCTTAACCAAATCAGGCTTAGCAATATTTCTAGATATAATTCGAACATCTAGACGCAAATATTGTAATAAATATCACACACATGAACATTCAACAAATCGAAAAGGTAGTTCATGCTTCACAATTATGCCTACCAAGATTTCTCTCAATTTTTCAATAAATTTAGAATCCCTATCAATACAAATCCATTATTTTGTGCTAACATTCAACTGACCAATATCTCATGAATTTCTTCTAAGGCATGTCTCAATGTGAAGTTTCAAATTTCCGGTTCCATATTTGCTTGCTGCCAAGTATGTAGCTCCACACATCTTGTACTTGGCTCGAGCTTTACAGTTATCTTTATCAGAATTATGAACCATCTGAAAACAACTCCACACGCTTGATCATTTCCTTTGTTTCGCTTTAATTTCCTCTTTTTAAAAAATTTCTTAAACATCTTCCTATGCATTCAAGTCAATCAAATATTCATTTTTGCCTACTACCTCATTCATTCATCTGAAATTTAAAAACATGAAAACCAACAACTATAAAACAACAATATAATGTGACATATCCACACAGTAACTATAGTAAATAAAGAGCCAAAATGAGGCAACTATAACAGATAAACAACCAAAATACAACAATTATTATGCAACTATAGTACTTAACACTACATCCTTACAATAATTAAAATATTAGGTACTGCCACAACAAGCAAGCAAGCAGTGACTAAATTTTGCGAGCTAGCTAGCTATATCAAGGCTGAATGTCGATACAGCCAAAGAAGGTCACACAACGTATGGGCTTGGCCACCAAAACTCATTAATCTTCTTCCCAAAGCATTTAATAGGCTCTTATCTAAACTTTTTGTCATGGACATAATCTTTTTAAGAACTATGGTTAGCAGATATAGAGGATTCCAGAAGAATGTGACAAGAAAAATAAAAAAAAAAAACAAAATGAAATCCTATAGTGCATGAAAAGCATTCAATAATCTCCTAAATGGAGGTTGTGAGATGTAAAGGGCTCACCATTCAACGATCTCAACAATGTGGATCTTAAGGGCTCAATAATAATGGACTATAAAGGTAATATATGAGGGGTTTCCATCGAGCTCCGCCTGGGTACCTCAGATCTCTATTCTCACCAAAACAGACTACCCTAGAGCACTTGATCGGGTGCATCAAATCTTCATTATCACCAAAACAGAGCGGCATTCAAGCATTACTTAGGCACCTTGAGCCTTCAAAACACTCCAACAAAAAAAAAGAGAAAAAAAGAAGAAAAAATCACAATAACAAGATTGCCTCCGAACCATACTTGAGCACTCCAAAAATCAAACTCACTCCAAACATAACCTTGATTACCAGACCACTTGGCTCAGGTTTGCACAACTCACACTCGTGGTTATTATTATTTACATTAACATGTTTGGTTTTTGGTGAAAACTTCTTAGAAAAGCTAGGTCGCCCTAAAACCAAACACTCACCCCCCCCCCAAAACAAGCAATCGAGGTTAACGCACACGCATGCAATCGGGGTTACTACTCACACAACAAGCAACTGAGGTTGTCACTAGCACACGCAATTAAGGCTAACACTCATTTAAAAATGATAGGCCGCCCTATTATCAAATACTCAGACCGCCCTAGAGTCAAATACCTGGGCCCCCAACAAAAGAAGTAATTGAGGTTAAGGCATGCGAATACGATCAAGGTTAGCACTCACGCAGGCGATCAGAAATAACACTCATGTCATAACCATTGCCAGTTGGTTACCTTCAAGAACAAGCCTCCAACCTCCATAACCGCTACGTGCAAATTGCCTTATAAAATTAGTCAATAGGCTCAACAATTGGTTGAGATGGATCATAGAGGGTGACATGCTCCCTACCCACTTACCACAGGTTTACAACAAACAAACTCTAACATATTACTCTAAAAAAATAAGGACCAAGAAAAATAATGTAACCAATTGTTGAATGCCTCTCATCCACACTTCCTGCCCAGTTAGCATCACTAAAGCTATTAATGTTTAAAGAACCCTTACCAAAGAAATGTACATGGTGGAAGGTACTCTTAAGATATCTAAGGCCTAATTTTACAATTTCCTGGCGACATTGCAAAAGAGTATGCATGAAGTGACAAAGTTGGTTTACGATAAAAGCAAGGTCAAGCTGAGAGAAGGTGTAGTATTGGAGGACCTTAGCAATCTAGCTATATGGTGTAGGATCATCAACATGATCCCCTTGAGTTCAGAGAGTTCGTTCCTAATGCTAAAGGGGTTGAATTTAGTTTGGCACCTACCATCTGAAACCTATGAAAAGATCAAGTATTATGTGGTTTGAGCGAGATGAACAAATTGGAGTTGTCTTGATAAACATGCAGACCTAGAAAATAATGAAGGTTCTAAATATTTCATTGCAAAATTAGCCTTCAAGTGGTTAATGAGCTACATGATGATAGAAGGGATTGCTTGTCACTAGAATATCGTCTACATGTATAAGAAAACAAATGTTAATATTAGACTAATAATGAGCGAATAAATAGTAGTCCACACGTGATTCAATGAATCCCAAATTAAAAAGACAATTGGACAATTTTGTAAGCCAACCTCTAAGGCCTTGTTTAGTCCATAAATAGCCTTCTTGGGATAACAAACATGCTAAGGGAATATAGGGTCAAGAAACCCTTTGCTACTCTATAAAGACATCTTCCATGAGAGTACCATGTATAAATGCATTCGAAACATCAAGTTATTGGATTTTCCATCCAAAATTGTGATGTGTTATTATTGTTTTATCGTGAATCATTTTTTTATTGTCCATTATTTTGGGACTTCTAATAACTTTATAGTTTTAGAAACTAGTTTTTTTATTTTTTTTAAAGGAGTTAACATGGACTGAAATGTCACCTGTTGGCTTGTGATTAGCTACATGCATCTTTATTGTCACATGTGACTTGTGTTGTTAGAAAACCCAACCAGAGAGTGATGCAACTAAGATTTCTAAAAGTCACTACCCTCTGATATCCTTGTTTCATCACTAATTAGAAGATTTAGGAGTATAACAAAGAATCTGACCTAGCATGCAATGCCTTTCAGAAGCATCAACACCCAAAACTTCAAAATTAACATTTTATGATGTATCAAAATCAGAAATGTAAATTTCATGAAATCTTTTTTCCAATAAATATTAATAACACGTCTTATACTCTTTTCTACTATCTTTTTCTCCAAACACGATTAAGTCACTTATTAAGTACCTTTGAAGTACAAATACATTGTATTCTTATCTTGTCATCAGATGACATGCCAATCTTAGCTAGTACTTACACAAACAACTTTAATTATATGACATATTTAAATAGTATTAGAATATTGTGTCGTCGTGTTCCAAGAAGGAAATACTCTAACCCCAAACTAGGTTGTGTTGAAATCTAATGTCCCACATGACATGACATGTAAGAAAATGTTAGACTTCTAATGACTTAAGATTACCTAATCTTAGTTCTATTAGAACAATGGTTAAACAAAAGAAGTAGTTTCTTATTAAAACTCCTGCTTTGATGGAAAGTGGAGTTGCAATCGCAGGAGGAAATCGGTCATCTCTCTACCATATAAACATATGCATATAACCATCAATTTGTGTATTCTAAAGACAAAATGGTTAAGTAAAAGAAATTGTTTCCTAATATTTATATTATTTTCAAATCAAGTGTAGAGAAGAATTATGACTATGGATTATGGTATGTTCTTTATAAATATTTTGAGATTGTGATAATTATGATAGTCAAGATCCAAGAAATGTTTTAAGATATTATGTAGATTATTTATTTAATGTAAACTTACATGTGGTATTCGAGCTTGGTTATGACTTTCATAATTTTCCATTATAATGTACGAATCCCAATGTCTAATATGATATTTTCCTACCTTAGATTTGCATTGCTATTAATTAATTTAGAAAACAATTTGCGATTTTGTATTTTGTATTTTATTTTATTTTCTAATCCATATTTTCTATTTTCATTATTGTGTGAGAGCAATAATCAAGTTTACTCTTTGGTTTCCATTTATTTTTTACTTGTAAATTTTGTTAATTTTCGGTGAATACATGCCCTTGTATGTTTTTAATGAAGATTTTATCTCTTTTATTCTTTCATTGGCCATTTCCCGACATCAAAGAAGCATGACTACCTCTTGCATTTTAGTGGCAAGACTATATGTATTAGTATAGGACCCTAGTGCTTGAGTTTTAGAATATGCTATATTCTTGACATGTGTGTAATATAATATTTTCGTTGTGTAAAATTTTATTACTTAATCTAATTTACAATTTCTATGAATATGAAATTATTATATACATGATTGAATAAATCATGACGTTTTCGCTTATTTGATATTTATTTTATGTCATGAGTTGAAGATATGCACATGAAAATTTTTGTTGATCAGTTGTAATAGTATATTATAAATCAATTAATATTTGTTTGTAACATCATTGTTCAACTTCAAATCCATTTTATGAAAAATTTTGGTGAGTGTAACATCTCGGATTTTAGTATATTTTTAATGAAGGATTTATTTAATTTATTTAGTGATTAATTTTCTTGTTTTAAAATTATGGGAGTTTTTAAATATTATTTTATAATATTTTAAGTTGTGAAAATTAATTTTTATGGTGTTTTCTTATTGTCATTTACTGTTTTACTTTTAAAATGATCTTTAAATTTAAATTGGTTCATTTATGGATTTTAAAATAATTATTGTTTTATTTAAATCTTTCACTGCGTTTGGATTATTTTATTTATCTAGTAGTTTTAAAATCCTCTTCGTTGGATTTTTTTTTCGGGACCTAAGATGAAAAGACTGGATCTCCTTTTTCTCCCTTCTCTTTTCCTTTTTCTCTTTTTTCTTTTCTTCTTTTTCTTTCTTCTCCTTCGGATCCCCCCAGCCCGATACCTCTCTCTCACTCTCCTCTCTCCACCGTGCTTTAGGTCTTCACCGCCTAGCGCCGCCTCAGGCCCGCCATGCTCGACACCGCCGGCACCACTGGCTTCCCCGTGCGCCGGCGAGTCAGCCCACCCAATATCCGGCCGGTTAACGCCGCTGTTAGCCTCCGAAAGCCGTGCGAAGCCGCAGCCTTCCTCCACCCATTTCGCCGCCGTCCGGCCACCAACTCTTAACCACTTCACCACCGGCCCATTTCCGTCCTAACCGACCCAACCCCGGCCTCGGTCCGTCGCCGGAGCCACCCCACGAATACCAAACCCGAACCGAGTTTTTCGGCCTTAAACCGCCCATTCGGCCGCCAGCCACGGCCAACCTTCGATACCATTAGATTCCCCACATTCCATAGGCTCTACCCTATCAATTTCAAGTCTCCGTTTGACCCCGTTTAATTTTGGGTTTACAATATTTTCGACCACAGTGTTTTTACACTGCTGCATTGCCTTCCAGTCGCCTTTTGCACCTCTGCGAGCCTCCTAAAATATTTTAAAGCGCTGTAAGTATATCCTAAACAATCTTTTGAGATTTAAATATATTTTTACAATATTTATTTATACTGTATTCTGGTTGGTCTGGACTGAGTCCGAGGAGTTCGAGAGTGGATGGATTGAGAACGGAGTAATTGTTTGATTGGTTATTGTGTTGTGATTTGGGTGTTGAAAATTGTTATAGTGGTCTGGTTGGTTGTGATCTGGTTGTTGTTGGGAATTGTGTAGTGGTCTGGTTGGTTGTGATCTGGTTATTGTTGGGAATTATGTTGTGATCTGGTTGGTTGTGATCTGGTTATTGTTGGAAATTGTGTTGTGATCTGGTTGGTCGTGACATTGAGGTTATGTTTGGTTCATGGCATATGCACGCATGTTCATGTTTGTAAATTGAAAACAAGGTTTTCGTGTATTGCATTCATGATCATGTGGCTATTTTGAAAATTGGGTTTTCATGTGTTGACTGGATTTGTGGGTGCGTGTGTATCACGACCCCAAGCCGAGATGGGGCATTATCTCGGTGGAGCTCCTCTGGTCACTCGGGAGCGGAATATACTGAATGACGTCCCCTGGGTTGTCGCCGAGCGACAACGGGATCGGACGTTAGACGTGCCGACTCCGTGGCCCTTCTGCTAGCGGGGGCTAGAGGATGACCTGGTCACGAACGCACCGGGTGCGGAACTGGGCATCGCTAGTAAAGTAACCAGGACGTGCGGATGGTCCATAGGGGAGGCCATGGTGCATATGGATTAATTGGATAAATGGAAAAATGGCTATTTTCTGGAAATATAGCGTGAGTATGTTTTTTGTGTATCATTTTTTAGGAAAATGATGGATATTGATTTTTGGACCATTTTCTGGGAAAATGATGGAAATGATGTTATTGGAAATATCTTTAGGCCAAATGAGATTTTTGGCGTGTGTTGCATTTATTGCATCTTGCATCATATGCATGCATGGTCAGTTGCCAAAATATGTTTTTATCTCAGGATGTGGTTAGGTTATAACTTACCTGTGGTACCATTTAATAGTACTGCAGATTATGTTGTTATTGATGCAGATGCCGAGCCTGAGGATTTGGCTCCGCCGGAGGAGTGATCTGGGATCACTCGTGCTGTGTTGTATTTTCATACTTGTATTTTTATTATTTGGGACTTTGGCTTTGTTTTTATGAGGTTTGTATTTTGGATATTGTATTTAACTAAAATTCTGGTACTAGTTGACTTAATTGCTATCCGATGTGTATTTTAATTGTGCACTGTTTATTTTATTGCACATACTTAACACTTGTCGTTGGGATGCGTGACCGAGTTGTCATCATCCTGACGTCACGATTTCCGAGACTTTTTATACGTGGGAGTCGGGGCGTCACAGTGAACACCAAAGTGACCCAAGTAAAAGGACTCAAAGATTTTAGGCCATATTTTTGGATCTTAATACTACCAATATTAAGATAATGACATTGCAAAATTTTAAATAGTGCTTTAATCACATAAAATATTTTGGATTGGCCTAAAGGCGCACTATATTTTAAGTGATTAATAAACTAAAGTAGAATAATTAGTATGTATCCTTAATAGAGAGTTGGAATTAGATAATCAAAAGTGATAGGCTTACCGAATTATGGATACATTATTAATTATTTCTACTATACGTGAAAGAGATTCACCATAATGATTACAATATTGGTATGTTGTAACTTTTATCCAAAGGTGAAGTTGTCGTAATACTACTTAATGATTATTCATTTTTTTTTTGGCAATTCAAAGCATTAATATCGTGAGCATTTATTTTTATTGCAATTTTAGTTCATGTTTCGTTTTATGATCCACATACTTCATATGTTCTAATACTTAATAGAAAAAATTTCTCAGGTTGGTCTGAATAAGTCAAATTTCACCTTAGTGTTGGATCTTGATTTGACACTCCAGATTGAGAAACTGCCTGCTATTACTGATTCAAGCATTGTGGAAGAAAAGAATTTATACCACTCTATGGAGAGATCGAATAGATTGAGCATTATATTGATGCAAATGAACATAAAGAACAATATTAAGTCAGTGCTTCCTAAATGTAACACTATTAAAGGACTCTTTAAGATTGTAAAAGAATGTTTCCATTCAGCAGATAAGTCTCTTGCTGGTAGGGGCAAAAAAGTTTTGGTCCAAACCGAAAAAAATGATCAAATTGAGTGGTTCAGTTTGGACCAGATCAGACCGAATTCAACCCTACTCGGTCTTGGTACATGGTGTTTCCACAATTCGGCTTTCGGTTTTGTAATACCCTGCTCATTCCTTTCTTCTGACGTAAGCAATTACGTCAGATGCAATAGCTTATCCGCCTCTCTCTCTAGTGTCTAAGAGCCCCATTATGCGTGTCAGACCCCGATGACGTGTTTTTAAAAGATACTACGTAATTTATAAAATTAGTTGTGTTTTAAAATTATGTATATTTTAAATGGAAGATTCCTCGTATTATTTAAATAAAGAATATTTTAAATAACCCAATTGTAATATCTTTGAAGAGTTCCAAAGATGATTCCAGTTATTTAAAATATTATGTGATTTAAATAATGATGAAATCTTTATATTAATTTAGTAGTTTACTCTTTTAAATATTTTAAATAAAACTTCATCATTTTATTAATGATGAATGAATATTATTTTAAATAATATTCTATCTTAATTCCTCTCAGTACTTTTAATTGAGTTATTGCTTACGCATTTTCAAATCAGTATTTAAGGGTTATCGTAGACCATTTTATAGACCCCCAGACAATGGGTTTTAGGATAAAACTCCAGCCCTCTCTCTTTCTCCCTCACATTTCCCTCTCCCCCCTCTCTCCTCCCTCTCGGCGTGCCCAGTACGCTGCACCCATGCCCGATCAACACCAGCCCCAGCCCGGCGCCGCCGTGCGTCGGTGAGCCTCACCGCCCATACCACCGGCCTCCTCTCCCTCCAGCGAACCTCCTGGTACCAGCAGCTCCCCCTCACGCTCGCCCTTCCTCTCCCTCGGTAGTGCACAGCCCGAACGGGCTTGGTGCTTCCAGCGACACCGTGCGCCTCCTCTGACGCCACCACTCCCACGGCAGCCTCCCCGGCCACCGACCGGCCCCCTGCAACGAGCTCAGCCCCTCCCATGTAGCCACCTTCTTCCCATGCACGAGCACAAGCTCCTCTATGCACGGATTCATTGTGCAGTCCCCTAGCGCCACCGTGCGCTGCCATCTCAGCCGCCGAACACCACCATGAGACTCCTCAAGTCTCCCCCTTCCTCCTCCCGTAAACCCACGACCGGTAGCCCCCTCCTCCACCTCCCGGTGTTCCTCTCTCTCATGCACGGTTTTCCCCTCCTCCGCCGCCGTACGCCGCCACCCACGGCGAGTGACCACCCTCTCCGGCACCCTTAGGCCACCACGAAGCCAACCGGATCACCCACGAACCTGATCTACGACCCACGGCCCCACACTCTCTCTCACTCTCCCACGGCACCTATTCCCCTCACAGTGCCAGGCAGCTCCTCTTCCACCGTCGTGGACCACCGTGCCACCACCACTGAGCCTCCACGGCTCCACCAGCAACCTCCCCTAGCCTAGCCTAGCCCAAGCCTAAACCACCACTTTATATGGTGGGTAATCACTGCACGTGATGGACAGTCACTGAGCGTGACTGACCGCCACTGTACACGGCAAGATCCGCCGTGATACGCTCCTTGCCATCATCATCAAAGCCACCTTAGGCCCTTTCCAAGACCACACCTAACTATCCAAAAGCCTAAATAGTCATTATATGCAGTGTAGCCACCCTGTACGTTCCTCTGACGTTATCGCTGTGACGATCAACGAGCGACGCATGGGTTATCCCGTCGATGGTATAATTCTCTATCACTCGCTATTTATGTTAGATGCTAGCTAGTTGACTAGGTTGTGGACTGTGTTGTTAGTAATTATGGAGTAGCTGTATAGTATGGTGGCGTGGACTGTAATGTGAAGTGCTGGGCGTAGTTGGGAAGTGTGCTATGTAGTGTTGTAGACTGTATTGTGAAGTGTGGCTGTTGTATATGTGCGGTAGTATTGATGTGGCGTAGTGCCGTGAAAGGAGTACACGTGGGGTAGTGCTGTGAATGGAGTACACGTGGAGTGTACTCCATGTGGTGGAACGGTGCACCATATGGCGCGTGTGCCATAATGGTGATGTGACGTAGTGTTGTGAATGGAGTACACGTCACACGTGGAGTGTACTCCATGTGATGAGATAATACACCATATGGTGTGTGTGCCATAGTGGTGATATGGCGTAGTGTTATGAATGGAGTACACGTGGATTGTACTCCATGTGGTGGAGCAATACACCATAAGGCGTGTAGGCCATAGCGGTGACGTGGCGTAGTATCGTGAATAGAGTACACATGGAATGTACTCCATGTGTTGAGACGATGCACCATATGGCGTGTGTGCCATAGAGGTGATATGGCCGAATGTTGCGAATGGAGTACACGTGGAATGTACTCCATGTGGTGAGATGATACACCATACGGCGTGTGTACCGTAGTGGTGATGTGGCGTAGTGTTGTGAATGGAGTATGCGTGAAGTGTACTCCATGAGGTGCGGCGATACACCGTATGGCGTGTCGCAAAGGTAATAGTGGTTGCGTAGTTGATAGGGGAAGAAATTGGTGTATGGTGTCGAAAACTGTAGAACAGTATCCCGAAATGGCTATAAAGGATGGCTGTAGTTCAAGGCGACGGGTGTCGCCATGTGACTGGCTTATGGCCAGGAATAAGTGTGAAGTGGCTAAGAAGTATCAGAGCAGTGCAGCGGAAGCATGATTGGGCAACATCATAAAGTGACATGGTCAATCATGGAGTTGCGCTGTGATGACCTAAGATGTATGTAAGGCGACGTGACAAGGTCATGATATAGCTTGAGAACAGTCTTGAGCTATATGACGTGACGTAAAGTGTAGTTATGAACGGAGTCCCATCAGTTAAGTGTTGGGATGAACTGTCATGAGTTTCAAGTAACACGAAGAGTCGTACTAGTCGAATAAGAGAAGGTTGGTATCGGAGTATGATGCTTGTCCATACAACCCGATGACCAATGTAAGGTATGTTGGTCTTAGATGATAAAGGGGTAAGGTACGTGTGACACATGTGCCGGACGGATTTACCGTATATAATGGGTAATCTGTCCCAAGTAGGATGACACGGCACTTAAGCCTTGAAGTGGCTTAGAGCCGTGTAACGAGTATAGATAGTCATGAGAAGTAGAGTGAGTTAAGATACGTGAAGGTAGTGATGATTGTACTGTCTAAAAATGGGATGCGTGACTTAGTAGGTCTAAGTCATGCGTCGGAATGTGGTTAATAAGAAGAACAGGACAAGGGTCATAGTGTCTTAATCCTATAGTAAATCATGGGTTCACCCTAGTGAGTAAGCACTCGAAATAGAACGTTAAGGTTGAAGGAAGTAGAGACCGTAATGGGTCTGCAAGGGTTTTATCATAGTAAAAGACATGAAAGAGCATGGGATAAAAGGAGAGTATTATAAGTAAAGCATATCTCTATTTCTAGTCAGTTGCTTATGCACTAGATAGAGAATAACGTTAAGGTTATGTATACATGTAGGTTGCCATCTGACACGCGCATGAATGAACTGTATGGTATGAAAGTAGCATAGAGTCCAGGTAAGTATTACGTTCATACTCTTCTAGAGTTTTCTAAAGATAACAAAGAGAAAACGATAAGCTTTTTCTTATGAAAATGAAGAAAGGAAATGCTCTCCCTTTTTCAAGGGCAGACGTTTTACAAAAAAGAAGAACGAAAAGTAACGTATTTAAAGTATAAGTATGTATGGCCCCCCTGGTAGCCCCTGTTCACGCACCCAAAAGTATTAATTGTACGCATGTGAATGGATGACTATACGTAGTATCTATTGTATGTATTTTAAAAGAAAAGACATGGCACGAAAAGATGTTTTCGGGCTCTCGCCCCAACCGACATTTTCTCACGAAAAGAATGTTTTCTCATGAAAAGACGTTTTCTCATGAAAGCATGAAAAGAAATGAAAAGAATGAAAGTCATGCTCATGCACATGAAATGAATGAAAGCTGCAGCTCTCTAAAGCTGCCATGAATGAATAAACGTAAAGAAAGAAATGAAAGAAAGGCATGAGTATGCATGAATGTATGAAGCTACGTAACGGCCACATGAATGAATGAATGAATGGGGTACCCAAACGAATGAATGGGCAGATTGCAATACCGGATAGTAGTATGTGGTAGTGCACCCAGTGCTGCAACCCTGACGGAATGGGATTCCAACCCGTGGCCACTGGCGAATCCATTGCCATAGGGCCGCTAACCCTAGCACACGGGGTGTAATAGTGTGCACTGGCAAGAAAAGAATGTATGAATGCATGGCATTTTTTAAGAAACAAAAGCAGTAACGGGGGAATGTTTTACGAAAAGAAAAGCATGTTTAAAGAGGAAAACCTCCGTCTACTGATATTTACGAACGAAAGCATGTATGCATGTATATATAGTATGTATGGAATGAAGAATGCATGACTGAAAACCTATGTTGTTATATTTTAACGATATGAAGTAATGCTTACTGAGTATTCGACTCATTTTAGTTTTTATGTGTGCCCCTCCCCCCACAGAAACTGAATGAGCAGTACGCTCAAGAGAGACACGGCCAAAGGAGAAGAGCACGGAAGTCTATGTATAAGGGTTTTAAATGTACGAAAGGTTTTTTTATTTTAAAAATTTATAATTTTCACTCTTTTAACCCGCAAATCTTTTTTATTATAAAAACATATTTTATTTTATAACGTAGAGTCTTGCATCCTGGGAAGGACAGTAAAAGATTTTAAATCGAACGGTAATTCCCGTCGTATTTTTTAAAATATTTTTTAAAAAGACCCACCCCAAGGACAGGCGTTACAGGTCTAGACCCAGAGTGTGATTTTTTTAGACCAGACCGAAACCGACCAAATCACTTACATATAAAATTTTTAAATATATATATAATATTATTTTATATAGTAATTATATAAGTTAATTATTTTATTTCTCTAATTTATAACTATTGACTATATAAAATTTGAAATAATATCTCTTGTCAATTAACTAATATATCATATGATAATATATGTTATTATATGTAGATACATACTCTACTAAAGTGCTAAATTAGTAACTAATAATATCATAAATATAGTTATAATTATTAATTTCTTTAATGAGTTAGTTACATACTTAATTTTTATTTTACTAATTTAATTAATTTTTTATATTAACTTATCTACTAAAAAAAAAAGAGGAAAAAATGTTCATACATATGGACCAAATCGGACTGATTGAATTGACTAGATTGATAGCTAACGGTCTGGTCCTGTCCTTAGGGATAATCAGTCTGGACCACTCTGAAAAAAGAGTAGACCAAAATTTTCAGTCCGTGAACCCCTTTCCTTCTTGGCATTGGACTGGATCGATTATACCCCTACTTACTAGAACATTGATAGAGCATTAATACACATGGGATGCATAAGCATATCCATGAAATATTAAATCTAGCGGCTATATTAAAGCTCTTGGGATGAATGTGGATAAGTTTTCTTTATGTAATTTATTTTGAATTCATTGTCTTCTCATACCATTGATGTAGTAATTATATTAATTAGATTGATGTCATGAATGATGAGTCAAAATCAATGGACTAAAATGAATTCTAAGAATTAGTTAAGTTGCTTGAAAGATATAAAACAATCGGTTGTAAGTGGGTCTTCAAGACTAAGCTCAAATATGAAGGTAGACTCTAAAGGTAACATTGAGCGACCTAAAGTGAAACTCATGCCCAAATATTTTACACAAAAATGAAGCATTTATTATAAAGAGAACTTATAATGGCTTGTTGACTGTGTGGATAGCTAGATGTGTTAATAGTGAGATTTTCTACTGTCAACACATCCAACAATAAATATTAATATTTTCATAATTTTCAAATTTAATATTATATTATCCATTCCATTATGTGAATACATTGATGTTCAAATTTCTTATAAAAAATATCTCAAAACCAAAAACTTTCCCTTATCCCAACAAAGAATACACACACAAATATATGCATATACTGTGGATTTTATAAGTACTATTGCTGAGAAGATTGACTGTCCAAGTGGTTAATGTATGTTACTCAAATATTCTAAGAGAAAAAAAAAAGTGAAGAAAATTGAGTTAGAAATCGCTTTTAGTGCAAACAAAAGCAAGAGCTACCTTGTTACATTTACAATTTAAGTATAATATCCTATTAAGGCAAATAAAAGTCACCAAACAACTTGTGCAAAGAAGAAATAATATTATCTAAAAACATATAAAAAATATTTATTAACAAAATTTATAAATCATTTTTGAAATGTGGATAGTGGATTTATTCTAAATTCACACAAAGCCAACTGTGGATAATAAGCAAACGGAAAATAAGTCTCGTAAACACTGACAACTCCTTGTTTGGCCAAACAGTCAGTTACAAAAATGATAGACATGCCTAACTTAAATATGCATCATTGATTCTTCTCGGAGTCTAAACTCCATGCTGGTGAAGATAAATTGCTAAAATAAATCATAACTAAAATATTTCAACAGTAACAATAAATAAATCCACTTTAAGACACTAAAAAAGACAATAAAATAAAACAAATCTTTCAACATAAATATTGTACCAATTCCCAAATGAAATGACAGCGAGTGGCCTCAATATGCCACTACAGCCTTCTTGATCTGAATTTTTGAGAGAAGAATTATCTATGTCAAATTTTACACAATACAATAGAGGAAGCTACCTTGCCATAAAGTTTCTAAACTTTCATTGGGATTATTGGAGATTTTAAAGCTTCTCAACAACAAGAGAAGCACACTTGTGAGCCTTAGTAGTTTTAACAATTGGTTTAGTTCAACCAATCAATGAAAGACCTTGTACATATTCATCTTTTTCTTAATAGGTGTTTCTTTTTGGTATATTATGCATGCTTGGTTACACCTTCGATCATTTGGTGCTTTTCAATAAAATCTATTGCTTATAAACAAAAAGTAGCTGCTAGAATAACAATCACATTTCTTATGTGGAGGTTTGTAATACAAATGAATTCATATATAACACTTGAAGCATCGCCCTCATCTCTCAACACAATAATAAATATTCTGCACTTATCTCTATTGACAATATGATCAAAGTAGTTACAATATTCTTCCTCCTTGAATGCTCTAAAGAAATTATTGTGCCTATGCTTACACTTGAGATGGGTTCTATTTTGTCTTCCAAGATTAATATTCTAGGTGTAGAAGTAGTTACAAGTCAATTTATATGGTTGCTTAGTTGATAGGTCAAGAAACTCATCCTTTTTCCTCATAGGCTAGATCCATAGCTGCCTCATAGAGGATGGTAGACTGGCGTTGCAGCACCTGATTGGAAAAGCTCTAAACTTTAAATGTTCCTAATGGCCAGAACTTTGGGTACGAAAGATAAGAACCTTGACCTGCTTAGACCAGGTAATTGGACTTAGCTTGTTGAAAAGCTTGTCAAACCTCTATCCCCCAATACATGGTTCCATGAAACATTATCTAGCCCTTCTACGAACTGGAGAAATTTCAAGATGATGTTGCAGGGCTAGTTGAGAAAAGATTGCAAAATCAATCATTGACCTAGCTAAATTATATGCATATAATGCAAACTACTTAGATAATGGAAACAATATTATGAAATTGAAAGAATTTCATAACATCTTATTCCAACTATTACAAATGTTGTAGAGAATAGTCTGAATCAACCAGGTGCAACTTCTTGCTTATAGATCAGAGAATAAGGTAAGGGCGGAGGTAGGCTACTTACTTTCTTTTGTCAGGTGCAACATTACATTTTGGAAACTCGCTAACTCGATGCGATATTAATATGCAAGGGATTTGAACAAAATATTTTGAAACTTTTGTTTCTTTTCTTCAATACATTCGTTTGGATTTCCTCCATTAGTGCACAACTCCATTTTACCATAAAATATAAGTAAAGAAAATCCTTAATGAGTATAAAATAGATAATAAAAAATACTAAAGAATGAAGTAATTATAAGTATGAGAGGGGCTAGAATTATGTATATTGAAGAATTACATACACCCACTAGAGAGAATCTAGGGTTTCTTTTTGGTGCATACTCAACTGTTCTGAATGAGGTATTTATAGAGTTTGTAAGTGAGTGTAACCTCTCATGGTTTCTCCTCAGTAGTCCATGTTTTCATAATTTTCATATTTAATATTGTATTGAATGTGGAGGGAGAGAGAGACATAACAAGTAATGCTTGATACAACATTTAATTGCTACAATAATTAAACTCCATTTCCATTTCCATTTCCATAACAAGGATACTCAATTGGTACAATAATTTAATGCCTTGTAAACCTATTATGACATAAAAATTGTTGATTTCCTATTCAAGTTTGAATTATTTCATACAAAAAATTATAGTCTCACACCAATTTTAATAGGGTTTCATATGAAATGTGTACATCTCATTCAAAATAAATCAACATTAAAGTTTCTCTCTCATTAATCATTATCATTGTCTCAACCTGCCTTTTATAACCAAAGGATATAAATGAATATATTCTCCACAAATTATTTTGTTTAATTATGTTACTTTCTCTTAAAAATTACAAACCTAATTGGATTTTTTTTTTTCATGTTTTATGAACTAGAGTGGATATTTTCATTTAAGATAGCCATTCATATATATCATTTGGGTCCCTATCAGTCACCAGCTTGATAAATGTGGACACCTAAAAGATAAACCACAAGAAAATCTTAGAAATCACAATACAACACATACTTAAAGTAGAATATAGCAACGATGTTCATTGATGCCTGTATAACATGCTACAACCTTTTTTGAGTGGAGGGAATGGACTTGTATTTACTCACAACAAAGTCATACATCATTACATAGTTCAAGAATTTGCTCCATAACGTATAAGAACGACCCTCTTCATTTAGAGTTAAATTAATAATATCCATTTAGTATAAAACTTCGATATGTTCGTCATTTTATTCTTCAACATAATGTGAAATGATCAAAATAGGCATTATTTTATTTTACATGAAATATCTCTACTTCACTTGAAAATTGAAATGAAAGGATCCAAATCCCTAATGTACAACTCTTTGAATAAAACTACATCCAATGACTAGACTTTTAAAACCCGTATACTCAACTTTTGTAAGTGCACAAATCCAGTTTTAACACAGAAACCAACAGCTTCATATACACCTACTTAGCAACACAACATAAGTCAAAAGTCTAGTTTCCATCCAGAAAACTTCTACTTAGCACATAGGAATAGAGCCAAGATCACAAGAGAAAAACAGTCATCACACTAAATTCTAACAAATACAAAACAACCACCGTAGCATAATAAACACCGTGAGCCAATAACATTACCACTAGCCCCAAGTGTACAATACAGTCAATGCCAAGCACCACCATGCAGCTGGTGGTTCGTTTATTATCAAGATTATAAACGTTTGCCCTTAAAGGTGCTGATCATCCATTACACGTTATCGTCCATGCTCCTTTACACACAGGGTATTTTGCACTTGTTGCGAAGAGTTTGTTAGAATTACTGAGAACATTAGCATTTAACATTTTAAATGGTTAACGATGGTCATTAAAAAAGGATTTGAATTAATATGTGTGTGTATGCATACATGCAACAAATGTAGCTAGTTATATTTGTTGAGCTACTGAAGTACATGTCATACATTCTACACCAATAAACAAGCAGTGAACTCCCATACAATCAATAGAGAAAATAAAAATTCTCTAGAGCATCAAAGAAGTTTCCATGTTGTAAAGGGAATCGTCTGCCTCAAGCATGGCTACTATTTTACTTATATAGCATTTACAAAAGAGAGAAACAAGCATTACAATTGTTCCACTAGCTATAGAGGAGGTAAAAATGAAAATATACAACTGATATCTATCAAGATGAATATATACTTACATTAAATGCTAGAATAATGCATTGTTAGAGTAAGGAAGAGAGATCATGGCAGTCATTCATGGGGAGTTAAATTAGCAACAAATCCTAAAGATATGTCTCTCCATTCCCCCCCTCATGCACAAGGCGGGATTGGCCCGACACAGAGCTTGCTTCAATTTGGCATGAACTTGTGGCTGCACAAGAATTTTGTAAAAATGTCGGCCACCTGATCTTGTCCAGTGACATGAGCGAGAATGGTAGCACCACTAGCAACTTGTTCAAGTACAAAGTGAACATCTATTTTAAAGTGCTTAGTGCGATGGTGGAACACTAGGGTTTTAACAATGTTGAGAGCACTTTATTGTCAATGTAGCTTAGGGTAAGGCAATAGATAACCAAGATTCTTGATATTCAGCTTCAACCATTGATTGGGAAACCGGAACTTGCTTCTTTATACCCCGTGTCAGTAGCTTATTACCCATAAAGATTGCAAAACCAATAGTTGAATGGCGGTCATCCAGAGAACCCACCCAGTCTGCATCACAGAATCCAGTACGAGCATACATTGGACTTTTGGCAAAGTTGAAACTAATATTGAGTGTGCCTTTTAGATAATGAAATATCCTTTTAATAGCAACTAGATGGGGTTCACAATGGGGCCTGCATGAATTGATAAACAAAATGCACAGCATAGACAATATCATGTGTAGTTAATGTGAGATATTGGAGAAAGCCAACCCTTTGTCGATACAGTGTTGGATCCACAAGAGGAACATTATTGGTGGCAAAGGGTTGGACACCGGAAGCCAGAGGAGTGGAAATGGGCTTGACTCCATCAAGTCCAAACTTCTGAAGCAAGGACATCATATAATGGGTCTGACTCAGAGTAAGAGCATTACCATCACACGTGACTTGAATACCCATAAAATAATGCAAAGCTCCAAGGTCTTTCATATGAAATACTTGTGATATGTGAGATAGAAAAGTGTGGATGGATGAAACATAAGAGCTAGTGATAATGATGTCGACCACATAGATTAGGAGAAGAATACTATCGGAGCCTTGTGGACGAAAAAATAGTGATGTGTCGTACGAATACCTCTAAAAATCTATCTGTTAAATATTTATTGGTGATAACCTCATCATGGAGTGATTGATCATTAATATTTATTTCCATATTTATTGTTGGATGTGTTGATAGTAGAGAATCAACTTTTGGTTATATGTTTCTATTAGTTGGTGGAGCAATCTCATGGAAAAATGTAAAATAGACCATTATTGCTACATCTACAATAGAAGCAGAGTTCATGACATGCTTTGAGAACACAATCAATGGTTATAGTTATGGAACTTTATCACTAGTTTTGAAGTTATTGACATTAGTGTCAAGCTGCTGAGAATTTATTATGATAATTTTGTAGCTGCGTTTTTCTTAAAGAACGACAAATATTCTAATGGCACTAAACATATAGAGGTAAAGTGTTTTTTCATTACGGAAGAAGTTAAGAAACAATTAGTGTTTATGAAGCATATTAATATAGAGATCATAGTTGTAGGTCCATGGACAAAATAGTTGCCACAAAAAACATTTAAAGGACATATTAAGAGAATGAGTTTTTATTCTAACCCTTAATGCCTATTATGTTGTGGATTTGCATGATGTTTATTTATGCCATTATAGACATTTTGAAATCTCATTAAATAAGTTTATGAACTTTCTTGTTTTCTATTTTGTGTGTACATATGTGATTGGATAAATGTTAGTACATGGGTATCTCATGACCCATGTAGTGTTCACATAGGAAGAAAAGTTACAAGCAGTTAATTAACCACCCACCACAAGTAGTTAATTAACTCTCCACCATTGTAAGTTAACTAACTTATAGGGAAGTTAATTAATCATCTCATTACGATTCTTTAAATAAGATTCTTACGTACATTAGTTTTGGATGTGGAAAAAGTGAGTAAACGTACAAACAAAGGCCTCTCCCCACTCTCTACAATTTCCTATAGCAATCTTCTTAAACTCTTGATCTTGAAGTGTGAAATTATTTTGGGAGATTCTAATAGCCTCTTAAGTAACGTAGAGGTGCAATCATAATAGTTTGACGTAGGCTCTATGTCAAGCAAAGATCAGAGCTTGTGAAAATTTCACTACACTTGAGGTAAATTAACTTTATTTAACAATAAAAAATAACAAGAATATTTTTAAAAAATGATAATTTTGTGGGTAAATTTTAGACATGTCTCATTTATGAATAATGATTGAATGAATTGCTAGTGTTGTGATATATGGAATGGACTATGTCGTCTCATTGACATAGAACCGCCATGACTCACTCTAGTGTCTGGCTATAGTATTTTTGATGACCAACTTAAAGTGAAAATTGATAAGGCTTTTGTGCCATCATTAGGGGTAAAAAGAAATCGAAAAATCGATTAAACCATCCAGTTCGTAACCAGTTTAGATTGGTTTTGGGTATTAAAAACTGATTTGGATCTAACCCCGTTCAACCCCAATTTTCATGTTTTGAAAACTAGTTTGGATCGAAAAGAACTGAAATATATAGTTTTAATTTTTTATATAATTCAAATATATAAAAAGTATTATATATAATTTTTATATTATAATATATTATCCTTAAACATTAATATTAATATTAAGTTATCAATATGAACTTACTTTATATATATATAATATATCAAGAATAAATACATTTTTGATATAATAAATTATAATATATATTCTTTTTATAAATACATTTTTATATATTTGATCATGTATACTCATATAAAAAGTCTAGAAGTTATATAGACTATAGTTAAACTCAATACTATTCTAGTAATTATTATAAAATAATATACTTATACTATAACATAAATAGACTAATAGTTTAGTATATGTAAAAATCATATTATTACTATCATACATAATCAAGTATATAAATAAATTAGACACAAGTAAGGGATGAAAAAAAAAACCAAAAAATCAGTTAAATCGAATCGAACGGGACCGAAACTGGAAAAATAAAAAATTCTAGTTTCGGTGATAGGCCATATCTATTTTCATATTTTCAAAATCAGTTTATATCAGCTCGGTTCTAAAATATATCTAAAATTAAACTAAATCGGACCAATTACACCCTTACCCATAATGTTAATTTTATTGAGCCTATCACTTGTCATATAGAGAATATTGTTGGAATTTAATGTCCCACATGACATGAATGATTATCTATCCTAATTCTGTTAGAACGCTGTTTAAACAAGAGAATTGGTTTTTTTATTAAAACTCCTACTTTGATAGAAAATGTAGAGAAAAGTCATAAATATGAATTTCAGTACGTTCTTTATAAATTTTTTGATAACGTGAGAATGATGATAGTCAAGATCCTAAAATTATTTTAAGATATTATGTTTATTATTTATTTTATATAAACTTACTTGTTGGTCTATAAAGAATGCAAGAACCTATTAAGAATGTGATAAGCACATGCTTTTTTAAAAGTCTAACTAAAAAAATTGGCTGTGTTCCTTCTTTGGAAAAAAACATGTGCTTCCCATAAAATAAAATAAAAACATGTCCTTGTCACTTGCTTAAAGGACTCATGTCAGTTTTTTAAATGGATTATCAATTTGAAAGAAAATCTTGTCCTTCCAAGAATACTGATAATTAATCTATTTTCCCCTCGTTTTTCTCCAATACAAACACGTCACAACAGAAGTAGACAACCCGATCACCCAATCATGAAAATGGGTTCAGCGAGAATGAAGTACTAGGCAGTGGAGATTTTGACAACGTGTATAGTGCCAGTTCAACCGATGGAACTGCGGTTGCTGTGAAATGCTTGGCAGAAAGAGGGGAGCGGTATCTGGCTGAGTTGGTGGCTGTGGCGGAGGAGCCATGTTTGGTTAAAAGCTAGGATGATGAATTCATGAAAATCAATTGTTTTTGGTTTATGACTGCATTTCCATCCAGAGCCTTGACCGCCTACTTTTCAGAAGACCAGAAAACATGGGGACATCGCCTCTCAGTTGTGGGGCCTGCAGTTTTCTATGTTCATGAGCAGTTGGAAGCTCAGGTCATTCACCAGGATGTGAAGACGAGCAACGTGATGCTTGACTCGCATTATAATGCCCGACTAGGTATTTTTGGCTTGGCAAAGTGGTTAGAACATGAATTCGGGTACCAAACCAGCAGATCCTCAATCCAAAATCACCAGTTTCGGCTGGTAGAGAACAAGAATTGATGGGCAGAATTTGTTATTTGCCTTTTGCCCCCTGAGAGTTTCCAAAAGCAAGGTGTTGCCACTGCAAAATCCAACGTTTTCCAGCTTTGGGATAGTTGTTTCAGAGGTTGTGGTCAACGGGCAGTAGATCTCACACGAGCTGATGATCAAATAATTTTGCTCGACTGGATCCGAGGCTGATGAAGGAAAGCTTCTGCAGGCAAGGGATTCTTAGTTACCAGATGGATCTATGCACACCCCACAACACAGACTCGGACAAAACACGAAATTGCTCAAGGAAACACTTTCAGGCAGCATTTTCTGGCAAACTGCCGGCTCTCCCATCATTATTTTGGTGCCACCCTCTATGCATCTCTGTATCCTCCCTCCACAACAAAATGTTAGCACTACCAGGTCCACGATAGTCAGCACCAACACAGCTGCCTCATCACACACTGTCACCCAAGTAACATTACAGAGTGAAGAATGGATGATGTAAACTGGGTTCTGTTTTCAACAAAACAGAAGCATGCCTACACGTATCTTTAGAGAGAATCTAGTTTTCTCTAGTTATATCTAAAAGTCTGCGCCTTCCATTTCAAAGAACCATTCATACAAAGGCTTTTTCAATAAAATTTAGAGAATACGGGAATAACAAATTATAAAAAGTATAATAAGAGTAGATATCATTGGGATCCGCAAGATGGTCCAAACTATAAACATCCGTAAATAAATCTTAAATGATTGAAACTAGAGATAATATCAAGTATTTACATATTTTTGCAACTCTTGGTATATACACAAATTTATTAATCTGACCTCATCAACTCTTTACATCCAGTTCATTTCAACCTGTCCTGTCTTTGTTTAACCTCCTGTAAGAGGCATGTCTTCATCCGTGTCAATCCCAACCCATTTGATGAAAGCAAAGAGGAACTCCCTGAAACTGACCTGCCCATTCCTGTCCCAGTCCATTTCTTCTGCATTTACTCAAAAAAGAAAAAAAAAATCTAAATAAAAGGAACACAATATTGAGAGGGGGAATAGAAAAATTGAAACAAAATAAAAGCCAAATAGCAAATAATTTATACCGAAACGGGTCCGAGTGATGTGAGAAGGGGATTTCTCCCAAGGAGAAGCGCCGTTCAATGCCTTGACCATGTCATTCTTATTCAGCTTTCCATTTCCATTCTTATCGAGAAACAAGAATACTTCAATCACAGTATCAAAAGTCGCTTCAAGCTGTGGCGAACCCAACCTTGACGTCTGAAACAAAATCCAAAGCACTTAGATATATTTGATGGGCACAGAATTTCATATGCATGTCTAACTCTGAAATAAACAAAAGGATTGACATAAAGCATATCGTGGATACAGTATTAGAGGAAGAAGGCCCCTTCAGAAGATAGATAAGACAGAGAAGAACAATAAACTCATTGAATTGTATCCCTTCGTTGCCATCAATGTCACATGAATGGAAAAGATCCTCAACCTCCTCCTCAGTCAGATGGAGTTGCAGTTTCTGTAAGCATTTCTTTAGTTCCTCATGGTCAATAGTTCCATTAGAGTCCTCATCTATGAGAGAGAAAGAGAGAAGCCATTTACAATAGACTTTATGACAAGCTGAAAGGGGGAAAAGCTTCAGAGTTGGGAAATCAACCAAATCTTACCATACTGTTCAAACACAGCTCTAATGTTTTTTAAACTGTCTCTTAACTGAGGGAACTTCATAATTATGCTGTCAATTGACTTGAAATTGTGATATCCTGAGGAACCTTTCTTGGCCTCAACCATTTTCCTTTCAAGCTTTGCATCCAATCTCTTATACTTGTTTGGTGAGTTACAACAGTAAAACATGCTTCTTACTTTGATGGATAAAGACTTCAGAGAAAGCCAGGGGCGAGGTGTACCTTTAAATGAGACACAATGAGGAATCAATTTAAGCTCAACATATATGGCAAAACCCATATCTTGCCTCCATATCCTACATCTTAGTCACTCCACCAGTTATGCTATTATAACAATTGCATTATATGACCACGTGATGTTTCACTAATCATACAAATTCAAGATCAATAGTACAAAGGCAAACCATTGATCTTGACGATATCAGTAACATCAGCATACTCTGGTAATAAAATAAAAATGTTTTGATACAAGTGAATTTTCACAATTTTGAAACTGCAATTTTCTATATATCTGACTGTTGCAATTGAAAAAAGAAAAAGAAAAGGAATTTCTTTACTTCTATGCATAGGTTTTCTTTGGGATTTCAGAAGGAACATGTGAAAGTAGAAGGTAAGTATAATATTGCATAAGCAAGAGCTCTTCTTTTTTATTACAAGGGAAAAAATGACATAGGACGGTGATGTTTGGCAGCTAAGGAGCGATTTCCTTGTTGATTATATCCTGTTCAACTGACGATAATTGTTTGGCAGCAGCAATAGTGATTCTGATGCAAGTTGTGACACTGAAGGGATAGTGCTTATGACACTGAATTAAGAATGATGCTCTTAGATATATATATGTGTATGTATTTATACCTTTCTATATATGGCCGTGGAGTGGCAATTGTAGTCCTAATGGCTAGCAGTCATAATGCACATAATGTGATAGTGGTCCTTCAATTATTGTCTAGTTGCATTGCTTGCGTCCTATGCTTTGAATAAAATTACCTTGCTGCATCTTTGGTACAAGAGTTACATTGTATAAAAAAAAATTTTCTCAACCTATTCCACACCATACAAAAGTAGAAAGATTACAGTAAAAAATGGATCAGATTTAGAACTTATACGGATAAAGAGCCATATAATAAGTGCAATTGTGCATACAATTCAAACCCTATCAGTTCAATCAATTACAAGAAAATACATCCATATGAAAGAAATTATGCAGCACCAGGGAAAAAGTTCAGATAAATGATCACACTTTGCCTTATCAAGCTATTCAAAAGAAGAAAGAAAAGATAAATAAAAGAACGAGCTAAAATAACAACATCAAGGGCTGGAAAATTACCCCAAACTATATCTAAACAACTTCAGATTCACCGGAACTCATGCCGGCCAAAAACCAAAAAAAGAGAGACAAATATGAATACTCAAACCCAGATACGATCTAGCATTGCCCACAATAAAGTTCACAGATTAAGAGCACAGAATCAAACACTGAAAATTAACGAAAAAATAAAAAAAAAGAGAAAAAAAAAAGGGGGGGGGGGGGGGGGGGGGGGGTGGGGGAAAGACGCACCCGAAGCCAGCTCTTGCACGAGAGGAAAAGGGTCGCCAAGAAATAAGAAATTTATAAAAAAAAGAGAAGGACCCGGGAAGCAAAAGAGAAAGGTAGAGGTAATCAAAAAGAGAAGAAAAACTGGTTTTCCCATCTAAAGTAAGTGGAGATGCCATTATTGCCTTTGACAAGGAGTTCTGGATATGCACCTCTTCAAATCCCCTTTTCGAATACTCTTTCTTGTTTAAGCTTATTATACAACGACACAACGAAAGAAGGGACACCCCATTAGGCCCTCTTGCTTGAACTTGTCTGGAATTACCCGTCTTTTGATTTTGTTTTTTTCTTAATTTCTGGAATGTTATGCCTTTAAATTATCAAGAGATTGGACGTCAAGTTCATCTCTAATTTATTTTAAATTAATTTTGATAGCATTTTTTTTTAACTCTTCGGAAAAAGCTAACTCAATCTATTTAGTATTTTCAAACACACATCACTTGCTTGAACTTGTCTGCAATTACCGTCTTTTGTTTTTGTTTTTTTCTTAATTTCTGGAATGTTGTGCCTTTAAATTATCAAGAGATTGGATGTCAAGTTCATCTCTAATTTATTTTAAATTAATTTTGATAGCATTTTTTTTTAACTCTTCCGAAAAAGCTAAGTCAATCTATTTAGTATTTTCAAACACATATCCCAACTTATTTACATTCAAATACATCTCAATGAAACTTACAAAACATTATTATTCATAGATCAACTCAGATTATCTGAGATCATTTTTAACATCTAAACACAACCTAAAACTTTTACAACAGTCTAAATTATAAAAACTAACAAAAATGCTAAACGTACTTAAAAAGAATTTATTTCTTCCCATCTCAATTATTGATATACTAAAACTTATGAAATTTGAAATTTAAATTAAAAAATTGACAAAATAAGTCTTGTGTGTAAAATTATAAGTACATGCAAGGCTACTAAAAAAATTAACTCATTAAAATCTCATAAACTCATTTAATAAAAAGTTTACATTTTGGATTTTCATTTACCCGTTTGGTTACAAGAAATGTTTCATCTAATCTCATCTAATATCGCCATTACACCTTTTTCAAATTCTCATATAAAATATAATAAACAATTCAACTTTTTCAAATTCTAAAATAATAATAATATTAAAAGAGTGATGCTACTCATCATCCCACACCACACATTTTACATATTTTAATTTTTTTATTTTATTTTAACTTGCTAAAGTAATTGAGTTGTTCTATTTATCATTCATACACCACATATTTGTTATAGAAAAAATAAAAAATTAAAATTAAAATAAGTGTGGTATGTGTATGTAGTGTGTGAGAATGATAAATAGAATTATTCCTATCGAAATGGCGTCTTTTGATCATTAGGCTACGTTTAGATGTTAAAATGAGTTGAATTGAGTTATGAATTGTAGTATTTTGTATGTCCAATTGAGATAAGTTTATCTTTTTTAGGTTAAAATAGGTTTAACTTTTTAGATTAAAATATATGAAGTATGTTAAGATGAGTTTGATTTTTTTATAAAAAGTTAAAAAAATAATAAATCTCATCAATAATTAATTTGAGATGAATTAAATTTTGTCCAACAACTCATCACAAATAAGAAAAAGATGACATAACACAGTCGTGATGGTCGAATGTTAAGGAAGGATACAAAATATTAGTTTTTGATATTTTGAAAGGGCAATGTTGTCATAAATACATTTTTTTCACTCTTAAATTGCCAAGCACTCTAGACTATCATATAGCTAACACATTGCACCATCAAGTTATCAAAGATTACATCTTGCATTCTGATTTAATCTTGACCGTTGAGATAGATAAAAAGTAGTAGTTATAACATAATCTTGGGATTTTGAAAGTGCATTATATCAATTCTAGTAATCCAAATAATTCGAGAGTGCAAAGCGTGTTTTTTGTTCTTTTCTTTAAACTTAGAATTTTATTATTTTTCTTTAATATGAATGACATGATACTCTTAGGTTATGCTTGGTAGATGAGATAAAATGAGAATTTTTAAAAATTTTATGAATAGTATTAAGATAAAAGTTTAAAATTTTATTTTTTAATATTATTATTGTTTTAAAATTTGAAAAAGTTAAATTAGAATTTGAAAAAGTTGAATTGTTTATTATATTTTATATGAAGATTTGAAAAAGATGTAACGATGATATGAGATAGAGATAAGATGAGATGAGATTTCTCATCTTTACTCCCAAACATATCCTTATTCTATTATAATATACCATATAATTAAAATTACTTAATAAAGTATCGATTTTAATTGACATGACATCCTATGATAGAATAGAAACACCACGTGTCTGTATTTTAAGAGTATCTAATAATTACTCATGAGACAAAGATCCAAAATAAATACTATGTGAGTGAATAAAAATGATGTATGTAAGAGTATATGTTGATCTCTAGAGATAGTGTCCAGTTGGTAAAAAGTATGTTTCATCCTCATTCACATAAGTGAAAATTCATCAATAGTTGGGTGGCTGCTCAACCATTTCTAATTCACTTGAAACTGATAGTACCCTCTTGGTAAAAAATAAGAAATGATTTGGATCATTTAATTATCAATATAATTCATTTTAGAAATACAATAATTAAGATGTTTATATTCTATATGTTTTGGACATGTTTCGCATGCCTAGTCACTTTAACCTGGAACCAAAGAAATGGGAAGGCTTGAAGGGTGTGGAAACACCTCCAAAGCCTTAAGTCAGATATATTGCTCAATCTAGACAAAGGAAAGCAAGGGTTATGTTTCGTTACCTGATGGGTGATCACTGGCATGTATATATAGACTAAGGAGAGGACCTCCTTAGGCCTCCTAACAACCTGATCTCCCATTTGAAACCAAGTTTGTATGTCATTATTTGAATTTTCCTCGCTGCTTGGACCTTATCTTATCCTTGGGAGGTTGTTGGAATGTCTTAGCTTATAGCCCGGGCCGCGTATGGTGTGACCAATGTTCGTAGGCCGTTTGGGGGTGTTTGGATAGGGCCCGCTTCTTTGGACTATGAAACTCTTGGGCCATTCGATTGAACCTTACCGGGTCAGAGGGGAGGGATCCTAAGTTCTAACCCTTCCACTATACATATCATCAATCTCAAATAAAATAGAGAGAATCTAATTCCTAGAATTTGTTATGCTTAGGATCTACATAGGCATTTAATGAAGTGAATTTTATACAAGTCTTAATCACTTTGCTTAATATAAAGCCGACTATAGATTTCTTAGCATACAAATCAGGTATATAACATTAAGGTTTGAATAGTGAGTTAAGATGAAATGAATTGAGATGAAAGTTAAATAAAATATTGTTAGAATATTATTTTTTAATATTATTATTATTTTAAAATTTGAAAAGGTTGAAAGGATTAGATGAGATACGTTGGGGGATTTTTGTATCCAAACCGGGTAATTCTTTAACACTTACTGCTACTCAAGTAGCCTCCAGGGAAAAGAAATCCCTATATCTCATCAGTTTTGTGACATAATCAATGTCAATGACAACTGCAAACCAAATTGCCTATGTGGCAGGTGAAGTACGGTAGTTTCCAACAACAAAAAGAAGGCATTTCCCACATTTAGAAGATCTGCTTCAAGAATATACAGACCACTGATGAAACAGTAGAAAGGCTGGAACATGTAGATAAACTTGACAAAGAAGAAAAGAAAAAAGTTTCCATTTCAGTAAGGAAACGTCCTACCATTCAGCCAATATTAGTCATCATCCATTCTACATCTTGCCGCATGTAACTCTCCAAGGGCAATGAGTCTACATTGCCAAATAAGGGCCTTGGTCTCTTCTTCAAAGCAGCAGCCTGCAAACTTACACCCATTGGTGAAACTGGGCTCCCAGTTGACGTCAAGCAGCTTTCAACAGAGCAGTCGCCAATGCGAGCAGGCAGATTAGCAGTGTTATTATTCTCTAAAGCTGAAGCAATTTCAGACAACGAGGGAATTTTCATGGTCTCGAGTGGAGCCAGTACTAGACGGTCATTGGAAACCTTGATTGCCAGTGCCGAGAGCTCTTCCCTAGTAGCTTCAAGCCCAGCAGATTCAGCAGCCTGATCACTCAGAGCATTGCAAGCCTTCTCCAGTATTGACTGCAGGTATTTTCCTTGCGCTTCAATCCGAAGTTGCAGATGACGCTGCACCTGTTTTGAAGAAAACCATTAAGGCTCTATAGGTAAAAATTATTGTGTTCTACTACTTACAAGCCGTTGTGTAAACACATCATCTATTGTCGTAGTCAAAAAAGAAATACTATTTTATATTAGCTGATGTAGCAAGCTTACATGTCAATGGTATGCCTAGTGTGTCAACAAGCAAGTTTGCAAATAGTATTTTTCAAGATTATTTAGGCCATGGCCCTCACATTGAGGTTGTCTAAGTGTAAAAATGTGCCACATTATACGAGATTAGCATGCCATGACCCGGGTTTTTTCGAGGAGAATGTGGTTTAGCGGTTCATGACGCAAATGCCAAATTAGTATACCATAAAAGGTGTCTCTGACCCTAGAGAATTTCATGGATCAACCTGCACATGTTCAGGCAACCCATATCGACTTCCTTATACCTGTGTCGAGAGGATCAATTTTGCATCCTTTACACCGCAATCTCATATACACGAAAAAAAACCTCAATACTTCTCCTTTTCTCACATCTCAAATGACCACTCCCCTTTTTCCTCCATGGCATGGCCTTCCCATATTTTATATGCATAAACATACTTCTAATGGTGTAGCAATGTAATTGAAAACTCAGGTAGCAATTTTTTTTATTAAAAATAAGGAGATCCAAAAGCGGTATTTCAGGTTAAGGACACATTTGTTCAGTAAGTTGCATTTGGCTTAGTTCATTGGGAAGTTTTATCCACGATGAAGTAAAGCTATTATGTTAAAGCCTTGAAGTTCGTAAAAAAAAAAAAAAATCTCATAAGTGGTTTGTTGTCTTTTGACTTCCTTATGGCTCATCCATGCCAGTGGATAACCAGTTGCGAGCATGGGCAAACTCATTTATGCTAATCTAAAAACTTAATTAGCTACATTACATTAGCCATTCAAACAAGAGAAAGAACACCAACCTCCAACTGCTCATGCAGTCTTCGCTGGACTTCCATTTGTACCCGCAATGCCTCAGTAACTTGGTACCCACTGTTTGAAGGATGAAAATGCATCATTATATGAAGCAGGGATTTACAATTCTGCGTATGAAAAGGAAAAGGGTTGAAGATTTATGGCAGAAGGAAAAGATGAGTTACTCATTCAGGTCTTGCGCTAGCATTCTTGAAGATGGCGATAAAGATGAGCCAGTGTCAAGACTTTCGGCCATGCATGAAGCTGCAATTCCAAATGCAGATTGCTAATCAATAAGAAGTTCAAATGCCAATAATTTTGACCAGTATCATCCCCCCCCCCCCCCCCCCCCCCCCCCCCCCTCTTCAAAGCATTACTATAGCTCGGCACATCAAATAAATGGAAAACTTTTTTATTTCTCTCCATCAGCGTGTTATTTTGCTAGAGAAGCCAACAATTGGGAAGTGGATCTCTTCTCATCATTTTTTGATTGGCTGTCTTTGAGTCCGGTGGGAAGCAACAATAATGATAGATTGATATGTGGCTCGTCTAAGAAAGGAGTTTACATTGTGAAGTCTCTCTACAATGTCCTATGTGCTCATGATAAGACCTCTTCCCCATGGAAGCTTATTTGGAGGAACAAGGCTCCCCTCAGATGAATTTCTTTGTGTGACATTGGGGAGAATTCTTACATTGGATAATGTGAGGAAGAAGGGTATTGTAGCAATCAATAGGTGTTGTATGTGTAAGAAGAATGAGGAAACAATGGATAGCCTTTTCTTGCATTGTGAGTTGCTAGTGCTTTATGGAATACAGTTTTTTGCCTATTTGGAATAGGGTGGGCGATGCCTTCCCTGGTATGGGATCTCCTAGCATGTTGGAAAGCACAGTTTAAGAGAATCAATGTGTATTATTGTGGAAGATGGTGTTATAGCTCAAGTACTCATTTGTTAATACTCTGCATTATTGGATAGTGATCCGCAATAGCCTAGGGTCTTCTATTTCTACACTCCATCAATTGTCAGTACTTTTTCCCTTTGCTGGTTAGGTGGATCTCTTGTATACTTCCCGTGTATTGGGGTTTCATCCTCTTTAGTTATATATAAATTTTTCTCATACTTTTCAATAAACATTTATGCAACAAAACATGCCCGAAAGTTCTACCATGATTTCTTCCATGGGCTCTTTTTGTTGGACCTTGTCATAATGTTCTGCTAGTTTCCTTCTATTCAGTAAGACGTCATCAAGGTATTAAAAAATTTCAGTATAACAAACACGGTTTCCTTGAGGTAAATAGAATGTGCAGAATTCAAGTTTTAATGAAGATTTGAGGTAAATACCATCCTTAGAGGTTTCAATTGATTCCTTGCAAGGTTGTTTCCCCAAGCGGTATTTCTGCAAGAATAAGGCATAAAGAAAGTTCTGAATAAGGCATCAGTAGGTGATTGAAGACAAGAATTACAATGAGTTCAGATTTCAGAACGATGAGCTCTAATATCTTGTTATCACCCAGCCTCAAAACACTTATCATCTATTTCCTTCTCCCTTCATTTGGATAATTGTGCCAATAAAAAGGAGAAAAAAAAGGTGGAAGATCGTGCCCGATTGAAATAGTATGATAATAACAAACCTGAAGATGTGATTTCAAGTGATAAAGGGTGAGCCCTTTTACTCCCATTGTTCTCATAATAGTCTTAGGTGTTGCTTCTGCAATGCGCATCAACATTGCACCCCAGAGGTTAATCAACAGTTTATCAAGAATTCAAAAGTCTAAAAAAAGAAGCTAGCTGTCATATGATGTAAAGGCATTGACCAAACAAAAGCAGACATGCAGATCTGGGTGCAATATAAATCGACAAATCACCCAAGCCTGAACAAATGTTCATCAACTAAGTTTTCACATATTTCTATTAGAATTAATAAGTAGAATTTCTACTTGATCACAATCCAAGACTGGTGCAGGAGATAATGTCCCTTCCCAAATTAGGGCATAACGGAGCTTAAAATTTGTTTTGCAGCATAAGATCAAGGGCAGCTTCAATGTCACTGAGTAACCAATAAACTATGCTAAGGACACAAAAGACTTGACAGTCTCCCAATGTGTTTCAATTGAACTCAAGAGCCAGTCTAGAAAAATAAATTTGGTAGTAGAATTAGGAAACTGCCACACATCCAAGCTTATATGATTTGATATGACTACGTTATAGATAGCTACATCAATCCTGGAAACTAAAATGTGGTAATAGCTTTTGATAAGTTTTAGAATAGAGGACATTGAACAGTCTGTTAAGTTGTTAACCTCAGGTAACTTAAAAAGGCCTCTTGTATGTATCGATTTCTAACTAGATGTTTTCTCTTGTATACATCCTGTGTACTACGCCTATTTCTCTATACATATTAATAAAATTTCTTCTGCTTATCAAAAACAAGGAAAAAAAAAAAACCTTGACTGTAGTATCTAGTGATAGTTGACACAACCAGTTTACCCATTCAAGTGAAATTTGGAACATTTCATCACATCAAAGAGCAACAGGGCTTTTCTTGAACTTCAACAAATCTATATATTTGGTGTTAGAATCCATTCTTGTGGTGCATTCAGCCTATTAATAAACCTGGCAGTTTGTGTTGAACATGGTCAACAACCACATCAGACATGTTTGCATCTTAGTGGCTGGCAATGCTAAGTTTATAGTTCTTGCCTGTGTCCTTCCAAAATTTATCCTTCCAGCTGCTTCTTTTTTCCCAAATCTTTACTAAATTACCTGAACTTTTTGCTAAATTAAACATGATCAGGTCCACAAGTAGTCTTAAATTGACCGAGTTCATTCTTTTATTCACTTTAAGAAGATTAATCGCACAGAATAGCCATAACATCTCATCATTTGATCATCCCATCAAAGCTTTTAAGGGAATATCCTCTTCAATATCCCCCTCCACATTGACAATTTGTGTCAATAATGATAATAGTCACACTTGTCACCTGCAACCACTGCCCACTCTTTTCTGTTTCTGTCACACTTGTCACCTGCAACCACTGCCCACTCTTTTCTGTTTCTAGTTTTCTTCTTCAACCTCCAATTTGGCTACACTCTCTTTTACATTTAGATGGTCCAATTTAAAGAAAATAAAATATTATACACTTTTTCATATCTAAATAAGAATTTTACGAAAATGCTGGTAGTCAGGGTGGCAGGTATTTCAGAGACAGTAGTGCCATTAGTGATGGGCCATGGTGGTGACTACAATAACTTCATGGAAAAATGATAAAGGGTAGCTTCATCATTGAAGCAGCATAGTGATGCTTCTGATGCTGATTAGGCTGGAAACCATGATGGAAGACTGATTTCCGGCTATTGTACATTCGTTGGTATTTAGTAACATGGAGGAGGAAGAAGCAGAATGTAGTGGCCCGATCGAGTGCAGAGCCTGAATATAGAGCTATGGCTCATACAGCCTGTAAAATGATGTGGGAAACATCTCTTTTGCAAGAGATGATCTTCATTATATCTGGCACCATGAGGATGTATTGTGATAAGCAGCTATCTACATTTCTAGTAATCAAGTGTTCCATGAAAAAACCAAGCATATTGAAGTTGATTGTCATTTCATTAGGGACGCGGTACTGAAATATTGGCAAAGCAGCCAATTTAGACAGTGGGGCTGGCACTGGAAGGGGCAGGAGGCCTGTGGTCATGCAAAAGTGCAATGTAGTACCAAAGACAACGAGTGAGGCTTTCCCGAACCCCTATCAGTTCATTAAATGTTATGAGCTGGAAACAAAAATGCAAGGGAAAGAAGGCATTACATGGACAAAGATGAAATAACAATAGGAAAATTCTACAAGTCTCACTCGCTTCCCACTTCCATCCCACTAAGATGAGGTGGCATTATCCATCAATTTCAATTTTTTTTAAATAAAAGATGATACAAGGATGATAAAAGTATCACATTTTACGTAATGCGATGAAAGTGTAACGGGAGTGTGGTATGTAGTATACTGACTAATGATGATGATAAAAATAATTACAATAATAATAATAATAATGTCTAGGACAATGAGATTGAGACATGAGGTTGAGACCTAGTGACTCAGTGACTCACACAAATTGGTCAGGCTTTTGTGACAGTCCATTTGCTTGCAGTTGGGAAACTATGCTAATAACGGAGTCAATCATAATTTGTCTTTTTTTGGCTTATAATGTTTTTAGTTTGTTAATGACAAGAACTGAGAACAAATAGTATCACACATATTCATTAGTCAGTTTGTACCGAGATTATACAGTATAGAGAGCGTAGTAAGGTTGCAAAGTCGGACACTAGGATTTGCACAGTAAACCTTATACTACCATTGAACACCATATCAACACAGACGACCCAAAGTACTCTGGAGAGAGAGAGAGGACTAGTAGTATAACTGACAGAAATCAGAACCGATAATGACAATAATAACAAGGATAAAAGAAAAGAAAAAAGAAAAAGAGGACAATATGCTGTCAAGCTTGAAAATATAAGGAAAATGGTGGCAATAATAATTTCCTGCCAAGAAAGAAAATCACACAACTATAATTACTTAAGCTCAACGCAACCAAAAACTTGAACAACAACAACAAAAAACGCTTAAGCGCCAAGATTCTTTAACCAATAACCAAACCACAATCAAGAACCACAAAACCCTGCATTTGTGAGTACCCATAGGAACCGTAAAAAGAAAGAAAGAAATGAACAAGAAATACAACCAAGTCCAAGAATAATATTAATATAAGACTAGTAGTACTAAGTATACGCACTGTCAGGGCCACCGAGCTGGGTCACAGCGTCCACGAACCTCTCGTGGAGCTCCGCAGTCCACCGGAGCCGGGGTTTCGGATCCGAGGTGAGGACTAAGCAAGCGTCGCCGGGTAGGTTCGTCCCGTCCAGAGTTCCCTGGAACTCGGCGTGCCCCACATCGAGCGGGAGAGAATGAATGGCCGAGTACATTCCCGAAGGCTTCACTGGAACACCGAAGAATAAAGTTCGTTTCCCGAGAAAGTGAATGGAGAAAAGCGAATAAATAAATCGAGAAAGTAGAAAGATCAGGTCATGGGATGGGAAGAGAAGGAAAATGGGTGCCTGAGTTCGGGGCTCGGAGCCCCGAATTGGTAAGAGAAGAGAGGAGGATAGAAAACAGTGTTGTCTGAGAGGAGAGAATATATATTGAGTGAATAAGGCATGCAGAGGCTGGACAGCGATGTCCTGTTGTGTCTCTTTCTCTTGTTTCTCTCTCTTATCTTTTTTTTTTTCTCTCTCTGCTGTCTTTCTCTGAGAGGGTGCGTGACTGTACCATCAGAAATTATTAACTATTTTCGAAAAATTCAGCCAATATATTTATAACATCACAATATACGTTATATTATTGATAATTAAAATTTGAGAATAACTTCAAATATTTGGTGTAAATAGATTTATACCCCAAGTAAAATTTCGACACGCGTGCTTTTTAAGAAGAGAGAAATACAACCGGTCTTAGTTAAACTCTTTGAGCCTTCTTAGGTATAAACGGTGTGACACATCAAATTGCATATCGATGTTAATATGGTTTTTTTTATTAAAAGGTAAAACAAAAAAATGAAAATTTTAAAAGAAGAAAAAGTTATCTGTCTCATCAAAATCATTTCCGTCTCAATTTACGCCGTTTCATTAAACGAATATCTTAATATTAGTATTGGTGTGTAGTTTGGTACGCAAACTCGTTTGCAATAAGACTTTCTTAACTTCTTTTTCTCTTTCTCCACCACTGTTTCTCTCTCTTTCTCCTCTCTCTTGCCCCTCTCTTTCTTCCATTTTTCTCTCTCTCCTCTCTCTTGCCGAACTTCTGCTCGATGGTAATGAATTTACATACATAGGTACAAATTGAGGTATCTCTAGAGCAAAATTTATAGCTAACATATTTCCATTTAATAGGACATTTGACTTGTAGATCCCCCATCTTTTGCTATTAGATGGTACTCCTCTTTTATATTTCCACTTTTATAAGGTGGAGACAGCGGAATGGTTTTTTCTTTTATGAGACTCGTGCTCATGTTTCAAAATCTAGTATCATTGAAAGCTACATTGGCATGGATGGTGGTGCTGCTGTCTAGGTTGATTAGTAATAATCTGGTTCCTTTCTGCATAATGAAGAACCTTTATCGGATCACAAAAATTAGAGCATATTTACAAAGAGAGTAATGAAATGTGGGAAGCATGTTATCTGGTTGGCACTGGAGATCAGATTAGTGTTATCATAACTTTTCTTTTTTAATAATTTTTTATTATTAAATTAAAATTTAAAAAGCAATGATGCAATAAGAGAGGGTGGGATGGACAAAAACTACAATACAGAAGATGAGTACAAAAAATAATAATAAAAGGATAACAGATCTAAATTCATTTCAGTTTTCAGGCTCATGCCCATTGACTAAGGAAATCAATTCAACTGATAGATTATTCGGATGTAGTTTACGGTCACATCTCAAGAACGGGCAGTGCAATTAGCTATTACAACGCTATCAATGGAAATCTACACATTCATTTCCAGATCATGAGCTACAAAAGGATTGAAAGATAATTGGACAGTTAGATCACATGACCCAAATTGATAAAGACTCACCAAGGACATGTGTTGCAACTAATGGGGCATAATTAAGGTTTTGTTTGGATTAAAAAATTATCTCAATTTATCTCATCTAATCATTATAATTTTTTAAATTTTTAAACAAAATATAATAAATAATTTAACTTTTCAAATCTTAAAATAAAAATTATACTAAAAATTATATATTAACAATATTCTATTCAACTTTTATCTTAATTCTACTCACTATTCAAACCGCCCCATCAATAGAGGTGGAATTGGTGGAAAATATTCAAAGACGGGTCATAGGGGAAGTCCACACTACAAGAAAAAGGTCTTTTGCGGCGTTCAAAAATCGCCGCAAATAATCTTAAAAATCGCTGCAAATACCCTTTTGCAGCGATTTATGCTACGCCGCATGTTCGTCGCAATTGCGGCGAATTTTTTGTCGCAAAAATTAGAAAGTCGCTGCAAAAGACCAATTTTTTATTTGCGTCGAATATGACTTTCACAAAAATAAAAAAATCGCCACAAAAGATCAGTTTCAAAAATTTTAATGTAAAAATAGTGCGATGATGTAAAAAATCATCGCATTAAAGGGATTTTTGACGGCATTTTATTTCCAACAAACCATAAAATCGCCGCAAAAGAACTTATTTCTTGTAGTGCCATTCATGCCATGTGTGTGTGACATTTGAAGTTTGGATACTTGGCGGCATGTGAAACACAAAAAGTTTTAAGGTTTGAGTTAGCCTATGAGTTGGTCTCTTTGGCAATGGACTAAGACCTTATCTGTTTTTTATTATCACTTTCTTAATCATTAAGTAAAAAAATTAAAAATAAATAAAATGAATACTAAATAGGTGATAAGAAGTAATAAATCTATCATTATTCTTGAAAAATTATCTAATATTTTGAAACAAAGTGATTAAATAAAAAAAATTCAACTATAATATTATAAGCAGATATAGTAAATGGAATCAAGATGATGCTGTTCATCATCTTCATTCATATTTTAAGTAATTTTTTTATTTAAATAATGAACTTATAAAATTATTTAAAATATGAGAAATTAATTAAATATGATTAAAAATAATAATGAAACAAAGAAGACAGTAAAAGACAAGGGCAGACAGTCTGGGACCTCTGAACATAGTTGGAGCAGTGTTTGGTATTTAATCCAAATAAGAAGAGTTGCAGAGATTGGATAACAACTAACAAGCTGACAACAAAACTTTCAGACAATACGTCTTCCAAATCTCCAATTATAGTGATACCACTGCCGTTCCTTAGTCTTGTTGACAAGACCACCTCTTTCCCCTTTTGATTGTCTAATTCTTTTTTTTTTTCTTTAAAAAAAAAAGGTAAACAATAAATAAATAAAGAACTGTAATTGGTGCAGCAATTGAAGGAACGTCACACCCATCAATATAGAATCTTTAGTTAGCTTTTTGCATTTATTATAGAGAAAAAAAAAAAAGGTGAAAGAATCTGTGGCCTAGGTTCTTTTTCATGCATATGAAAAAATTAATTTGAAAACGTGGCAAAGAGGGCTTATTT